>CM063243.1:33040799-33640799 GCA_032158295.1 Pycnopodia helianthoides
TATATATTTTATACGAATAGTGAACGAATAGTAAAGTATTTCGTTCGCTGCGCGTGTAGCACGTCGTGTTAGCGTGGCTTTCTAGTCAAATATTCTATATCAGACAGATTTGAGAGCCCCGAGAAAGTGTTTTCAGTGTAAAAATGTTGCCCAATTGTGACCTGGGGGTTGTTGACTTCCAGCTTGAGGTATTTTGGATGACATAGGCCCTGAAATAAAAGGTCCTATTTGCTGAGAGGTGTATGGACATAATTTTCAAGATTGATGCTCGGACGTTTTGAAAATTTCACCTGGGTGTAGGGGTGTTTTTACTTGGAGGGAGAATAACTCGACGGGCCCAGGGACTCCCCATGAGAAAAGTTGAGCAGAGAATAAAAGTTCAAGAGACAATTTGTTTGATGCGCGTGTAGCACGTCGTGTCAGCGTGGCTTTTCTTAAAGTTAAGACAGCGTCGTGCCTATTGTGATACCCCGGGGAAAATACCAATTGGGAAATGGTCTTCATTGCGCACAGTCGAAAAAAAAAAAAAAAAAAAATACACAGTAGCCTAGAGTTTTAGAGCATGCGGAAACAAAAATATTAAAGTAAAAGCCTACGACACCCGGTATTCCCAGGCGGTCTCCCATCCAAGTACTGACCGGGCCCGACGTTGCTTAACTGCGGTGATCGGACGAGAACCGGTGTGTTCAACGTAGTATGGTCGTAGGCGATGAAATGTATAAATCATACCTTTTTATAAAAAACTGTTTTTGATTGATCACTGCGCGTGCGCAATATATATTTATACGAATAGTGAACGAATAGTAAAGTATTTCGTTCGCTGCGCGTGTAGCACGTCGTGTTAGCGTGGCTTTCTAGTCAAATATTCTATATCAGACAGATTTGAGAGCCCCGAGAAAGTGTTTCAGTGTAAAAATGTTGCCCAATTGTGACCATGGGGGTTGTTGACTTCCAGCTTGAGGTATTTTGGATGACATAGGCCCTGAAATAAAAGGTCCTATTTGCTGAGAGGTGTAGGGACATAATTTTCAAGATTGATGCTCGGACGTTTTGAAAATTTCACCTGGGTGTAGGGGTGTTTTTACTTGGAGGGAGAATAACTCGACGGGCCCAGGGACTCCCCATGAGAAAAGTTGAGCAGAGAATAAAAGTTCAAGAGACAATTTGTTTGATGCGCGTGTAGCACGTCGTGTCAGCGTGGCTTTTCTTAAAGTTAAGACAGCGTCGTGCCTATTGTGATACCCCGGGGAAAATACCAATTGGGAAATAGTCTTCATTGCGCACAGTCGAAAAAAAAAAAAAAAATACACAGTAGCCTAGAGTTTTAGAGCATGCGGAAACAAAAATATTAAAGTAAAAGCCTACACACCCGGTATTCCCAGGCGGTCTCCCATCCAAGTACTGACCGGGCCCGACGTTGCTTAACTGCGGTGATCGGACGAGAACCGGTGTGTTCAACGTAGTATGGTCGTAGGCGATGAAATGTTAAATCATACCTTTTTATAAAAAACTGTTTTTGATTGATCACTGCGCGTGCGCAATATATATTTTATACGAATAGTGAACGAATAGTAAAGTATTTCGTTCGCTGCGCGTGTAGCACGTCGTGTTAGCGTGGCTTTCTAGTCAAATATTCTATATCAGACAGATTTGAGAGCCCCGAGAAAGTGTTTCAGTGTAAAAATGTTGCCCAATTGTGACCTGGGGGTTGTTGACTTCCAGCTTGAGGTATTTTGGATGACATAGGCCCTGAAATAAAAGGTCCTATTTGCTGAGAGGTGTAGGACATAATTTTCAAGATTGATGCTCGGACGTTTTGAAAATTTCACCTGGGTGTAGGGGTGTTTTTACTTGGAGGGAGAATAACTCGACGGGCCCAGGGACTCCCCATGAGAAAAGTTGAGCAGAGAATAAAAGTTCAAGAGACAATTTGTTTGATGCGCGTGTAGCACGTCGTGTCAGCGTGGCTTTTCTTAAAGTTAAGACAGCGTCGTGCCTATTGTGATACCCCGGGGAAAATACCAATTGGGAAATAGTCTTCATTGCGCACAGTCGAAAAAAATAAAAAATACACAGTAGCCTAGAGTTTTAGAGCATGCGGAAACAAAAATATTAAAGTAAAAGCCTACGACACCCGGTATTCCCAGGCGGTCTCCCATCCAAGTACTGACCGGCCGACGTGCTTACGCGGTGACGACGAACCGTGGTCAACTTTGGTCGTAGCATATTTAAATCAACCTTTTTATAAAACTTTTTTGATTGATCAGCGCGGCGAATAAATTTTATACAAAGGACGAATAGTAAAGTATTCTCGCTGCGCGGTAGCCTCGTGTTAGCGTGGCTCTATCAATTCATACAACAATTGAGAGCCCCAAAAGGTTTAGTTAAAATTTGCCCATGTGACCTGGTTGTGCTTCCACTTGAGTATTGGATACTGGCCCTGAAATAAAGCCTATTTGCGAAGGTTAGGACATAATTCAGTTGATGTCGCGTTTGAAATTCACCTGGTGTAGGGGTTTTACTTGGAGGGAGAATAACTCGACGCCCAGGGCCCTGAAATGAGCAGAAAAGTCAAGACAATTGTTGATGCGGTGAGCAGTCGTTGCGTGGCTTTCTAAGTTAGAAGGTCGTGCCTATTGATACCCCGGAAATACCAATGGATGGCTCATTGCGCCACGAAAAAAAAAAAATCCACCTAGGTTAGACATGCGGAAAAATATAAATAAAGCTACACACCGATCCCAGGCGGCTCCATCCAATACTGACCGGGCCCGACGTTGCTTAACTGCGGTGATCGGACGAGAACCGGTGTGTTCAACGTAGTATGGTCGTAGGCGATGAAATGTGTAAATCATACCTTTTTATAAAAAACTGTTTTTGATTGATCACTGCGCGTGCGCAATATATATTTTATACGAATAGTGAACGAATAGTAAAGTATTTCGTTCGCTGCGCGTGTAGCACGTCGTGTTAGCGTGGCTTTCTAGTCAAATATTCTATATCAGACAGATTTGAGAGCCCCGAGAAAGTGTTTCAGTGTAAAAATGTTGCCCAATTGTGACCTGGGGGTTGTTGACTTCCAGCTTGAGGTATTTTGGATGACATAGGCCCTGAAATAAAAGGTCCTATTTGCTGAGAGGTGTATGGACATAATTTTCAAGATTGATGCTCGGACGTTTTGAAAATTTCACCTGGGTGTAGGGGTGTTTTTACTTGGAGGGAGAATAACTCGACGGGCCCAGGGACTCCCCATGAGAAAAGTTGAGCAGAGAATAAAAGTTCAAGAGACAATTTGTTTGATGCGCGTGTAGCACGTCGTGTCAGCGTGGCTTTCTTAAAGTTAAGACAGCGTCGTGCCTATTGTGATACCCCGGGGAAAATACCAATTGGGAAATGGTCTTCATTGCGCACAGTCGAAAAAAAAAAAAAAAAAAATACACAGTAGCCTAGAGTTTTAGAGCATGCGGAAACAAAAATATTAAAGTAAAAGCCTACGACACCCGGTATTCCCAGGCGGTCTCCCATCCAAGTACTGACCGGGCCCGACGTTGCTTAACTGCGGTGATCGGACGAGAACCGGTGTGTTCAACGTAGTATGGTCGTAGGCGATGAAATGTGAAATCATACCTTTTTAAAAAAACTGTTTTTGATTGATCACTGCGCGTGCGCAATATATATGTTATACGAATAGTGAACGAATAGTAAAGTATTTCGTTCGCTGCGCGTGTAGCACGTCGTGTTAGCGTGGCTTTCTAGTCAAATATTCTATATCAGACAGATTTGAGAGCCCCGAGAAAGTGTTTCAGTGTAAAAATGTTGCCCAATTGTGACCTGGGGGTTGTTGACTTCCAGCTTGAGGTATTTTGGATGACATAGGCCCTGAAATAAAAGGTCCTATTTGCTGAGAGGTGTAGGACATAATTTTCAAGATTGATGCTCGGACGTTTTGAAAATTTCACCTGGGTGTAGGGGTGTTTTTACTTGGAGGGAGAATAACTCGACGGGCCCAGGGACTCCCCATGAGAAAAGTTGAGCAGAGAATAAAAGTTCAAGAGACAATTTGTTTGATGCGCGTGTAGCACGTCGTGTCAGCGTGGCTTTTCTTAAAGTTAAGACAGCGTCGTGCCTATTGTGATACCCCGGGGAAAATACCAATTGGGAAATGGTCTTCATTGCGCACAGTCGAAAAAAAAAAAAAAAAAAAATACACAGTAGCCTAGAGTTTTAGAGCATGCGGAAACAAAAATATTAAAGTAAAAGCCTACGACACCCGGTATTCCCAGGCGGTCTCCCCTCCGAGTTCCTAACCGGGTCCTCAACCCGCCAATCATTGAGCGATGTTGAGCAGCCGCTTTCCTCAACAGGCCAACCAGTGAGCCCCGTTGAGCAAGCGCTTTGCTCAACGGACCAATCATTGAGCGATGTTGAGGGTGACGTCACCTCTGTGACCTTTCTACTTCACGACAGTGTCAGAGGTCGATCAACAATTCACTCGCTCGAAAACAAAATAATGTCGTGATTATTTCCCACAAATACGGCTAAATAAGAGCACGATTATTAAATTTTGAACTGACAGAAAGACATAATACATCTGTCAGCCAGCGCTGTGTTCAAGGTGTGTGCTGAAACCCCCGAGTGAGTAAAAAAAACAGACATTTTATGCACGGTTAGGAACGCCCGGCATAGCAGTTTGGCACGTTTAAATACACTGCACGTCCATCATAGAGTTTGAATGGAAAGATACTGTGCATGGATGGTACAAGTACCATATACGCAATTTTTCACACAAAGTGGGGGAAGGGAGGGAGGGGTAAACCATACTGATGCATTGTAGCCCCACTTGCGGTACATGCTAAGAAATCAATGCTAGGTTGTGCTGTGTATGTACTGCAGGTGAGATTATTCTGAAGTCAGCAGGTCTATACGGTATACGGTATTATACACGCGGAGAGAATACAAACCCTGGGTGGGGGGAGAGGGAGAGAGGGAGTGGTAAACTGTACTGACTCCAGTGTAGGTTGCAGTACATGCTAAGAGATCAATGCCAGGTTATGTGGTGTATTTACTGCAGGTGAGATTATTCTGAAGTCAGCAGGTCTATATAACGGTATACTCGCAGAGGGAGTACTCATCCTGGGGGTGGGGGAGGGGGAGAGAGGGAGGGGTAAACTTTACTGACTCCAGTGTAGTCCCACTTGCAGTAAATTCTAAGAGATCAGTGCCAGGTTATGTGGTGTATATTCTGAGGTCAGCAAGTCTATATGGTATACTCGCAGAGGGAGTACTCATCCTGGGGGTGGGGGAGGGGGAGAGAGGGAGGGGTAAACTGTACTGACTCCAGTGTAGTCCCACTTGCAGTACATGCCAAGAGATCAGTGCCAGGTTGTGCTGTGTATGTACTGCGGGTGGGATTATACTGGAGTCAGTAGGGTATACTTTGGAGGATGTAGGGAGGGAGGGAGGGGTAAATGAAGTGAAAACCTACTGTCCCATCAAATAGGGAGGAATTGAACTTGCTCTTGTCATGCTCTTGTTTTAAAGAAATAATGCATAAGAGGTGAAAACAAATAAAATACTTGTCTTTCAAAATCTACAGTTTGTGTTGTGTATTGTTTGTTTTTAATATGAGTAGCTATTTTCTCTTAAAGCAAGACTCAGTGATTTAATTCCTCAAGTTTATTGAATTGAAGCTTATATATTATATATAGCAATAATTGTGCATGGGACAAGCTTGCTGCAACATGTAAATAGAAGATCTTGACATGTTTTTAAAATCAATTTTGAAATTTGCATTTAGGGGCAAAATGGCATATACCCCTTAAAAATGTCATAAATGACTTTGTTTTTACTTTTTAGGATTCAGCACCATTTACATAAAATAAGGTTTCAACATTTGCATCCACAATTAGTACATAATTTGGTAAATTTCAGATAAAGGGCCTTAACATGTCGAGAATGGGGTTTTACTACAATTTGTAATTTTTTGAAATCAGCGCCACTTTTCTCAAAGGTTAGAAGGGGGGCGGACAAAACTCTGCCAGCATCTTCTGTGTACAAAATCGGTATGTCAATTGTCAATGGTAGATGAAACCAATTCATCAAACCTAGTTAATTAGTTTAAACTTAAAGGAACATTACAGAATTGTTTTTTGCTAACAAAACAGTTGCTGGCACTAGTGTAAGCACTTTATGTAATCCACCATGTACATAAACTGACCAACCTGTAGAAGTTTGGGATGGATCGGCCATCTAGGTCACGAGAAAATAGTGAAAAACCGATTACACATTTGCATGAAGTCATATAGTTTCAACAAAATGAACAAAACGCTCACTGAGCGATAAACTCCAATCGGAAAATTAGTTTATTCATATCTCATCAAATATGGCATTTCAGCCAGAAATATTTCAAGGGATGTTTTCTATTATCATCATCATTAGACCGTGTAAGTTTTATATAAATCTGTGATCAAAAAGTATATTTTACTAGTTTTTTTCTTACCAATTATGTAATGTCCCTTTAATTAAATTAATGAAATAAACCCAGGCAATACTTGGACATGTTAACAAGACGTGCTGACAACGTACCACAGGGGCGGTGCAACCAAACGGGTCCCACGCAGTGTCGCCACTTTGGGAAAAAAACACAAATTCCCAAGATGACCCACTTAACGAAATTTCCCAAGATTTTCCAGGCATACAAAAATCCATACAACTCATCATCTCAGTCAATTGCATAAATTCATCAAAGAAATCAATGGTCATGCAATATTCAAAATGAAAAGGACATGAAACAAAAGGTGCAATCATTCTAATTTTGACACAAGAGCGATAATTCCCCAGATTTTGCCTTTTGGGGGTTTGTTTTCCCAAGTTCCCAAGATGGGCATTAATTTCCCAAGATCTTGGGGAAAATTCCCAAGCAGTGGCAACGCTCCCTCACTGCAGGGTTTTTAAATCAAATTTTTTTTGACAAACTTGTCTAAGTCTCCACATTCCACACTCCCCTCTGCTAGCACGCTCAGTGTGTGAGAGATACTGAAGCGAATATTATCATAAAGCTACTACTATTCTCTGCGTTATGAGTTTACTGCAGTTCAGTGAATCTGGGTCAATGTTTTCTTCATGAGGGCTTGGAAAAGTTGAACTCTAACAGAGAGAGTATTCCCAGACCTCGACAGACAACAGCTTAATAAGGAGGTCTTGGCATTTTTGGAATCCGTGTACAATGAACACGTAACCATGTTAGTTGTACGATTCAGGAAGGGACCATAAGCCAAATTTACAATGTTGGTGGCGTCAGCCAAAATGCCCAATCAAAGAAGGGGAAAACACTATTTTTTATAGCAAGTTAAAATATTTTCGGTTTGTTGTATCTGTTGCAGGGGACATACGACGAAGCCCGTCATTATGCACTCATCTTCCAACAAACGATGATGCTCGTACTTATCGGTGGACGCTGGCTGGGGCCAAAGGGTGCCCTCACTCGGGACCAACTGTCTCAACTTCTTCTGGCACTGACCGGCATGGCGGCAGACATGTTGGAATTCGTCACCGAGACAGTCAAGTTAGAAGACACTGCGTGCAACCAACTCCTAGTTTACATCATTATGGGTATCTGGGCGTGGAGTTTACTCCAATTCACCCTAGGATTGACGGCTACGAAGCAGAAGAAAACCCGAGTGGTCGGCACAGGGCAGGGGAATAGTTACAACCCGATCACCAGCATCGCAGCGTGTTGTGAGACTGAAATGTGGGCGCTTATGATAAGCGTTATCATGCAAGACGGCCCCTACCTCACCATGAGACTCTACATCATGTTCACCGTCAACAATTTCGGGCAGACGATGATCTTCTTTACCGCCAAAAATGGTATCCTTTTCCTGCTGCAGGTGTACCGGCTGTACGTGGTTGTAATGGAGAGGAGGAAAGCGGGAAAGGCTGGCCATGCAAAGAGGAGCGATGACGCAGAAGGGGTGTGTTTTCAAGTAAAAGAGGCTAGAACACACACCACACCTATTGATGGCCGGTTCTCTGCACGTTAACTTTGTAGATAACAAATCACAACGACCTTGTACGACCAATAAATAGATTTGTTTTAGACCTATAAAGAAAAAAATCAGAGTTTGTTTGTGTCCACATGTAGATCAGTGCATAAAAAGGGTTATATCAAGGGTGTATTTATTATAATAGCAAGCATTGGTGGCTTTCTGCAATATTTATTTCAAGATGGCGTATAATAAAGTTTTGCAGGACTTGATTTCTTGGCACGGCTTACCCAAATAATTCTGCGCTTACAGTCGCCTGTAAAGCACATGAATGTATGGGCTGTTAGTGCAGAATTCCGCGGTTAGAACCATGAAATTAGGCCCTGATCTTTTGCGACCCATTTACTCCTATAGATCGGGCCGATTAAACATTGCAATAAACTGAACAGAAATAAACATACACTGTTCACGGCGTCTGTTTTTTTTACAGTTCTGGTAATTATATACTTCTATTTTTAAAGAAAGCTACACTTCAACTCCTGGATCAGAATTGACCCGGATTCTGGGTCCCCCGGGGCCTGACTCATTTTCGGTCAGGCTTGAACCGGAAACTAACCTTGTCAAAAATGGGACTTTGACCCGGATTCTGCGTCAGTTTGACCCATTTCTGGGTCATTTTGACACAGAATCCGGGTCATACTGACCTAGAAATGGGGCAGGACCCACGGAACCCGGATCTGATCTGGGTCAATTCTGACCCGGGAGTTTTTAGAGTGTACATTAGACTAACTCATGTATAATTCATCAGAGAGTACGACAGTATAATTTGAAACTGTGTTGAAACTTTTCTTTTCTTTTTTTTCAAGTTATCTGTGTCAATACTAATCTAATGACATTTTTTACGATTTTAACGATTTCGGTCAATATCGACCTAATGGTGGAGCGTCGCTGTGGTCGCTCTTTCGAATAACTCCTCCTCAAATACTGATTGGAAGGCCAAGGGATAGTCAGAAAAGGGTAGTGCTCAACAGATAAAGAGTCGTGTCCTAGTAGTATTGTATTTCTACGACCCACAAGACAAGCCCCCACCCTGTTGTCCAAAACTAAACAAAAACCCACAATCAAACAGTCCACGCCAACCCTACCCCTATCCCTTCCCGAGTCGACTCCGACTATACTTGTCTGTGGATAAGATGGCGAGAGTAGTGGTTTTTCGACCATAAATCTATCCACAAAATCGCAAACCACCCACAGTACTAGGAAGCACTAAAATGGCAATTCTTCCACAACTTGTCTTGAAGGATAAACTGGCTGAAAACTAGTAACTTTAAGGGATAAAAATGTCCACCAGTGCAACGACATCGATAAGTTATCCCTCCTGATTTAGGTGTCGGCCAGAATTAGGGAAATTGAGGCCTGCATCGCAACAGGAAATTCGCAAAATTATCAAGGAATCTCAGAGTAAGTCTCGTGAGCTGGACCCCATTCCTACGTGGCTTTTTAAGGAGTGTCTGGACGAGCTGCTCCCCGTTGTCACATCCTTTATCAATAAAAGTCACTTGTTAGCAGAGTGGTGCACCCTTGGAATTGAATTGTACACATTATTGAAATCAGCCAATCTTGACACTAAATCTCTCACCAATTACAGACCAGTCTCCAACCTTTTTTTTATTATTATTTACCACGATGTGGTAAAAAATGATCGTGTTGATGTTAACGGTGAATATTATGTGTAATTGGTGGTGTAGCTATAGCAGTTTTAGTGTATTAAAAGAGACACTGAGTAGCACCTTGGCCTGTATTGGCCCCCTTTGCACTGGCGTCACAAGCAGTTACTGTTTGCATGGTATTCCATGTTGGGACTCAAAAATGCATAAAATTATACAGATTCTGTTAGCGCTTAAGTGCACGCGCCTAAAATCTAAACACCCCATCCACAGAAGCGCACGGGAGGCGGGGAATCCAAAAAATGGCGCGAACAAGAATGCTGTGATGACGTCACTGGTGTCAATAGATAAAGTGAGTGTAGGTAATATTTTATAATTCATCAGGGAAATGTTTTATATATAACTGCTCGAGTCTCCGTGACTACGCCATCTGTATTGGACTGTATAATTCCTTCAAGATGGAGTAGAAGTGTGTGTAATAGTTTAATTTGTCTCTATTTCCCAATTTTTAATAATAAATTATGAATCATCACTTTAAGATGAATGGGTTTTTTTAAGAGAAAAGTACAAAGTTGTCCTGGCGGTAACCACCTTATGGGACACATTGCCTTCGGATTGGGCGCTTTGGGCGCTTGTTATGGAATTAATGTGGTTGAAAAGATATTTTTAACGTAGAATATAATGATTCACCTAAAACATCCCTCAAAATTGTGTGGTTTTGTGTCAATTCATGTCAGAACACGGTCTGCAATTTTGTAAAACCAATTTTTTGACTCCACAAAAATATGTCGGACTGTGTTCCGCTGGTTGCATTTCCAGAGGCTATGGTTTTTTAATCACTACTCACTAATTACAACACACTGTAGGTGTTTTAGTGCATGAACAACTCTTAAAAGGGATATTTAAAGGGTGTGTACAACATTGGTAAGGTTGAAAATATAAATGTTCATAGATTTTCGTATAACTTACATGGTATAAAGATGGTCATGGTGGAAAACTTCCATTAAAATAGTTTTGCTTGAAATGCTATAGTTTTTTAGGAAATGAGTAAAACAAGTTGCAGTCTTTATCACTGGTGATAAAATCCGATGTTTGAAATTCAGTGAAAAAACATCAGGGGGGTTTGCACTGTTTTCTCATGACTCCGATGACCGATTTAGCTTAAACTTTCACAGTTTTGTTATTTTATGTATATAATGGACCACATCAAGTGTGGATACTGGTCTTTGACATTTACCAATGTTGTACATTAGCTTCAAGGAGTCAGTCCAAAAAGAAAATTGTGAGATACTAGGGCAATGCGATTATGTACAAACCGGCATCTGTGACTACCCAAATCTAAGGACAGGGTGAAAATATTTTGAAACATAAAGAATCCGAACACACTACGTTCGTCGTCCCCATCCCCTCCCCCAAGTTTTCACATTTTGCAAATAATTATTATCTCTCACGACTGCAACATTTTTTGTTTACATCGTACCCCACACGTACAAACGTTTAGATTGAGTTGAATTGAAAATACCAGGTGTATAATTTTATTTTCTCTTGCAAGCTGGTTTTACTTCAAATGTTATCATTAGCGAAAATTACATTTTGAAAGAAGGGAATATATCATAAGAAAATGTGTGTAGTTGTTATTTCTCAAAATAAAAGCACCAACCACCGAATTTGACCAAGGACATTTCTCAGCGTTGTTTAATTCCGTTGTGGGTTTTACACAGGTTTGCCGCTCGTCACGTCTATGAAATTGGCGAAATAATACGCGGTGCCTCCACCAAAAACGTCATATCTTTCTGTCATCGGGTTAAATTAAAGCCATGGGACTTGGCCCTTGTTGTATGAGCGCGTGGACTATCCGGTTCCCCAGGGCTTTATGCTTGGTCTCAATCTGGGTCGCAAGTGAAGGACAACAGTCTTCCCAATCTTTGTTTGCAAAATATTACAGGCTATATTCAATAACGATACAGATTTCGGCCTCACCTCTGGAAAATTAGCGACCAGAAGAAGTAGTAAGCACTGCGTATATATAGAGCTTGCCTTCGTACAGGTTGCGTTTCTAAATTAGCCCTTCAATGGTGAGATGAGGCAGCCCACCTCGCTACTTTTATTTAGTCACCAGCAGGGCCCAATTTCATAGAGCTGCTTAAAGGCACAGTACACCTTTGGTAACGACTCTGAAAATTAATGGCAATAAAAACTTACTTGGTAAGAAGTACAGCATCATAGTATATTTTGAGAATTTTTAGAAACGTTTAACTTCGAAGTACTACGGTTATGGAAATATATCACTTTATATTCCCCAAAATTTGAATCTGAGAAGCGTTTCTCAGACTGTGTATTCCTATGGGGAATATTCTTCCTGCGTGGAAATATTCGCTCCGGTTTTTCGGTGACATCTCAAAAACGCGACCACCTTTTGAAGTGAAATTTTCACAGGTTTAGTTTTATTGTATGTACCTACATTTATATAGGACTAACAGTCGGCTCCAATTACCAAACGTGTACTGTGCCTTTAAGCACAAAAAGTAGCTAAGCACAACAAAAGTATGCTTACAAGAATAAGGTTACCAGCCAAAATACAATGTCAAATGTACATTTAGAGACTGGTATCCTGCTCATTTCTGCTTATAGCAGACAATTGTTAACAATATGTTTTGCTTAAAACCCCGCGTGAGGACAAAAAAACTCACACACTGTCACCAACAGGTACTTTTCAAGTTTACGTTTTGATATTGCGTGTAATACATGTTTTTGAGGAACACAATCACGTTTAAATCGCCCAAACTATTAGATATAGACCCTTATTTGTGACTAACAAAAATAAATTCTAGCCACTTTTCCTTTGAAATTAGCCCACATTGTGTCTCTATAGTTTATACCACTTACTCTCCCTTTGCCTCTGCAACTAATGGAATTATAGCACCTATGTTTGTTTACCAAAGACAGCCATAATCCCCTTAACTAGTTTGAATGGTCTTTCCCCTAGTCCAGCAGGCACAGTCCCACTTATTTGGCACCTTGATATACCCCCTCTACAGTTCCACCGCGAAGCCATCTGAAAACCAATGGTTCACTTCCCCTAGTAGTGACTATTAGGTCCAATACTAAGTGATTGCTGTACAATTTCTATGGGAATACCAATTCCTATGGGGATTTGGCTATAGGTGAAACTGGGGAACTTTGATTTATTTAGATTTGTTTTAATAAAATGGCGAGGTACTGATTGTTTAATTAATAACAGACACTTGAAAAGTACCTGATGGCACCACGGAAGGTAAGGAGCTCTATTAAATTTAGCCCATAGTCGCTCATTTTTTTGCAAAAATTATTAGTACCTCGCAGATGACGATTTGCCATTGGCCTATAGGAATTTGCTTTTCCTTGAACTCTACATTAGGATAGTTGGAACCATCGTGCATAGTGGCAGCAGCGTACGCTACGGAGGGGATGGAGTGGTGAGCTGGGTCACGTACCCCTACCCAAATTGTCCAGTGCCCCGGTGCCCCCCCCCCCCCCAACAACACACATGTTCATCCCGTAAATCGATTATTACTTCTCTTTGATCTCCCTTTTTGCGACGTCCCCATTGGTTTTCAACGGATAGACACGCTCGCACACACACACACACACACACAAAACATCCAGATAAGTCCGTGATATAGGCCTAGAAAGGACAAACATGGCCCCTGCCACACCCACTAAAAAGATCCAGAAGGTGTATTCTAAAAACTCCCGGGTCCCAGGGGGCCTGACCCTTTACTGTAGGTAAGTGTGACCTGGAATCTGTGTCGAAATAACCCCAAAACGGGTCAAACTAACTATCTTGTTAATTATTTATTTTAAATCTTTGGACATTTTCACAATGAATACAAGTTGAAAAGAGGCTGTCAAGGGTGTACAATAGTGTAAAAACTGTCAATTGAAAGATTTGTACAACCAGACCCCTGCCAACGAAAAAAATATTATTAAAAAAAATTATTAAAATGGAGATTGCACATAAAAGACTCTAAAAATCACACAACAGTAAATTATTAAAAACAAAAGCAATTCCAAAACCTGACAGAAACACCCATTAAAATACCCTTAGAAACAAAACCATGATGCAGTGGTACAAAGATTCTCCCTCAGCTTCACACGAAAGGGCTTAAAACCCGCCAACTGGTTTCCACAGTGTTTTCTGGGAAAACATCTTAGGAAAGCGTACAATTGTTGAAAATGTAATAAGCACATTTTATGCAGAATCCGAGCTAAATCCTATTTTAACCAGTTCCTGAGTCAGCCTGACCCTGAATGGGGTCAAGTTTCTGGCTGGGACTCAGGATCCAGGTCAATGCTGACCTGGAAGCTTTAACAGTGTGGGTGGGGGGGGGGTCTGCGCCTCTCCCTGCATGCTGTCCAGAACCGATATTCCTAATTCCCGTTCCAGTTTCTTTCGGGGCTATGAGTTTTTCAGTGTTTTTTGTTTATCTATTTTATTTAATTTATTAACTCTGGTTGTGTGAGGCCAAGGATCTCAGAAAAGCGAAATTAATCACTACACTAGCCAAGTATCCCCATGGAGAGAAGACAAGGAAGGGAGTTTCAGTTTTAGATGTGGGAGGAAAACCCCAGAGAAATATAATTCCAGGAAAAAACCACGCTATCAGGTAGGAACTGAAAACCGAACCCACATAGTGCCCCCCGGCGGGATTCAAAGCGGCGTCCTGTGAGGCGGAAGGCGAGGACAGAAACCACTGCATCAACCCTCCCTGGTGAAATTTGCACCAGGGTTGCGAACTCTGCATCTTCGTCAGTTTGCAGGCTTTGAATATTTTTGCTTCAACCTTGTTTTGGCCATTTTTAATCCTGTAATGAATTCTGCTGTACCTTGAACACAATTTAGCCATTGGGCTGCAATGTTTGATTTTGTATAAACTAATAACAATAATCATCAATTTGAATTGTTACCATGGCACCCACGCTCAGTTCGTCAGCCAGGGGAAACACTGTTCTCAAAGGCCATGCCACACGAGGCAATTTACAGGCAACCAGTTCAAGGCAATCTCTGATAGGCAAAACTCTTTCATATTTAAATTTCATATTATTTTAGCGGGGATAGAGAGTTACACCTATAGAAGAATGTGTATTGTGCTGCTGAAGTGTTCCTTGCGCATGCAGTGCAGTCGGTTGCTGAGAGTTGCCTGAAAATTATGTCCTGTGTGACATAATAATATTTAATAATAATAATAATATTTGATAATAATAATATTATTATATTATTATTATGTGCCTTAATAATCAAAACAACCTGTATTCCTGTTATGCAAAATTGGGGCCAGATTAGTTTCTGTTCCAGGGATGAATGAAAAACGATAATAAGATTGCACGGATAGACGTTTACTACAAGCTCAACGCATTGGTTTTGACTGGTTTTAATTACAATTGGTGCTCGAATATGGGGCAGAGGGTACCTCCCCCCTCCTATTGCGTCTTCATTGTGTGCTTGGAATCTCAGGAACTCCTTTGAGGATTTTAGGGGGGGGGGTTCTATACAAGAGGGAAAATAGTGTGTAATAGTATGGGAACATTGGTGGGGGGGGGGCCACTACCCCATATCGGGCAGGCTATTTAACTTCCACCATGAGCGCTACAGGGTCTGGTGACGATTGGTAAGTATAGAGGGCGCTATTACTGTTCCTTGACTGTCCATGCATACAAAAAAGCAAACTCCAGCTCTTGTTTCGTTTCGTCGCCAGTCGCCAATGCTTTTAATTAAAAAATAAAAAAAAATAAAAAAAAAAAAAAACTTGTTTAAAACACAGTTGCGTTTCGCTCGCGAAGCATTAAAAACACAATTTAAAAAATTAAATAAATTAAAAAAACGCCTTTTAAGAAACAACCGCCCCCAAGAAAAAGTAATTAGTTTGTGATTATTTGCTAGCATTATGGTGTGTATTTTATTATGTGTTATCAGTTAATTTTAGTCCTTCAAGATCGTTCGAGCTGTTGAAAATAACTCCACAACTACCCTAAAAGTTTGTAACCCGGCCGTGTAATAAAATGTCTGTATAATTTAAAGCCATGGCCCTGCGCCCAGCCAATCATCCCGCATATTATTTTTCTGAGTTTTTAGCTTAAAGGAACATTACAGAATTAGTTTTTGCTAACAAAACAGTTGCTGGCAGTGTAAGCACTTTATGTAACCCACCATATACATAAACTGACAAACCTGTAGAAGTTTGAGATCGATCGGCCATCTGGGTCACGAGAAAATAGTGAAAAACAGATTACACATTTGCATGAAATCATATAGATTCAACAAATGAATGAAACGCTCACTGAGCGATTAAACTCCAATCGGAAAATTAGTTTATTCATTTCTCATCAAATATGGCATTTCAGACAGAAATATTTCAGGGGATGTTTTATACTATCATCATCATTAGACCGTGTAAGTTTTATGTAAATCTGTGATCAAAAAGTACATCTTACAAGATTTTTTCTTACCAATTCTGTAATGTTCCTTTAATTTCTCAAATTAAAAAATATATTGGAACAGAACTTTTATTGGGTTTTAAATATTATGGGAAGTATGTTTACTTGGCAAACATGGGAAATTGTTAATTCGGGACATGAATATTAAAACAATGCATTTTTATTGTTTTAATTTAGAATGCATTGAATCCTTCTTTCTTATTATGTTTTCTACAACTTTCAAACTTTGGCGCGTGTGAAGCTAGCATCGCTGCATGCAAAACTACACAGTACATGTACAGTCGTGTGTTATGTAGCAGTTCATCAGCCGTTCAACTCAAATCGGGAAACCCGGCATTCATTTACTATAATAATCATCCAAGATGGCGGATGATATAGCTGTAAAACCAAAATGCACTTGTTGTGTTTCAGTACCTTCTTGAATCGTGAATATGTTTAACTGAATTGTCAGTACGGTAGCCGCCTTTACTTCGATGTGTTTTCGTTAAGTATGTAGAGTCTAATTTCTGAATCGTCGAGAGAAAGGTTTCGTTTTTTAAGGATGGCTGACACAAGACGGAGAGTTAAACTGTACGTTCTCAACGATGAACGGCAGTGGGACGACAGAGGCACTGGCCATGTATCGTCGTGTTATGTGGAGCGGTTAAACGGGATGTGCCTACTTGTGCGATCAGAAACAGATGGTAACAATGTTTCCTTTATGTTTGTGAAACCTGCAATTAAAGCATTTATCACTGTTAATATTTAGATTCAACATCATTACATTGTGAAAGACTGAAGTGAACTTGTCTTCTGAAAATGACGCTACGCGCTATTGAATCTGATGAGGGATGGGGATTGGATTGTTAACTTATGATGTTAATTAAACATTTTCATTCATCATCATCAACATGTTGATCATAATTAATGATAAGTATTTCTGAGGGGAATTCTTTTTTTATTACAACCAAAACAGGATTCTTATATATTTACCCAGACACGCATGTAGGCCTAGAATAGATGTTTTTGAGTGAAAAAGTGGAGGTCGGATTTGACATCTGTCCCATTTAATTTTAGTAACAATAACCTTTCCTTCATGCAATAACATAATACGAGTTCCTTCCTCTAACTAAGTAAGTTTGCATTGGCTTAATTTAAACATTTAAGAAAAGACCAGGCAGTGGCATGCTGATTAATTATCACATCAACATCAAGATCAAGATGCATTTGTGTGTCAAAAACAGTCTAGGAATGTAACCCGCCCTGGAAAAATTTCGGTATCCTGCCACCACTTTTTCATTTGTTATTAAACAAATTACTCAAATGAGATAAATATCCTTTATTGTAAAAATGAGTAAAAAAAGTGGTGGCAGGACACGGACATTTTTTCGGATTGTAACCCTCCTTCTCAAGGTCCCAAATTCATAAGCAATTAAAAGCCAAAGCACTCCACACTAATGACGTCACTTTTGCTCAAAATACCTGGCTGTCAGAGAAGCATCATCATCATCGCTCCAGTAATAGTGTAGTCAGTACACGCGAGTAAACTGAAACTTGGACATGCGCAGCCGCGTTAGTGAAATTTTGCATGTTTGCATGAGACCTGGGTAACCACATAAATAGAGCAAATACACTGGACCCCTCCCCTTCCTGGCCCTACGCCCACATAGATTTTTTTTAATACAAACCTGCAGGGGGTTTTTTGCCGAGATTTTTCCCCCAAGTTATCACTGCGCCATTGTGGAGAGCACATTCAAACAATTTTGCACAAGCTTGCTTTGGTGTATGATAAAATCTCTGAGCTGAAAACCACTCGATTAAACATCGTCGCTGTAGTGCTATGATGTTTACTGGTGGGCATGTGGATGATAAACTTTATGACTTTGCTATTCTAGTTTAGTCTTTAGTCAAGGCAGTATTCATCACACAGAGTGCCACCACCGTGGAACACGAACCAGTAGCAAGCAGTGCGGACTAAAACAGCGCGCTGGAGCGACATGAAATAGACTAAACAGGTAATGCCGCTGTTTCAGCTATTCGAATCAGCACTCATGGTCATGCGCATACAGTGAGTTACCCATACAGTGAACATCATGGTGCCGATGATATTTAATCTAGTGATTGTCAGCCCAGATATTTTTCACAAAAATTACACCAAAATGAGCTTGCACAAAATCGTTTTAATGTGCTCTCCACAAATGCGCAATGGTAAGTGATAACTGGGGGTGGGGAAATCTTGGCAAAAAACCTTGTGTTTGTATTCGAAAAATCATCTCACCTCCTGATGCTTTGTGGGCGTAGGGCCAAGAAGCAGAGAGAGTCCAGCGTATCAATTTTTGGCTACATATGGGGCTAAGATCTGGGTACTTCGCTTCTATTTTTAGCATTGTTAGCAATTTGAGTCATTTATGTTGACCTAATATCTAAATTTGCCTAATTTTCACCACTTTCATGCAAACCAAAATATCAATAAAAAGAACACATAAATGATCTTTATTCATTTCATTAGGAATCAAGGTTGACCACTTGAAACATCATCAAGTAATTTTTTTCCCAGGAAAAATGGAAAAACAAAGTATCCTAAAAGACTGGTGAACTGAGGGGTTGATATTTTAAACCTTGAACCTGTTTTGTCAAATGACATTTGTGTCCAATCAATGCATACCTATTATTTGCAGTTGGCTGATCCTATGGTTTGTGCAGTAACGGTGGGGGAATATGTTTGTGGGTGTGTGCATGAGTTTGAAGTGACACTCAGGCCGAGGACTTACAACAAAAGGGACAATAGGTCATCGACTGCTATCACAAAGAAAACCAATGGGGTACACGTTTGTCAGGACAAAGAATTGAACAAAAGAAGGTCCACAATCAGAGGCCATTATACACTTGTGTGTGCGTGCGGTACATATTGTACGACGTACATATTGTACGACGTACATATTGTCTGACGTACATATTGTACGACGTACATATTGTACGACGTACATATTGTACGACGTACATATTGTACGACGTACATAATGTACGACATGTGAGTGTATATATTTTTTTCCCCCAATGATCATATGAATTTGTCTAGTAACTACATGAAATAGGATACATGTAGGTCATGTAGGTACACATGCACTACAGTCAAATCCATAGAGACAGAACCGCAACGTTTGAATAAACAAAAAATCTGGATACATACTTTTCCTTTTTTACAATTTAATTAAATCATTGAGGCTTCTATTGCAAAGGAAGTTAAGGAAGACCTTGTGTGGGATAATGACAGAAATACTGGGAACGCGCACATTAGCTATGAAATGAGGTACGTGCTGGTCTAGTTAGTAACAAAGTTTGGTCGCTAACTAGACCAGCATGCACCTCATTCCACGGCTAACGTGCACTTTCTCAGTATTGGCGAATGGTCTGTTCTCATTGAGAAACTTGCTCACCATTTTTGCGATTTCCCATGTTGCTGTCTAAAAAATAAGTTGCATTGACTCTTGTATCATTGTATGCAATACTGAATATGCAAATGTGCATTGTGCAAACACTTGACCCATTAGAGTCTTCCATGGGATCCCCATAGTTTTTGGACAGCCTTGTGAAGAGTTAAAGAGTTCCTAGTGAGCATTAACTTTGTTAAATATTAATCATCAAATTTACACAGTGGTGTTTTCTTGTGTGAGCGCAAGTACCCAATTGGCATGAGAAACCAGACTACAGGGCATACTGGACCTTGAGTCTTTGTCCCCATGTCAGTTTAGTAATGCATTCTATTTCTATGTAAACACATTTACACTGTCATGACTGTAGTATAAACATAAACAGTTGGGTTAGTGTGAGCTGTCCCACAGCTATCCACTAGTACTATCCACTATCATGAAGGTAGTATAAACATAAACAGTTAGGTTAGTGTGAGCATAGTCCTTTCTCTATGGTGTGAGCTGTCCAAAGGCTATCCACTTAGTACTTTCCACTGTCTACAATCCGACAGTTATCCACTGGGACCATCCACTGTCCAGGATCTGGCGATTATCCACTAGGACTTTCCACTGTCCACAATCCGGCAGTTATCCACTAGGACCATCCACTGTCCACAATCCGGTAGTTATCCACTAGGACCATCCACCGTCCACAATCCGGCAGTTATCCACCAAGACCATCCACTGTCTACAATTCATTAGGGTCCATGTTCTAGAATACAGGTTATTCTATGGTAGATAGGAAGCATACTGCTTATTTTAAGGTGATTGGAGTTTTATTGAATCCTTTTATTTATATTAGGATCAGTGTTTATGTATTTTATTATTTTGACCCATGCCCCACTTTCTTTTTGATATTAAGTAAACTACTTTATATCAAAAAGAAAGTTACTGTACTTGGAGTGTATACGAACTGTACTGTGTACAAGAACCTTGTATTTTGGTACATGTATTCTGCTTGCAAAATGTTTCAAATCATTTGCATGTGTACGTGTATTGGGAACAAAATTAAAAATACATGTGTGACTGTAAACTTTTAAATACAAAGATCTTTCAACATACAGGCAATGCCAAAATTCCTTTGATATCAGTATTTCACTCAAGGCTCTTCACAAAATGAGTTGTAATTACATGGGTGTTAAATGGAATATTATAACGGGTTGTTATTTTTTAATTCATTCACTGCAGGGTCCATTCTATTGGAATCCAAGATTCAGCAGGACACAGCCTACCAAAAGCAACAGGTAAACAAATACTCTGGTAGCGTTACATGCAGCATGGCATACGTCAAATGGGACTCAAAAACCCTTTCAAAAGGTTTTCATCATCTGCAAAATATTCAGAGAATCCCAAATTGTCATGAAACCAAAACCCTTTCAGGCAGTTGGACCGTGTGACCTGTGACATCACATGTTTCTGAAAGAGCCACAGAGCCTTGTCTTCCTGCTGGTACAATTCGTATTACAGCTCAGTGGAAGAAAGCGTAATTGAAATACAAAATGTGCATTTTCTTAGTTGACCAGTGTTTACTAGCGTAGGATCTTGCCTGCCAGAAAAAAAGCCCTGGTATGTACAAGGTTTTTTCTTTTTGTAAAAAGGTGACGTGGGCTATTTTCCAAAGCTTTTTGTTTCCATGTGCCGTACATGTATGTCCCAGTACAAAAGAGTATGCTCAAACAATACGATTTATTTATTTTAAACTAAAATTCAGTTGTAATCTTTCCGGTCCTGATATTTGGACTTATGTTTTTAATTTTGAGGAACCTGTGCGTGGAAATCATTCAAATTCACCTTTTAAATAAATGAAATATTAAACTGACTGACACTTTTGTTCAATTTGATACATTTTAAATATATATTTCTACAATAATTGTTATTATTTTATAGGAGACGTTGATTGTGTGGTCGGAGAATGACAATTACGACTTGGCACTCAGTTTTCAGGAGAAAGCTGGATGTGATGAGATTTGGGAGATTATCTGCCAGGTAAAGTTCAAGAACCCGTTGATGAATTACCTTAGATACCAAACAGGGACAAGAAATTTCAGACATTTATCTGAGTTCAGACCTTTTTATATCTGCCTTGTGAAAAAAAAATGATGTAACTCTCTCCACATGCAGAGAAATAATACTTATTTGATGTACTTCTCTAGCACTGAGGGTGTATATGGGTGGTTTTTTTTTAACTGCTTGAAATCTACAACTCCAGGGGTTACCAGAAGCTGGAAATGCAATGATTTCAATATACTTGCTAAGATCTGGATCCAAGTTTCAGACCTTTTTGTCACCATGGACTAAAACACTCTTGGAGTTGACCCATGTCAGTGGCAAGAGAAATAATCTGGGTAATGATATTAAAATGGAAGTTGTTTCAAATGTCATTTTTCGAAGGTGTTTTTTTTTTTAGCCCGTTTTATTACAATTTTCTCCTTCTAACAGATTCAAGGAAAGGATCCCTCAGTTGACGTTACCCAAGACATTATTGAGGAATCTGAAGAAGAACGCTTTGAGGAGATGCCTGACGCAGCCATGCCCATCGAATTACCTCCCTGTGAACTCAGCAAACTCGACGAGATCGCCGAGCTCTTCATTAACGTGCTTCCGTCTCCGATCCGCAGGGAGAAACTCGCCGTTGCGATTGAGAACGAGAGGTACCTTCAGAAACTGATTGAAATCTTCCGCATGTGCGAAGACCTCGAAAACGCCGAGGGGCTCCAGCACCTGTTTGAGATCATCAAGATTGCCATCCTTTTGAACAAAAACTCCCTCTTGGAGATCCTATTCAGTGATGACATCATCTATGATGTCATCGGGTGTCTCGAGTACGATCCGTCGGCGACCGAAGTTCATAAACACAGGGAATACTTGAACTCCAAAGCAACCTTCAAGGAAGTTATCCCTATTACCAATCAGGAGCTTTTGAACAAAATTCACCAGACCTACCGTGTACAGTACATTCAAGACGTCATTCTGCCATCGCCATCTGTATTCGAAGAGAACATGCTCACCACTCTCAGCTCATTCATATTTTTTAATAAATTAGAAATTGTGAACATGATTCAGGTGAGTCAATCAGTTTTGTTTTTGTCATGGCATGTCAGCATCTTTGTTTGTACATGTATGATCTTCCTCATCTGTAGGTCACACATGTCTTTTACCAGCGAATTCAACAGCTTTTATTAGTAATTTTCTTTCAAGCATATATTTCTTTGGGGATATATTTCTTTTGGGAGTTCTTCTTAGGCAGAATCCATTTAAAAAGCTTATTAAATAGCACCTTTTTTTCTGTAAAGGTAGTAGGGTCACAGTTTTGGATTTTGTCAACGTCATGCTGGTTTATGGGCAATGTTATAAAGAAAGATGCAATACAATTTTAATGTGAAAGTTTCAGCAGAGTGCAGTGTTTACTTGCTGAGAAACAGCAAAAAAGATTGTCACGGTATTTTCACAAGAACATCGAATCAATCCACGTTTAGAGAGGTGACAGCGGGTACCAACAGCATCTCTGGCCGCAGCATTCGCAAATAGACACCAACCTCAGAAATCTGAGCATGGGTTCATGCTTCTCAGTTTGAAATTTTTGGGGTGAAAAATTATCCAAACCATATTACTATGAAGGGAGTCCTTTCTCAAAATTAGTTTGTACCATAAAAAAGCTGCAGTTCTTCTCACCTAGTAAGTTTCTATGGTCATTCATTGTTAGAGTATTTACCAATCTATGACCCTACCTGAAACACTAAAATTTAGAATCCAAACCCACATATTTTGATGAAGTTTTCACATGATATGTTCTTGAGAACTGTCACGTCTCCTCCAGATGAAGAATCAACTTATTAAAAAAGGACATTTATAGTTTGGATTTGTTGGCAGTTATTTTGATGAGAACAGGGGGAAAACCATAATAAGTAAGATCCAGAGTCAATGACCTCAAGACTGCCAACGCACGGCTGTTTCTCTCTTAGAAACGTTGTTTCTGAAAGAAACAAGGAAATGTCCCATTATCCTTCAAATTAAAGTCATCCTATATTTGATGATAACTTTAGCAGAAGTAGAAGCATGAATTTAATTCACTGCCAAAAGAACTCCTTATAAGGACTGAGGCAAATTTTAATTATAAGAATCAATGTAAAAATACAAATGTTTGAGGGGGGGGGGAAGTAGCAGTAAAGAAGTGTTAACGCAAACAGTTCGACAAGATTTTTTTAAATTTTTTTTTATTTTTATAATTGTATTACACATCCAACAACACAATTAACGCCAATAACAGGATGAATAGGACATCGAGAAGCAATGTTCAGTTTAAGATGTGAGAGGAAAACCCCAAATGGGGGAAACCCAGGCAATTAGGTAGGGACTGAAAACCCAATCCGCATAAGGGTTTGCTCTTAACTTTTTCAGTGACTGGCCAGCTGAACCAGTTGGTTTGACATGTCAATAGTGCGCCAGTCTTTTCATTGTCATTTTTTGTACGGTACCTGAGTTTGAAGCCATACATTTACGTACAATCAGTGTAGTCAGTGGTTCACATCATGTGGAAGTAATGAACTAGCCAGCAGGACCACTTGGACATAATTTTTACTGTTCAGCAGAAATTATAACTGGCATTTGGCCAGCGAACCACTGTCGTGGGAGAACGCTGCACACGCATGCTCTGGTCTGAGGTGGGATTCGAACCGGGGTCCACAGAGGTGAAAGGCAAAGGGAAAAAAACCACTGAGCCAACCTGATTCCCTGATTTGTTCATGATTTATTTGTCATCCTCAAGCATGATACTTCACAGAGGCATCATGCACCTGGTCATTGTCTTGGTGCCCTTTAAATGTTCTTGTTCAAAACTGACATTTCTCTTATAGAGGTGCCCTTTATTAAATATAAATTACCTTGCCCTTGTATAAAAGCAAAGTATCAGGCCTGCATCTTATCTATTAGAATAAAGAATAAGTAACCCGAGTTGAGTAGGATAGGCTTTTATAGAGAGTTGGATGTAGGTACTAGAAACTGAACTACTCATTCTACAGTATTGTTATATAAGGGAAGTAAATGAAAATTGCACTGTACTTAGAACAATCTGTGTATGAAACGTTCTGTGCATGTAATAATAATGGAATAAAAGAGCGGTGCCGAGGCCTTTAGCGTCCGTTTAAAACCGCAACATGGCCACGTGATCTCCTCTCGGCCAATCAGAATGTATAAACTGTCCCTGGTATTTATGAATGGCTCTTAAAATAACTGTGCTTATATTTTAAGATAATCTGAACACAAGGTTGCCCTCAAATTGTACTTTGTGCAGTTCATCAGAAGTCAGCACCTTCAGAATGTAGTCCACAACATGTTGAAATGTTTCACCTGACAGTTTAATTGTCGTCTTTTTGGGGGTTTATTGTGGTCATCCTTTCCTTATTCTTCGTAGTTTCTGAATGATTTATGCAAATTTTGTCTTCATATTGGATGTTGAATGGAATTGTTGTGAACTTCATTTTAAAAAGAAGTAAACAACATTTACAAATGATTTGACGTCTAGACCCAAATTTGTCTTTGTACCATCATTAGGAGGATGACCAGTTCCTTCCAGAGTTGTTTACTCAGCTGACTGATGAGGCCACGGAGGACAAGAAAAGACGAGACTTAGTACTGTTTCTGAAGGAGTTTTGCTGCTGTGCACAGGCGTGCCAGAACAGGGATAGCTTCTTCAGGGTCAGTCTTTTGACATTTTCAATGTTAGCGTTTTACTTCAAGTAGTTCACTTGCCATTTCTATCCTTAATCTTCTTTCAAAAGATTCATCTATACAATTTTTACAACTGTAAGACGGTAATAGTCTGTAGTAAAACGGATACAAATTTATTGAATGAATTAGTATTAAATTTAAGTGTTTGTACGAATTGTTGTTTACCCCCCCCCCCCCTGTATCTGGCCTTACTGAATTTTCCATCTTGTCAGTGAAACTAACTGTATTGTTAACCTGAGGATTGATTTGTTATTTTGTAAGCAGACGTTATCGAACCTCGGAATCCTACCAGCATTGGAAGTTGTTATGGTAAGTGAAACCTCTTGAGTTCCTTCTTCGATCTTTGCATTGCCATGATTGAATATTACTTCCTGGCCACCCCCCCCCTTCCACCCACACTAGTGACATTTATATTCAGTATGAAATCTGGCTAGGTGTGGGTACTCACTTAATACACGGAGCGTGGATTGAGCTCTGTATTCAAGATCATTGCTGTGCCTTTTGTGTAGTGGTCAAGATCGCTGACCAAGTGTTTGACAATGCAGATATCAGTTATTTTCAATTAGTAATTCTGCAGCCAATTCAAGTCGGCGTAAAGTCACTTTATTGAAAGAATCCAACCTGGCTTGGCTTCTGTAAAACACCTGTCTTCTAATCAATTTATACAAGCCTTCGTGAAATTGTTCTGCAGTTATCTAAGTATTTTTGATCTGCTAATATAACGTAGGAAAGCCCACATTGCCACGTGTTCCCTCTGTGATTATTAGTATTCCCGGTCGTGTGGCAAGCTTCAACCCTTCCCAGAATCTTAAAACACTTTTTTAGATGATAAAGAAAACCATGGGAAGCTAAACAGTTGATAACACACAACATCAGGGTTGTCAATGACACACCTGGTCGAAGAGATGCAAATAACACTAAAAGTATCTTGCCTAAGGATCTAGGCACCACAACTCACATGAATAACTAAAGTCTGTCCCATATCCTTAAAACTGAGCCACCACAGTTTGAGTTTAGTGTGCTTAACTGCTCAGTCACGACAATCAATTATTTCTCCCTCGACCTGTTTTTAAAATCAATGGGCCTTGTTAATAATTTGTTTTCCTTTGACTAGGGTATGGATGATATTGAGGTACGACAGGCGGCTGTAGACATCTTTGCTTATATCGTTGAGTACAGTCCGTCGATGGTGAGAGAGTTCATCCTCCAAGAAGGCAACGGACAAGAGGATGTGAGTAGCTTTCTCTAACCTTTATTGAAGTCGTAGAAATAGGAACAGAAGGATGCTTTAACCATGTCACGTCGGTATTCTGAAAAAAAATTCCATGCCCACCCGCAGTATTATTTTTCTGAACTTTCTGGAGCTTCTTGAGTAATTGTTTTCCTTTGAAAGTATCGATGCTACAATGAAACCCTGACTTGACAAGGAAAGGCATCAAAGGTTCACAAAATGAGCTTCTCAAAATTCGCAGAACCACGGCCGAAAATCTTCCATGGTATGCTGGAATCTCAGAACAATCAGACTGCTTCCCATTGAGCCGAATATAATGACAACAATGGTGGCAGCCTGTCCAGTCTTGTATCCACATTTGTACAACAAAAGGACAAAGGTGTAGAATAGAGGGTAACACAATAACCCCCAGAAAGGGATTTTACAAGGAAGGTTTCCAGAATCTGTAGTCCCTCTGCATGTGTGAAACAAAGCACAGCACAGTAGGTGCACGCTGCACACTGGAAAGTCCGGGTGGATATAAATGTCGGCCGTCTGGCTGCCAGCCAAAAATTGAGGAAAATCCAAAGTTGTTCCAATTAACAATAATAATAGCAGTCTAAATGCCATGTCTGTCATAAACGACACCCCTTGGTGTAAAGATATCGAAGGCAATTAGGTGAGGGAAATCATGTGCACTCTCATTTGTCGATCAAAGTGAAATGACTTTGTCTTCTGGATCACCTCTGTGTTATGACTCAACCCGTTCAGAAAGGGCGATGTACAACATTTCCGACCATTCGGAACACATAGTAGTAGTTTTGTATACTGATGGCTAACTTTGATAAAAGTAAGCATCCTGCAGAGAGATTGTATCTGGTAGTTGAGTTTTGCTTCGTAAAGAAATACGATTCTTATGTAGCAATATTAAGAAAATTTGCAGTAAGGCCAGGAAAATATTTTGATCATAGCATGTTACATCAAGTCTGGAATTACACACAGGCCATGGAGGCCATGGCCTCTGGTTGCCCCTTCAAAAGTGTCCAATAGACTTTAACATTTTCCAATGGAAGTGCCCTTTGCAAAGTAGAAATGGCCTTGCCCTCTCAAAGATGAAATTCCAGGCCTATTACATCACAATTTGTTTCCAGTTGACCAACAAGACTCGTCGGTGATATTTTTATATAACATGCCTAAGGGCTTAGAAAAGGTTCTTGCATGAGAAATCTTGAAAGAGACAATATTTTAGGGAGAAATTTTGTAAAAATTTAACTTAACATCTTGAGGCCTGCTGCTTCTGTCTTGAAAGGGCAAGGGCACCAAGGCATTTGTTTCCTTTGTAAGAGGCACCTCTATGAGGAAATTGTACATTTTTATTGGGACGTTTTAAGGGGCACTAAGGCAATGACCAGAAGCTCCATGAAGCAACAGGTCTGCATCATTTCCAAATCTCACATTAAACATTTATATGTTGTTTTTTTTGTTGTTTTTTCAGGATGTGATATTGATCAATTTGATTATTGAGCAAATGATCTGTGACAGTGATCCAGGTATGTATTCCCAAATCTGTCTCGATTGCACGTGGACTGGTGGTGTCGATTTGATTGTGTTAGACTTTATTTATTTGAAATCTCTAACCCTTAACCATCCAGACCACAAACTCCCAACTGTGTGTCTTGTTTGATTCTGGTTGGACTGAGGACGGCACTAGTAAACTGATCATGCTTTACATGGGATCAGGCATACCACCATAATGAGAGTCCAATAGTCTGGGTGTTGAGTTAGCGTGTGGTGTTGGATTTTGTGGGAGTGAGGAAGGATCCCAGTAAATAACCCTGGATAAGTTTTTAGCAAAAATGTAAAGCTTTTTTGATGTAGGTCATCTCTGCGAAATTTTTAAACTAACTATCACTAAAATCCTCTTCCTATTTTCGGGGTTAAAACTTTGTGGTTGTTATTTGGTTTCAGATCTCGGTGGTGCTATGCAGCTAATGAACATCTTGAGGGTTTTGATAGATCCAGAAAACATGATGACTGCCGTAGCTGTTAGTGTAAGTCATCCGTTCGTTGTTTGTGGTCTATTGGTTTCATTCTTTCTTACTTTTTTGTATTTATTTTCAATAATAGGAATGAAACCAAACATTAGTTTATCCATACATAATACAGTAGAACGCTGCTATAACAAACACTGCGGGACCCGTGAATTTTGTTTGGAACAAACCGAACAAAGACTAATTCCAAGATGGCATCCGTGAGCAGCAAGCCATGAATGCGCCCTTTTTTGACTGCCTGATTTCACTTAGCGCCTTCTTTGACCGCTCCGTGTATCATCACATTACTATTTTTTCACGGTAATCTTTTTTTTACTTTGAGTATACTCCCAAAAATTCCAGGGGAATAAATTTATGTATGTAACTTTGCAAATTAAAGAATGAATGTTGACGCTTTTTAAAGCTTAATTTTACCAATCAAATAAGTCCATAAGTATAGCTTCAGCTTCAATTGTCCATTTTAAATGGCTGGCCTCTCCTAAGATCCTTAAGTGGTTTTGTAATCTGTGGCGCCCTCTTTTGACCTTGGCTCTGTGTATGTCGCACCTCCCAGTACGGACATCGCGCTCTCTCATGTGGAAATGTAGAGGTCCACTTAAAATGTTCATCTTTGGAGTAAGTGGATCAAAGAGTTAACTAAAGAGTTTCAAAACCTAAAACAAAATTTGGCTTTCCCTCCTATTCAAGGGGAAAATAAGACCTGTCTGTCATTCTAATCTAAAGCAATTAAGCATTTTGTTCAACATTAAATGTTATTTGGAACGTTAGTTTTAGACATTTTTCTACTCCGATGATTGCCATCGACATCAACCAGATGTTTTGTGCACCAAAATTTGAAGCCAAATGTTTGTTTTGTTTTTCCATCGTAAAGTCTTTTGAACAGGAATGAAATTAACCTTTTGTTCATAAAGTCCATACATAATTTCTCTATTTTAATAGATTATTTGTTTGGTTGTCTGTTTGTTTTTGAGATTTAGGACAGTAAAATTTGCCCAGTGTCTGTAACAACAGGGCCTATACGTCAGTTACAGCATTGTAAACAAATCCACTCTTACCACGGATTGCTTGTCTTGTTTGACCTAGCATTTGTGATTTGCCTCTCTTCAGATTCATGTCATTTAATTTTGTAGGTGTTGATCTTAACTCGTTTGTACATCTTTCTTCTTTTGTAGAAGACAGAGAAGACCGAATTCTTGAGCTTTTTCTACAAACACTGCATGCACATATTAACAGCACCACTTCTGGCCAATACAGCGACTGACACGCCCAGTAAAGGTAAGCTAAAATGGTCTGTGTGGTCTTAAGGAATTAATCTTAAATATATTTTAACCTTAATCACTGTGATGATAGTGGATGTTCTGAACTTCTTCAGATAAGATGTGATTGTTTTAAAATCAGGCCCTGATGTCTGGAGATGTATGTATGGTAAGTTATTATTCCTCCTAGACTGTGCAAGTTTTGTGCCTATTCGAACATCCGGGACCAAGTTGGTCCCAGCCATATTGAGTTTTAGGTGTGCCGGATTCTGTTTCTTCAAATACTTTGCCCAACTGACGTTCAGGTTATTATTAAACCTATGTAATGGTTGGCAAATTCGGGCAAGATTCGCAAATGGGGTTTCTAAATAAGCTCAATTCATTTCAAGTATCCTTACGATGCATGGTTTATAGCGTCAATTTTGTATTTTATTATTATGAGTCGTTTTATTTTATTTTCAAGAATTGTGTATATATAGAATTTTTATAGAAGATTTGATTTGATAAAAAAAGTATGGTCTTCATTGGATTTGTTTTCTCGTGTTTGATACCCGCACAGTTTATTGTTTGATCTGGATGCATGTGCATCTTATCCATATACAATAAGCTGTGACAGCTAGCTTGTATCATAGGTAGGGATTAACCCGGTGTTTCTGGTTCACACAGCAAGCACCTTCGTCTACAGGTTTCCTCAGGCTTGCGAGCTACAATGATTAAGTTCACTTACGAGGCATCCTTGGTTTCATAACTGAAAACGTATGATTAAAAAAAATCAAAATAAAACCTTATACTCTCTGGGTTAACATTCTACAAATCTTAGGCCGTATCTGAATTGGTGGCTATGGCTACAACTGTTGCTAACGGTGTTGCTAACGGTGTTGCTAACGACATCCTATACTTCAATGCATGTTGACGTGGTGATCCAGCCGTAGCCACCGATTTGGACACGGTCTTACTTCTTATTTCTTCTCCTTCCAGATGACTATCAGACAGCTCAGTTGTTGGGTCTCATTTTAGAGCTCTTGACGTTTAGCATAGACAACCACACATACCATATCAAGAACTATATCATCAACAAAGACTTGTTGAGACGGGTGCTGGTCTTGCTGCAATCTACCCACCAATTCCTTGTACTCTGTGAGTATAGAAACCTTCTCCGTTAGCTTGTTATGATGCTTACTGTTTGGGGGAGCTGTTCACTGCCCTCATGTCCTTGTTTCTCTGTCATCTTTCAACATAGTTCATAACATTCCCTAAATGTTTCCCAATTCTCAGGGGAGTTTAAAAGCTCAAAGTGAACATCTGTTCCTTGTTAAAAACCCTGCAAAGAGGGTCGCTGTCAGCACATGCTGACATATTTTAATATATCCATTGTCTTAACCACATGGTACACACTGGTCAGCTCATACGCCATGATATTCCAAGCTGACCGTGCAGCACGTCCCAGAGGGGGTGTCAATCAACATGGGACTTTGATTTGGTTAGAAGGGGGCAGGAGAAAAACTCTGCCGTCTTCCTTTGTGTACATAAAACGATATGTCAGTTGTCAATTGGTAGTTGAAACCAAACTATAAAACTTAATTAATTAAGAAAAGAAATCAGCTAAAATTAACCCATGCAAAAACCTGGACATGTTAGCAACACACTGGGATAAAAAAGAAATCAGTATGTGCTGACGATGTACCACAGCGACGTTGCAACCAAACAGGTCCCTCCTTGCAGGGTTCGGAAAAGAAATATGTGCAGTATCATTGTGATATTGACGGGCTTCCATTAACTCACCTGGGAAAGAAAATGAACTGTATTTGAGATATAAATGTCAAGTAATGGCTTCTGACTGGCACCCCCGAACAAAGATATTGACAAAATAGGGAGACCGCCAACATAGGGCTAGATAACTCAGTTGGTAGAGCGCCGGTACGTTAATCCGGAGGTCGTTGGTTCAAATCCCGCTCTAGTCAATTTTTCTTTGTTCAACCCATGTATTTGAGATAGGATGAACCGCCATTTTGTATACCCTTAACAATTCCGCTTCTTGATAGCATCTGTCATTATACAACTAATCCAGACATTGCTGATTCGTATCATCTCAGGTGCCATTAGACTTGTCCGGAAGATGATCGCCAGGAAAGACGAGTTCTTCAATCGGTACATCGTCAAGGGAAGTCTCCTGGAACCTGTCGTCAGAGCGTTCAAGAATAACGGCAATCGCTACAACCTGCTCAATTCTGCTATCATTGAGCTGTTTGAATTCATCAGATTAGTGAGTAGTGGCAATTTGGGTCAGGAAATCTACCCTCAAATCCATTTGGTTTTTCAGTCTGGTGGATTGTACACATTTACCACAGCTTAGGGTATCTTCTGTATTTTATTAAAGAGGGGCTCCAAGGTCAAATTGAGTTTTGTGATGCACTCACTTTCCAATAGAAAGAGTCCTCATGAAAGTTGGGTAAAATTACAAGTCTTAAACCTTGCGTTAAAATGGTGTAAAATGCCATTTTATTTGGTACTCTTTTAGAGTGAAATTTGAAACATGACGTCATCGAAACATCAAAAACAAATGGTGGATTACTGAAATTGACCTTGGAGCCCCTCTCAAACATAATGCAGGAACACTCCTGTTTTTTTCTAGGTACTGCCATAAGTAATGTGAATTTGAGGTTTGAATTGTACAATAGAGCGAGGCAACTTCTTTCCTGTTTTTGCTGGGTTTTTTTATGCCCCGCCGGCGAAGCAAGCCGAAGGGGCATATAGTGTTTGCCTTGTTTTACATGAGGGCACTCGCACATCGTAGTTAAGCTGTTGATGTATGTTTTTTGTAAGGCAGTATAAACCTTTTTTGTATTCTGAATAAGCTGAATACCGTCAATGTTTTGTTCCGTACAGGAGGACGTCAAGTCGTTAATAGTTCACATCGAAGAAGCGTACGGCAACGTGTTCGACACAGTGGACTACGTCAGTACATTCAAAGGACTGAAGTTGAAATACGAGCAGCATGTAGATCGCGTCAACAACAAGCCTAACTTGGACAGGTAGGTGATGTCAGAGACCAACCCCCCATTCAGGCATTTCTTTTTGCTGTAGATACCTGGCATGCAATTCCAAGGAGGCAACAGTGACTCGGCATTGTTTCTTGTCGACTTGGTCTTGGCCTTGGTATCTTTATAGACTGTGCAAAGCTCACGCGTGTTTAAACATCTGGAACCAAGTTGGTCTCAACCAACTGAGTTTTACGTGTGCCCGATTCTGTTTCTGAAAATGCTTTAGTTTAACGTAGTTTATGGCTATGAAAAAAATATGTCATATTATTGGGAGTGCAAAATTTAGCCATGAAATATTATGAAAGTACAAACAAAATATTAAATCAACAAAGAAAACCTGGGAATAAGATTTGACCTCCGTTTCCGGTTACCTGTGAACAATAGAATTTTGCCCAACTGACATTCATGTTATCATTAAACCTATGTAAAGGTCGCACAAATTTGGGCATGATTTGCAAATAGAAAAATAAGCATCTTTTCCCAAGTTTATATTTTGTTTCAATGTTCATTATAACAAATTATTTATTTTATGTTACAAATTGAAGTTGTATTTATAGCAAATCGCTATGGGTATTTTAATTTCAAGTATTTTGTACAAAAAGATTTTTAAGAGATTTTTTTCTCCTAGAAAATATAGTCTTCATTCGAGTTGTCTTTTCGCTATGCGTGAGACTTCCACAATCTATTGACCCAACTCACCTGATGTCATCACCCTAAACAAAGTCTTAGTTGCGCCATTTTTTTAAAAGGGGATTCCCTGTGTGTTATTATGCACAGTGCATTGTTGGAAACGCTTGGGCGGTTTATATACACGCATGCCATAACTTCACGTGCAATTTGTTCTCCCAAGATGGCAGACCATATGCAGACAGCAGCCCTGTGCGAGGTCAGCGCAAGGGGTCAATAGTTATCTAGTATTTTAATGAAACTATCAGTCCTCAAATGAGAGGCCATTCCCCTTCATTCAAGAGGTGACAAAATAGCCAAAATCACAGGGTGACCTAGAATTAAAGTACCAGCGCAAAGTTCATTTCAAAAGGCAAAGAATTTGCATTTACTCGAGGCGTACAAAATCTCAGTATCTCAAACTCAATTCAGCCTCCTTGAGGCTGTGAAGTTTTCATTTCTGAAATAAACCAAGCTGTAAAATAAATTAGTAAAAAAAACATTTGTGAGGGTATTCTCTCTTTCAGAGGAGGGGAGAGTCTTATAATGACTGATTGTGTCTTGTCTTTCTCAGCAGTATTCGACAGACGAACATGTTGCAGACGAGTAGATATCGTCGAGATGCTCGCGCCCTGGATGAGGACGAAGAGCTCTGGTTCAACAGAGAAGACGAGACGGACGATGACAACATCGTGGTTGCAGATACCACCTTCAGGTCCGCCAAGGTGGAGGTGGAACTCGATTCCATCAATAGATTTGTGGAGAGTAAAAAAGGTGAGTCTAGGCTTGGTTGTAAAAAAAACTCTTCCTAAGCAAGAAATGTTGAAATTGGGTTTTCAGTAAGTAGGGCGTTTTGCTCTGGGCCTTTTAACAGAAATAAAGCTGTGTATTCTTCTGACCTTAAACCCCATCTATTGAATCAATTTACCGAATGCCAACATCACCATAATCTTGGTTGTGCGATGTTGGGCGTCGATGTTCCCCTGTGTTATACAGTGTAGTGCGCATTTTTAGTGATGCAGCATACACCGGCTTACTGTAGTTTTTACGAGCATGGCCGACAGTAACCACATGTGACCTTAAAACAAGGGGTCAATAAAGAAGCTTGTGGATCATACCCTTTACTTTCTACAATCCCGGCCATATCTCGTTGGGCCCCCCTGCCCCCTTTCAATGTTGAATCACATTGTTGCACGGTCTTTTGTGTTCATTGTTGCACGGTCTTTTGCGTTCCAGTCAACATTGAGCGGGGGGCCGGGGGAGAGAATTTTTATTGTGAGACAGACAGGGAATGGTTATTGTATGGTTATTGTAACGTTAGGAACGGGTGGCCAAAGCATTTTGGCCGGGATTGTAGCTCTACAAAGTCGGTGTGAAGCTAATGGATGTAGTGCAGCATACTATAGGGTGGATCCGGTACACTTATGATTTTTGGTTTAAATAAACTGTGAAATAATCTGAACAAATTCAAAAGGAATTGATTGGGCTTGGTTTCACAAAGATCTTAACATGAGTTGTCATTAGTTACCGTAGTGATTTGTATTATGACATCACACTTTGCTCAGCAATTTAGATCGATTGGCAGTTGAGATGAATCTTAGCTTTTTGTGGAATCGAGCTCAATTTACATAACTAGTCAGCTCATCTATTGTATTGCATGCAATGGTTAAAAAAACACTGTAAAACTTTGACCCTGGTGCAAGGGCTGTGTAGTTACACAGTTTATGCCCAGTACCAACAGTGGAGTTTGCTAAAGATTTATCAGAATGCTTTGAAAAGTCGACATGATCAGCATCAGTTGGCTCACAGGACCATCTGACTCAGAAATCTCCAGCTAATTCATAGTTGAGAAAAAAACGGTTTTGGATGAAACTGCAGAACAGTGATGAGAATGGATTTTAAAATGGATTTTTGGAGTAGAATAAATGCACATCCTCCATGTTTGAAGAGCGCCCTCTAGGTGCTACATCTGTTAGTATTCAGTACATATTTAGTGTTCGTAAAATTGCAATCATTCAGATCCTCAAAAAACTGCGATTGAAGGAGATATGTTTTGTGTTTGTATCCATGTCTGACAATAATCCGATTCAGAAGAAGGAAAAAACATTTAAGCACTATTGGAACCGGCACTAAACTAATACTTTCCTAGACGTGTCTATTTAGAATGGCTACTTTTATCTCATCAGTCAAATTACCGTTAATGAATCAAATCTGAACAAAGGCAAAATCCCTAAATCCTTGTGCCCAACACTTATGTTTAATGAGACTTATTTATAGCATTTGAACAAAGCTTTAGATGGAAATAAGTTTTTCCAGGAAATTAACCATGTTTGTCTCTTCCTTGAACTTAATGTGTTAAACTTTGGTTGGGCGGAGGTCTACGTTTGACTCATTTCCCTTCGTGGGGTCACGTCAATGTTGCTCAGAAAAATCACAAATCAACTTACTTTTCACCGGGATGTAGCAAGGAGAAGTCTTTGCTTTGTTAAAGGGGGGTATACCTTTGGTAATTGCTCCAAAAACTAATGACCATAAAAACTTTCCTGGTGAGAAGCATCGCAGCTGTTGATAATGTATCACATTTTGAGAAGCAGTTCCCTTCAAAGGAATGTGGTTTTAGAGAGAGGGATTCAAAAACATTTCAATCTGTGAAAGGTTTCTGCATGAAACGTTTCTCAGATTGTGTTTTCAATTACGGATTATTCTCCCTCTGTGGATATCACCTCTCTAGATTTTCGGCAATATCTCAAAAACGCTACAACCATTTGAAATGAAATTTTCACAGGTTAGTTTTATTTTATATATCTTCATTTATATAGGATTAAAACAACCAAACAGTTCCAAAAAACCAAAGGTATACTTTGCCTTTAAAGATGTGATTCAGGCTTGAACATTTTCAGAAAATTGAATCTTCAAATTTAATGTCAAAGTTCACGGGGTTGAAAGCTGTTTTGGGTTCAGATTGTCCTGGGAAATGATGTGATCGGATCTTTTGATTGTTGCCGTGGAAGTCATAAGAAATTGGCTTCTAACATGTGTAACCAACTACGCAAGCCTTCACTCAGAGTTTCCTCCAAGAAAAAGTGGAGCTGTTTCAATGAAGTTTTGACTGGTTGTTTTAAAGGTTGCTTTGGGTTTGTTTTTTCTTTCTTTCAAAACAAGACTGGATGAATGTACTCTTCCCAAAATTCAATGTCGTATCATCCTTTTAGATTTGTTTCTGTATGCAAATCTGAGAGGCTGTCTAAAAATGACAGTTGATACAATTAGGATCTCTTCTAATCATATTCACATTCAGTATTCCGCTATGCTTGTTGAGCGTGGATTCTGCCGCCCGTATTTCGTACAAAAATTAAAGGTCAAGTAAAAATCATAAGGGAAACTGACTGGGTAGATTTTAAACAATTTTGGGTTGAATAAAGAAAAATTGACATGAGCGGGATTTAAACCAACGACATCTGGATTAACGTGCCAGCGCTCTACTAACTGAGCTTTCTAGCCCTATGTTGGCAGTCTCCCTATTTTGTCAATATCTTTGTTCGGGGTGCAAGTCAGAAGCCTACAACCGTTAACTGTTGTGTAGCCAGGGATCACACCCAAGTTAATGATACAACCTGGGAAGAGGCAGCCAGGGATCACCTTAACTGCCACCCACGAGTATTTTCGTTGTAACAGGTTAGATGGATTCTGCCACTACGAGTATACTCGTAGTGAATGAAAGGGCTTTGTATTGTTATTTAAATACTCTGGCATCACTGAGCACGCAACACATACGCTTCTGGCAGTGGTGAGGACATCGACCTTAAAACGTGCATGTTAATTATTTTTTTGTGTATAGTACCTATTTGGTATGCACTCATGCGCATTGCACTTATGCGCACATGCGCACCGCACTTGGCAAATGGGAACGAACTACAAATATAATGACCGGCAGTCAACAGGTTAAGGGGATGCAACTTTTAAAGGTGACACAGATTCTAATGAACTTACTTTTCCCAACCCAGCTCAAGACAACCCCTTATTAAGTAAGGAGCCTCTGACCAGCAACGGCAGACCGGCAAGCCCTGTCCGGTTAGCGACGACTGGTGCCCTGTCCAGGACGGTGACAACACCCAGACCTACCAGCCCAGTTAATATGATGACGAAGAAGATTGCCGAAGAACCTCAGGAAACGACAAATACCAAAGCAGCTGTAGCTACAACAACTGAAATGAAGACGACTACTACGAATAGCGTCACAACAAAGGTTGGTTGTCATTATTTGCTCATGCTAATCTACCACGCCATTTTGTACAATCACCCTATTGATTTTTCACTTATAAAAAAATAGTTCAAGGTAGGGTCATAGATCAGTTTTTGTCAATGTAGTGCTGATTTATAGACAAAATTATCAAGAAAGATACAATAAAAGTCACATGTGAACGTTTCAGCTGAATACAGTGTCTGCTTGCTGAGAAAACGGCAAAAAACTGTCATGGTGTTTTTACAAGAACATTGAATCCAACCATTTTTAAAGAGGTGACAGCGGGTACCAACCACATCTCTAGTCGCAGCATTCGCAAACAAAACCAACCCTCAGAGGTCTGAGAAATGATTCACGCGTGAATCCTTTTTCAGATTCAAATGTTTTGGGGTGAAAAATAATCCAAACCATATTACCTTGAAGGGAATCCTTTAAGTAAGGGAATCTCAAAATATTATCAAAGGCTGCAGTGCTTCTCACCAAGTAAGTTGTTATAGTCATTAATTTTTTGAGTAATTACCAATCTTTGGCCCTACCTCTAATTGCCTGATGTTCCAACCCTAGTAGAGTCTTCCTCAAAGGCTGAATGACAACACAACACACATACAAGTAAATACTGGTGTAACATATAAGTAGTCAAGTGGCTGTTTCTGTTGACTATTTTTTGCATTTATACCGTAGGTCCTTATGAGAAAAAAAAATAGATTCTGAATGTTGTTTTGTCTTGTTTGTTAGCAGGGAGGCATTGTAGGACTGGTAGACTACCCAGACGAAGATTCAGATGAAGAGGACGACGACGACGTGGAGCCGCCCTCCAAACGACCCCGCATCACCTTCTAGCATTTACCGCCACCACTTTCAGCCCTGTCCCCTCCTCCTACAGCTTTAACATCCCGGTCTTGACCCCTGGAAGAAGGTTCAAGTGTGTCCGTTTCAGTTTTCATTGGCTGTCATGTGATCGTAATTTGGACAGCTGCAAAAAAAATCTGTGGTGAAGCTGACGCTGGTTGATTGATGTAGATCTTGACTTGGGGAAATATCAATTGCCCGAACACCGAATCAAACTCTGGTAGACCCCCAGAAAAGGGCGTTAGGTAACTTGTTGTGTATGTATTGATACCGTGACAGTTTTTTAGGTTGGGGTGAACAGTTCTGAATAAGTTTTTTGGAGAGAATTGTTATGTGCTGTAATTTGCAATAACCTGACTCGAGCGTTACTTCCCCAGGTTCCACAGTCTGTGAGAAAGAACAATCATTGATAAAGCACAAAAGAGTCCCATTGACCATTTTTGGAATTGTTCAATGACGGTTGTACAAACCTTTTGAAGTGAGCAGTCACGAGTGACAAGAGGTGATTCCTATTCGGAAATGAACTGCGACATGCCAAAGAGGATTGGCCATTCAGTGTAGATTTCTCAACAGACGACTTTGAATAGCATTGCTCACGTCCCAAGTACAAACTGCATGTACAGGGCCCATTTTCATGGCTCTGCTTACCGCGAAATTCAGTGTCCTGTACATAACTCAATGGGCGGTAAGCACAGAGTTCTGCACTAAGCAAAGCCATGAAATTGGGCCCAGGTGTCTTGCGAAGAGAACAAACATTTTTAGACCAAAACTATTTTCGGACCATCAGACAATTTTGACCTTAGAAGTATAAAGAGATGATGTTTTTATCGTTAGTGTAGATTTTGTTTTAACAAATGAAACAGATGTACGTGACTCGTTGGTATTGACTGTTTATTGTTTCTGTTTTATTGTACGATGTTGGTTTGTGACAGTTTCCCTTTGAGAAATTAAATATAACAAATTCCAAAAGTTTGAAGTCAGAAAAGTGATGCTTCTCGTACACAATTCAATGTATTCTCTTAGGCGGCTTCACGCGACACTTTAAAAAATTGCAGCGTCTTCGGTTGAAGGGTTTTGTGTCCAGTTGAAAGAATGTCAACAAGATACAAACGTTCACTTGTGGCAGAAGTTGTCGAGGGTTTCACAAATTGTTTATGAAAAGTGCAATTAGCTGTTGCAGAGGTACCTGACGTATGAATCAAAATTTATGACATCGTGATGCAACCCCAGCAGAGACTTGGGTCGGAAAACCGGAGCCACTTTTTTCCCTTTTGTGGCACAGTGATGACAACTAAGGTATCCAGTTTTACAAATTTTCTAAAAAAAGCTTGATACCACTGAGGTCTTACATAGCAACTTTTGCCGTTGGATCGATTAACGAAATATTCATTTGAAGGGAGGATTAGGGAAACGTTGGAAAAGTGTAAGTCGAGATCGCACCAAGATTGTATCATGTTGATGAAGCTGGCCTGTACGTGTACATCAGCTCATTCAGTCAGTGAACATTGTTTTAGTCGCTTGTTAGAAGCTTTTTGACAAATTGAATATCATTTGTAAAAGTTCATTGACTTTTTTTTTGTTTTATATGTGCCTTAGTTTGAAAAACAGTTAGCCAACTTAAGGTCTGTCACACATGGTCAACTTTTCCGGCAAATCGTAGGCGACCAACGGCACTGTATGCAACAGGCACCCCGTGTACCTTTCAAGCTGTTGTATTATGGTTGCTTCGTCTCGTGAAATCAGTCTTAGCAAGCTCCACCAAATTTGATATTTCGGCGCCAGGAGTGTTATTTGTGACAGACATGGCAATTATAAATGGACAGTATTCTTTTTTTGCCGGAAGAAGAGATTCTTCTAACAGAATCTTAGGCCGTATTCGAATTAACAGCTACGGCTTAGGCTAAGGGTGTTGCTAAGGATGTCCTGTAATTCAATGCATGATGACGCAACGATCCAGCCGTAGACGTAGCTGTCAATTTCGGACACCTCATTTTCCCCTCAAGAAAAATTAATAATGTGAAACTTGAACTATTAAGTTTTAATTTCTTGGAGATTGCATGGGAACTGGTTAGCTGCAATTTGCAATTGTGTGACACGGCCCTTAGATTTGCCCAATATGGAATTAGTTTTCGTAAAGTGGAATTGTTTAATATCTGGGCACGAGTGAAGCATAATCCTGAATGAAGCGAAGAAATGCTAATTATTGTAAAACGATTCATTTATGATGAACTTTTTTTAAATTCAGTAGTACATGTGTTGGGATACATACATAGGTCCTTTGTGGGGGCAAGGTTTGGTTTTTTGTTGTCGTAATGAAAGTCACCGGGAAAAAATATATTACTGGCTCCATTATTAAAGTAATCCCAAATCTGATTTGACAATTTTCTCCTTGGTGTTGTTTGACGTGCTCCTGTGGTGGAGCCTGAAGTCCAAATAGGTAACAAGAAGTTACATTGTATCCTACAGAACTCAGGAATTACAGAAAATGCTGGTTTTGGGAAGATCTTGCTTTCTTGGTTTTTCCTTCTTTTTTGTTTTTCTACTTTTTTTGGTGGGGGGGGAGGGGAAAGGGGTCATATCCAAGCAGTTGAATGGACAGGGCAAAACCTGATGTAGAAAGAGCGGAGACAATTTATAACGATGTGGCGATTCCAAATGAATGGACAATCGGTAAAGATACTGTGGAGTGTACAGCTGGAGTCAATTGTGGCTTATACAGTGTAGGTGATGCCTTCCTCAGCCATCTTCTGTGTCGGTTATAGATCAAGAACGGGGTTCACGTTGCCCTTTTTTCCCCATGAAGTAATTTTTTGTTGTTGTAAACACTGTACAGAGACAAAAAAAAAGTATGTCTGTATTTTGTTGGATAAACTGCTTGTCACTCGATATCTGTATGTTGTAGACTATAAAACAGCAGTGATTTAATGTCTGCAGCTATCATGGCATGCTAATGAAATTAATGTGATGCTGAGATGAGACAATGGAGAGAGTTAATGAGAGAGAGAATCAGGGAGAGACAGAGAGAGAGAGAGAGAGAGAGAGGTTGTGAGTGTGGATCGAGGAAGTGATTTTGTGTCCTGGTGCAGGCCATTTTTGGGCCGCCATTGTTGTACAATGTTAACATTGTTTTTAATTTGTAATTTTAATTATGATTTCAATGAAATTATTCATTTGGGTTTTTTCGTCAAAAAAAACCTGTTTCAGAGAACGTTGTTGTCAACTGCAGAGAATTATTATAAGTTTGTTAGATAGATTGAGCTGCGGAGTTTTCCATTTCAGAAGGAGCATTTAATAGAAAGGGGGTGCTGAGGCCGTTAACGTTGCTTCTTCAAAGTTTTTAAGAACTTTTTTTTAAAGTGAAACTAAAAAACAAAAAAACTGCTCAGCCTCAGAGAGAAAATAATTCCCCCAGCTTGGTGACACGGATGTTTATTCCGGTTGGAAAATCAACCAAATTTTTTGTTCAGGCTTTGAGTTGCGGAGTCGATAATTTGTTCTTTTTTTTTAATTTGCAAGCATCCCGTGGAAATGCCGTAGGTAATGGGAATGTGCTATATAGATGCATTATGTGTGGATGGAAAATGTAAATTATATTCACAGAATGTCAGAAAAAAAATATCTCTACAATTGTGATTGTTCACTTGAAAACTACTCAGTTATTGAGAGCTACTTTCCCCGCCACACTGGATGCCAAATGTTTGAATTGTAATTTTGTACTGACTTGGTTTTGATTGAAAATAACTAAATGGCTTTGTTCTTCCTTTTTTTCCCCCTTATTTAGAAGCAAGAAGATACCGGTATATCAATTGGGTTGTCTTAATTTGAAAATGGTATTAAAAAAAATTACTACAAAAAAAGTGCACTTTACACATGGAACGATCACCTTGAGAATTAAATTCCATCTGTTGAAATTTCAAATCAAGTTATCATTTCATTATGAATAGTGCGGCATCATTTTCGGCAAAGTAAGTCTGGATAGTTGGGCGGTTTTTTTGTTGTAATTCACGAAACCAAGGATAGCTTTTTTGGGACATTCTGTTAATTACGGATAGTATTGCTGATCAATTGGAATCTTGAACATGTAATGACTGATATTCTGCTCTGTAACAGGTATTGTGTATAGCAGCCTATTGGGTGTATGTAAATAAACATTTTCTTCGTAATAATTTCCAGCGTTCGGTCTCTCGTTATTCTGTCTCGTTCTCTTCTGTGGTTTGCGAAAGTGATATTGTGGAGAGTACCCCTTGATGAGTAAAACAATCAGTCTTTATCGCGCGTGACCAAAATCTGATGTTTGAAAACAATGTTTTCTCAAGACTCTGAAGACCGATTGAGTTTAACATTTCACAGGTTTGTTATTTCATGTATATGTTGGGTCACATAAAGTGTGGATACTAGTCTTTGAAAATTACCAATGTTGTACATGTGCTATAAAGGCAAAGTATACCTTTGGTTTTTGAACCGTTCAATCCTGTATAAATGTAGATATATAAAATAAAACTAAACCGGAGAAATTCATTTCAAAGGTTGGTAGCATTCTTGAGATAACGCCGAATATCTGGAGCGGTTATGAAGAATCTGGAGCGGTTACGCAGCAAGAAGAATAACACGTAGTTGGGACACGCAATCTGTTCTCAGATTGAATCATTTTTGAACCACATTCCTTAAAAGCAGGGAATCATTTCTCAATATGTTATATACATTGGCAACAGCTGCAGTGCTTCTTACCAAGTAAGTTTTTATGGTAAGTAATTTTTTGGAGTAATTACCAAAAGTATACCCTCCCTTTAATTAAATGAAATTTTGGTCAAAATATAGAAAAGTTCTAAAGCTCACCCCATATTTTTATCATTTTGTACCCGTCAGGATATAATCATTGTTGTCTAGGGTGACACAATTTGGAAAAATAATATTAAAGAAAAAGCAGCATTCTACACTCGAATGAATACATTTCAACTGAATACAGTTTTAATTGTTCTTATCGTAAACATACAAGTTATTAATTACACATTGTACTGAAATACTGGTACTGATTTTGGCGTTTTTACAAGCTAAAAAGAGGTGGGACAGTGTTGGAAACTGACTGGAAAAAATAGGAATTTCAAAATAAAGTTGTTCATTTCTTTTCAAAACAATTTCTGCATTACTATTCTTTAATGAATCAAGACGATGCCAAGTTTTTAAACGGACATTTGTTAGCATCACTTTTAAATAAATCAAAACGTAAACCGCACTCCCACAAATGTGAATGTCCGTTGTTGTGAATACTTCGTTACTTATGAAAGGTATTATGTTTCTTGAAGACATTTTTTTCCAGAAACCAAGACTGCACCACCCCCTTCATATTTACAACACTGATGATAAAATCCTGCTATAAACTCCATCTCTGATGCACATTCTCAACCGAAAAAGATAACGAATACTATAAGGTTTGTTCATCATCCACAATATTTTAAAAAGCGTCACGATCCACATTTTCATTTGTAAACATGAAATAATAAATTTACCCTCAAAACAAAAGGGCACAGACTATTTGGCATACTTTGACCACGGTCTTGGAAGGTTACCTATTTGGCTGATAAACAAAGGACCCCTTCAATGATTTTTTTGTGCAGAGTGTCAAGGTGTATTCCTTCCTGTGAAAAACAGGTGCGACTATTTGGGGAATAAATAGGACATCTTTCCATTCTACAATCAATAAGCTTATCCCATCAAAATCTTTGGATTGTAGTATTCTTCTCTCAAACTGTTCCAAGGAAGATTCCTACTGAAAGGTGTTCCAAGACTGTGTCCCAAGACATGGGGTCAATTGGCATGAGGTCAATGGGGGTCAATTGGCATGAGGTCAATGGGGGACTTTTGGGACGCTAGGTGGCAGCAGATTTACCGGGTAAATCCATTGTTCTCGGTAATGTGCGCATGCTCAGACTGCGTAAACAATGGCAATTTACCTGGTTTGTCTGCTGCCATCTAGCGTTCAAAAGTCTCCCATTTGAGTTAGTCTCCTGACAGCATTGCAGCATATATCTTTAGCTTAGTATTGGCACAAGACTGTGTCCAAAGACCTGGGGTCAATTATTTTATAGTTCTGCTCACCTAGGAATTGGCAGAGGCTATGAAAGGTCAAACAGAAAGGTCAAAGTTCAAGTAAAAGAGTTTGTCTCCTGATTGCATTGCAGCACATATCTTTAATAGCTTAGTATTGGCACCAGACTGTGTCCCAAGACCTGGGGTCATTTCATGGCACTGGTTAAAAATAATAATAATAATACTTTACATTTATACCGCGCTTAATACTACGTTTCTAAGCGCTACAGTATTTATCCTGAAAAGTATGTGGAGCTACTTTTGAAGTATGAGACCTTTTCCTTTACATAGCACAATGTAATGGTTTACAAGGTGCTGTAGCACAATATGCAGCCAATCAAACCAGAAACACCGGGGCGAACCCCTTCTCTTCTTTACGATAAGTATGGGTTCTTTTACGTGCATTACACAAAACACGGACCCTACGGCTTTCCGTCTCATCCGAAGGACGCAGAAATAATGGTCAAGTGTGTTGCTTAAGAACACAATTGTCACGACCGGGACTCGTACCCACACTCTGCTGATCAGAAACACCAGAGCTTGAGTCCGTTGTTCTTATCCACTCGGCAATGACACACCAATTAATACCAAGGAATTCTGCACTTAACTTACAGTGCATACAACTCTACATATGGGAAACAATAGGCACATAATTCCTTAGAAAGCAACACCATGAAATTGTGGTCTGGTATTGGTACCAGTTTGGATTTTGGATCTTTGTCTCAAGTCAAAGACATCACATAAACTAGGGCCACGTCCAAATCAAGCAACTTCGGCTACGGCTACAGCCATTGGCTGCAACTACAACATTGAAGAAAGAGTGTTCAGAGGTCCGGCCATAGCCACTGCCAAAGCCATTAATTGGGACTAAGGCCAAATAATTTTTAAAACATGTTTAACGTCCCGCCCGCTTCCTTTTTAGAGGGCCTCCTTTTCTTCTTTTTTCTTATGGATAAATTTAAATGATCTCTGCCGAAAAAAATAAATATAAAAAAATAAATAAGATCGTATTTTTAGACTTTAGCACACTGAAAAAAAACACACAGAAAAGAGCTGGCAACCATCTTGAAAAATAGCCGGCCGGTTGTCTTAAAAAATGTTTTGGGCAACCAATTTTGAAAAAAAAAAAAAATAGGCCCCCCACCTTCCTTTTTTTAAAAAGGCAGGACGCCAAACATGTTTTTTTTTTTTTTTCCTAATGCAATTAAAATGTTAACCTTTTCCGATTGATTGTTCACCTCACGATTTGAATGGTCAATCAGTTGCATCTCATTTGTATGAGTTGTGGTTGATTTTTGTTCTCAAACTATTTGATAATACAATACTCAAATTAATATTTTCTAGCAAACTATGCTCTAAAATCATATTGTGCTGTGATAATAAATGTAGAAGTGCCGAACACAAAAGACTAAGTGGAGTTCAAAAAGGATTCAAGTTTTAAACAAATTAAAGATTGATACAATAAAAGTCACATGTGAAAGTTTCTGCTGAATACAGTGTCTACTTGCTATGGGAAAACAGCAAAAAACTGTCACAGTATTTTCACAAGAACATCAAATCCATCCCTGTTTAGCGAGGTGACAGCGGTACCAACCGCATCTCTGGCTGCAGCATTCATGAACCGACACCAACCGTCAGGAATCTGAGAAACGATTCGCGTGCAAATCGTTTCTCAGATTCAAATGGTTTTGGGTGAAAAATTATCCAAACCATATTACTTTCAAGGGAGTCCACTCTCAATATAGTTAATACTATCAACAGCTGTCACAGTGCTTCTCACCAAGTAAGTTTTTATGGTCATTAATGTTTTGAGTAGTTACCACTCTATGACCCTACCTTGAATGAAACCAAGGATTTGTACACACTTTTAAAGTTTACTTTTCCCCTGACCATACCCATTCTGTAAAATACAAAACAGCTGTCATTAGCATTCATAAATACACATTAATATTAACTAGTCAAGGCTTTTAAGTATTTAAGTTAGAAGAGAGGCACAGCATTGGGAAAGGTACACACAAATATTATCAATTCCTCCAAAGTCATTTCAAAACAAACAGGGCCCAATTTCATAGAGCTGCCCAAGCACAAAGAGGAGCTACACACAACAAAGTTATGCCTACCAGATTAAGGTCACCAGCCAAACTACCATGTCACATGTACAATTTGTGACTGGTATCCTGCTCATTTCTGCTTAGCAGACAACTGTTAAGCAATATTTTCTGCTTAAGCAGCTCTATGAAATTGGGCCCAGGTGACAATTGCAACATCTTGCAGACAACGCTGTCCCTTTCCATACAATGTCACTATTATATGTTACATCGTACATAACTCAGTGTGTACAACAAGACAACAAAATACTTTATACCATCATTATTGCATGAATATTTACACCAAGAAGATCCTTCAATTTGCTGGTTGTGAACTTCTAAAAGAATAACAAATATGACGTGCAGCCAGTCAACATAAACCACTTCTGTAAAACTTTTACAAAGGTTGTCACATACCCAATGTTTATACTATTGATATCTTTACCCCGAAAACAAGTGATTTTAGAGTAGAATTGACTGTATAAATTGGTAGGTGGTGGGTAGTGGGCAAATTGTCCCTGTAATTATAGTTATGCACTGTCTGTATGAACATTTTAAGCACCCTGCACACCAAGCCCAGCTGGTTGGAATCCTCTGTTGACTCCCTGTCTTCATTTCACTGCGTGTATGTGCAACAGAGGAGTCCAACTTGGGCTACCAGACCACCATACAGTGGTTAAGGACAGCGACCTTGTCATGTTGGAGTGGCTTGCGTATCTCGATGGGCTCAAGGGCTGTACTGGCAGGTTTAACCAAACCGGAAGGCTGACGGTCAGAGGTCAGAGATCATCAGACAGAGTATGACGGTCACCTGGTCCTCCAACTTGGGGGTTAGACCTGAGGCTAACAATCCCACTCCAGAAAGACAAAACCTGGAACACAAGGCCCTATGTACCTCCAGGAATGACGAGGTTTGGCAAGTAGATAGTGGTTAGGGCAGAGCTTGGTACAACTACTATCTAGCAAGGTTGGCTGTAACACCATGTACATGAAAATCTCTTTGATAAGTTGCGGTGGTTCTGAAAAGAACTGGTGCTATAACAACTCTATGATAGAAAAAGTTGCATTCTCTTAAAGGGGCCCATTGCCTTCTGACTTGGCACTTTGACCGTGTTAGTTCATGTAAGTAAAGGCAAAAACACAAAATGTCAAGAGATATTTGCGCGGATCATTATATTCTACTTTTAAAACATCTTTCCCACCATATTCATTTCATAACAACACTTTGTACAGCACAAAGCACCCAACCCAAAGGCAATGTGTCCCTTTAAGATGATCCCTGTACTGCCAGTGCCCTGGCTGTAAGGCAGTTTAAGGTTGAATGGCTTCCGACTGGCACCCCTGAATAAAGATATTGACAAAATTGGGAGACCCCCAACTTTAGGGCTAGATAACTCAGATGGTGGAGCGCCGGCATGATATTCCAGGTCGTAGGTTCAAATCACGTTCTAGTCAATTTTTCTATTTTCACCCCAACATTGAACTCTCTGGTAGAACTACTGTCATTGATCTTTTGAGTTCACTTTCAGTGATACACAAACAACTTGGACAATTTTTTTTCTGTGATGGTTTTAATGCAGTATCAAACATTTGGAGTGATATTTTCACCGTACTTCCACAATTTTTGTTTATAGACACATCAAGTGCATAGTCGAATGCTGCTGTAAAAATTGCACACTTATTACATTGCAATAACTTTATTAAATATTTACTATCAATGTATTAAACCTTCATTTATGTATCTTATTACACAACCAACAGCACAAGCCTCAATAACAAGAAGAGCAGGGGGACGATAAAGAGACGTTCAGTTTTAGATGTGGGAGGAAAAATACAAATTGGGGAAAACCCATGTCACATTTAGGCGAGAATCAAAGCATCTTTAGTTTCTGAGAGTTTCACTTTTGCAAATTATATTTGATGCATCCACCGCTGTGGACCCCGGTTCGAATCCCGCCTCTGGCCGAGCCTTGCGTGTAGATTGGGTTTGCAGAGTATACTGCTCGAAATGTCGAGACCACACCGGTTCTTCTCAGGAACACTCCTCCCAAAAGAGTTTTATACATGGTTGTTCCCGCAAGTTTACTAACTATTATTTCTTACGGTCTATTTTGTCCATCATTTACTTTCCTTGGTAATTACTTTCAGGTATTTGTATCACACCTTTACTAAATTTAAACGCTGTCCCTTGTGGGTAAAATAAGACGTCTTCATTATAATTACATTATAGTGTGAATAATTTTTTTCTGATAAAATGTTAACTCAAAATTATTAAGTATCCACTCATACTATTAAATTAAAACATTTTCTACAACAAATAATATTACAACTTGTTCACCATTTGCTCTGACAAAATCAACTAATAACAATAGCTGTTCCGACTTCTATGTTGGAACAGCTAAAAAGAAAGGTTCTAAATTTTCAAAATCTGACAAATTTTTTTCTCCCCGCCTCTTTTTCTCCCCGTAAATTACCTTGCAACTGATGCGCTATACCGAGCCAATATTGTAACATTTTCATCGATGAACTCGTTCAAAAATGTAAACAAGCTGGCCACCACCAATTTCTCTCAGTCACATTGACATTTTCAACTGGGCCCAATTTCATAAAGCTGCTTACCTGTAAAGCAAAATTGTTGTGCTTACTATAGCAGAAAAATGTTCACAAAGCAAAAGTGTGTTCCATAAACAATCAAAAAGATGGGACAGCGCGTGTGCGTGTTCACAATGGATTTATGTTGTTACATCACCCATCCAGTTACAAGAACCGCTGGCAAGCTAGCAAGCTCTTTTTTTTCTTTGCTAATACGGTTAGCAGTGTTTATGAAATAGGAACTGTGCTAAGGGTCGCTCAGTAAGCAGAAAACGTCTGCTTACAGACTTGATGAAATTGGGCCCTTTTTGAGACCTGGGCTCCTGAACTTCCTAGAGCAGAAGCAAACATATGCAGACACAAGATGCCACAAAAAGGCTGTACGCGACATTAAAAAAATTTGAGTGGTTTTCAGCAAGCAGAGCAAAGCAAAATCTTGTACGGAGCTTTATTAGACTGAGCCTAAAAAAACAAAAACAACAATGTTAAGTGTAATACTTGCACTTTGGATGCAGACAAAAATCAGATGAGTAAAGCATTCATTTGCCCTGGATGACCTCTTTCTTAAGACGAGCAGCTAAAGCGAGACGCATCTTCATTTTCTTATCTTGCTCTTCACTTGATGCGACTGGTTTTACATCACCTGAACCACACATATGAATAATCATAAGCAGACATGAATAATTCATTAATACCCTCATGATTAATGTATGAACAGTCCATCTATGAGAATTAAATTAAGGGAAAGGTAGATCCTGAGTAAAATCCACTTCACCTTCAATTACAAAGAGGTATGGAAATGCCATAAATACTTTTGTGTTACAGGTTCTAAATAATAATAATGATAATGGACATTACATATAGACCATATGACCTGTGACATCACATGTTTACAAAAGAGCCACAGAGCCTGGACCTCCTCCAAGCACGATTTATACACAGCTCAATGACAGATCTTTTTATCATTTTTTTTTATATGAAGAAAGGTGTTTTAGAGGGAAATTTTTTCGGGTGGAGATTTTCTTGTACTGAGCTCCAAAATGCAAAACTCATTAAAGTTACTAAAATTCCGGTCCAATTAGCTTAAATCTTCAAACACATTGTATGTGGAATTCTCATAGTAAAAAAAGTGATTTACACGTTCATTTTACTACACGTAGGAGACGATGAAGATATGTTCAGTTTTAGATGTAGGAGAAAAACACAAAATGGAAAAAACAATGAGATAGAGACTGAAAATCCAATCCATGGTCCAAGGCGAGATTCAAACCAGGGTCCTCAGCAGTGAAAGGCAGAGATAAAAAACCACTAAGCCAACTTGATTCACCACTAATCTACTCTATCGGAAAAAACTTACCTGCAGTTGCCTGTCTAGCGGCCCGGGCCGACTTGGGTCGAGCTGTTGCCTTAGTCTCGGACTCCGTCTCCTTATTGAAGTGTTTCTCTCGCTCTTGTCTCTTCATCTTGATGAGGATATCCCGTTGTTTCTTCAAGTATTCCTCCCGCTTCTTTAACTCACTTGCATCTGAAGATGAAATCTACGTGAAGGGATCAAGAAAAGAAAACAAAATGTTTATGATATGGAACGTTTAGGCTGTGTACACAAAAAATTAGTTGTTTAGCATTCTTCCTTTTTAGGTCGGGAGGTGGGGAGGGAGGTTTTTGGAGGTTTTTTTCTGCCTCTCCAATCAATTAAGACAATACATCAACCACAGTGCAGGCATTCACCATGCATGTAGCACTCGCCAAAATGGGCTGGCACCCAGACTACAACAACAGAAAGAAAAAGGTAGTCCAGTGCAGTCTAACTGGTATGAGTGGTCGGGTTTTGTTCTGTTATCAACCTGATCGACAACTGTGGCCGATGATATTTTTGTAGTAAATTGACACCTTACGTTGCAGTGCCAAGTGTTTTTGAGTATTTTTTAACAAAAAACAATGCATCAAAATAGGTTGGGGGCGTTTTTTGCTGTTGGGGCTAGGATGCTAAGCAATTACTTTTTTTCATGGTCTCAAGATGTTAAATTATTATGCCAATGGCATGCAAACTTATTCAAGATGCAAGAATGTTATCATTCATACAAACTGCTTTGTTCACTTCTGTCGTCTCTGTACTGAGCAAACCTGGGCCCAATTTCATGGCTCTGCTTACCATAAGCAAAGAATAGGTGATTACGGAAGCAGAGAATTCCGCGCTTACATCAAGCATACTTCATAGGTTAGCAGGGAAATTTTTGCTTGTGCCTGTGCGTACTCCACATTACTAGGCATTCTTTCCTTACACAGCTAGTGCAGAAATTCAGCGTTTGCCCTGTAAGCGAAGAAAGGTGATCGCAAGCGCAGAATTCGATGGTAAGCAGAGCCATGAAATTGGGCCCAGATGATTGAGTGGTTCAGGCAGCTGCTCTGAGACACAACCGTTGATCCTATCCGCATCCAAGGTGCCTTTTTGGGCGTTTGGGTAGATTGATTGATTTACTCACACTAACTCTTGAGCCTCTTCCTTCATCAGCAGCAGCTTCAGCCTTGGCACTGCTTAGCCAGTTGGCAGCGGCTTCTGCTCCAGTCACAGGCTTGCCCGTCGGTGCAGGTGCAGGTGCTGGGGAGGGTGTTGGCGACTTGCTGCTTGTTGTGCTTGCTTTAGAACTGGGTCTTGAAGTAGGCTGCTGTAAAGAAATATCAAGCAAATAATTACCTGCTCTCTACCGCAGCCTGCTGCACTCTACCGCAGCCTGCCGCACTCTACCGCAGCCTGCCGCACTCTACCGCAGCCTAGTGTCCTCTACTGCAGCCTGCTGCACTCTATCGCAGCCTGCTGCACTCTACTGCACTCTACTGCAGCATGCCGCACTCTACTGCAGCCTGCTGCACTCTACCGCAGCCTAGTGTCCTCTACTGCAGCCTGCTGCACTCTATCGCAGCCTGCTGCACTCTACTGCAGCCTGCTGCATTCTACCGTAGCCTAGTGTCCTCTACTGCAGCCTGCTGCTCTCTATCGCAGCCTGCTGCACTCTATCGCAGCCTGCTGCACTCTACGCAGCCTGCTGCACTCTATCGCAGCCTGCTGCACTCTACCACAGCCTGCCGCACTCTACTACAGCCTGCTGCACTTTTGCATAGTTACATAAGAGACGAAGAACACCTGTAAACAATTCTGAATAAATGTGTGTGGCACAATCGTAACCAGCTTTGCCCATCTGGAGGTCCCTGACTCCCTATACAAAAGCTTGCCCCAAATTTTGAGTGTTTGCTTCATAATAATAATTTGTGAGGCTAATCATCCTTACTAGCAGCTGAGAAGCTGAATTGCAAAGGACGCGGCTACAATGTTTTCGAGAAGCAGGCATGCCACATCAACCCACATTTGACCACAGAGCACAGCCAGATCAAAAATGTTTGATTTTTCAGGAGGGAGGAAAACCGGAGGGCCCGGAGAAAAAACCCTTGTGGCATAGGAGAGAACCCTTGCTACTCACATATGGCCTTAGCCTGGTATCGAACTAGGGTCACACTGGTGAGAGGCGAGCGCTTTACGCACTAGCCACCCATACCACCCATCAAGTCACTGTACCAGACATTATTCAAAGTCTAACTCGCAAATGGCTTATTGATGAATACGATGTAGAGGTTGAGACAATACCTTGCTTGGTTGGGTTACTGGTGGTAATCCTTTGGCGGAGTCTGATGCTGGTTTGGACGAGCCATTGGAGATAGATAGCTTCAAAGCCTGAAAGGTAAACAGAAAATATACTCAGGTAAAAGGCAAGGTTAGTTTGTTCACTAACAGCAGGCAGAGATGTAACTTGGGTTTCTAGAAGGTGTATTAACCCTCCTACTGTCTGACCACTCAATATTGTTCAATATCGTCTACTGTGGTTTTGAATGATAGATTTAGTGTGCCAGCCTGCCATTACTATCATTTGGTGAATGCATCTACACAGTAAATGGTCAACCCTCCTACTTTCTCACCATTCAATATCATCCTTTGTGGTTTTCATTGATAGAAAAACTAAGCCAGCCTACATTATAATACCATGCAGTGAGAGCATACACAGTACACAGTCAACCCTCCCACTTTCTGACCATTCCATATCATCCACTGTTATTTTTCATGGATAGAAAACTAAGCCAGCCTGCATTATAGTATCATGTTGTGAGAGCATACACAGTACACAGTCAACCCTCCTACTGTCTGACCATTCAATATCGTCCACTGTGGTTTTGAATGGAAGATAAACTATGCCAGTCTGCAATTACCATATGGTGAATAAACACAGTACACACATGTACACAGTTAGTTCTGTGCACAGTTGTGCCACCATACAAAACCCTTGCAGTTGAATGGTTTCAAATGGTTGGTGAAATCGCTGGAAAATGAAACCAAGAGTAAGAGGGTTACTAGGGGAAATAAACACTACCTCATTAGTCAATCTAGGTAGTTCGCACTTAACATCTTTCTCTATTAAAGGCAGAATATACTTTTGATAATTGTCAAAGACCAGTATCCTCACTTGGTGTATCCCAACATATGCATAAAATAACACAGCTGTGTAAATTTTGGCTCAATTGTTTATCGAAGTTGCATGAAAATGATGACAGAAAATAAACCTTTGTTGCATATAATTGTGTGCTTTCAAATGCTTGAGAAAGGCTTCATGCCTGAAGCTTTATCTCAGATTCAAATATTTTAGTGAGAAAGTACATCTTTCTCAAAAACTACATTACTTCAGAGGGAGTCGTTTCTCACAATGTTTTGTACTATCAGCAGCTCTCAGGTGCTCCTTACCCAGCAAGTTTTTATGGCGATGTATTTCTTGAGTAATTACTCAAAGTATCCAGTGCCTTTAATATGGGCATAACATTCTCAAACATGTAGACACTAATGGTCAGTTTGGCGAAACACAAATTATGTACAAAATGCAAAGCGAGCAATTGTGCACATTATGTGTACAACAAAAACAGGCATTTAAAAGATGTTAAATTTGCATGCATCGATGTGTGTAAAGTACTGTACACTCAGCACCTTCCCGAGTAATATGACTGTGGATTTTTTTTCACAGGACTCAGGAAAGTACTGAGTATACAGTGTTTCACACAAATTGGTGTAAGGGTAAAACAAAAAAAATATAAAAACAAGCATATAATCTTTCACACACAAAGAACCAACGAAAATGTTGACGTCGAATCCAAATTGGTCTGTGGTAGGCAGTGAAAATGATTTCACTTTGAAAGGATTTCAAACATAACCGAAGGCCAGTATTTTGTTTAAATTAAGTAGAAAACACACCTATTCTTAGACTTTCCATTATATTGCATTGATTAGCTTGCTTAGCGTAAATGTAACATCAGCGTTGTTAAGAACTCTAACACCACATACCCCGGTAAGTAAATTATGAAAGTTCATTAGCACAAACAAAAAATAAATCTTCAATCCAATATTACAGACTCACAATCTGTTATTACGAATTCAAAATCCGTTATTGAGGACTCACAATCTAGTGTTACAGATTCACAATCCGTTATTATGGATTCACAATCCGTTCTTATGGATTCCATTCCATTATTATGGATTGACACAATCCAATGTTACGGATTCACAATCCATTATTAGGGATTCAGAATTCGTTATTACAGATTGTGAATGCGTTATTACAGATTCACAACTGTCAATTTGTCATAAGGATTGTAACTCCGCAATAATTTATTGTTAATCTGAATAACTGATTGTAAATTCGTAATAACGGATAGTGAATCCGTAATAACAGATTAGAAGTATATTTTGGGGGGCGCTAATGAGCTATTGCAGTAAATGATGCGATGAATGAGTCCCAAGTGTTAATCAGCTTCATGCAGGTATGGTTTACTTTTCATTCAAGGCACAGAGCTTAAATAAGAATGCAGACCGCACAGGGGGAAATTCAAACTCCTAGCTCTGGCTTTAACTCCAAATCATGTTGAATCGTTGACTTTGAAGCACCTTTGAGACAATGACCCTTCAGAGACCATTCAATAGCCTATAATGCATGTCCCAATGCGCATGATCGGCGCGCAAAGGATTCTGGGTGAAATCCAAGTCCAAGCAACACCAGCAACCATCATGGTGCGCTGATTTTGAAGCAATGCGATACAAAAAAACAAAACCTGACATAGTTACATATAAACTACAACATGGCGTCCGTATTGGCAGCTTGGTTTAATTTTTTACTGTACTCGGTTTCCCAAGATGCATTGCAGTATATTTTTAAGATGGTGCTTGTGCATATGGCCTATTGTCTACATTAATCACCATATGCCCAGACTTTGCTTATATTGTTGATTGATGTCTCTCTTTTTTGGGGGGGGGGAAATGTTCTGGAAAAATAAAACAAACAAAAGTATTGTTTTGTTTTAGAAATGAGGATCATATAAGATAACCACCTTACGCCAGTATTAACAAATCTTTATCGTGCCTCTGCACGCTATTATTTTTCTGAACTTTGCAGAACTTCCCTTACTAAAGAAAATAAAGACAACTAACGTTCTCGTAAAATGCACCAGGATTTTTTGTTGTCTTTGGCGACATTATGAGATGTCTTAACCGTGAGCAGGCTCACGGCCGATAATTAGCCATGGTTTGCTTGAATCTCGGACTTGCCACCCAAATGCCGAATACCATGAAAAACAATGGTGGCAGCCTATCGATCTTGATAATCCAAATACTTTCAAAACGTACCTCCACATACCTTGCGGGAAAAAAATACTGAGTGCTTTGAGACGCTAATTGGTGTGATAAAGCGCTATATAAGAACTCAGTATTATTATTATTACAAAGAATGGACAAAGGTCTGGAATTAGGGATTATAAAGGAAGATTTCAAGCATGAATTTCAGTACCCTTTGTCCCTCCTTGTAATGGGGAAATGCAGCATAGCAAAGTAGGTGCATGCCTGTGCACATTACACAACGGATTGTTCAGGGACGTGTGTACACGTCAGCCGGTCAACTGACCGTAACCAAAAGAGGACTCTACGAAGTTGTTTCAGGTCTTTATAAATGTCAGCCAGATTTCTACCCGGAATCATTTTACGCGGATCACACGTCAATCAACGTGAAGTGGTTAACATGGGCAACGTCAGAAATGTCAATTCAGGACATAACCTTTAACTTTGACCTCTTTAGTTGAGTGAAAAGGAAGTACTGTAGGTCAAATCTTGTGGCCGTTTGCGGCCGCTATGGGCATTCGTGTACAAGCCAGTTGCAGCTGGTTTTTAAAGAGTTAAGTTATCTAATCTGTTGTTACTTTTCCTAAAGGCAACAAAAATGGTAAGCCCTTAAGGGGTAACAGCAGCAAATTAATGCACACATCCACAGCAAATATGCCATCGGAAAAACATTCACCTCAGCAAATTTTTTCTGCTACAGTCAGCTGAGCAATTTGCTTACCCTCGAACAGCTTCAAGAAAGTAGGCCCCTGCAAAGAGCTTCAAATTGGCAGACGTACATGAGGACTTAATTAAAGCCAGAACTGGAGCTTTCCTCGTCATGGTTTCAATCAAAGCAAAGCAATGATTGGTTGTTTAACTGATACCTTATCAAGTATTGTTCTTTCCCTTTCAATATTTCTTTGATACTCATCTTGACTCTCAGATAACACCTGTTTCGCAGAAACGGACAAAGTGTAGAAGACATGGGAGTAAAATATCACTCTAGGCCAAGCTGCGTTAACCTTCATCTATACATCGTGCAATGATGCCCACACAAGCTATAGACTGGTCAAGTCTCGCGCATATTTGAACTTCCAAGACCAAGTTGGTCCAAACCATATTGAGTTTTACGTGTGTGGATTCTGCTTTTTTAAGTACTGGAGTTTAACGTAGTTCATGGCTAAAAAAAATTTATATCATGAAAAAAAATTCCATGAAATATATGAAAGTAAAATATGACTGGGTAAATTTTCAAATATAATTTAGAAAGAACATTTGATTTCATAGAAAAATATAGTCTTTGATCGAGTTGTTTTCTGGTTTTTCAATATGTGCGAGACTTGCGCAGTTTATTGTCTGCCTGTGGTTTGCCATTTTTGGAGTCATAATGCATGTAATGATATGTGCGCATCTACTGTACGCACATCACCCAAAATGGACACAAGACAGTAACACACGGGACCCTGACTACCAAAATGGGCACTACACAGTAACACACGGGACCCTGACTACCAAAATGGGCACTACACAGTAACACACGGGACCCTGACTACCAAAATGGGCACAACACAGTAACACACGGGACCCTGACTACCAAAATGGGCACTACACAGTAACAACACAGGACCCTGACTACCAAAATGGCCCAAGTACGATTTGTCGTGCGGTGATGTCAGGTGAATTGGTTGGGTCAATATGGTACTCAATCAAAGTAAAGACTAACCTCTGAAATAAAATGTAGATAATTATGGCAGCCTTACTTAAGAGTCGTGTTCGTAAAGCACCTAAAACCTAACCCAATGATATGGATGTGCTGTGCCAAATTCTCAGGCAAAACCTGGTGAAAGCTTTTGAAGGATTTGAGATGATCTTATTGTACCTTGCTAAGCATTTCCTCCTCTTTGGCCTTTTCTCGTTGCAATCTCTCAGCATCGTCCTTACTGCTCGCTATTGCTTTATCCATCTTCAGATCAATCCCTGCTTCCTTCTCCTTCCCTTGCCTTTTCAGAGCGTCGTACTCTTCTTTGGATTTTCTGGAAAACCAAAAATCATAGAAAGAGTTCAGTTAAAAATGAACTATTATGTTAATATACCACGCCTGATACTTCACGGAGGGGACAGAGGAAAATGCCTCCATGCCCCTTGGTCATTGCCTTCGTGCCCCTTGAAATATTCCAGTACAAATTTACATTTCCCTTATAGACCCATTGCATATGATGTCACACTCTCAAAAAGGAGGCAGATCATTGGACGAAAGCTGTTCTCTGTGCGTAAAAACGTGCGCGTGACCTCAGCGTACATGTAGCGTTTGGCGTTATGCAAGGGCGGTCTATTGATTTATATACACAACACAAAACGCGCCTCCGAACAATGCGCGTAATTTTGGGTGTCAACTCTCTTTTGTGCATGTTTGTATACGATTTTGACACCCAAAATGACACCCAGGACAGGCACATGTGAGTACGCTGCGCGTTGTGCAAGGGGTCTATAGAGGTACCCTTCCTTTACTACAGAAAGACTGCCTTGCCCTGAAGTGAGTATCCAGCCTGTCATACCTCAGTCCATGGGTAGCTTAACTGGCCACCTTCTGCCCACCTCTATGATCCAGTGAGGTTTACCCAGACTCTCTCATTGATAGAAATGTTGAGTTGTCAATCCTCCGATTCTTCTCAGAACCACCACAGCTCATAGAGGAAGTTTATTAGGTGGTCGTGCAATACGTGCACGAACACCTATTGCTTTTGTTTCGTTTTTTTCTTCTTCTTGAACCTGGTCAAACTAATGGAGCCAAAAAGTCCAGTGCGGACGCATTGTCCAGATAGAACTGGCCAGTAAAATACCATGCCTAGTTTGCTGCACAGCCATGATCACATGACACGCGGAAGTGAACTACGACGTGCATGCGCTGGTGATGTTCGCACTCATGTTGTTGTCGCTGCGGAATACAGGACTCAGAAATTGCGTCCCTTTGCTTGAGTTGTTTTTTCTTACTCTTATTAGCTGTGCTTCTCTTCAACCATTGTTTACAAGCTAGGTCATGTCTTTCGTCACATCCGGTTAAAGGTTTATACTGGCGTAGCGGCCTCATGTGTTCATACTTAGTCATTCGGTTTGTTTCACCACTGCCTCGGTTAGTTTTCCAACTTCAAATAATCCAAGTGCGGACACCAGAAAAATTTACCCATTGGAATGTTACCTATGGTCTCGGTTAAATATTACTCCAATGCGAACGTAGCCTTTTGTCGAGGCCTTCGTGGCTTGGACAGCTTCGTAGAGCAGAGACCCCAAGCGACTGGAAGGTGAGACCACGCACGCGAGTGGCAAAGCCAGGAGGGCCTTTTCCAACTTGTTTGTGGTTTCAAATGTTTTTCTTTATATCTTGAGGACTTTTGCTACCCAGCAAAAGTCCAAACCAATCAGAAGCGACGGGGATCAGCGGGTCAGCATACATTAACAAATTATGCAAATTTACATAAGTTAATCATTCAGACCTTTACTTATTTGCATACAAGTTATGATTTATGCAAGTTTCATACTTTATGAATAGTTCATCAAAAACACAAAAAAAACAAGTTTGAAAAGGCTGTCGTGGCTTCGCCACTCGACTCGCGCGCATGGTCTCCCCTTCCACTTGCTCGCTACTCTAAGAAGCTGTCCAAGGCTAATGCAAAGGCAGCTAAAAGATGATAATGTTTACCTGAGGATCTCGTTCAGGATCTTCTCATCTTCGGTTTCTGTGTTGGCAGCTTGAGAATATTTGGCAGACGTCGCTTGATCAGCTTGGAGTATACCCGGGATCTCCCCAGTACGAGCCTGCATCACGTGTAGGACCTGAAGCTCCAGTTCGATGTTCTGTTTGATCATCATACGCTTAAAGACTTCAAAGTTTTGAGCCGCCTCAACTTGCTCAAAGAGGGTCTGCGATGGAGGGGGGGGGGGGTAGGAAGATGGGGAGATGATGCATCATGATACAAGTATTTTTCACCCATAGAGCTGTTGACTACAGCTAACATGCCACGCATTTTGAAGCCCTGTGGGCACATCCATGTTTGTGTCAAACCCAAGTAAAAAGCTTGATATTGTATGGCTGTTGTATTCATCTATTTGAATATAAGCGTGTTTGTTCTTTTCTATGCGTCATCAAATCAAACATGCTGCAAATGTGATTGCACAATCTCAGGGTTCTGCCCAGGATTTCTTTAGTGGCGGAAAACTGTTTCCCTAGAAACCATTGCGAGATGGATCAGTTACACAGTAATCATAAATATAGACTCAAACCAAAGAAGTACTCAAAATTCATGGCTTTGGATACAATTTTTTGGATAGTAAATACGCAATTTCATATTTCGTTGAAAACCTTCATTGCAAGTTTGGTTTGATAATTTGAAAAATGTGTGGTGGTCGGAAACAGAGAAAATTCTGCCAGTGGTGGTTGGGGAATCCTGAGTGCCGGGCGGGTTTTAAGGCAACCAACCACTGTGGGCAGAACCCTGCAATCTGTTTAATAATTGAATGAGAGTGCCTGATGCAAATTCTCGCTGTCAAAATGTTTTCTTCAAACACAAAACATTCCATAGATACGCACATTGTTTTGTGAAACATGTCTAGCACCCGAGGAGGTTTCAAAAAATGTGTTTGTGTATAACAGAGAGTTAGGGCTCTAGTCATTAAACCAAGATAACAATCAACCTTCTTTCCTCCATGCTTTCGATAGATGCAAATGTTCGAACAAAACACCATGTTATTTCCCAATTCCACAGAGTTGCTTAGGCATACAAATTAGCTAAACTTAAAGCAATGCTGCTCAACAGAAAAGAGTTACCAGCCAAAGTACAACATCGTGTGTATCGTTTGCAACTGGTTTCCTGCTTACTTTGCAGCAGAAAAATGTCAAAGCATTATTGTCTGAGCTAACTCTATGATAGAGCTGCTTAAACACAAAAGTAGGTAAGCACAACAAAATTATGCTTACCAGAATAAGGTTATCAGCCAAACTACCATGTCACATGTACAATCTGTAACTGGTGTCCTGCTCATATCTGCTTAGCAGACAATTGTTAAGCAATATACTCTGCTATGAAATTGGGTTTTGGTCTTAAACTTTCCCCTGCAAGTACTTACCATGATAGATGCGTTAGACTGGTAACTGTGCCCATGGCAAGCTTTAACAAACTCCTCCGACTTGATCCCGATGTCTTTAACAAAACTCTCCAACATAAACTCCACCTGTTCTCAAAGAAATCATTTCATAATTTGACAACAAAGAAGTTAAAGGCAGGGTTACAGATTGGTCAATACTCCAAAAAGTAATGACCATAAAAAACTTTTGATAGTATCAACTGTTTTGAGAAAGGATTCCCTTCGAAGTAATGTGGTTCGGACAATTTGTTTGACCCAAAACATTTGAATCTGAGAAACAATTCAGGCATGAATCATTTCTCAAATTCCTGAGGGTTGGTGTCCGTTCGCCAATGCTGCAGCCAGAGATGCGGTTGGTACCCGCTGTCACCTCGCTAAACAGGGATAGATTTGATGTTCTTGTGAAAATACTGCGACAGTTTTTTGCTGTTTTTTCAGCAAGTAGACACTGTATTCAGCTGAAACTTTCCTATATGACTTTTACTGTATCTGTCTTTATAATTCTGCCTATAAATAAGCATTATGTTGACAAAACCCAATCAATGACCAGATCTTTAAGTCAGAGTTGCTTACCAGCCAAAATACTACGCCACATGTACCATGTGTAACTGGTGCCCTGCTTATTTTTGATTAGCAGAAAATTGTTAAGCAAAATTGTCTGCTTTTGAAAGCAGCTCCAAGAAATTGGGCCCTGGTGGTTAAGTCATTGGGGTGTGGGTTCAAATCCCGGTCATGACACTTGTGTCTGTGAGCAAAATGATTTACTATGGACTTGTGGTTACTTCTCTTCACCCATGGGGATAAATGGGTACCTGCGAGGGTAAAGGTTGACCTTGTGTTCGAAAAAGCCTTCAGAGCGCCACTGCAGCTCTGGGCTGTATACTCCTCATTGAGCTGAGAAAGTTTACAGGACTGGAGATTTATTGGCCAAACAACCAGGGTACTTTAAGCGTTTGAGATGTTATTTGTAAATTGCACTAGTTATTCTTATGCGGGAAATACAAAATTATGTTTTGGAACATATAACAAAAATGCCACTTGTGTTTGCCCCAAAAAGAGGAAACTTCCTTCAAAACAGTGTTTTTTATGTTTTCTATGGGGAAAATGGGGGGGGGAAAAAAGTGAAAATCAGCTGATGCGCTCTTAGAAGTTGCATGCCCGATACCAGTTTGTATTCTATTTAATTTTATTTAAAGGCCGACAGAGATTTTGTAAGCACTTACCAACTGTTGATACTCTGTGTGTATTTCTTTGTACGGTTTATCGTTGGTTTCTTCCGGGTCAAAAACTGTTGAAGAAAAAGTACATGTTTATTGTCTTGCAATTGTATATGACAGGCTTCGAAGTGGCCATCTCGAGTGAGCTGCACATTCCATCACGTATCACTGAAGTTACCTCATGGATAATAGTACAGTCCATAGTGTAGACAAGCATCGCTTCATAGGTGGCCAATACCACTGTATCGCAAAGATCAAGACTCCTAATTAAAGAATCTCAGACGTGTCAAATTTCATTAGCGCACACAGGCACATTATGTCCCAGCTTTATCTTTACTGGCTTTTAAGTTGTATTGATTGTACTACAAATGCAGTCTGGTGCGCCGATACAGTAATTACGTGGAAACCAAAGAGCTGTCATGCACAGAGTGCCTGCCAGACAGACATTAACCCTTTCAGCCCCAAGTTCTTTTGACATAAACAACTGCTGCAGCCCACGTTCTTTGACCACTCAAGCGTGAAGCACACTTCCTCACACAACAGGAAGCTGGTGTTCAAAGTCTGATTTTACAAACTCTATTATTACCTTGAAGATTTTATTTAAGAGCATAATGAGTAATAAAAATTGTCTTAGGCCTACTTATTAAATTTCCTTTCATATAATTCAAAAATCATTGAAATCAGCAAAAAAATGTTTAAGTTCTTGGTCCTTGCTTCCTCAGTGTGTTTTGAAAACCCAAACACTTTTTTGCACACAACCTTATGGCGCTCCATAGGTGTTTGGCATTTCGGATCTTTCTACTCTAATTTGAAGCGATTGCAAAATAACAACCCTATTTTATTTTACTGTCATTGGAAAGATCCGATCTTTCTCTTTCCAATGATGGTAAGCTTGGGTATGGAGGGTGAACATGGACAAAACTACAGTTTTTTAACAAATGGCCTTTGTGCCCAGGCTTGAGTGCTTTGTTGTGTGTTATCTTGGGCGACTATAGTCGCCCTTGGGGCTGAAGCAGGGTATAGTGCACAGTCGACTATAGTCGCCCTTGGGGCTGAAAGGGTTAACAGCACTAGTACTGATGCATCAAACAGATAGGACCTAGCTGGAATGGTTCCACTTTATCATCAGAGGGTTGGATGTGTGTGGGATGCGTTGACCCTGCTACTAAGATGGGTTTAAGGCATGTAGCAGATTTTGTATGCTGGGTATGTTGTTGTGTTGTTTGTTTTCCCAAGCCATACAAAAAACACAACCCTAGGAACTGATCCCCCCCCCCCCGCCCCCTCTTGGAATGGTCCTGTCTAGAATAACATTCAAACTGCTCTGGGCATTGCAACTAGGAAAAATAATGAAACACATAATTTGTGAGTCCTGTAGGAGGAAATGGGGCTTTATCGAGAAGGGTCAAAAGTATGAAAATTAAGTATTCTTAAGATTACATTTTGTCACCCAAAATGTTAATTTAAGTTCCATGAAAATATGGTCCTTAACACTAACAGACTAACGACAGTGCAGAATACAAACTAGGTCCCACATTTATACAATAGAGCCAGTTGGGGGGGGAGTTGACTTCGGACCGAGTTGACCATAATTCATCGCTGCTTTAAACGATAGCCTAAATATACACTGTACTGTGCAGCCACATTGACCAAAACCACTATCAGTATCACTATTGCCTCAACTGAAGTTTGCAAGGTACCACCTCGTTCATCTTTCTTGTCATCTTGCATGTCAATTGTCATGCATTTAACAAACATTACCATAAATCATCAAAATACACACACACACTCACTGACTCTGCCACTGCAGTGACACTGACAAAGTGACTGACACTGACACTGACAGTGTAGTCAGTCAGTACGGGTCGTCAGTACGGGTCGACAATAGTCAGTACACACACAGTAAGTCATCGATTAAAAAAGCAGGGTTGATTTGCAATGACCCTTCCGTTGATTTTCCACCCTTTTAGTTAAATATTTAGACACTTTTCGTTGTTGAAAATAATGCAGAAAGATGATCTCTTACCCAAGCATTTCTGGTCTATGAAACCCATCACCGGCATTTGCCAAATTGGGCTTCGTAAAAATTGTATAACGCCATCGATGAGCCAAGCGTTGTCCGCCATCTTGGTTTGTTTATGACAACGAATGTACGGTGTCCCAACAAAAACGTCTATATATCACGTTGTACAGGTGTGCGTTGAAAATAATCGTTCTTGTTCACATAATATTATTATTTAGGTTTAACCATATTGTATAAAGATTGTGATGGTGGAAACTTCCACTGAAACATTTTTGCCTGAAATGCTATATATTTTTTTTAGGGATAGGCCTATCATGGAGGTAGAAACCTCCATGGGCCTATTGAGTAAAATAATTAGTGCGCATATCGGTTCGACCAGTGATGGCCGCGTGCTTCAACAGGCGGAGTCGCGCTACCTTTGGGCGGGCATCCATCTTGTATTTAAAGCAACAACCAAAGTGAGGCTGGAATGACAAATAGCCTGGTCGATTTCTGGTATTTGAGTCAGTATGCATTAGGCTGTGTCTACAGCACGCAGGGGATTCGATACGATGTAGTCAGCATGATAGGCCAAAGGTCTATAATTGAGCTGTTCATCCTACGATATTCCTTTAACCTGTTTGTAACATTCGTAGAGTGCGAACCGCACAAACCTCTGATAACACTTTTTATGGTTACCTGCTGAGAAACGCATGAATAATTTTACGTCAAGCTTCACGACTGACCATGAGGGAACCAGTTTCTAACTTAGTATTGACGAAAACTATAACGATGCAGTCCACATTTATTAAAATATTAACGTCAAACTCTACGATAGCCGTAGTTGCAGTTTACGTCAAAACAGACGTACTATCAGAACTATATAACTAACTGAAATTAGCCATGAGATGAATACAAAATAGGCCCAGAAATTTATCAAAACATGACTCTTCGTTTATTATGGTTTTTTTTTTCTCATAAGGTTACTGACTGTTACCATGGGGCTCCATGCTGTAACTTTTGAAATGCGTTCAATTGTATTTTGAAAACAATTTACCCTCATGCACATCATGAATAAAACGTGCAACGCAAAATCAAAGTTCCCGCATACAGTTGCAATCGATCGTCTTGTATTGAAACCTGCATCCGCCAAATGGCCATGATAAAATTCCGTGAATGGTTTGTTAATGAGTGAAGAGTTGGAACATGCACACAGCGGAAACAGCGGAACCATAGACCTATATCTTGCGAAAGGACAAACGAGGTGCGTGATTTAACAATCGCCTTGCATGATTAGCGCCCAATTTCAAAGAGCTGCATGCTTAAGCAGATAATGATGCTTAACAATTTTCTGCTAAGCAGAAATGAGCAGGATCCAGTCACAAATTGTACTTGTGAAATGGTAGTTTGGCTGGTACCCTTATTCTGGCAAGCATAATTTTGTGCTTAATCAGCCCTATGAAGGGCCCTGCACCCGCCGAAAGGTCATGATCAAATTCCGTGAATGGTTTATTGATGATCACAATCCCATGTAGGGTTGGAACACACAGCACTGCAAACCGGGCTTAGAAAACGATCTTGGAAAATATTCACATTTGAAATCTGAAATATACTATTAATTTTGTTTTTTTACCCATACACCGATGTGTGTTAGCACTATATACTCGTACTTTCCCGAGTCCTGTGAAAAAAATATCACAGGCATGTTACTCGGGTGGGATTCGAACCCACGACCCTTGCAATGCTAGAGCAGTGTCTTACCAACTAGACTACCCGGTAGCTAGAGGTAGTTCGAATCCTGTGTTTTGGCAGCGGGTACCGCAACGATATAGATGTTAAATTTTGCATCGGGGTTATAGAATATTAATTTTGGTTTTCACCCATACACCGATGTGTGTTAGCACATGACTCGGGAAAGTACTGAGTATACAGTGCTAACACACATCGGTGTATGGGTGAAAACCAAAATTAATATTCTTTAACCCCGATGCAAAGTTTAACACCTGAAATATACTGTTGAGACCCGTATATAGTTCCATTGCTTATGACAATGTGTTTGTTTAAAATTGGCAGAAAAGACTCTTCCGTTCCCTTTTTGTGACAAGTTTCCCGAAAACTCCTTTGATTAGATTCTTATGAGATCAAGCACCTCTTTGTTAATTCTAAGCAAGACGTCCGACCCAGGGAGAACTGTCCTCCCAAATTGGGGCAAATAAGTGGGGAAAATCGGGCACAGCAAAAAGAAAGAACAATTGGACAGAGAATGCAAACAGGACTTTTTACCGGGTATATTTTTATCTGTGTAAATATCAGGCAAATCCCATAATTATGCAGGGCTTTTTTAAGAGCCATAGGGCCTATCCGACATTGAATGCAACAATTTAAAAAAAAACTATCTCAATATTGCTTCAAAAATAGAAGTTCGGGTTTTGAAGTCCAGCATGTCTTGTCATTGTCGTTTTTAGGAAGGGAAAAAATGTGTCGAAAATCAAAAACTTTGCAAGTGTTGTTTTTGTTATGGTTTTTTTTAATTGTCGAATGTACTCAGGTGCTGTTTACCACGGACCTTAAACGTAACAGTTTCAATTACACTAATTAGCATGACCGACGAATCATTATTGTTCAATAGTGTTGTGTGTTTTTTGTGTTTTTCCAATTTTTAAATCTAAATTTGCCACTTTATCCATTAAATCACATAGCGCAGGAAGCTCTCTTAAACTGGACCTTTTTATAGGTAGCCGTGAATTCTTTTGTTATCTTGTCATTATCTTTAAATTTCATGTCTTCGTTATCTTAAAATTGTCATTAACCTTTGCTGTAATGTTGTACTCCTCTTTTCGAATCAATAAAACACAAAGAAAAAACATATCTGGGTGGATCTGTGCTCCCATCAGGGCTTTCTTAACATGCCATTTATTATTATCTTGAACAAATTATTAAACACTTTAGCATTGACCGAGTTTCATTCAGGGGGGGGGGGCAAGGGGAAATGCACAGGGCGGGGGGGGGGCACAGGGCATGAAATCTGAACTTCGGAGATTAAAAGTTACTATAAAGAATAAGTGTTACTTTTTGTAAGCTTTTAGTATATGTATCAATTGCAATGTTTTTTAAACTATTTTTTCTACTTACACTCAGTTGATGCATTTGTTTTTACCTCCACGTCAAATTATTTATTTAAAAAAAAAGCAAATGGTTCAACAAGCGCGCGACTAAAAAGAGGCATGTTTAAGGATATGCAAACGAAAACTTACAGTTTTCATTGGTCAGAAGTTCCCCCGGAAAAAATTGTACACCCCACCCTATGCCCCCCCCCTTAAATTTTACCCTTAAGTTCTGTCGGTGTTTTCATTGAAGCGAACTTGTCGTTTTACCGACACCAACGCCCGTGATTGAAAATGGTGTATACAAGAGGTGGTGACGTCAGTAAAAAGTACGCAGATTTTTTGCTTTCTCGTTCACGATTTTCTCGCGCAAATATCTGCACGCTGAACTCTGTTTTACTCATTCTGCTGACTTTACTAAACTACGTGGGTCACGTGACTCGTGAGGAAGTGCTACTTAGGTTTAGAAACTGAGGATTAAACGTTTTAATTTGTGTTGAACGAAGACAAAATGTTCAGAGCTGGATTTGAACCAACGACCTCCGGATTAACCCACCGGCACTCAACTGAGCTAACAAGCCCTATATTGGTGGTCTCCCTATAAAACAAAATACCTTTGTTTGGGGGTGCCCCCAAATTATTTAAAACTCGCCATCTTGAAATAAAACAGTCGCATCCCCATCCCCTGGCAATGCTTCCAGGCTGTATCGTAAACTTCGGGATGATCCCTGGCTACACGACAGTTAACGGTTGAATGCCCCCCCCCCCCCCCAACAAAGACATTGAGGTTGGTTCAAATCCCGCTCTAGTCAATTTTTCTTTGTTCAACCTAAAATATTTAGATTTGCCAAGTCAGTTTCCCTTGTGGTCTATTACTAAACTTTTTATTCACACTGACACTGACGGATGGACTTAATTACAGAGACATAACAGTACATAAAAAATAGTTGAACTTTTTGCTTGTGTTTTTTAAATAGGCCCTAGGCATAGTTCGTTGTTATATTGCGTTTAAAGTTTAAAAACATGCCTGTAGTTCAGAGGTTTTGTCACTATACGAAGAATATACTTATGCACCAAAGTTATTTTTCGAACAAGAGTACTATTCCTGAAGGTGGTTGTGTCATATGATACAACGGTTGTTTATTGTTTGTCCGAAAATGGTGAGGAACCGGAACGTGGTTCGTAATTTGAGTAGAGTAATGGCGCAGTTATAGAGGTGCTTTCAATTGAACAGTATTTTATAACCGCTCATTTGTTTCAAGTTTGGCGAGTAGCGGTGTCCGATTGGTCATTGGACGTACCCGGCCCGTCGTCTTGCCGCCACACCACACGACGCCCGATCATTTTATTCAACGCCTTGCGGAACTGCTTGTACTTGAAGGAGTAAATGATCGGGTTGATGCAACAGTTGGAGGCGACCATGAGGACGGTGAAGACGTTCAGCGCACCGTCGAAATCAATGCGGATCCACCCCATGTTGAACATGAAGAAGAGACACTGGCTGGGCGTCCAGCAGACCAGGAAAGTCGCAAAGACGATGAGCAGGGTCTTGAAGGTGTTTCGCCGGGCACGGAGGAGCGACTCCTGCTGCTCGTTAACGACTCGTGGCTGCTGCTGCCCGGGCACAGCGGTGTTCTCAGACCGGCGGAGAGTGAGGGGTGCAACCTGCTCCGCACTTCGCTTCAAGGTGACGGCGATGTGTGCGTAAGAGAACAGCATGATTGTCGAAGGAACAAAGTACTGCATGACGATAATCAAAGGCCCCATAACCTTTGACGACGGCAGGTATCGAAAATTGCAATTCCCATTCTCCACGGAGTAAATCATAAAGGAGTAAGACTTGAGACCCAAGGAGATGAGCCACACAAAGCACAAGATGACTATCGTGGATTTCTTCGTGAAGACCGTGTTGTGTCGAAAGGGGAACACGATGGCAACGTACCGCTCTAGGGTCACTGCCAGCAGGCTGTAAGTAGATGTGGTGAACAGCACCCACTGCACGGCGTCTCCCACCCACAAGCGGCACAGCAGCTCACCGGCGAAGGTCTGCGGGATCGTGTCCGGGGCGGGAATGTTGGTCTGCAGAAGCAACACCAGGGACGCCACCAGATCGATCGCGGCCTGGTGAGCGATGAACCCGTTGGTCAGCGTGTGCATCAAGTTGACCCTGCAGATGACTACGACGACCAACCCGTTTCCCAAGATGCCGACCAGGCCGATGATGGTTTTGCAGATTTGGAGTGTCAGTATTGCACCCATGGCTGATGGAATAGTTGTTCCTCGTGGTTGTAGGCCAGACGAAAATGGAGATGACATGAAGAGACATGCCTTTAAAAGCTTTCGAGATGTGGAGTCAAAGTGATGTGTGAGGCAACAAACTGCTCTCCAGCAGAGAGAAGATTTGTCGAGTAGAACAACATAACAAGAAGTTGCCATGACTACAATTTTTGTTGCCTCCCGTCAGTATCTTACTCCGTAAAGTAAAAGACTGCCGAGTTTGTGCAAAATGCCTTTACACATCACGGACACCGGATGTACATTTGTACTCCGTATTGATTCAATCTTGCAGAAGGGAATACGGGTGTGCCAGTGGAACTGCCCTGGGGTTTAAAATTAAGATAATGCTGAGAAAAAAATTGCGATTTGACAATAATATTCCTCAATAACATTCTTTTGTTAAAACCTGGAGACCTATATATTTCTTGTTACGCTTCCAGTGCGTTCAATTGGAAGTGCCCCTTGTGAGAAAAACGTTCCTACGAAACACAAAGGACCTGCATACCGTCACCGTTTTCACGAAGAGCCACTCATGTCCAAACGCTTGATTGAGATTTTTATTTAACACCGTGCTTGGCTTACTGCAAATCTGCAATACTATTAAAAAGCCACGGTTTTGAAGTTTAAGACCGCTCATATGGTTCTGTGAACGTTTACTCTCCATTGACTAACTAATTTCTTTACATTTGGCTAATTGCCGTAGTAATTAGTCAAAGATACGTGTCTCTTCGTAAAACCTAAAAAGTGAGCCGACCTTATTAATCATCCAACCGAGCAACGTATGGTAATTACATAGGAAAGTGGCGCGCGTGCACACTGCCATCTTCGTGAAACCAAAAAACGATTTGACTTACATTTACGCTCCTCTGTTGCAATCGCAATGTATTACATGCATCTTCGGGACCTGTTGCTCTTCGTGAAAACACAAAAATACCGTTATTGAGATAAAGGCCCCTTCCTGTATCAATCAATAATTTGTCATTTTAAGATTTGTGGCTCTTCGTGAAAACGGTGACGTACGTGAAAAATACATACAAAAAGTAGATTTAAAACTCTCCGTAAGTAGCAGTGGGAGTGGCCGGAGTAATGTCGAAGTATGCTAACTTGTCTGTAGCATAGCTTAAAGGCAAAGTACACCTTTGGTTTTGGAACCTTTCGATTGTTTTAATTCTATATAGATGTAGACATATACAATAAAACTAACCTGTGAAAATTTCATTTCAAAAAGTGGTAGCGTTTTGAGATATTGCCGAATATCTGGAGCGGTTTTGTCCACTGCACGGTGTGAATAATCAATCCGTAATTGGAATACATGAACTGAGAAACGTTTCGTGCATGAAACGTTTTTCAGATTGAAGTGTTTTGTATTCTTTCTCTAAGGTACCTCAAGATTTTGACTGGGTTGATCCAATATGATTTTGGGTGACATTATTAGGGCTACGACTGGATCGCCGAGCCATCATGGCGTTGAAGTTTAGGATGTCCTTAGCAACATCCTTAGCAACGGTCGTAGCCGTAGCTGTAGCCGCCAATTTGGATACGGCCTGAGTCTAGTCGACTCCGGCCTTTTGTGTTGGGCCCAAAACATTTTTCTTTTCATAGAAACAGCATAATTGCGACAAGGGAAGAGTATAGCCCCAGCTCTGAAGAAATACTGCACAATATTCCCGAATGCCTCTCTTAAACATTATAAGAATCTCAATTCAGTTCAAAGTACCTATATAAAAGTACTTTGAAAAAAAGTGTTTCTCTTTATTCAAGCGCCTTTAGATACGTGCACTAGTATCATATGTTATTATTTATTATTTCTTAAAATTATTTTTTTGTCACATTGCAAGACTTAGATCCCGAGTTCAGCTGAAATTACACGTCAATCTTAGCATTCGTCTTGAATTACAAGAATGTTTGATTTAAACCGACATCTTGTGTTTGAAATGTTAGTAAATATCTTAGCCTCCCCATAGGTCCTTGTTTGCAAAACCAACAGAATATCACAAAATACCAAATAAATCAACTAAATCAACGATTATAGGCCTATAGTATAGTTAGGGACTTGACAATTAGTTTTTTTTTTTTAAGTAAATCTTAAATTCATAATGATGTATAGCAGAAAACGTGATTTAATTAAATGTACATAAACAAAAATAACTGTTAATATAACAGTTTTAACTTGTCCTTGGTTCAATCTATAACAAACACGACAGAAAACGTGTTTTGAAGGCAGTGTATACTTTTGGTAGTTGTCAAAAACCGTCCTCACTTGGTGTATCCAAACATATGCAAAAAATAACACACCTGTGAAAATGTGGGCTCAATTGGTCATAGACGTTGCAAGAAAACAATGTTGCATAAATGCGTGCTTTCAAGATAGGGTCATACATTGGTAAATACTCCAAAAATCAATGACCATATTATAGAAACTCACTTGGCGGTTTCCCCAAACACACTTGAATCTGAGAAATGAGTCATGCATGAATCGTTTCTCAGATTTCTGAGGTTTGGTGTCCGTTCCTGAATGCTGCGGCCAGAGATGCCGTTGGTATCCACTGTCATCACCTCGCTAAACGTGGATGGACTCGACGTTCGTGTATGAAAATACCGTTTTTTTTTAGTTTTTTTAGCTGTTCCGACTTAGCAGTCGGAACAGGTTCTGTTTTTGTTGGAATTATTATTAGCTGTTCCGACTTAGCAGTCGGAACAGGTTCCTGTTTTTGTTGGAATTATTATTTTTATTATTATTATTATTAGCTGTTCCGACTTAGCAGTCGGAACAGGTTCCTGTTTTTGTTGGAATTATTATTTTTATTAGCTTTTGTTTTCGTCAGGATTTTTATTAGCTGTTCCGACATAGCAGTCGGAACAGCTTTTGTTTTCGTCAGGATTTTTATTTGTTTTTATTCTTCTTATTATTCTTTCCTTCCGTCAAAACCCCATTTGATTAGTACACACATTTTGTGATCGCAAAAAGTCAAACTTGGCTTAGTATAAAAGAGTCAGATCCTATACCAAATTAAAGCTTAGGTCATCAAGTTATAGTTAAATGTAATAAGCTTAACTTAATTAATTAGTTTACTTAGTTATAATGACATGAATATTTAATTAGCCAATTTTGAGACCACTGTATCTCAAAAAGTATAGCCCCGATCGTCAAGCTTTTTTCAGTTTTAGACTTCTGGTATACTGTAGATGTGCATGCCGGCCTAAAATTACGGACGACGTCATAATGACGTCATATATTGCGCCTTTTTGTATCTGTGTACAAACACAGAGGATAAAGTGAAAACAAATCCGCCTTCCAGAAACATAATTTTTCAATTAAGCTCAAATTAAATGTCCTAGACTACACAAATCTTTCTTAAAACAGGAAAGATGTTGTTGATGGTCAATTTAAAAACATAAAAACTTATTAAAACATTGTCAGTAGAAAAAACCTGAATTCCCAGGCAAATTTTCACGGAATTGGTACGGCGTCTAATTAGGTTTCTATTGTCAAAAACTTGTACAATTCTAAACTCGTTTTGAAGTCCTACACTCTTTTGTAAACCCTTTAGTTGCGTTTTTTGTAGAATATACAAAGAGTCAATCCTGTCGCCGACTTACACACGTTTATTCACAATCACGGCAATGCGTCGGAGATTTCTTTGATATTCGGTTCCTAACCGGTTACAGGACCCATTGCTTTATGAACATGAGCAACACATGTACATGTAATTCCTACGAAGGTTAGATATCTGTGTACAAAAAGCATTGTACACGATCGATGGACGCGAGACATGCAACTTGGTTTTTGTGTAATTTGCACGGAAAGCGACGAATTTGACGTGGCATAATACCATCGTGTGATGAACATTAAGGGATTGCAAAATAAGAGAATATTAAGAATTCTTACATTTAAATGGATAGTATTAGAATGTCTTTATAAAATTGGGCTCCCGGGCTTTGTGAACGTGGTATTTTTACGGTTGAAATATCCCACGTTAATGCCATTGACATTTCCCGGTACTGAAAAACAGAACGTGCTTTCAATGCTAATTTAAAAAAAACTGTTCTGTGGACTAGACTGCACCGAATTCAACAACATTTGCAAATTTTTCTTTCATAATAGTTAGTGATTTTTTTTGGTTTGTTACAACAGTAGTCGCCAGACACACAAGCCTGAAGGTCACTTCAAGGTGTGGGCTACGAATCAATTGTTTTCCAGGGGCCATTAACACATACTCTGGAGCTGAAACTATGGGGACCCACTTTACACTACAGTCCATAAGGAGTCAAGTCTGGGTGTCATTCCTGGCTGGTACAAAGCACTTACTTCACAACTTTTACAATGACATGAATATTTAATTGGGCAATCTTGGCCACTATTCTCAAAAAGTATAGCCCCGATCGTCAACTTTTTTCAGTTTTAGACTTCTGGTATACTGTAGATGTGCATGCCGGCCTAAAATACGGACGACGTCATAATGACGTCATATATTGCGCCTTTTTGTATCTGTGTACAAACACATAGGATAAAGGAAAACAAATCCGCCTTCAGAAACATAATTATTTTTTCAAATTAAAGCTCTCACAATCTTTCTTAAAACAAGGAAAGATGTTGTGATGTCAATTTAAAAACATAAAAAACTTATTAAAACATTGTCAGTAGAAAAAACCTGAATTCCCAGGCAATTTTCACGGAATTGGTACGGCGTCTAATTAAGGTTTCTATTGTCAAAAACTTGTACAATTCTAAACTCGTTTTGAAGTCCTACACCTTTTGTGAAACCCTTTAGTTGCGTTTTTGGAGAATATACAAAGAGTCAATCCTGTCGCCGACTTACACAAGTCTACGTTTATTCACAATCATGGCAATGCGTCGGAGATTTCTTTGATATTCGGTTCCTAACCGGTTACAGGACCCATTGCTTTGTGCACAGCCCATTCGATTTGAACATGAGCAACACATGTACATGTAATTCCTACGAAGGTTAGATATCTGTGTACAAAAAGCATTGTACACGATCGATGGACGCGAGACATGCAACTTGGTTTTTGTGTAATTTGCACGGAAAGCGACGAATTTGACGTGGCAAAACCATCGTGTGATGAACATTAAGGGATTGCAAAATAAGAGAATATTAAGAATTCTTACATTTAAATGGATAGTATTAGAATGTCTTTATAAAATTCGGCTCCCGGGCTTTGTGAACGTGGTGTTTTCACGGTTGAAATATCCCACGTTAATGCCATTGACATTTCCCGGTACTGAAAAACAGAACGTGCTTTCAATGCTAACTTAAAAAACTGTTCTGTGGACTAGACTGCACCGAATTCAACAACATTTGCAAATTTTTCTTTCCATAATAGTTAGTGATCTTTTTTTGGTTTGTTACAACAGTAGTCGCCAGACACACAAAGCCTGAAGGTCACTTCAAGGTGTGGGCTACGAATCAATTGTTTTCCAGGGGCCATTAACACATACTCCTGGAGCTGAAACATGGGAAACACCTTTACACTACAGTCCATAAGGAGTCAAGTCTGGGTGTCATTCCTGGCTGGTACAAAGCACTACTTCACCAACTTTTACAATGACATGAATATTTAATTGGGCAATCTTGTGCCACCATATCTCAAAAAGTATAGCCCCGATCGTCAAACTTTTTTCAGTTTTAGACTTCTGGTATACTGTAGATGTGCATGCCGGCCTAAAAATACGGACGACGTCATAATGACGTCATAAATTGCGCCTTTTTGTATCTGTGTACAAACACATAGGAGAAAGGGAAAACAAATCCGCCTTTCAGAAACATAATTTTTCAATTAAGCTCAAATCTTTCTTAAAACAAGAAAGATGTTGTCGATGCTCAATTTAAAAACATAAAAACTTATTAAAACATTGTCAGTAGAAAAAACCCGAATTCCCAGGCAGATTTTCACGGAATTGGTACGGCGTCTAATAAGGTTTCTATTCTCAAAAACTTGTACAGTTCTAAACTCGTTTTGAAGTCCTACACCCATTTGTGAACCCTTTAGTTGCGTATTTTGGAGAATATACAAAGAGTCAATCCTGTCGCCGACTTACACAAGTCTACGTTTATTCACAATCATGGCAATGCGTCGGAGATTTCTTTGATATTCGGTTCCTAACCGGTTACAGGACCCATTGCTTTGTGCACAGCCCATTCGATTTGAACATGAGCAACACATGTACATGTAATTCCTACGAAGGTTAGATATCTGTGTACAAAAAGCATTGTACACGATCGATGGACGCGAGACATGCAACTTGGTTTTTGTGTAATTTGCACGGAAAGCGACGAATTTGACGTGGCAAAACCATCGTGTGATGAACATTAAGGGATTGCAAAATAAGAGAATATTAAGAATTCTTACATTTAAATGGATAGTATTAGAATGTCTTTATAAAATTCGGCTCCCGGGCTTTGTGAACGTGGTGTTTTCACGGTTGAAATATCCCACGTTAATGCCATTGACATTTCCCGGTACTGAAAAACAGAACGTGCTTTCAATGCTAACTTAAAAAACTGTTCTGTGGACTAGACTGCACCGAATTCAACAACGTTTGCAAATTTTTCTTTCCATAATAGTTAGTGATCTTTTTTTTAGGTTTGTTACAACAGTAGTCGCCAGACACACAAAGCCTGAAGGTCACTTCAAGGTGTGGGCTACGAATCAAATGTTTTCCAGGGGCCATTAACACATACTCCTGGAGCTGAAACATGGGACCCCCTTTACACTACAGTCCATAAGGATTCAGGATTGGGTGTCATTCCTGGCTGGTACAAAGCACTACTTCACCAACTTTTACGAAGCAATTATGCCCAAGGACACTAGTGTCAAGACCGGAGTTTGAACCCACACCCCGATGACTTAGCCACCAGAGCTCGAGTCCGACGCAATAACCACTCGGCAACGACACGCCACAAGATATGTCAGGCATGATGGTGTAATGATCCATTATTTCCCATTAGCCATCAAACATTCGATTTGATGTATTCACCATAGCCTTGCTTATAACTTTGCTTAGTTTTTACAAGCAATACGATTCAAATTCTTAATTAATTAATTACACGGTCGTCACATGAATAATTCATTAGTCATCTTTTTAGCACCATAATTTCAAAAAGTACACCCCCTTTTCAAACTGTTTTCATTTACAGACTTCTTGCGAATTGGAGATTAGCCTTGGGTTGACCTTATCATCCGGGTCAACCGGAAGTTCCAATATATCTCAAGATGTACGCATACAATTTTCATATTTTTTCGGTTATAGACTCATTGGGCATAAAAATTAGCCAAGTGTTATCGTGACCCTAAGTTGACCCTAACTTCCGCGTCAACCGTTTTTAGGCACAATTAAAGTTTAAATTCAACTCTTGTAAAAGGTCAACTGTCTATGTCAAAGTCAGGCTCACAATAAAGGTCTGCAGCATTTAATCAAAGACAAACAAAATTGGAACAGCTCAGCGTTTGTTCACAAACGCTTAGTGTCTAGTTTGTTTTGTTTTTTTTGCTGATTTCTCAGCAAGCAGACACTGTATTGAGCTGAAACTTTCACATGTGACTTTTATTGTATCTTCCTGTATAATTCTGCCTATAGATCAGCATTAGGCCTACGTTGACAAAAAGCCAGTCTATGACCCTGCTGCAAATTGTTTGCACCAATACATGAGTATTATATGATTTAAGACTGAGAGTTAGCATTCCAGTTCAGAATACTAGTTTCCCAATTATCATTGTGATATATCTTAGCCGAATTGTGGTGTTTATATCCGATCCAATCATATACAATCTTGTTTCATGGGCAACGGAATGTCCATATCGCGGCAGACGTCCCTCACACACGACAACAGATGGCGCATATCAACGGGGAAAAGGTGGCCAATGTTCCCGATACGGAAACACGGTGCCTTCGTCACTTTGCCAGGATAGATGACTAGATCTGAAAGAAACAATAAAATCAATGAACATAACGTAAAAAAACAGCACTAGCACTGGATAAATTCCTTAAATTTTCAAGTTAAAAAATTAAAAATCAGCCTTCTGTAGGTCATTTTAAAGTCTCGTTCAAAAGAGCCTTACTCGCTCATTATGTAACTTAGCCTTCTCTCCAGACTCCGCTGCTCGTTTTCAAAGAGAGCTTTTTAGCTGCTCCTAATTTAGTTTATTATTTCCTGGCATTATCGGTTTACTAAGCTCCGTTCAGTTCATTTTGCATTCTCTTATGTTTCGTGTGTTTTTTGTTAATTATGTATTATGTTGGGTTTTTTTTTTTTTTCTAGGGCTGTTCCCCACAAGCCTCGGCTTATTTGAACAGCCTCCTTACTCACAGCTTCTATTGTTCTACTCTTTGTCATTATTATCTTTGGTCATGTTATAATAAACTCTTTGATTGTATTATACTACTACATTTTGTTGTCCAAATGATCCTGTCAATTATTGTGAGTATGGAAATAAATGTTTCATTGAATTGAATTGAATTGAAGTAGAGAATATTTAACGAAAATCAACAAGACTGATACAGACCTTTTTCTTTAAGTCTCGAGTAGAAATCTTGGAAGTCAAAGTTTGAATGCTGTGGGAAATGAAAGGACGTAATGATGTACCCTTCATGTGACTCATCCAGAAGTGTCTTGAAGCCAAGGATTTTCATGCCGTCCTTAATAATTTGGCAGTTCTTCTTATACCTGCAGGGATCAAATAAATGTTCTAATAAGTACGGTACCCGAATATTCCCATGAAACAAAGGATGAGGTAATACACTTTGAGTTGACAAATTTTAACATTTCTTGATTATCAAATTTTAAATGTTGTGGCATGTCGTGGCCGAGCGGTAAAGAGCACCGGACTCAAGTTCAGGGCCCAATTTTATAGAGCTGCTTAAGCAGAAAATATTGCTTAAAAATTCTGCTCAGCAACAATAGACAGGATACCACCAGTCACAGGTATGGTGTTCCATATGTGCCGTCGCCCGTCGTCCGTCGCCCGTCGTGCGTCGCCCGTCGTCCGTCGCCCGTCGTGCGTCGCCCGTCGTCCGTCGCCCGTCGCCCGTCGTGCGTCGCCCGTCGTCCGTCGCCTCTTGCTCTATATTGTATCCCATTTCTGCCATTTGTCAGTTCCATATATGCCATTTTTCGTCGTCCGTCGCCCGTCGCGCGTCGCCCGTCGCCCGTCGCGCGTCGCCCGTCGTGCGTCGTCCGTCGTGCGTCGCCCGTCGCCCGAAGTTAAGACCTCTCAGTAAAGGCATAGAGCAAGGAAGAAGCTCACGGCCTGATCCACTATAAAATAGGGGAACTACAATTACAGAGGGGAAAGATACTTACACATTATAGAAAAAGAAAGGAAAACACGTGAGACTAATTTAAACAGATGTGGAGTCTATGACAAGCCCCCATTGTAAGAATTACGGCGCGACCAAATAGAGGGAGGTATGGTGGCCCTGAAGGGACATCGAACATAAATATTTACGTTAATATTTACGTAAATATTCATGATTTTTACCCAAAATCGCAAACCCAGCCATCCGTGAATATTTGCTGGCACAGTATTGGGCCCGAAATAGCAAGCCGCGTATTCGCAGAATGGCCAGCCGCTTATTCAGAATATTAGAACACAAGCAATACAGGGAGGTGACAAATGGCTAATTTGGCTCGTATCTGTCGGCTTCTTTGTATTATTTAGCGGGTTTATTTTTCTGTGTTTAATGTTTTCCAAGTACTTTTAGCTATCACATGAAAATCTGTAAGTTATGGCTAATATTTTAATATTCCTTCGGATAAAATAACGGATTCGCCAACAGAAATGAGCCAAATGAGCTATTTTGTCACCTCCCTGTACTGCATGTGTTCTAATATTCTGAATTTCGGGCCCAATACTGTGCTAGCAAACCGTGAATATTTACGTAAATATTAACGTTAATATGTTAGATGTCCCTTCAGGCTATATCTTCTTTTATACAACACGGTTTTATTTACAAATACTTAATATTTACAATCAATATTGATTCTTAGTTAGGTGAATTATAATAAACTAGAATGCCGGCTTGAATGTTGATAAATTTGTGTACACTGTTACTTTTGACTTGGCTTAACTTGACTTATTGGTTATTGATTATCGACAATTTATAGCAACACTACTTTAGAAAATAGAATTAGATGGTCTCTGATAAGTGGTCTCTGAGTAGCTGAGTATTCCGGTGATATAGTTGTTGTAAGGGCGACGGGCGACGGGCGACGGGCGACGGACGACGGGCGACGGGCGACGGGCGACGGGCGACGGGCGACGGGCGACGGGCGACGCGCGACGGGCGACGGACGACGGGCGACGGACGACGCGCGACGGGCGACGGGCGACGGGCGACGGGCGACGGGCGACGGGCGACGGGCGACGGGCGACGGGCGACGGCAGATATGGAATTCCATACACAGGTGCTACGTGTGAAATGGTATTTTTTAGCTGGTAACCTTTTTTCTGGTAAGCATAGTTTTGTTGTGCTTAAGCAGCTCTATGAAAATGGGCCGTGGTGTTTGTGATCGGTAGAGTTTGGGTTCGAGTCCCGGTCGAGAAGCTAGTGTCCTTGAGCAAGATACTTTACCATAATTTCTTTGTCCTTCGGATGGGACATTAAAAGTCGTATAGGTCCCGTGTACTAGGATTGGTGCACGTAAAATAACCAAGAAGCAAGAAGAGTATGAGATTAACCCCGGTGTTCCTGGTTCACATCTAATAGCAAGCACCCTTGTTTACAGATTTCCTCATGGCTGGCGAGCTACAGTGATTAATTCACTTCCGAGGCATCCTACGTGTCATTAACAGAATTATACAATAATACGAGCAGAGTACACTGTTCGAAACGTCGAGACCACACCGGCTCTTTTCAGAGCTAACACTCTCACAAAAGAGATTACACATGGTTGTACCCGCAAGTTACTATTTATTAAAGTTCCTTCCTATAATAATAGTATCGTTTATGGTGGTTTGCCTAATACATGGGTTGCAGAAGATCGAATAAGCTCTAATTTTGTCAATTGCTATCAAGATAAAGACAATACTCGACCCCAGAGTCACTTGCCTTTCAGCTCTACCAGATAGTCCTCCTTCCTTCTCGTATTCCAGTAAAGCCTGCCTGAAGGCTAACATGACGTGGGTCGGTGGAGTGTATCGGAACTGTCCCGTACGTTCAAGCACCTCCCATTGTGCGACTAAATCCAGAACTAGACTCCTTGACCAACCTGTGGGAGGCAGCAACATTAAGAGGAGAAGATTGGCCAAAGGAATACATTGGAGAGAATCTACACGGTAGATTTGTCTTCATCATGTCGGTATAATACAGCATGGTTCAGTTGATGGTTTTCATTATTGGGCAAGGTGGCACAAAGAACGGTACCACTTGCAGACTGCACAAAATAGTTGGTGCACGCGAACTTCAAATTACAACAATAAGAAGCTGCATCTTCAATATGTTTTTTCTCCGACCTGTCGATTCTTCTACAACAAAAGGGACGGGCACGGAACATTGAAATTCCCTGGATAAACTATTGTAATAATAACATAGGCCTAAGCATTTAAACTGTGCCATCTATCTAGTGTACATTCCGAGGTGCAGCACTTACGAGCAATAATAGAGAAATATATAATACAAAGATACAGACCATAAAGTGAATAAATCAAGCCACATTAATGGACATGTATAACATCACTAATTACATGCCGAGTTAAACAAATGATTCTGAAGTAAGTTTTTTGAATTTGTTAAAAGAACTTCAGCTTCTTGGATTGACAGATAAAGTGTTCCAAAAGTTTTGGTGCACAGACGGAAAAGGCACGATCGCCATCATGTTGATTATGTCCTGAGGACAGTTAACAGGGACTTAGCAGAAGAACGAAGAGTGTGCGAAGGTGGTGTAGGGTACAAGACGGTTTGCGATGTAAGGTAGGGCTAAGCCAATCTTGAGATTTGAAAAAAAATAGTAAAATTGTGTACTGAATTCGCTGTCGGGTGGAAAGCCAATGGAGTTTCTCACGTAGGTGTAATATGGTCATGTTTCTTATAGATCTTGTTATACCTTTACACTTTTTCAGCGTCTCTTTTCTGCAGATGGCGTAGGAGAAGCCAGGCACTCCTTCAAGACACTTGTTGGCAGAGCTCACCAAGAAGTCAATATGGCTGCCCTCCATTTCAACATCTATTGCACCGAAACTGCTCATTGCGTCCACAAAGTAGCTAGCATCTGGGGCAAACAAAATGGTTGGAATTGAAAATAAATGTAGTTCGTTTTGGGCGGGAAAAACCATAATCCAGCTTGTCTTGTATTCTATTTTACAAGCAATTTGATTCAAAAAAATGGCAAACCATACGAAAGCTGTAGCTACATTGACGTCAGTGCAAGGGTCTATAATTATGGACGGTAACCATTTTCTGCTAACAAGAATTTTAGATGTACATCTACAGAGTGGACTGTTTGGGGGTGTTTTTTCAATTTTTCTTCTTCTTTAAGTTAACCTAAAGGCCGTTAATGTTTTGACTAACATTCGGCCAGTGGACCACTATTAAAACTTAACGGGTCTCTAAAAATGGGGTGTTGGAATTTTTCACCTCGAACGAGACTATAATAATGGAGCAATAGGAAATAACCCTGTGTCAATCTTTCACCTGGTATGTGCTTTTTGACGAGTGCCCCTACCTCCCTGATTGGGTTGAGGATCCCCGAGGAAGTCTCGGAGTGCACAATGGCTACATTGGTAAAGCTCTGGTCCTTCGTTAACTCCTCCTCAACCATCTTGACGTCCACCCTCTCATCCTCTGGGAACCTCAGGGTCTTCGTCTGAATGCCGAGCACTTTGAGGATTTGACCGATGCGGACGCCATAAGCTCCATTTTCTAATACCAACACCTTGCAGTTAAACGAAAGTGAAGAATTGCATCATTGGCTGTAGTGTAATTGGGTCTATAGTACATATATTTGTAACTTTAATTTTATACTCTATTTTTCAATAGTCAATTCAGTTTAAGGGAGGTAACCTCAGTCAAGTATTATTCTTCCAAGGAAACAAACTGCAGGACCACCATACAGGTTGGTACCAAACGTATTTTTACTTTATGGCAATGTTCTGTCACTTGGTGCTACGTCACATTGGACATAGTGCAAAGATTACAAAATAATGCGGGTCGTTTGGTATGTTCCACACCCTTGAGGGAACATACTCCATCCCTCAGGGAACCTCATTGGCTACAGATTAGAGAACAGCTTCATTTTGAACTTGCTCTTTTTGTTTATGCTTGAACAAAACTACAGGCATCTTTCCAATTTACTGTCCTATTACACTGTCATATTACACTCCTCCACGTTTTCTTCGGTCCACACTTGACATCACTCACTTGAATGTTTCCCGTGCAAATAAAGTTCCGGGTTAAAAAACATTCAGTGTAGCTGGACTAATGATTTGGAACAATCTTCCTTCTGTCAATTGGGAATCTGTTAGTTTACCTCTATTTCGTAAAGCTCTTAAGACTCACCTCTATCCATGTTTATTCTATGTGCGCTATATGATCTTGGTGGAGTAGCGCCTTGTGAATTGTGATTATTACTTTATGTTTATTCATAGTGTAAGTATAGTTATCAATCATCCTGGGAAAAAATATTCACAAAAAATATGAATGGATGGGGATTTCAAAAACAACAAAGTATAACCCGGAAACAGAATTCTTTTTCACTTGTTCATTCAATATGCCTTCAATGTTTTAGTCATACACCAAGGTTATACCAACGTTGCCATTTGTCCTCGGTACACTAGTAGTGAAGACTGCTTCAATGGCGAACGTGCCGCTGCCTTGCATGGGAACCGAAGTGAAATCGTCCGATGAAACACCTGTAGTAAAATACAACATCATTTGAAAAACCGAAATACACGAACATAATGTAGTTTGATTTCAAAGCATACCAGTTGAGTAAAACCAACATTTAGTTCTCCGAAACAGAAATTACTATTTTTACATCACAACAACTCCATCTAATACACCCCAAGTAACCTAGCAGAGTAAAGTATTTTTTAAAGGAACATTACAGAATTGGTTTTTGCTAACAAAACAGTTGCTGGCAGTGTAAGCACTTTATGTAATCCACCATATACATAAACTGACAAACCTGTAGAAGTTTGAGATCGATCGGCCATCTGGGTCACGAGAAAATAGTGAAAAACCGTTTACACATTTGCATGAAATCATATAGATTCAACAAATGAAAAAAACGCTCACTGAGCGATAAACTCCAATCGGAAAATTAGTTTATTCATTTCTCATCAAATATGGCATTTCAGACAGAAATATTTCAAGGGATGTTTTCTACTATCATCATCATTAGACCGTGTAAGTTTTTTGTAAATCTGTGATAAAAAAGTGTATTTTGCAAGTTTTTTCTTACCACGTCTGTAATGTTCCTTTAAGAGTCTTCACTTAATACGAAGGTGATAACGGCACTTGTTTACCCTCTAAAAACGTCCGGGTCAGATGATTGAAACGGATCCGACTCCTGGGGTCCTGACCCATTTCTGGTTCAGTATGACCCAGAAAATGTGTCAAAATCACCCCAAAATTAGTCAAATTGACGCAGAATCTGAGTTATAATCCCACCCTTTCACCACTTTTCGGGTCAGCCTGACCCAGAAATGAGTCAGGACACTCGGAGGATCCGGGACCCGGAATCCGGGTCAACTCTGACCCGGAAGTTTTTAGACGTATAGGCTCGGCAACAATTGAGCATCTTAGTGCATTATAACAATTCATTAAAAATAAGCCGTCAACTGGAGTTACGAAGACTGTTACAATCGGTCATTCCTTCTAATACACCGAAAAACAAACTTTAGTAGTGAAACTGGTAAGGTATGACAATTTGACAAGTTAAAGACAAGAAGATTTTACGAAACATAAATTCTCACACAGCTTTAGACAATGGTGCAAGGTTTGTTTTAAAGACATTGTTTTATGCAACATCAGCAAGTCAACACAATTTGGGGTGTGTTTTCAGGCTGGGAAAGGGGGTCTTTTTTGTATTCCACTGCAAAATCAATGTGCTGAGCTGATTTATATAGACTGATTTCATAACGCACATTTTGTATTACAGTAAATCTTTGCATGAAACTGATCTTGTTGTATGCAAATTGTCTTTGAGTGTAACACGCTTGTCCATAGCTGTGGGGTAAGGGTCGTATAAATGGTTTTATTTAGTCAGTGCACTACCCCGTCATGATAAAAACAATACTTGAAAAGACGACCTCACAACGAATTTGCAAAGTTGGTTTGTCGATGATTTCCAGTAGTGCAATCATTATGCAATGGACGTCCGTGCACAAATAAACCCATATACAATGAATACATGAAATAATGCAAGAGCCTTCCAAACTAGGAAACTAGGAAACCCACGTTGACCAACTTTTTATTACCAGCAATTTCCAGCAGCTTGGAGCGTATGTACTCCACTGCTTTCATGAACTCAGTATCCCGTGATCCCAAGTCAACTAGCATAGCTTCCTTGGTACTCAGACTCACGCCTAGTGGTCCTGGGGTGAACAGTTTTTTATCTTTCATCGTGGCGAAGTTCAGAAGGCTATATAGATGACCACGAAATGACAACAGGCTGGCACCAATTCACAACAACTCCATCTAATACACCCCAAGTAACCTAGCAGAGTAAAGTATTTTTTAAAGGAACATTACAGAATTGGTTTTTGCTAACAAAACAGTTGCTGGCAGTGTAAGCACTTTATGTAATCCACCATATACATAAACTGACAAACCTGTAGAAGTTTGAGATCGATCGGCCATCTGGGTCACGAGAAAATAGTGAAAAACCGTTTACACATTTGCATGAAATCATATAGATTCAACAAATGAAAAAAACGCTCACTGAGCGATAAACTCCAATCGGAAAATTAGTTTATTCATTTCTCATCAAATATGGCATTTCAGACAGAAATATTTCAAGGGATGTTTTCTACTATCATCATCATTAGACCGTGTAAGTTTTTTGTAAATCTGTGATAAAAAAGTGTATTTTGCAAGTTTTTTCTTACCACGTCTGTAATGTTCCTTTAAGAGTCTTCACTTAATACGAAGGTGATAACGGCACTTGTTTACCCTCTAAAAACGTCCGGGTCAGATGATTGAAACGGATCCGACTCCTGGGGTCCTGACCCATTTCTGGTTCAGTATGACCCAGAAAATGTGTCAAAATCACCCCAAAATTAGTCAAATTGACGCAGAATCTGAGTTATAATCCCACCCTTTCACCACTTTTCGGGTCAGCCTGACCCAGAAATGAGTCAGGACACTCGGAGGATCCGGGACCCGGAATCCGGGTCAACTCTGACCCGGAAGTTTTTAGACGTAGGCTCGGCAACAATTGAGCATCTTAGTGCATTATAACAATTCATTAAAAATAAGCCGTCAACTGGAGTTACGAAGACTGTTACAATCGGTCATTCCTTCTAATACACCGAAAAACAAACTTTAGTAGTGAAACTGGTAAGGTATGACAATTTGACAAGTTAAAGACAAGAAGATTTTACGAAACATAAATTCTCACACAGCTTTAGACAATGGTGCAAGGTTTGTTTTAAAGACATTGTTTTATGCAACATCAGCAAGTCAACACAATTTGGGGTGTGTTTTCAGGCTGGGAAAGGGGGTCTTTTTTGTATTCCACTGCAAAATCAATGTGCTGAGCTGATTTATATAGACTGATTTCATAACGCACATTTTGTATTACAGTAAATCTTTGCATGAAACTGATCTTGTTGTATGCAAATTGTCTTTGAGTGTAACACGCTTGTCCATAGCTGTGGGGTAAGGGTCGTATAAATGGTTTTATTTAGTCAGTGCACTACCCCGTCATGATAAAAACAATACTTGAAAAGACGACCTCACAACGAATTTGCAAAGTTGGTTTGTCGATGATTTCCAGTAGTGCAATCATTATGCAATGGACGTCCGTGCACAAATAAACCCATATACAATGAATACATGAAATAATGCAAGAGCCTTCCAAACTAGGAAACTAGGAAACCCACGTTGACCAACTTTTTATTACCAGCAATTTCCAGCAGCTTGGAGCGTATGTACTCCACTGCTTTCATGAACTCAGTATCCCGTGATCCCAAGTCAACTAGCATAGCTTCCTTGGTACTCAGACTCACGCCTAGTGGTCCTGGGGTGAACAGTTTTTTATCTTTCATCGTGGCGAAGTTCAGAAGGCTATATAGATGACCACGAAATGACAACAGGCTGGCACCAATTCCGCAGAGTTCCAACAGGTCTTTTAACAAAGTTCAAGCAGCTGTATTATCCACTAGATCATGAGCACTTCACACCAAACTTGCAGAGAGATAGTTCAGCCAACAATTAAAATCCTTCGCTTTGTGTATCAATCATCTTCTTTCACTCTTCCGACCCACACCATGTTTTTAACACAGCAGGTTTGATGGGTTGAATTCAGTATATTAAAAAAAAACATAGACACAGTAGATACTATTGCGCAATTCAGATAGATATTAGTTGTATAAAGTTACGATGTGTACACAGCGCATTGGTTTCAGAAGTGTAGTGTCCCCACACTGGTCCAAGGGTTCAATCGAGTTTAGTAATCCGATTGCGATCTTGTCATCGTATGTTTTCCAGGCAGGCTGAAATGTCTGAAATTGGTGATGTTTAATCTATGCCTGCTATCATCAAAGTTTATCGACAAAGGTACATAATATTATTGTAATGGTGCATTTCTTAGGTACCTGATGATAGTTTTTTTGTGTAAGGGTCAATGTTTGTTGGATTTAGACAATTATGCGGTCGTGCTCTTGACCGAACAAATAGAATCAGAATTGTGCAGAGTTTTGTTTTGCAAGCTTGCAAGACTCGAGATATGAAAAAGCGAGTTAGGGTCATATGCACGTACACGTGAAATACTGAATATCTTATTATTATCTTGGACAGACCTTGAACATTAAAGAAATGGTAGAGCACTGTGGTTTTTGTTTTTTTGTGGGGGTTTTGTTTTGTTTGGTTTTGTTTGGTTTTATTGATAATGACACCTTTTCAAGTGATATACTTGTGTAGCCTGCTGAACTCCGTCATCAGGCTCTGCATGATTTTTCTTTCAAAGCTGTTAAACCCATCGGTTGTATAGCGTTTGACTTATACCATGGAGGTTCTACCTCCATGCTTATACAATGTTTATGGCCGTCAATTTTGTGGTCTTGATTTATTGGTCATTTTCAAAGAAATGTGAACGAAATATTGCATCATTTACAAACTATCAGGTTGTTTTAAATTTACAGTCTTCTTCTTTGGACGCAAATTATGCTGCAGGCAATATAGTTTGTCACACTATTGCATTCGTTGTAGTGTTTGCCATTTTCCAGGGTAGCCCTTTATCGATAGCTATCTGTTTACCTGGTCTTATCAAAGTCCGATAATAAAAAAGCGATAAGACATGATATTTAATGTTAAAAATAAGAATAATGTGGGGTTAGTATACCCATCTTCATTCGGGATGACCAGATGGGAGCAGATGGGGGAACCCGGGGGTAAAGGAATAATTTCGGGCTTGCTACCAATTGCAATGTATTAGTTGATTGAACCGCCAAACATTAAAGAGGGACTCCCGAGGTCGAATTGAGTTTGTGATGCACTCATTTTTTAATAGATTGAGTCTTTATGAAAGTGGGGGGGGGGGGTCTCTCCTTGTATCTGATATCCACTGCAAATATTGTCAGCATGCAAAAACATCATCAAACGACGTCTCATTTCATGGGTCTGTATATTTTTCTTAAAGGAACATTACATAATTGGTTTTTGCTAACAAAACAGTTGTTGGCAGTGTAAGCACTCTATGTAACCCACCATACATAAACTGACAAACCTGTAGAAGTTTGAGATCGATCGGCCATCTGGCTCACTAGAAAATAGTGAAAAACCGATTACACATTTGCATGAAATCATATAGATTCAACAAAATGAATAAAACGCTCACTGAGCGATAAACTCCAAATATGGCATTTCAGACAGAAATATTTTAAGGGATGTTTTCTACTATCATCATCATTAGACCGTGTAAGTTTTATGTAAATCTGTGATCAAAAGTATATTTTACAATTACCAATTCTGTAATGTTCCTTTAAGTTCATTCCTGAATTTTGATGATATTCAATCAGAGCGCGCAGGATTGAATAATTATGACGTTTTGACAGGAGCAAACATTCCTCTTCGGAGTGTACTGACTGTAGTTGATATCCAATGACGTCATGATTCAAGTTTCGCTTTTGAAAGGTTATCAAACACGATTACATTCGTACGCCATTTGAACGTGAGGTCAGAGACATGTATTGTTTTTCGACTTTCATTAATGACTCTTCCTTTATTATGCATCACACATTTTAATTTGACCTTGGAGGCCCTCTTTTGTTGTATACTACCAGTGTCTATCGCATTTGCTTGACTTATACAATGTTTTGTTTTATTGATAATGACAACCTTTCAAGTAATATACTTGTGTAGCTTTGCTAATCTCCGTCAGGCTCTGCATGATTTTTCTTTCAAAGCTGCTATATAAACCCATTGGTTGTATAGCGTTCGTACTTTGTCATTTACAGAGGCAGCGCATGCACACGAGGAAATCCAGACCATCAGTGCATAACAACTCACAAACAGGAAATGGTGGACATTCCGACTGCTAGCCAGTTTCCTTTAAAAAAATGATTGCCAAAGTTCACGTACTACGGAGCCCCTAAAGGGACATTACAAAAAACAAAAACAAAAAAAAATTATCTCGTGCGACGACATATTTCCGTGCGCACGACTATTATCTCGTGGCACAATTCTCGTGCGCACGACATATTATTGGCACGACATATTATCTCGTGCGCACGACATATTATCTTGTGCGCACGACATATTATCTCGCGCAGACTTTATCTCGTGCGCACGACATATTATCTCGTGCGCAGACATATTTCGTGCGCACGAATATTATCTGTCGCACGAAATTATTCGTGCGCACGACATATTACTCGTGCGCAGACTAATTCGGGATTCTTGGAAGCAGCCCGTCGTCACGCCGCAATTGTTATTACACACGCACACAGCACAGAGATAACAAGGTACTACTTGATACCTGGTACTTGGTAGTTATCCTCCTGAATACTCCACGCGTCAAGGAGATCGAAAGATCGGTAAGACAACTGTTTAAAGAAGCCTGTATTAGCGTCGCCAGGCCCCCTCAACTCTGCTGCATGTACCGCACTGCTGCACTACACTAGTTGGAGTAATTAACTCCATCTAATCATGGAGGAAGATGATCTAATTGACTACAACTTCAAGTACAATGTTAAAGAAAATAAACACAGAAAAACTACATTAATTAACTCACTCAAAACTATGCCTGGCAAAACCTAACACAGTACACGGTGATTAATACAGGCTTCTTTAAACAGTTGTCTTACCGATCTTTCGATCGGCGAGGGTGTCAAGGTAGTACCTTGTATCTTCTGTTTCTCTGTGCGTGTGTGTAATAACAATTGCGGCGTGACGACGGGCTGCTTCAAAGAATCCCGAATTATGTCGTGCGCACGAGATAATATGTCGTGCGCACGAGATAATTAAAAAAAAAAAAATTTTTTTAATGTCCCTTTAGGGGCTCCGTAACAGACCGATTTGAACAAAAGTATTGTTGTTTGACGTGGGATTTGGCACAGTACTAATACCCTTTTTTACTGAGAAGTTATCTGTGCTTTCAACGGGCTCGGTCTGACAGAGTTAACTCAGTAGAAGTCGAGATGTGAACCGTAATGGCTCAACAGTGAAATTTGTTTTGAATGTTCTGCAGTACAGTTTGTAGAGTAACCCTTTTTGATTCGGTAAAGGTCAATTACAATTAGGTACCTTTTTCCACCCAGACGGTGTCTGTCATTATCGACCAAGTCTTATTTCATTAGACAAGGAGTTCAATCTTATCAAAATAATGCTTCAACAGTTATTGCAAAATTATTTTTGAATGCACATTTTTGGGTAATTGTCAGAATTATGATAAATTTTACAGCTAAAAGTAAGCACTGAGCGCGACGTCCGAATCCTGTGTTGTTGAGCCGAGAGGTACCAATACGGTCATACTGCCTTCACAGTCTGCGAATACCTACTGAAGCGTCATGCCTTCACCCTAAAGAGTAGCCTAGTGTCCTAAGAGTGCAAAAACTCATATTTGCTAAAACATAGACTGTGTGACCTAACGCGATAAATCACCAGTCCTGATACAAGATATCTACAAAATAGGAAGACCTGGCGCCAACAAAGGGCTAGTTAACTCAGTTGGCAGAGCGCCGCCTCGCAGTCCAGAAGGTTGGTTCAAGTCCAGGCGCGGTCTAGTCAAATTTTCCTTTTTCAATCCAAGATTATTTTTAAGTTTACCCTGTCAGTTTCCCGTGTGGTTTATTAGTTGAATTTAAGAAGAAGAGAAAAATACTTTGGGGACTATCAGCCAATTGCCAATTTGAACACCCGTACCAACCACCTGCCCCCGGAGCACAAGAGTTATTTTTTTCTGCGAAAAGTAAGGCTGCCCGAAACGCGTCTTCACAGTCACACATTCGCGTGGAACAAAATAACTCAGACTTTTTAAAATAATATTAGAATTATAACTTGCTTCTCGTATTATCGAGAATGCAAATAGAATCACGAAAGCCCATCGCCGTAAATTAAACGGTTTGCTGGCTTGACGCTGCATAACTAACTCGGCTCAGCAGAAAGGAAGTCTCACAAAACATGTGCACTGCTCTGACTATGCTCGCAACAGGGCGCCCTCAATTGGTGAACTATGTAAAACGTGAGTCTGCATGTTTGTGGTGCAAGTGTTTGGACGGAGTCGTTCTATTTGGCAGATCAGACACAAACATTGTTTGAAAAAACATGAGTTCTATCGGCACTGGTGTAAGTAAAAAGATTTTTTGACGCTTATATTTACTTAGATAAGTTAAGATAATTTGGATGTGCAACTACTCGAAGGAATTAGTTGAATGAATTACTGTTTGATGATTGATGTTTTAACTTTTATTTTATTTCATCCCTCATGCATTCATATGATGGAGGTCTCCCCTTTCATAATCATGCCTTTCTTTATCATCAGAATCATGGTTTGGGCCCAACGTGGATGAGATTGATAATTACTGACTTCAAAATTACATGGTTTTGTTTTAATTAATCTATCCAACAAAGAGCTTTGCAGACTATAATTTGTTTTGATGTGGATGCAGTTTATAATTCATGTTTACGGTAGCCGCCATCTTTACGCAGTATTTACAGGTCAGACATGAAGTAACTTAATGACTAATGTTGAGCTTTTGGCTTTTGAGCTGCGCCAAGAGTTCTACCTTTTCATTGCAAGGAATTAGATAAAACATCCGCATGCCGCACATCATGATATTTATGCATATTGCATCGATTTCCATTGCATCGCCCTTAATACATGTATGTAATAAAGATGGCTGATTTTAAACTGTGTGGTGTCAAATGGGAACTAGTTACTGTCAGAATAACCAGTAAACACTGTCTCATCAATTCACCATGACATTCCACGTACTAATTAATGTCATTTAAAAAATTTACTCAATCAGACCCATTGTTTTTTGAAAGAGCATTTTGAATAAATTCTGTTGAACTTGTACTCATCTGAAGCTATTAAGAAATGCTAAAATTTACTGTAAAAATTCACTTTAAATTTGCTGTTTTAAACTTTTATACTTAAACTGAAGTGAGTGTAGTGTAGGCTGATGGGATGTCCTAAAAGATCAGTGCTACTTTCGCCTGGTAAAATTACTTATATGCACACAGAGTTGTGTAATCCGCATAATTAATATTCTCCTTATATTCCTTCACCCCCAGTACGACCTCTCAGCGTCACAGTTCTCCCCTGATGGCAGGGTTTTCCAAGTTGAATATGCAATCAAAGCGGTAGAGAACAGTGGTACGGCTATTGGCCTCCGCTGCAAAGATGGCGTTGTCTTCGGCGTGGAGAAACTGGTCACATCAAAGCTGTACGAGACGGGTTCCAACAAGAGAATATTCAATGCAGACAGACATATAGGAGTGGTAGGATGATAGAATCATTTTAACATCTCATTATAATTTTGGGGTTAAACAACAGAAAAATTGACAAGAGCGGTACTTTAACCCTGCGACCTCCGGAATAATGTGCTGGCACTCTACGAAATGAGCTATCTAGCCCTAATGTTGGCGGTCTCCCTGTTTTGTCAATACCTTTATTATTTTGAATGTCTTGGGGTGTTATTCAGGTTTTTTTGTGTGTGTGGTGATTCTTTTTCTTGTTCGCATAAAAAGTTTGTGAGAGAAAGGAATCGGCATCTACTTTGTGCCGGGAAGAAGGATGAATGACAGTGTAACCGGAAAGAGGGTGTATGCTTTCAAAAAAACTGAGTGTAAAAGTTTGATCAGTTTTCTGTCATTCATAAGTCATTATAGGAAGGTTAAATTCTGCATGGGAATGGGAAAACGAGTTTGGGGGTAATTCTAGCAACAAAAATGTAATAGTAATGCCTTTTAGTTTTTTAGAGAGCCATTTTATCAATTGCTTACAAACTTCTGTTGCTGTGATAAAGTTCTTTGTGTACCTGGAAGAAGGTTGTAGAGCCTTATGCCTTTATGCCAGGCACCTCCAATTTGATATCATTTGCTGATTGATTGAAAACCACATAACTTCCCAGATTTGAATGGCTTGGCTGAGTTGAGTGGTTGAGCTGTCTTAAAAATTATTTTAAAATTTTAAAATGTGTCGTCATTGCAGGATGGCATGATGCCTATAAACTTTTTAGTTATGCAAAATGCTTTTTTTTTTAATGAATAAATGCATGTTGATGAGCAACCAATTTGGGAGAGAGGAGGCCACCAATGTTTTATCATGAACCCAAAAGATAGCTGCTGCTTTTTGTTTATTTCACTTTGTTCTTCTCACTATTACAGGCTGTGGCTGGGCTTCTTGCCGATGCTAGACAGGTAAGAAAATTCCCCTTTCTTCAACCCATTTTTGTTTAAAAAATTGTGTATTCCTTGAACTCAAAGTTCAGATTAGAATTTGGAAATCTATTTTTGGTATTCTAATCTTTCCGCAGCTTGTCGAGACCGCCAGAGATGAGTGTTCCGATTACAGAGCATCTTATGGAGGACCCATCCCACTCAAGGTAAGAAGCTCTTAGGCATCGTTCTCCTTGGTCTCTATACTTTCCAATTCCTCGACGCTGAATCTTTTGTTTCAAACTTGGTACTTATAACACAGGCCTTGAATTACACATGCCATGACCTCTGTTAGTCCTGGTTTTGGCCTTGGTGCCCTTTCAAAAGCTTCCTGTAGATTTTCTAGTGGAAGTGCCCTTAGCAAAAATAAAAATGGCCTTGCCCTCTCAAAGATGAAACTCCAGGCATGTAGGTCTACCGATTACAAATTCATTCACTCCAAATTTGTTTCAAAAACAAACCGAGACTGTTACAAAAGAAAACCAGTTTCCATCTTGCAGTTTTTTCATCGGTTTAATGTAAGTAGAGTGTTGAAAAATCAAAGTTAAGGTGATCTTACTGTTGTACACATTTGTCACAATTAATGAAGTTTATGATTCACAAGAAACTAATTTACATTGTAACTGACAAGGGCTGTGATTTTGTTGTTATTGTTTTAGTATCTAGCGGAGAGGGTTGCAATGTACGCACACACTCACACATTGTACAGTGCGGTAAGACCGTTCGGCTGTAGGTAAGTTCATTCTGATGCTAAGGGATGATAATGATATAATAACATCTAGTCTTATATAGCACTGTGTATCTACCAATAAAGTACTCAAGGTGCTTGAACAAAGAGAAACATTTTAAGACAGGTTTTGAAAGTTTTTTGATTATGAGACCAATCTATGAGGTCGTTCAGACACAGTACTAAAGTCGGTTTTAAGGCAGTTTTAACTCATTCAGGTTTAACTTTGTGTGTCTGAACGCTCTTAAAACTTAACAGAATCGAGTTGAACTCGAATGAGTTAAATCGGTCGACGGTTGGCGAGGGTGGTTTAACAACGCTAAACCCCTTCGGGTTTATCTTTTAGAACGGTGTGTACAGAATAAAGTTAACCACATCCGGTTTTAAGTCCTCACCGGTGATTGATGACGCAGGACGTGTTGCATAACAAGCCATAAATTGTGAAAGTGCGCTTCTTTTGTACAGGCTTGTTTATGTAAATAAGGGTTTTATGTTAATGTAGCAGATGTTGTGTTGGGTCACGGTGCTGTTTGACCTCCTAAAACCGAAGATAAACCGTATCGGGTTTAACTTCGAGCTGTCTGAATGCAAGGTAGTTTTATTTTTACGAACACCCCCGCTGCTCGTAAAGTTAAACTGGTTCGGGTCTAACTTTAGTATGCTGTCTGGAACATGGCCAATGTAGGTTAACTTGGAGGTTTTCCATGTCAGCACCCTATGATTCTGCTGTTGTGTTTAACAATACTTTGAAGTTTTTTCCCCATATAGTTAAGATCATTTTGTTGACCTTGTTTTATTTAACAGCATAATGATGGGTTCCTATCAGGAGAACACACCACAGCTTTACATGATTGATCCATCAGGTGTCACGTGGGTAGGTCAAATCTTTCCATCCCTTAAAGGAACATTACAGAATTGGTAATTGTAAAATATACTTTTGATCACAGATTTACATAAAACTTACACGGTCTAATGATGATGATAGTAGAAAACATCCCTTGAAATATTTCTGTCTGAAATGCCATATTTGATGAGAAATGAATAAACTAATTTTCCGTTTGGAGTTTATCGCTCAGTGAGCGTTTTATTCATCTGTTGAACCTATATGATTTCTTGCAAATGTGTAGTCGGTTTTTCACTATTTTCTCGTGACCTAGAGGGGCGATCGATCTCAAACTTCTACAGGTTTGTCAGTTTATGTATATGGTGGATTACATAAAGTGCTTACACTGCCAGCAACTGTTTTGTTAGCAAAAACCAATTCTGTAATGTTCCTTTAAAAGTACGGTTTAGTTTTTATTGATAACAAAAATTGCATACATGATAGGAACTGGCCTTGCCGGGCACACTCTGTCGTCTTGTGGAGAAGAAGTCTGGGCCAGGCTTCATAGAGCTGCATAAGCAGCAAACATTGCTTAGCAAAAAAGAAGCAGGATACCAGTCATAAATGGTACACATAGAATGCTATTTTGGCTGGTAACTGTATTCTGGTGGGCATAATAATATTACGCTTAGCTACTTTATGTTCTTAAGCATCTCTATGAAATTGGGCCCTGTTCTTGAATGCTGGGGGTTGTTGGTTCGAATCCCAACATAGAATGCTATTTTGGCTGGTAACTGTATTCTGGTGAGCATGATAATATTACGCTTAGCTACTTTATGTGCTTAAGCATCTCTATGAAATTGGGCCCTGATCTTGAATGCTGGGGGTTGTTGGTTCGAATCCCAACCAAGTTGCCTGTGATTTGTTTTTTATGCAGGTAGGGTAAACTGGGGTAAAAACGCCCATGGGGTAAAAACGCCCACTTGACTTGTTTCCATTGCTAGTAAAAAAAGACACATAGAATTACTAAATGAAATATATTTCTAATAGGTACTATGCATGGCAAAAAACATGAAAAGAATAATTAAACTTATTAACATATTTTAAGGGTGCATAGGTGCTGTTAAAAAAAATTCGGAAAAAAAAGTTTTGAAAAATGACTGTCGAAGGTTTAACGTATTTCACTTAAAATAAAATAAAAACAGCACATTGTTTTATTTTTTTATTATTCTTTAGTTGATATTTGTTAAGATGGGTTAACTACACAATAATAAATGATCAAAATATTAAAATCAATTTTAATATTTGCTTAACATTGTTTTGTAAGTGGGCGTTTTTACCCCAGGATAAATCAAGTACCTCGGGGTAAAAACGCCCAGTAGCATCCTTAACATCGAACTCCATTAAAGCCTCATTAATCTTCAAAAAAACCTCAATATTAGTAACTAACAGCCATATTTTAAATTTATATTCACTATTAGAAGCCTATTATATATAAAACTGTGTATTTCTTATATTTTTGTATTCAGGTTTGATCAATTAGGTTAAGGTTCAATTAAAATTTGCAAAGTTTATTGTGACGTATTTGGATTTTTTCACAAATAACTTTCCTTCATGCTAAGTACCACTGCAAACGGCATTAAAAGATTATGTTGAATGATTGGGCCTAAATATTATAACTTCATGAATAGGAAAATTTTTGCCATGATTTCACAGGGCATTAAGGCACTAGGTAACAACAGAGAAACTGTTCGCCTGAGTAGGGAGAAACTGTGGATAAAGTGCATCCAGATCATTCAACCCCATTGGTCTGAACATCCAAAAAGAAACGGCTAATAACCTTTTGTCTTTGTTATCCCCACAGATATACTCATTTTTAGTCTGCCTCATTAACTAACTAACCCCCTTTCCACCTTTGGTATTGTGTTTTGTGTTTCCAACCTCTTGTGGTAATACCAGCACCTTCCCTCTACCCCCCCCCCCTTGTCACCCTCTTCGTTGTTCATCTCTTGGTGTCCTGTGTGCTCTCATCTCTTTCCAATTGACTGTTTCTGTTACACCAGTAGGCCTATTCCTGTTCATGTGTGTTGTGTAGTCAATAGTCACCCCACTGCGGTCATGTGACAAAATCTCTCTCTTACCGTCAATGTACATTCGCGAGCTTAAATGCACATCTTACTTGCTAAGCTAGGTGTGATGTCACACTAAAAATCACTGTGGTATTACTGACAACTCATCTTAAGATGAATCTTAGTGCTTTGTGAAATCAGCACCAGGAGCTTCTGGGATGATTTCCTCAGACCAATGAAGCCTTGCTGGAGTTAACCTTAGACCTTTCTAAGTTTGGCTTCTGACTGGCACCCCCGAACAAAGATATTGACAAAATAGGGAGACCGCCAATATAGGGCTAGATAGCTCAGTTGGTAGAGCGCCGGTACGTTAATCCGGAGGTCGTTGGTTCAAATCCCGCTCTAGTCAATTTTTCTTTGTTCAACCCCCATACTATTTGAAATTTACCCAGTCAGTTTCCCTTGTGGTTTATTACTTGACATTTAAATTGAAAAAGTCGCATCCCCTCAAGGTGATCCCGTGGCTGCTGCTTCCCAGGTTGTATCGTAAACTTGGGTGTGATCCCTGGCTACACGGCAGTTAACGGTTGTATGGCTTCTGACTGGCACCCCCGAACAAAGATATTGACAAAATAGGGAGACCGCAAATATAGGGCTAGATAGCTCAGTTGGTAGAGCGCCGGTACGTTAATCCGGAGGTCGTTGGTTCAAATCCCGCTCTAGTCAATTTTTCTTTGTTCAACCCCCATACCTTTCTAAGTTGGTACATAAAATAAGTGTTCAAGTTTATTGTGCGTGAATTATGAATGCTAATGTTTCAACATACCACATAAAGTTATCGGTTTAAAATGATTGAGTTTGTAGTTATAATGAACCAACTGTGTTTGAAAAGTTGTTTGCAGTTAATGTAGTATCCCTCAATATTGAATTAATTTAATAAATATGATTCCATTACAAAAGAAACCTGTCATATAGCGACCTCTGGGCGGGTGGGCGTTTTTACCCCGAGACCCGGGTAAAAACGCCCGCCAAACTTCCATCCAAAAAGGGTGGAAAATTTCACTTTTTCAACATAGTGACTATAATTTTATATTTGCACACAATAGAGGAGATATGTAATGGATAAAACCACACATTAATTTCTCTGTGTCTCCAAGAAGTTCTGAGATATTTAACTAAAACTTAAAAAACGGGCGTTTTTACCCCAGTTTACCCTATACATCGGTGTGAAGGTTATACACCAAATTTGTTTGTTTTAATGATTAGAAGAAACTTGAATTGATGAATTTTAATTCGCAATCTTACTATTTTGTATAAAGTTGTAGCTGGAATTAATCAGATTGAGAAATCTTTCATCTGAAATTCTGTCATTGTGAAATTTTGAAATAAGTTTATTTCTCTGTCCTTGCCTAGCAAGGAAAGGAGAATGGACCTTATGCATTGACGTCATCATGCCGCCATCTTAGAAGTAAAAAGATGGCGTAACAATAGAAAATGCACATCTATGTATGCGAAGCACACAGAATCGGCCGATGAGTAACCGTTTGACCTCTAGCCGAGGGGGCCCTACTCAAATGAGGTCATGTGCATAAGGTCTATAAACACGACGTAAAACATCACACTGAAATTATCAATCTGGTTTTAAAAAAATCTACATTGTGTGAATAAATGTCCTTTTTCAAGCATTTAACAGTCTTTAAATACTGTCTGTTGATTCAGGGGTACCATGGTTGTGCTATCGGCAAAGCCAAGCAAGCAGCCAAGACAGAGGTAGAGAAACTCTTGACCTCAGACAAACACCTGAAAGATATGACCTGCAGAGAAGCGGTCAAAGAAGTGGCCAAGATGTGAGTATACAGGGCGGTTCAAAATAACGGAGAGACACACTTTCTGCAATTTTTACCTAATAGATGTTAATTTTTGCATCGGGGATAAAGAAATTTAATTTGGTTTTACCCTTACACCAATGTGTATTAAGCACTGTATACTCAGTACTTTCCCGAGCTCCGAGTTACTTGCCTGTGGATTTTTTTCACAGAGCTCTGAGTATACTGAGTATACTACTGTTCTTAATACACATCGGTGTAAGGGTAAAACCAAATTAAATTTTCACCAACTTGTGGAGCATCATTTCAAAAATGTTCATTGTAGTAAACATTTAAATTTGCGTAATGCATTCAAATAGGATTTCAGAGTGGGATATAAGCAGAAGTTAGGATTCTATTTTGCTTGAGTATATTATACAATTATTGACTTATATTGTGCCTAGATGTCCAGGTACCAAGAAGCTGCTATAATAATAATAATAGTGGCTTCCTATATAGCGCTCATCTCCGTCACTCAGTGACGCTCAAGGCGCTTCAACAGTCAGTATTTTCCTGCAAGGTATATATGTGGAGCTACTTTTTGAAGTTTGAGACCTATTCCTTTACTTATCACAATGTAATGGTTTATAAGGTGCTGTGGGGCAATATGCTGCCAATCAAACAAGGAACACCGGGGCAAACCCCTTCTCTTTTCGATAAGTGCACTGTGTTCTTTTATGTGCATTACACAACAGATGGGACCAACGGCTTTACGTCCCATCCGAAGGCAATAATGGTTAAGTGTCTTGCTTAAGGACACAAGTGTCTTGACTGGGACTTGAACCCACACTCTGCTGAACAGAAACTTCAGAGCTTGAGTCCGGTGCTCTTATCCGCTCGGCCACGACATAGTATGGGATAGTACATTGGTTGCTACGGGTATAGTACAATGTTTGCTGCGCGTATAGTTCGTCGCGTTTGCGCGGCTTTAGTAAAAATAAAACATATCATCCGACGCGCTCTAAACCAATCAAAAGGTTTTTTTTTTTTACTACTGACTGTCCCATCTAAAGGGCAAAGCAATATTTAAGAATGCAATTTTTTTAAGACTGGCCACTGCTTTCCACTTTGTGCATTGTTAATTAACACCCATTATTTATAACGATGTTTCTCATTTGCATTCAATGCAGAATTCACATTGTTCATGACGAAATTAAAGACAAAACATTTGAGCTGGAGCTGAGCTGGGTTGGAGAGATGACCAATGGGAAGCATGAGGTAGTTCCAGAAGCCATTGCGCAAGAAGCTTTCAAATTTGGAAAGGTAAGTCCTCGCATCTACCACATACATTTTTGTTATACTTCGTTTTTCATTACCTAAAGAAATAAAATGCAACCTTTAGTTCTTCTACTGATAGTGGCAATGTTCTCATATTATAGTGTCACAGATAGTCTCACGGTTTGCATTTACAGTGTCACAATTTGCATGTATAATATTACAGCTTACATGTGTAGTGTCACAGAGTGTCACAGTTTATTATTTAAAATACCCAGTCTGTTTCCCTTGTGGTTTATTACTTGACATTTTAAATAAAAAGTAGCATCCCCTTAAGGTGATCCCTCTGCTGCCGCTTCCCAGGTTGTATTGTAAACTTGGGTGGGGGATCCCTGGCTATACCACAGTTACAGGTTGTATAGCTTCTGACTGGCACCCCGAACAAAGATATTGACAAAACAGGGAGATCGCCAACATTAGGGCTAGCTAGCTCAGTTGGTAGAGCGCCGGCACGTTAATCCGGAGGTCGCAGGTTCAAATCCCTCTTCAGTAAATTTGTTGTTGTTCAACCCACAATTATTTAAAATACACCCAGTCAGTTTCCATTGTGGTATATTACTTGATAGTTTGTGAAGATTAAACTAATTTTGTGATGTCTTCCATGAATCAGCCAAACCAAAACTGAAAAACCTTTTAAATTCTTGTGCAAAGGGTGTTTGAGCAAACATATGTGGAACAGTTACTGGCTAATCGTGGTCATCGTCTAATAACGATATTGGCTTTTTCCAACATAGTGCCCTTTAGTATCTGGGATTATTGCTTGTCCTTTCAGAATAAGAATAACTAGTTTCTATGTAGCGCTTTATCTACGGGCCTCTCAAAGTGCTTATTATTATTTTTTAAGGCAGGTTTTCAAAGTTTTTGAAATAATGGGACCCATTTATGTAGTACTTTAGAAGGGTTTTTACAAGGTGCTGAGGCGCATTCAGCAGCCACTGCCAGAAACACCTTAGCAGAACCCCCTCTCTTGGTGATAAGTGTAACTGGATTCTTTTAGGTGCATTACACAACAAATTACAAAGCTTTACATCCCATCTAAAGGACGAAGCAATAATGGCTAAGTGTCTTGCTTTGGAACACAAGTATCAAGACCGGGACTCGAACCAGCACTCTGCTGATCAGAAACACAAGAGCTTCAGTCCGGTGCGCTAGACCGCTCAGCCATGACACGCCAAAAATCAGTTGTTAAACACATTTTCTTTCCCCGTTTCTTTTCAGGATTCATTGGAGGAGTCTTCCAGCTCTGAAGACGAAGACCTTTGAGGATGACCTAAAACCTTTAAACATCTTTTTCAAAACACTCGTGGGGGGAAAGGTTCCCAAAGTTTGAGTAACTTCTCAAGTACAGTCATGTTTACAATTGAGATTTGATAAAACAAACAAAAACTTCACCTGAAAATGATTCACCTGTAGTAAGTGTGTAGATGAAAGCATCTTTTTATATCAACACAACATGCCATTTATTTGTTACAAACAACACACTCTGATGAAATGGTTTGCCAACCTCATGCTTGGCTGTTGCAGTACTTAGAACATCAAATGTATAAAATTTAAAGAAATTGTGAATTTTTTGTGGACCTTTTAAGAGATTTCAATTCGTAGGCCTTCATACAAACACATGTATTTGAAACCTCCCTAGATTGATGGGGCTAAAGCAAACATGTACAATCTTTCTTAGTCATCAGTTGGTTTTCCACTTAAACATACTTTGTTCAGTGTATTTGTCATTTTTTCAAGTATTCAATCATTAAGTGCTTATTTAAACATTGCGCATAATGCATGTGAGAAAATTTGTGTAGACTTTCAAAAGAAAAAGAATTTCAATTTCCTTTTATACATAATTAAGAGGAAAGTTTACCTCCTAATGGTAAAATACTGATAGAAAGTACCACCCTGGAACTCAAATGACAATTCTAGATTTGCTGAGGTTATTTTAAGCATAACTTTGTTCTACGTGAAGTAATTTCTTTGGAATACCTTGTCATCAAAGAAAACATGCACAATAGACCACAGGAATTACAAAAAGCTATCATTTTCAGAGTCTTATTGAGACTTCAAAAATACTGTGTGTATATGTACATGGAAAAGTGACAAGAGGACAAATTAAAGAAATCGAATCTAATCTGGGCCCAATATGGATAAAGGCAGGTGAGATGGTTTACATACATACATTGTTGACTTAGTTGGGATCATCAGATTGGCTCAGTGGTTTCTTTCACCTCTGTGGACCCTGGTTCAAATCACACCTCAGACCGGAGCCTTGCATGTGGATTGGGTTTCCTCCCACATCAAAAATGGAGCAAATCTTCCCACTGGATACTAGAACAAATTTCAAACCATGACACAGTACAACTTTCACAGCCACAGGGTTAAGCAGCATGATATTCTTCCTACTTGAATCTGAATTCCGATGTTTGGGGCCCCAGAAAAATGAGTGAAAAGTGTTATTGTTAAAATAGCTTGAAAATAGCTATTAAAGCCTGTACCATGAATTTGTAGACATGCCCTTGTCCTCAGTAAAACTCTTCTACTTTTTTTCTAAGGGCCAGTAACATGCCTGTTTAAGGCAACCATTGATGATTTAGGAAAATACCACAGCGATACACAGGTTGTTTTTTTTTATAAAGGAAAATGGTTTATTAATAAATGTTTTCGTCTTTAAAAATGCCCCTGGTGACTTCAATGTGTACTTTCTTGAAATCTTTACTGTGTTCATTAATTTGTTTACTGGTAATCAGTCAACACAATAAGACCTTCGTCATGCTGTAGCCATCTTTGTCTAATTCCTCAATGCATTAGTGACCATAGACACTAGTCTTTGCCACTAAAGGGAGGGACCAGACTCTTTTTTATTTTCAACCTTGGTGTGAAAGCCAAGGTTCTCTGTAAACACCCCGGCTCTTTCTCTTAGGCCAGTTATGTTGAAGTACTGCTCCAAAAATTATGATGGAGCCCAAGATGAGAGATGCACCCCACCAAATAAGGAGAAAACAGAGCATCGTCCTCATAATTTTTTGTAGCCCCTCAAAATATTCTATATTAGACAGATTTGAGAGCCCCTAAAAAGTGTTTCAGTGTAAACAATTTGCCCAGATTGTGACCTGGGGGTTGTTAACTTCCAACTTGAGGTATTTTGGACTCCCCATATCAAAGTTCAAAGTCAATTAATGATTTTCCCTTAACTGTAAAAAGCTGTGAGACTTCAGAGTATTTTTCGTGTATTTTTAATATTTAGCATTTTGCACTGAAGCTATGGGAGTTTATTTAGTGGGGTGAACCCCTAGGTTTGAGATACAGCTTGGCTCCATTGATCACAATGGAAGGATAAACAATATGGCTGCACCATGGTAAAGCTACATACCCACAGAAAGTGCAACCCAGTTCGCAGTATTTTGGAGAGAGCGTGTGTGAATCAAATTGACGTGATGCAAAACGAGTAAAATTAACTTTTTTTCATTGTTGCTATTACCGTTATTATTATTTGGGCAATTAATTCAAAGAAAACAAAATACAGGCAGTCAAAATAAGTAAAACTGTAATTGTGATGCACATAAATTCGCCGTTGAAAGTGCCCTCATGCGGTAAAAATTACACATACACAAATGTACATGTATTTACTTAAATATTATACACATATATGTATCATGTTGAACAATTGTGTTTTTATTTCATACACTTGTAAATGAGAAAGCAACAACAAAACGTTTTCCATTTCAAGAAACAAATTACAGAAATAAATTTTAGCACAAACCTCAAACCTTGTCTATGCAGTGCAAAATGTGTACCTTCAAGCCCTGCCCTGGCTCTTTTTTGAAGGGGGGGGGGGGAAGTGTCGTGTTCATAGCAGGCCTGTGGCTGAACATGGAATTATGAACTCTCACCAAGTAACTGCAGACGCACGCGCATGCTGGCTATAGATCCAATACAGCTAGAGCCCGCGAGTACAGTAACTGGGTGAGAGTACATAACTGCATGTACAGCCACAGGCCTCCTATGACTATGGCGACAATCCCCCTAATTTTTATGTAGTATCATGGTTCTCACCACCTAAGCAAGTTAGCCGATCAAACTGAATGACAGGCTCCCGTTTCAGCTGTGAGTCATTGCCGACAAGCAAAAGTTTTGGAACTAGGATCCAAATTTCAGGAGGTATATTGAACCGATGGCATTTCCATCTTTTGGTAACACCTAGAGTTAATAACATATTTCAAGGAGCTTGTATCCTTATTTCTCAGTGCTACAAAAGCAGATCGAAGAGTATCATCTATTTATATCCGAAGAAAAATAACAGCTAGATTTGTTTTCACCAGGAAGACGTAAAAAGTTCTGAATTCAGATAAAATAAATGTGTAAAACGGAAACTTAACACACAGTCACCCTACCAGATAAATAAATTTGTTTAACATATTTTATGAATCATCATTGCTTCATTTGAGTTATTTACAATATTAAAGCTGATTATGGTCATTACAAAGTATTTTGATCAAACAGCGCTTTTTTCTCCCATATTCTTAAAATCTCCAGGTAGAAATAACCATTTTAATAACCCATGTTATAAAAGTATCTCAACATGTTTCAATACATTGTTTCTGAGGCAAAAAGCACTTGGAAATCGCCACATAAGAAGTCATCTCCACAGCAAAATATTATTTAAATACAACGATTACATCTGAATATCAGAAATAAATGCTGATGAATTCATAAAAAAAAACGAAAACAAAAAACCAAGATTTGTTATATTTACTCATAGTGTAAAAAAGATCCTTATACAGTGCTAAAGTTATATATACATGTGTGCTGGTTTGTATTACTTTTTAAAATTACGACTGGGTTAATTTTTTATGTCAACTTTTCATTCAAATTTCTTGTCTATTCATTTATCACTAAACTCTGATTACACCTTCATCTACGAATAATATACAAATATTGACTGCTTGGAGTGGCGTAGTAAAACTAGTCACTCAAGGTGATCCCCGGAGCAGCCTATCTTCCCGAGGCGAAGCCGAGGGAAGATAGGCGGCTCCGGGGATCACCGAGAGTGACTAGTTTTACTACGCCACAAGACAAAGCAGTCAATATTTGTTTTATAACACCTCTTCCTTTGATTCTATCTGTATACTTTAATAAAATTAATTCACACTTACGTACGTGGCAATCAATCGTCAAACAACAACGGAAAAAACTTACGTTGAAATACCGAGTTTTTACAAAATTAGAGGGTACCAGACTACTGCTGTTACGTTTGTTCTCTAAACAGCATTTCAAATGCACACATTTTGTTCATTACAGTACACCGGGTTCGAGGTTGTCAAGCAGCTCGTTTAAATCAATGTTTGAAGTCAATGTAGTCAGGGTACCAGGGTATCCATTCACTAGTACATCGGTTGCTAGGCTATCAATGAATAGTTCGTTGAATAGTTCGTTTGGTCGGTGAACATGTACAAGAGTAAAAATACACAACACCATGTGACACGCTCTCGGCCAATCAACAGATAGAATTAAAGGAAGAGGTGTTATAAATGCAAATATGGTTTCTGTTCATCTTACATGTGTGTCTCCTAATTTCCAATATGATATAAAGGAGACCATCACGGTACCAAGTTCAACCAAACCCATGGCTACGTGTCACTGAAGAATATAATAATTTGACATAAATGTACCCACTGAATGGAATTTTCTTCACTTGTTAAAAGTACAATAAATGTACATGTACTCTTTTGATATGACACCTTTAAAGGTATTGTACACTTTTGGTAACAACTCAAAATCAGTGTCCACATTTTGTGTGATTAAACATATGCATGAACAAACAAAGCTGTGAAAGTTTGAGCTCAATTGGTCATCCAGGTCATGAGAAAATAGTGAAAAGAGATCTTATGTGTTTTCTGTTTTTTCAAATTATCGCGCGCGATAATTACTATTATTTTACTCGTTTCTCAGAAACGATAGCATTTTAGGCAGAAATATTTTAAGGAACCCTTTCTACCATTACTTACTTTAAATCATGTAAGTTATGTGTGAATCTGTGAACATTGTGTTTTTCGATCTTACCAATAATGTACATGGCCTTTAACTATTCAGATTATTCAAATCTTCCCGAGTATAACGTTTCCAGCATCTTCCTCTCCAAAACATCCTTTGATTATTTCATTTGTCTCTCTGTTGAAGTTCATCAAAGATGTACGCCGTCTCACCAAATGAAGTTCTTGATGATGCGATATTCTACCAGCACTGGATCTTGGTAGGTTCTTTTTTTCTTTCGAAAACTTCAACTGCACCGCATACAGTAGGTATTCTCCGTTGTTATGTTGCAGCTGCCGCTTCAGGTGCTGCCACCTCCGGTGGTGACTGTGACGCTTCATCCGAACTGAACAAGTAGCCAAGGTAGTTGACGATCATCATAACATGTGACGGTAGGTACAGGTAGGTGGTATAGACGGCAGTGCACAGTATAATCAAAACTGTGGTGTCTGATAGCAAGTACTTGAAGGAAACACACTTTTATAATTCATCATGGTTGTCACCATTGGTAGGACTTATGGGATGGAGTGTGAACAAGAGATGGTAACACTGATTTGAGACGGAAATGTACAATTCAGAGAATACCAACTCTAATACCAAAAGCTAAATAGTTTTCACTCCTTGATTTGTTTTACATAGATTGGACAAAAATCTTCATGTGACAAAAACGAGTTAAAGTTCCAAATGGCATCCCAGAATAAGAAACAATCCCAAAAATTGTTCCTTGATGTTTTTTTAAAAAATTGTTTCAGATTTACATTGTGCTGCTAACTAAATGGAGATAATTTTTGAACTTCTTTGTCCTTTGCGAGCATGTTTTGGTTTGTGTAAGTGGTGAAAATCAGGTAAATATAGGCAATGAGATCACACGAACGCCTGAAATTGCAACAGTGCCAAGAACGCTTTGTAACCCTCCCATCTGAGATCATTGGATAGAAGGGTTAGGCCATGGGAATAAAAGTTTCAGATTTGCATCCATTGCCCCTGTTCTCCAAGACGCACCACTGAAAAAGTAATTTGTTCATTATTTACACACAAAGTTCTAAGTCATCTTTCAAGATACACTACTTCAAGTTCAACAAATTCTTGCTAGTATTGTTGTTTTTTTGTGAGAAAAAGAAACTTGGAGGAGGGTTTGCGACTGTACGAATAGATATTCAGGTCAATGTTGCTTTTAGGCGCATTTCACGTTTTCATTTGCCTTTGCTGCTGTTTTGTGTTTTGTGCTTTTGTCCCTGTGTTTTTGCACTGCTGTTGAAGACACTTACATGACATTCACTGGAGAAAGGAAGTCCACCTCCATCCATGTCAACACAATTCTGAAGTTTGTGTCCTTGAGAGACAGTTTTATGAATAGGAGTAGGCGCTATAGGAGTATGGGTAACTTGCAATAGAGGGCACGCTGCTAGCTGTCCAGATTCAGAATAGAATCAACCGATCCTGAACTGGTCAAACAGCAGGTGATGATACTTTTCTTGAAGCCTTTTCAAAAGTATTAATCTTTTTTTGTCAGTGACAGTGGATACTTGGTGAGTTTTATGACATATTTAGGTAAACTGATAAACTTCTTTTTTTAAGATGTCAAAGACTAAGACTCAGTAAGAGATTGCAACAAAAAACAAAGTGAATTCAAAAAGTGATCCAGAACTGGTCAAACGACTGTATACTACATACACTACACCTGTGCGTTATTCAATAAGAATTTAACTAAGGTTTAAAACCTTATTCAACAGTGAAACTTGAATATAGTTTATAAAAATTGGTATTGTGCCAACCGCACGAATACACAAGGCCGGACAAACGGAGGCTTTGGACAAGCACGGACACACAAAAACATACACACAATTAAAGTCACACTCTGCAATGGCCTTGCAAAAACCATTAATTCCATTGGTAAACAGACGTAAACAAGTTTGAAAGGATACTGTAAATTCTTGCTTCCCAGTCTTCCATCATGTACGTACACGACACAACTTGATACTGGAGCCATAGCCACTTGAAAAAGGCCACTACTCGCTGGAAAAAACTCAAATCTTTCTTGGATTTTGCCATTTTTACCCCGATATATTTGGAGCTGATCTGAAGTATTTTCACACCCAAAAAGATATTCACGTATTCACTGCACCACCTACTGCCTAGCGTGATATGTGATATGCATGGATACAATGAGTCATGCACTTTTAGTCGGGTTTCTTGTGATAAACCTCATATCTGATAGCTGCCAGACGGTTGGGGTTTATACATAATCCATAAACCTACAAAATGGGGCGCCCTCATCGACACCATGAACTTCATTAACACTTGGGGTCAACGCATAAAATTAGAAGGGGGAAAAAATAATGGCATATTTAAGTCATTTTCCAGAAACTCTCATAGAAAAACGAAACAACAATGAACAATGCATGCATAAACACTGATTTTAATAAATTAATGACAAGTATTCAAATTATAACAACACATGCAGGAAGGTTGGAGATTTGACAGCTCCTTACAAACTGAATCATGTTATATTTACACTTGATTATTTCTTGGAATCAAGTGAACGTAGTTAGCCTTAGAATATGAAGGAATGTGGTAATTTTAATGGCAACTTCTTTTCATCTATTTCATAGAATGTATGCTTTGCATCATGTTAAAAGGTTTTCCATTGCTTCAATTAAAGGCAGTAATAACCAAAACAAAACAAACAAACACATAACCATAAAAACTTACTTGGTATAAGGAGCACCTGAGAGCTGCTGATAGTATAACACATTGTGATAAACGACTCCCTCTGAAGTAGTGTAGTTGTTCCATGGTTTTTAAGAAAAAGTTAAATTCTCACTAAAATATTTGAATCTGAGAAAGGCTTCTCAGGCATTTAAAAGCACACAATTCTATGCAACAAGGGTGTGCTTTAGATAGATAGATAGATAGATACATTTATTCAATGTTGCAAATAGTGTATAATACAGAGTAAAATGGTCAAAATTACTTGAAAAATATAAAAGAGATTAAAAGGTGAAACTTTAAACAAAGTGCAACATCTAGGTCCGGGGAGAAGCATAGCTTTTGTTCCCCAGCCTATGAACGGACAGACAAAAAAACAGACAGACATTAAAATACAGGACAAAACTAACAGGTGTAAGACAGAAAATAAAGCCGTTACTATTTCCACATACAAAAATTACATTATTATCTTGCACCTTCATCGATCAATTGAGCCAAAATTTTCACAGGTTTATTTTGTACATATTTTGGGATACACCAAGTGAGGATACTGGCCTTTGACAATTACCAAAAGTATACTCTGCCTTTAACTCATCCCTTCTGCTGAGGCCAAGTATGGGTACAAGGTACAAGGACAACACTGGGAATTGTTAACGACCAGTGTCCCAACTTTATGTGATCTGACTCATACATAAAATAACAAACTTGAGAAAGTTAATTTTCCAAAATAACCACCTCATACCAACGGGTTATCCAATTGGACTGAATAGGATGCAGATTGCAGCGAGTTGGTTTGAATAGGAAATAAGCTCAATCAGTCATCAGGGTCGTGCAATAAGAGTGGAAAAAAACTCTTACATGTTTTCATTGCTTTCAAACACCGGGATCTCAACTCTCAAGATCAAAACTAATTGTTTGTCTCATTCCTCAAAACTATATAATTTCGAGCAAAAATATTTCAAATAAAGTTTCCCCCATGACCATCTTTATACCATATAAAGTTAAGTGTAAATCTGTAAACGTTTCTATTTTCACTCTTACCAATGTTGGGCACACCCTGTAAAAGTGCATACCGGTATTAAACAAGAACATTGCTACCAATAGAAAGACACAGTAAAACATTTCAAATGTACACTCGCTCAATTTATTTCAACATTTAAAAAAAATAAGAATAAACTAGCACTTCTGATAATCACTTTTAAGACTTTTCACACATTGGAACTCTTACAGACTAGGCTGTTTGGCTAGCATGTGGCCTCAATCCTTCGATATCCTCCTCTCCTTTGTCGCTCCACACCAAATTGTTTGGTGTATGTCTGACCAAGTGATAAGAACTTGTTATGTGGGCATACTGGCCCCAGTCCATCTGAATCCTTCACTTTGAGAATTGGACATAGAAGCTTGATTTGGGACTGTAAGGTATTAAGCCAAATAATAAAAAAAAACATGTTCAGCGTCCCTGCCTACTTCCTTTTTAAAGTCCACCTCCTTTTTTTTCTCTCTTTTTTTTTAAGGGTCAACTTTTACGATTTCTGATGAAAAAAATTAATTCTAAAATACATAACATCCGATTTTGTGACCTGAGCACACCGGAAAAACACACAGAAAAAAAGCAGGCAATCATCTTGAAAAATAGCCGGGCAGGTGTTTTGAAAAATGAGTCGGCGGCCATTAAAAAAAATAAATAATTAAAAAATGCCTGCCTTCCCCTTTTTTTTCCAAAAGGCAGGACGCTAAACATGTTTTTAAAATTATTTTGCCTTACGTTTTATGTCACAGAGCTATGTAACAGTCATTTGATCATGTACTTTTTTTTCCTATAATGTCCAGAGTATGAAATAGCCCCCCCCCCCCAATCACAATGAGGTCTGGATCGAGTTACAGTTTTAAAAAGTCTCAGCTTGCATGTGAAACTACTTATTGCACATGGTGCTAAACTAGCGTTTAACCAATCAATTTTAAAGCATACAAATATATATTTGATAAAAATTATAGTAAAAAAAAAAAATAGAAAAAGGAAACAAATTATGTAAATAATTTATTAAAACACAAAATAAGAAGTAATAATTATGAACAACCAATTAAATAGATTAGAAGGGCCCGAACTGATTGATTGATTGGACAGTATTATTTGATAATATATCAAACCATTCCACCATAACCTTGGGAGGGTAACAACAATTGGTCATTACCAACCACCATGGTTGATGTCACTGGATGAGGTTACCAAAAAACAAAAACAAAATCAATTTTTGTTCATCTTTTTTTCAGCAGTTTGTTTCAACCATTGGTCGATTTTAAAACTCATCTCTAACAGCAAAAAAAAAAAACAAGTGGTATATTAACAAGCATTCATTCAAGAACACTGTCCGCCTGAATCGCTTTACAAAAAAGAAATCCAAGTTTTTAAAACACAAAATCTCAAACACTCTCTTCCAGCCCAACGAAATACTGTACAATACAGCTCATGTTTATAACAATGTTGACAGAGTTTGCATAATTATTTTTTTCCCCTCCTGTGGAAATGTTCAACAGACGTAAAGGTGGCCACAGTGCATAGGGTTTTAAACAGAACTAGAGGGCGTACGAAACCATACGACACGACCAGACAAGAAGCATTTTGGGCCATTAAGAAAATGGCGCTAACCCATCAAATAACACAGGTCACTCACCAGTTCACACAACCAACATTTTGTACATGGACAATGGACATCTGTATGTAATTCACAAATAGGAATTCATGCCCATAGTGTGCTAGTCTTGGTTCCAAGACCATGGTGTTTTCCCATACATCTAACGCTCGACGTATTATGAATAAACCACAGAGGGCGCTGTGACTTTTGTCATTTTCGCCATTGACACTGGTTCCCACACAATGGAGAATCACATAGAAGTCCAATAGAATCGATAACCCATTAGAGATACTATACTCAAATTCAAGTGCGAAGGACTCGATTCACATTAAAGAAACAGTAGGCCTACCTTGTAGAAGCGCGTTCACATTAAGGGCGACGTGTAAAATATTTTTTGCAGGGAGGAAAAAAAACACACGTAGGTCTTGAAACCAAGGCTAACAGTGGGCCAGTACGGTTATAATGAGCGTTCCCTCTAGTTCTATTGTATGCAACAATGTCACAAGCTACACCACACTGACTACTCTACGCTTTAGTGCACACACTTTTTGGTTTAGCAACTTCAAGTTAAAAACACCTTCCTCCATGCTTCCATAAAATTACACCTGAGCCCAATTTCATAGAGCTGCTCATGTTCAACAAAACAAAAAATTAGGCAGGATACCATCACAGATTCTACATGTGACATGGTACTTTTGGCTGGTACGCATAATTTTGTTGTGCTTATAAGCTACTTTTCTGTTTAAGCAGCTCTATGAAATTGGGCCCTCATCCTTAGGGTCACCTATGCTTGGTTTCACCTAGATTGTTGAATTTAAAAACAGCCAGTCCAAATCTAGCATTACAAAAATTGTACATATGTAGCTGATGGCTAGGGGTGTGTGCAATGCCAACACACACAAAAGTTGTAAACACCTGCAATCGGGGACCTCCTATTGTCCCTCTTTTGTTTGTACTTTTTGGCAACAGCTCTCATTGGTTTTGTATACGTTTTCCAACTGGGGACCTTTCCCCAAACGGGACCCTATTGTCCTCTTTTGTTATAGGTCCCCGGTTTGAATGTGACACCTACCCACCACACTGCACACACTTAACATCCCCACCTACCCGACAATTTCATGTTTAAAATAAGGGGTAAACTTGAGTAGAGGTCTTCGTCTTGGAGTCCCTAAAAATGAGAACTTAATAAAGGTATTATACAGGATTGGTAGAGCTGACAAAATAGTCACAGACAGTCTTTATGTTTTGTGTGATCAACCATATACATGAGATAAAAAACCTGTACAAATTTGGTCTTAATCCATTGTGTGAGTCAGGAGAAATTTTGAAAAAATCATGCACTATCTTCAGCATGTAAACACATTGTCCTTAATTTTGGTTGTAGCAACCCAAATCAGCTGTTGTTGTTTTTTTATGTTTTCAGTTTTTCTCTAATATGAGTTCATTTTAGAGGCAAATATTTCACAGAAAAAATGGTTCTAGTATGAACTTCATAATCAGGAAGCTTTCAGACTACAATTAAACAAAGTTTTTTATCCTTAGAAATCCTGTATAATACCTTTAAATGCCCTGTGGCGTGCCCTATGACCTATTGTGATGCTTTACGATGACATTACTACAAAATTGGGTTGGCTACGCTTAGACTTTAAAACAGGCTAATATGGCCTAGTGCATGAACATCTATATAGGACAGTCTAGACAGAAACTAATGAACTGTCCTCAACTTGGCTGTAATCATCTAATCCCACACCATCCATACTAACTCAGGGGATTCTCAAGCAGTCAGGTTGCTAGACCCAGATGAAATGCCGCAACCTAATTTACGGCCACCATCTTGGAAATTAACAAGAAGCTCAAACTTGCACCTTTCAACCAGTAAATGACGACCGGTTTCTCCGCACAACCACATTTAACCGGCTACAGCGCAGTACCTCCACATTACCTTTGACCTCTGTTTGCTCGTCAGGCAACACGGAAGTAATCATTTTTATACTACCACGAAATTGTGGTTTGTTGTTGCTCAGCACAGCCTTAAAGGAGGCAACATTTTACATGTTACCCCGACAAATCCTACCTCTTTTATGAATTTTGTATTAAAAAAACATTCACAACACCTTGACTTGTGGCTGGCTTTGCAGCTGCCCTCATAAGCACAATCCTGAATATTCCATTGCCATGGCAACATAACCACGGCAGCGTCACCTCTGGCTTGTCGCGGCCCTCCAGAGGGACACGACAGATGCAGCAGCAGAAGACATCAAGCCCCCCGTAGTTGAAGCCGAGGCTTCAGCCCCGAGCAGACGCCCGTCGCTGTCGTCGCTACCCTCCTGCTGGAAGGACGCCAGTGATTCCGGAAGGGGACTGGTCGTGCTGCTCGGGTTACCGGTTAGGGTGGTCACCTGGGACTCTAAAACATTTTCCCATTCCAGATCATCTGAGGTATCACTGTTCTCTTCGTTGAGATGTGATAAAGGCTCACTGTTGCTCTCCGACTCACTGGGAAGACGACTGAAGGATACTTTGGGTACGGATAGCAATAAATCAGCGTGCACTTCGATGGGACCACTCCTGCAATTACAACAGAAAATCATTATAGACCATTCTCACTGTTATCACATTTTACAAAATGGGGGAGGTCTGCCAAGCTGGAATACTATGCACACATGACATACAAAAAGTTAGTAGCACATGTTCATGTAGTTCAAGTAACCTGTGTGTGTGACGTGTGCATGAAAGTTCTACAATATGGCGAGCAATAAAATAATGGCGTCATCTGAGAAGGTTACTGTGTATTTTTCTTAAATTTATTTTTCCTGCACACATTATTGCCTTTTCTGTTAGCACTTAACTTTGTGAATTGTGCATGTAACAAAGATATTGACAAAATAAGGAGACCGCCAACATAGGGCTAGATAGCTCAGTTGGTAGAGCGCCGGCACATTAATCCGGAGGTTGTTGGTTCAAATCCCGCTCTGATCAATTTTTCTTTGTTTAACCCCAAATTATTTGAAACAAATGTACTATTGAATTGAATTGAATTGACTTTAAGGGTCCACAGGGCTGCAATGCTTGATAGACGGATGGCAAAATGGATAAATATCCCAACACATGGAGGCTATTGGGTGGAAACACTGGGGTCAAAAAACTTCAACTGTACCTTCCTAGATGTTTGTTGCTGGGGGGGCTGAGTAGTGTCAAGAGGTTCCGTACCGTGTAGTGAGGATGCAGACAGTCAGCTTCAACATTCTAAACACAATTCAGATTTTATAAAATTATTTATTCCAGTGGAAAGTACGCTGCTTTTTTCACGACTTGAACATTGAGTAACTATAACTAGTGGGTTAAGACCATGTGTAAATCTCTTTTTGGGCTCTGAAAAGACATTTTAATCAAATGCTAATTTGTTTTTAATTTTTATGATACACTGGGCAAGCATTTGAAATAAATATCAAAGTTGTTTACGCACTTTAAACTACATGTGTTTGTGTTTCTAAACATACAGAGCTTAACACAATATCATTGCACTAGAACACAAATAACAAATGTTTATGAGTGCAATGGCCAGAACATATTTTATTTATGAGTTAAAATATGGAAATACGCCTCGGCAATCAGAACATAACTAATCTTCCAACAAATGAAAACATTCTCACCATTGCATAGTTGCAAAACATTCATTATTTGTTTTATATAACATCAAAGTAGATCCTTGTCATTTGTTTGGTGGATAAAACTGTAAGAGTACAACTGTAAAATATTGTAATCTGGAATCCTTTTGGCGGGAATTTTTTAACTGCTGTGTATAACACATTGAGTGGTCTAGCGTGCAATGTTCAAAAAGGATTGGACAAAAATGCACGGTGAATAGTACCGAAATGCAGTTTATTTATTTATATTCTTTATCTTGGTTTGAAAACACAAAACATGGCCGGTAGTGTCACAGAGCAATACTAATATGACATGCTTACAATATATAAATTAAGTGCTACAAAGCCAATCAAAAATCCGGACCAGCCAGAAATTAATCCAACACTTCTCTGAAAAAAAATTCAACTCAGCAAAAGTCATCACGAAGAAGAAGAATTACAAGAGTGTATGGGTGAAAGAAGCATAAAGCCTGGTTTCAGCTAGCTCAAACACCCTGATAGGAGGAACCAGGTCAGACACACTGGTGGCACATATACCATGAAAATATCTCTAGAAAAGAGAGACTGGCTGCAGGCCTACAGCGGGAAAGAGGTTGCAACCCAAGTTAAATACCCGACATGCAGAAACCACAGAAACAATTGATACGTCAAAAGGTACAACACCAAATTATCTTTGGAAAATTGTAGGTCAGTAACTGGCATTTTTTGTGAGCTTCAGAATGTAATTCATATACAATTTGTTTTAAATTGTGTTTGGAGTCTTCCTTACCTGACTGAAGCATAGATAAAGAACATTAATGTTGAGTTTATCAACAGCCTTGTAGAACTCGTATGGGCTTAGTTGGTCCCCACAAAACAAACTGTCAAAACAAAAAATATATCTCACGTTAAAGGATGCTACAAACAAGTGGCATGGTGGGAGGGTATACCAGAACCTCTTTAAAAACAAAGGAAGACACTGGGGGACCCCAAATTTGCCCAGGTTTTCCTAAAATATGTATTTAGTTAACTTCTTAATCCCACATCTTTCTTCCTAAACTAGGAACAGTACGCTTAAAGCGGAAAAAACTTGTGAAGTCAGTGGTACTGGAACGAGCTGAAATATCAAAGTTAAATCAAACTGCAAAAAAATGCTGTATGGAAAATACAGTGATCAGGAACAACCAGGGACCATTCGTGGCAATGCTTTTAACTGTGAATTTATTACTACTGTTATTATTATATATTCGGCCATTAAAAAACAAACAAAAAATACACAGGTAGTCTCTGGACCCCGTTACACCTAGATCCGAAAAGGTGGATCAGACCCAGATCTGATCCGGCAACGTGGATTAACAGCTAGTGTAAACGAAAAACAGCAGGATCAGACCCAGTTCAAGATCCTAATCCACCTATTGAGAAAGGTTGAACCCTACAATTGGTGGATCTGATCCGGCAAAGTGGATTCCAGAAATGAGTGTAAACTCAAGGGTGGATCAGACACCGTAATTCAATGTGGTCATTTCCGGTTTGGCTAGGCATGGCTGGCTTTTTCGCTTGTGTTTTTGTGTGACAGCTGTGATCCAAAGTGGGATCAGAGCTGGATCAGGCACTGGTAAACGCGACACCAGATCTTGACTGTGGTCGTGATAAAAAATGCTGGAATCTCAATCCACCTTTCTGGATTAAGTGTAAGCGCGGTGCTAAGGGATGGCCCATATCAAGATGGCCAGGATAAACAAAAGTGCACTCAAACACTTTGACTCAAAAGTCCGTCGCTCCAAAATGGGAACATTAAAAGTATACATTAAATGTCAGTTTCTGTGCATACTGCCCAGAAAACTGTGGTAAGCACAGTATACATAAAATTCAACAATGGGACTAAAGGCACATGTTGAACAAACAGCGTCTCAAAACAAAGACTAGTGCCTGACCTGAAATGTGACTTTTTGGGAAGCACAACGTTGAGATAGAACGCTAGTAGAGACACCAACTGAGCCGTGTGACACAAAGCACCGCTAATCATCTTCCCGGGGTTGCAAAGGTCTAGCTGGGTGTCAGAGGCTTGGTGGTCATTCTCTTTGGCTGCAACTGAAGAAAAAAAGTAGGGTAAATCCCACTTTCATGAGGACTCTATCTATTGGAAAATGAGTGCATCACAAAACTGAATTTGACTTTGTCTCTCTTTATTTTGCATAAAAAAACACCTGTACTTCTCATCTTACCCCAAGCAGTATATGCAGTATAGTCCCCATTAGCAGGTAGACACACGGCACTTGGATGCACCAGACTATAATGTACCTCTTGGCTGTTCTCTGTGTAGACCCAGCGTCCTTGTACATAAGCCATTCTCCTTGCCTCAGCCAGAGCGGCAACCACTTCTTCATCCCCTTCGCGCTCCTCCTCTTGGTCGTTTGGTTTACTTTCTCTGTCGGCACAAAAGGAGAATCTATTAAGGCAAACAAGTCCATTGCAACTTCGTTTCCAACATGACATCATGTCAAGGGGATTAACCTTTATCTTAGTCTAATATCAAATCCCACCTTGAATCAGATTAAGTGCTAGTTGGTTTTGTTTGATGTGTGTTAAAGGTAGGGTCATAGATTGGTAAGTACTCCATAAATTAATGACCACAAAAGATTAGTTGGTGAGAAGCACTGCAGCTGTTGATAGTATAAACTATTTTGAGAGAGGATTCCCTTCGAAATGAAATAATTTTGGAAAATTTTCACCCCAAAAACATTTGAATGCACTCGTTTCTCAGAGTCCCGAGTGTTGTTGTCCTACCACAAATGCTGTGGCCAGAGATGCAGTTGGTACCCGCTGTCAACTTGCTAAACGTGGATAGATTCGACGTTTGTGTGAAAATACCATGACATTTTTTTGCTGTTTTCTCAGCAAGTAGACACTGTATAAAGCTGAATCTTTCACATGTGACTTATTGCATCTTTCTTTATAACTCTGCCAGTTACATTGCTAAAATATAGGATTCAAACTGCCTCTAGCTTTTGAATCCCACCCGAGAACTCAGGGAAGTACCGAGTATACAGTGCTTTACACACACATCGGTAAAAGGGTAAAACCCAATAATATTCTTTATCCCTATCTGTGCAAGTTAAACATCTACTAAAATAATATTGGCTCTTATATAGCGCAGTTGATCATTGTGCTTCTTACATTATTACCCCTAGGCCATTTTTTTTATTCCTTAAACCATCTCAGCTCCCTGGGAAGTATACAGCCTGTGATGCTAAGTATATAGCTCACTAAGCTAAATCAATCACAAGAACCATCTCTGCCCACACAGGTACCCTTTTTACCCCTGGGTGATGAGAAGCAATTATAGTCAAGTGTCTTGCTCAAGGACACAAGTGTAATGAACGAGATTCACACCCACACCCTGATGACTCAGCACCAGAACTTGAGTCCGATGCACTTGAGTCCGATGCTGGGCCACGACACGCCGTGACTATACCCTAACCTTTATGTCATTCATACAAGTATATCTGATCTTACCCAGTGTGTATTTCATTAATTGGGAATATATATGAGATGAGCTGATCAACATTGGTTCTCCTCAAAGCGGACAACTTCTCCTCGCAGTTCAGAAGTTCATCATGGTTATGACGCATGAATATTTGCTCTGGAAAAAGTTAAATAACACATACCTCTGTCAAATGTATACAGGATTGGTAGAGCTGACAAATCACTCGCACACAGTATTCATGCTTTAAGTGATCAACCATATACATGAAACAACAAACCTGTGATTACTGGCACAACATTACAAACAAAAAATTCGAGGTAACAACAAGATAAATGGGTTTTCTTCTGTTTGTATAGCTGTATGTGGAAATCCCATGGCTTGTGTACTGTGGACTTAGTGCCTCAGGGGACTGTGGAGTCTAAGTCCACAGTACACGGGCCGTGGGATTTCCGCATACAGCAGGACCGAGGAATTTTGTGGCAAGAGCCAGTTGGGCATGAGACTGCACCACTAAGACCCCTTGCAATTGGCTGCCGTCTCTGATGACAAACAATGGAGACGTGCACGTGTATACGCATTGCGCACGACCCCCAGCCAATGATAGCTCTTCATGCGTGCACGTTTCATCAAAGATGGCACCAATGCAAGGATTCTCTCGTGATATTAGTAACAGGGATTAATAACTATAAAATACACTTTTGATTAAAAATGGCTGCATTTGTGCACACTCACCGATGTATTTCTTAATGCGTTCCAGTTTATGTTGGTGTATTCCAGCTTTGGTTGCCATGTCTCTTATTTTCGTACTTTGTAAAGTGTGTGTGGTTTTGTCTGTAAAGGAAACAAAATGGCAAGCAATTAGAAAGACCAATGTCAAATGTCAGAAAATTAAAGTTTAACAAATTCTGAGGGAATGTAAAGCATTGGATTTGCATTCCAATCATCCAGTTTTCAGAAAATAAATAAATAACTAAGTGAAACTTATACAGGATTGATAAGGATAAAAAACATCATTCTTTAATTTTAGAAAGTTTAACAGTTATGAAGTTTATACTAGAACCATTTTTTCTGTGAAATATTTTCCCTCTGAAATGAAGTCATATTCAAGAAAACTATCTGAAAACCTTAAAAAAAACTACCTCAGCTGTTTTCGCTTGTTACATGCTGAAAATTGTGCATGGTTTTTCACTATTTTCACTGTTCTTCACAACGGATTAAACCAAAAATTTCAGTTTTATCAGTTCATGTATATGGTTGACCACACAAAACATGACCACTGTCTGTGAGTAATTTGTTGACTCTACCGATCCTGTATAAAACATTGAAGCAAGCAACATTGTGCATGGACTGATAGAGTAGTTGAAGCATGCAATTCCATTCAACTCAACTCAATTCAACTCAAAAACGTTATTGTCCCTTTATGGGAAATTACTGCAACCTTTTACATAAAAGAGGTACAAACCTTACACATCAAAATACTTAGATATATAAACACCTTAGAAGATGTCAAAAATTGTTGCGGTACCCGCTGCTAAAATATAGGATTCGAACTGCCTTTAGCTATCGGGCAATCTCGGTGGTCTAGTCGTAAGACATCTGCTCTAGAATGGCAAAGGTAGTGGGTTTTAATCCTATTTGAGTAATATTTCTTGTTTGTTTTTTCACAGGACTCAGGAAAGTACTGCGTGAACAGTGCTCATTTTATGGGTAAAACACAAATAATATACAGTATCAATAATAACTCACCAACTTGCACCATGTTCTTACTTTCTTCCAGCGCTTTCTGCACTAACTCTAACCTCTCCTTCAGCATTGAAATCTCCCATTTCTACGATTATAGCAAATCATGAAAATATTTAAACAGATAAATCCCTGCAAAGAGGTACGCTGTCAGCACATACGACATATTTTATTATTTGCATTGTCTTAACCACATTGTACACATTGTCAGCTCATATGCCATGATATCCTAAGCTGGACCATGCTGCACATCCTAGAGGGCGTGTCAATCAACATGGGCCAGTGGTTTGGTTAGAAGGGGGGGGGCAGGACAAAACTCTGCCACATCCTTTTTTACAAAATTGGTGTGTCAATTGTCAATGGTAGATGAAACCAAATTATTAAAATTAATTAACTTAGCAAACAAAAAAGCTTAAATTAACCCAGGCAATACCTGGACTTAGATGAAGAAATCGTTGAAACAAACCTTCTTAACCTATGAACAAAAATATATCACAGGTCCCTTGCTGCAGGTTAATGGTTAATTATTTTGTCCCTAGTGTTTGTAGTTTCCGTTTTTTGTTTTTCCCCCCCCCCCCATCCCGACCCTTTCTCCCTTGATTCGGTGGGTCAAAATCAGATTTCAGACTTAGTGTACAATGTTTCTTTTGTAAGTTTGAAAAATTCCCGAATATACAGAAGTTGCTGTTGGTGTAAGACCAATTCTTTAAAAGACTTCCAGCATATTGACCAATCACAAAACTCCATGAAAAAATGAACAGTGCATTCTGGAATTCATGATCGTACAATTTGCGCAGAATGCAAGAGTACTTGTAAGTAGTGTATGTGTTTGTCCCATGTGCAATGTGACTAGGGACTGAACCTGTCTGTTTGGAAAGTTGTACACAAAACTACATTTTGCCAACAAACTTTTAATCAGAATAGTTTGGGTATTTGCCCATTACAGAGGATGAACCCCATCCCAAGTTCCCCAATATCAGTGCCTTACCTTTGCTGCTATGGCAACAGTCTTTTCAAGCTTTTTCGACACTCTATAATAAAAGATGGGGGAAAAATTGTCCAGTTAATGCAGAAACGTTTGAGGTAATTTCAATGGTGACCAGAAGTAAAAATGATATTGAACACATTTAAACTGTAAAGGGTTTCTTTCATTAATATTTCAAATTGGTCAAACTATAATTCACATTTCATTAACGTCACTCTTTTCAGCTCCGTGTTTCAACCAAATCATTCTGAAGCATTCAGTGGACGTGTTTTAGGAAAAAGGGGAAGACAAACACAAGGAACAGTTATTTAAGGGAACATTACAGAATTGGTAAGAAAAAAACTTGTAAAATGTACTTTTTGATCACAGATTTACATAAAACTTACACGGTCTAATGATGATGATAGTAGAAAACATCCCTTGAAATATTTCTGTCTGAAATGCCATATTTGATGAGAAATGAATAAGCTAATTTTCCGATTAAAGTTTATCGCTCAGTGAGCGTTTTATTCATTTGTTATATGATATCATTCTATATGATTTCATGCAAATGTGTAATCGGTTTTTCACTATTTTCTCGTGACCCAGATGGCTGATCAATCTCAAACTTCTACAGGTTTGTCAGTTTATGTATATGGTGGATTACATAAAGTGCTTACTGCCAGCAACTGTTTTATTAGCAAAAACCAATTCTGTAATGTTCCTTTAAACTTGATTATACACGGTAGCCCATTCAACCATAGTTGTTTTTCAAGGGGCCGTGCTGCATAAAAACTTCCCAAAATTTGACAAGTACAAAAGTGTACAATAAGAAATACAGTCAAAAGATAACACAAATTACACATCAAATCTAATCACTTACAAAGAGACAGACATTTAAAAAAAGATATGTAGGTTATATTAGGCAATTACCGCGAAATGGAAAAGATTTACTTCAATACAGAGAACAAACAACCACACAAATCAATTAATCAATCGATCAATCAATTTTTTTGATTTATGGATAAATCAACAACCTGACAATTCAACTATAAACATACTGTTAACATAAACATTGAAAGAAAATAAAGGTTGTTTTCAGAAAGTGAACAGATATTCAATTGTCCATGGTCTTACTTTTCATAGATTCCAGCTCTCTCCTTTCTGAGTTGTTGCAAACGATGTAACTTGTCAGAAAATCTGTAAAATGTACACAACACACAGAATCATGTTAATGCTCCTATCTTAAATGTTTGTAATTGTCTTTTCCTCATAACAAAACACGGCAATGTGTTTTTTTTTCATTACTGTTAGTTAATCTAATTTTTGTAATTTTGAGATGAGCTGCATTGGCTCCCTGTTAAAGAGGGAATTCCTTCAAAATTTTCACTCGTGTCTAAAAATTCTCCACGCTCAATTTCCATCATATCTGGTTGAACTTGTACATTTCCGTAACTGTACTATTCCTAATGGGAGTGATGCATACAGACACTGACTCTGTTCATCAGCTGATCAGACCCGGCTTTCTGTTCCCAGAACTAGAAAGAAGGCTGGGGATAGCTCATTCGCCATGACTGCCTCGCGTCTGTGGAATGAGCTTCCTGCCTGTCTACTGAGAGAAGCAATCTCGATACCTGTGTTCAAATGTCTTGTTAAGACATTCTTGTTCCCGAGACCAATCCTAATTTGTTTGTTTCTGTTTCTGCTTATTTATTTGTTGTTATTATGTTTTTCTGTAATTGTAATTATGTTCCTGTAAAGCGCTCTGTTTTTCGTATGGCGCGGTGTTACTATATACCAGAAAATACAAAAAAACTGCCAAAAAACACAGGAAAACTAAAAAAAACTTCCAGAAAATAGCAGATACCTGAAAACAAACTTAAAAACAGTTGATGGTCAGATGTAATACTTTCCTCTTAAACTTTAACAAAAATACATCATTTGGCTGATTCAATTCATCCCTGAATCAGATAAAAAATAATTGAAGGTTGGTTTCAGGTATTTCCAGGTATTTTCCGGTGTTTTCCCAGTAGTTTTCCAGTAGTTTTGCGGTGTTTCAAGTGTTTCCCGGTAGTTTCCGGGGTTTTGGAGGCATGTAGTAATACCCATAAGCATGCTATGCTCTGTTTTATTATTATTTAATATTATTAATATAGACAAATTAACAAGAATGGGATTTTAACCTGTAACCTCCGGGTCTACAAATTTTAATTAGGTGCTCTACCAACTGAGCTATAGCACTAATTAGTAGTTAAAATTTAATTATTTAATTTTAAAGAAAAATCCCTTTTGATTCAACATAATAAAATGTATATTATGTAATGACATTAATTTAGTAGTGTAATACAAAAATAATAATCTTTCAATCACAGCCATACACATAATTTTGTAAAAACTTACAATTTAAATATTTACTAAGGCAGTGGATATTTTACCGAGAATGGTGGAATGATGCAAAATGATAACTCAATGGTAAATCTATAGTGCCAAAATTGCCGTCTGGTAAAATAACATTTTTGAATTTTTACCATTGCTTGCATTGGCATTGCCAGTAAAATATCCACTGCCGTTTATTTATAATATTATAAATAAGCAAACTACAAAATAACAATAAACATATTTTATATATATATATATTGGAAATATGTACCAGCATGGAGACAGAACAATCCTCCACAATTTTCAAACATTTCGATTGCAAATTTAAAAAAAATTCCGAATTGTGCATTGTAAGTTGAGTTTTGTAATCTTTTTTGTTGACCTACCTTTCAGTGACAGCACTGATCTTGCCGTTTCCACTGATGTTGTTGTTGCAAGAGTGGATAAAATCTCCCCTTTCTACACACTTTTTGCAGGTAAATGGCTTCTTGGTTCTTTCACAAAGTGGACAGCGTTCAACAGCAATGATGAGACCACCAACATTACCAAACGGGGGAACTATTCTGGGAAATTCGTTATTTTGGCTGTCCTGTGAGTCGTGAATGTTTTCTTCTTGCGAGGCCATTTCCATTTTTTACGTATTTTTAGTGATAAGTCATAACTGAATAACAACGCGTATTACACCCAGACGCTATATCTGAATTGGAAGTTTGTTTTAACAGAAAGAGGCCGTTTAGTACCAAAGTAACCTGCCTATTCACCTTTGAGTTTTGACAATTGGAGTGCGCGCATGTAAATTGTACCAGGTGGCGTTCCGTTAGTTCCAAGGCTTTCTTTTCAGTTTAACCACACACACAAACGAAATGTTTTATCATGTGAGTATTATTATTTTTGAAGATTTTATTATGAATAATTTGTTTTTCGATGTTCGGTCTAAGAAGAGGGAAAATTCAATAAACAAGAGAAGATTTCAGTGAGTTGTTAAAATGCTTATGCAATGATTAAGACGCCTTTTTCCGACATAAGTAGAAAAACGACAAACTCTTTTCTTTTTATTTACTAGAATGCTAGATATATAACTTTCTTGTGGATAACATTAACAGGGACAATAGGGACTACATGGTTACGTATTTGAATTAAAGTTTTTTTAAACGTAGGATCAGACTGAGAAAAAGACATTTTTTAAAAACTTACTCATTTGTGAAATCTGTTTCTGTTTTTTTTTTTATCATTACATGAAAAAATGCTTGACTTTGTTGTCTGAATGCCACCTTTCCACTCATATATAACCTAAAGCATTTTTTTTTTTTGGGGGGGGGGGTCATATTGTGTTAAAAAGAGGTGGTCAAACACAACACTCTTCTCTTATTTTTACATATCTTTTCATTTTGTTTTTTTCAATAATTTATTATTTGGCGTCTCAATTAATTTGATTTTTTTTTTTTTTTTTTAAACATCATTGCAATTATCATAAGTAATAAACAATATCTTATAAATCTGTGTTATTTTTAAATATATTTTCTGATGCAGATATCCTTGGAGCATGAAATCCTTCTTCATCCCCAATACTTTGGGCCCAACTTGCTGAACACGGTCAAAAAGAAACTCTTCACCGAGGTGGAAGGAACGTGTACTGGAAAGTAAGAAAGTATAACAATGTTGAAAGGAGTTTAAGAGTTAACCCAACCAGCCGGGCATTTCAAAATCACAAGATCTAAATACAACCAAATTGTATCCTGCTCATCATGCATGAATAGTTCATAAGAATCCATCAGCAAGAACAAAGGGTCTTTAGTTCTCTGCTAGAATCAACATGTTCACATTCGCCGAGTCTTCATCCATCAAGTATTAAAGGAAAGGATCAATGACACAAATGTCCTCCAAATGCGTACCCTATTCTATTTCAGCTGAAAGGCCATTAGCCTTTTTGAGATATGGTGGACACTATAGGAGTGCATTGTTTAGTTTCGGTGTTTACAGACAAATTTACCCAAACCCTTATTGAGTCCGCAAAATGGCTTATGTCACACTGGGCAATTTTTTTCAGGCAGCTCGGAGGCAACCAACTGTACTGCATGCAAAAGGAACACTTTGGCAGCAAAAGAGACATTCTGCTAGCTGTAGTGTAACTCACTATCCCCAGGAAAAAAATGAGAAAACTGAAATGTGAATAAATTTTCTTGTTGGAGATTGCCTGTAACCAGTTGCCTGTAAATAGCTTTGCTATGCACTTTTGCCAACATAACCAAGAATGTAATATCACCTCCATGGTCTCATTCATAAAAATATGGTGTCCTGTTTTTCTTTACATTCATTCAGTTAGTCTCTTTCAGGTAATCTCAAATAATCATGGAGGTTTATTTCTTACCTCCAGGCATAGATCTAATCTTCCGACTTATGTGTGATCCTTTCCTCAGGTATGGGTTTGTAATTGCCGTAACAACAATAGATAACATCGGGGCTGGGTTAATACTTCCCAGCCGAGGGTTCGTCAGATATCCCATCAAGTACAAAGCCATCGTCTTCAGACCCTTCAAAGGGGAAGTTGTTGATGCAGTCGTCACACAAGTCAACAAGGTATTAACCCTAGCCCTCCCAAATCCTCCCAAATTTTCCAGATGTTGTCTGATTGTGGAGGATGGAGGACTGTAGCGCCATATAACAATTGCTCAGCACGCGGCTAGGGATACCAATCTTATCCAAAATCCAAACATTTTAGTGTTGAGTGAACATAGGTGTTGGATTGAGATTGCTGTGGGCAAGTAAGTCTAGGGAGAAAGCGCCAAGAATAATTTATTCATGATGAATTTGCGGTTTAATTTCCCTGTTTGCAAAATTGTAGGAGACTTTAGTTACAGAGTCAAGCTTTCATAGGGTCAGAATGTGGGTTTGAATCCCAAGGCTGACTGGCTGTGAGAAACACTGTATGATCCTAAAAAAAATCAACAACACACTTGAAGAGTATGACTTAACTTAAAGGTATTATACAGGATTAGTAGAGCTGACAAAACAGTCGCAAACAAATTTCATGTTTTGTGTGCTTAACAAAATACATGAAATAACAAACCTGTGAAAATTAAAGCTCAATTGGTCATCGAGGTCACGAGAAAATAGTGAAAAGAGACCTTATGTGTTTTCTGTTTTTCAAACATCGTGTTTATTATCGCGCGTGATAAAAACTATTGTTTTACTCATTTCTCAGAAACGATAGCATTTTAGGCAGAAATATTTTAAGGAACCCTTTCTACCATTACTTACTTCAAATCATGTAAGTTATGTGTGAATCTGTGAACATTTGTGTTTTTCGATGTTACCAATAGTGTACAGGGCCTTTAAACTCTGTGGCTTAGTTTACATGTGTCACTCTTGGCTGCTGGTTATCAGACTTGAGAGTTGCAGTGATTAGACGTATTTGGTTGTAATTGCTAGAAACCTACATACAATCTACATTGTTTTTCTCATTTAAATAATAATGTGAAGTATTTGCTTTCTTTGTTATCGCTGCCAGGTTGGTCTTTTTACTGAGATTGGGCCGCTATCCTGCTTCATCTCAAAACATGTAAGTGTAAATCTGGTTGCTTTTTCAAACTGTTTGGCCATGTCGGACAAACAAAAAATCTGTATTCACACTCTGGGTGCCTTTTCAAACCGTTTGGCCATGTCGGACAAACAAAAAATCTGTATTAACACTTAGTCACCTGTGTTTAAGGAGCAGGTTTTCACAGATTTTATAATTTTGCAAATTACTGAAGTTTCAAGGAGATGTTTTAACTCAAATCAAATCAACCCATGAGAATAAGATTGAGACCGGATGTAAACTAAGTAGTGATTTAGACCTTGTCTGAGTACTAAAGAGACTGCGGCTTGATTGCCATGTGAACATGGGTTAAACCGTAGAAGGCCACATCCTTGAAGAAGAAGAAAAAAACTTGAAGAAGAAAAACATCCTTGGCAACAGTCACTAATTCAGATGCAGCCTATATTATCATTAAGAGTTTGCATGAGTGAGATTATTGTACTCTAAACTTCCTTCAACTACAACTGTAATCATTTAAATTGATGATTAAGCAGCGAGTTATATTTACCATCATAGTGGATATAGTTAGTGCAAAGCTTTGTTTGACTAACGACCTTATAAACGTGTGTTGTTTTGCTAATTTGCAGTCCATTCCAGCAGACATGGAGTTTGATCCTAATTCCATTCCACCATGTTACAAGACGAAAGATGAGGTATGTCATATTTGAGGTTTGTCAGTGCAGAGAGTAAACTTGAGGTTGTTATTAAGGATATATTATCAAACGTCCCACTCAACACTTATTTCTCATCATACATCGACCCTGATGGGCTATCCTAATGAGGTGATGACCAACAGTGATGTGCCAAACATGGGGAGATACATGAACACATGAAGCTGAACCATATCAGATAGCCATGCACATTTAGTTTGACTCATCAAGCTTCTGTATGTACACGTATGAAGCGCTAATCATACAGAGTTTGATGTTTAGTATTTGTATGCAGGTTACTATTCTTTCCGATGGGGTTATGGTAAGGGCAAGTTGAGGTTGGGGTAAGGGTTAGGTTAAGGGTAACAGTTAGGGTAAGCAAGGGTAAGGGTTACGGGGTAAAGGTTGGGGTAAGGGTAAGGGTAAAGGTGAGACTGGGGTTAAAGGTTAGTGTTAATAGTTTAAGGTTTGACTGGATTAAAGTTCAGCAGATGTTAAAAGAAATGAGACCTCACTGGGCCTACTTTGTTAACTGTGAATGAATGAAATAGGCCTAATGATGCGTTGCTTGGAACATCTGCTGAATATTGATCTAGTCAAACCTTACCCTAACCCTAACCCCAGGGCTCGATTTCACAAAGAGTTCAGACTGATCGTAACTGCAAATCCATCGCAGTTGCTCAGCAAAGAGTGATGTCACAATACAAATCACTACGGTAATACTGATAACTCATCTTAAAGAGTGAATCTGAGTGCTTTGTGAAATCGACCCCAGTCTCACCTTTACCCTTACCCCAACCTTAACAGCACATTAGAGCTCAATATACTGCAGAAGAACAGGATTGGCACATACGTATCACATTCTCAACCTTCATGGTTTAGGTTCATGCGTCCTGATGCATGCCTCAAACATTATATTGACTTGAGATATAGTATGGAAATATTGGCTGCTATGAGGGGCACAGACAAAATTATAGGCCCAAGGTGATGTCAACACCATGACTATGCCCGAAGTGAAGCTGAGGGCATCGTTATGGTTTTGACATCACCGAGGGCCTACAATTTTAACTGTGCCACGAATATTAAGCAGTCAATATTTCTTTTATATACCAAATAATATAGATTCTTCTAATCTGATTGGTTAAAAGATTTCCTGAACTGACAAGGCCTACAGCATATGCCTTGATTTTGAAATGTAATAAAAGTGTAATAACTTACCAAAATCATGTCCTCGTTTCGTTCATTTCGCGCCGTGACACGACCGTATACAACGCGTACAGTACACAAGCGACCTATGAAAACAGTGTGTTGCGACTGTTCCATTATTTTCAGGGCGCGCGGGCACAGTCGATTGCTATGCCCCGGGCACAGTTAATTATGATGTCATCTTGATAGAAAATGGGGACCCAGCTATTTCAATGACTCCACTTTTAACCAATCAGATTAGAGGAATCTATATATGAGGTATATAATTGCAGATGTTCCATACCCTTTGCATACACATGCCCTCTATTAAAGTCCATAATAGGAAAATATCTGATACAGTTTGATTGTACAGACTGTGAACATTGTCTCTTCATTTGTTCCTTCAGGATGTTGTTATACAGCAGGATGATGAAATCAGACTTAAGATAGTCGGAACGAGGGTAGACGCATCTGATATAGTAAGTATATATTAGCTTCCATAATGACCTCGTGCATCAACATTTCTCCAGTAATTTTTGTATTTTTAATGTTTCAATTGTGTAATAACATTTATCCGTTTTTGTACAGCACTTTTTCCCCAAATGTTATAAAGTGCTGTGGTACAGTTTACTGCCCGTCCAAGGCAGCCATCAAAATCAAGGCCAAATTTCACAAAGCACTCGGATTCATCTTATGGTGACTTGTCAGTACAGGCCTGGAATTACTCGGTCTTGGCCTTGGTGCCCTTTCTAAAGTTTCCCATCGATTTCAAGATTTTCCAATGGAAGTGCCTTTTGCAAAATGAAAATGGCCTTGCCGTCTCAAAGATGAAAGTCAAGGCATGCAGTATTACCATCTGTTTTGTGACATCAAACTTTGCTTTACAATTAAGATTGATTTGCATGTAAGATCAATCTTAGTTCTTTGTGAGATCAAGCCCGAGCAGAAAATATTTCTGAACAATTTGCTGCTAAGCAAATCAGTCAAATATACCAATGAAATTGCATTTGAGGTAACCTTATTCTGGTAAGCATACTTGTTTTGTGCTTAGCCACTTTGTGTCCTTAGGCAGCTCTATGAAATTGGGCCCTGCAGGTTAAAGCCCCTTGGTTCCACACGGGACATACAGCATTAAGTCTCATTCAAATGATGTAGACCTTCAGGATTTGAGGAGACGATAGAACAGTCACTAAATGAAACACCCAAAATTATCTAAATCGATTTTGTTTTTTAGTACAAACATTCACTGTAATATCACGTATCTTGTTCCTTTCTTTCCAGTTTGCAATAGGAACTCTCATGGACGACTACCTAGGTGAGTTGATAAGTACTTGGAGTGCACTTGTAATTTATGAGCAATTTAGGATTAAACTAGTTAACTTGTCTAAAATGTGAATTTTGGGAGAACACAGAATATGTTCATTATCTCTTATCATTCAGATGATGCTGGCCATTTCCACAGCCCTGGCATTCCACTTTTTTGATGGTCATTTTTGTTGTTTGCAGGTCTCGTCAGCTAGGTCGCCATCAATTACATATGGAAAGTTTTGTTTGTGTGTATGATCCACACAATTGGTGATGGATACCAGCGATACGTAACGTCTCTACATTATACATATAAAGAGAATTACACCAAAGCGTTACCAGTGTTTGACCAGACAGGTGATTTATCATCCGAGGATAATCCCAAACCCTAATCCTCTGGGTAATCTGGCTTGGAATCGTTCAAAATCCATATCCTTCAGCAGAGACTGTAGCAGATCTTTTGTGTGTGATGGATAACCCCCATGCAGGGTGCGTTTGGGTTGACTGGTTAACACCGATCCCTTCAAGCTCAGGAAAAAGAAATCAAAGGACTTTGGGGAATTTGAAGTAAGTCTTGTTTGTCATGGAATGCCCAGGATTTCCTCTTTTGAGAGGGCTCAGAATATTTCCTTGCAGACCAAACGACAAGGTGTCAACAGCTTAACTCAAACTTGAACATGAGATTTGAAAGAGTTTAGTTTGTAATAAATACAACCCAAACCCATTCCTTATTAATGTTGCGTATGTGGTTGAACTTCTCAACAGTGCAAAGTATTATTCCTATGACAGAATGGTCCAGGATGTTATCTTTGCAGGGCTCAAAATTTACACAGGACTGCAGGCCCAAGGCCAGGGTTTTTAGCTTTGGCCAGTAAACTTGCGACCTGACAAGTTTTTTATAATAATTCCTCACCTTAATTTAACATTTGCAAAATACCTCACCTAATATTTAATTTCGAAGAAATGAATACCCATAAGACAAATGAGATCAATCTTCTCTTTGTGTTCAATTAGAAATCGTTTAATTGTGAAACTCTGCGATTTATCTCATTTTGATTTTGGTCTTGTAACAAATTTTCTGGTCCTATGAACATTTTGAGCTACAAGCCCTGCGGTCTTGTGGATTTTCCCCTAATTCGGGACCCTGCTTCGACTTTTTAATACATTAGCTTGAAGAGAACTCTTTCCCATGGTCAGAATCTTTGCTCTTATTTACGGAAAATCGTCTCTTAATCTTCAAATGGGAGGAGTGGAATTCTCTCCGATACAAGTTCAAAGAACGTGATTTTTTGTTCATTTTCTAGGCAAGGATGCAATTTATTTAAAAGATGCCACTTGGAAAGATTATTAAAATTAGTTTAATTCTCTTCAATATTGTCGAGTGAAACCTGGATCGTGGCATTTATTTTAATCAAATATTGTCATTTACAACATTATTAAGGGACAATGATTATTTCAAAATAATTGATGAACAATTGGCAAAACTTACGATAAAAAAAATTATAAATTTGAATTGTGCCCGTATTTTGTAATATAGAACAGCAGAAATAAACACATTTGAAACCTTTTTTTCATGACTTCCTGTGTCCGACCTTGTGCTTTATATTGGCTAGGCTACAGACACTTGAGGGGATGGTGTGAGTCCATACTGAGGCCCAAAGCTTTGTATAGAAACGATGTCTGCACTGCCATCTGGAAAAAGATATACCAAATTTTGATTATTGGAATTGTAATGGATGTTGTCCCATTCCAAAATCTTCACAAATGATGAATTTTTTTCCAAAATTAAGAAACCACTTCGTCGTTGAAAATGCAGCACTTTATTCAACCTGGATGACAATGGCAATACACTGCAGTCAGTTTACAGGTACAGCAAACATTGCTTCATGTAAAAAGGTCACTTTACCTACACCCTAAGCCACTGAGTTATCCCGTTTGAGATCTGAATTGATACTTTTGAGAAGTTTTTCCTCATGAAAAAAAACAACATAAAACCAGTGCATTATATTGAGTTTTACTTTCACATTATTTGCTATATCCAACCATGCTAAAGAGATTGCTAGACTCCTATTTACTTACTTGCTCATGTAGACTGGTCTCGCCTCCTTGCCCAAAATGGCCGCCCTCCTCTTGAACCCACAAATACAATGCATTATGGGATTGTTTTGATAACTTCATCATGTGACGCAGCTTGGCGGTGTACTTCAGTGGTACCCAGAAGGGTACTCTACTATCGGCAAGAGATGCAATGATCAACATGGACGGATACTCCTGAAAAGCAAACAGATTTATAAAGAAAAGATACACTTAGTAACATGTGAAAGTTTCAGATGAATGCAGTGTCTACTTGCTGAGAAAACAGCAAAAAACTGTCATGGTATTATTACAAGAATGTTAAATCCATCCACATTATGCCAGGTGACAGCGGGTACCAGTCGCATCTCTGGCACCTGGCACCAGCATTTGCGAACAGACACCAACCCTCGAAATCTAAAAAAAACGATTCATGCATGAATCATTTTTCAAATTCAAATGTTATTTGACAAAAAATTATCCAAACCACATTACTCCGAAGGGATACCTCTTCAAAATACTTTATACTATCAACAGCTGTATTATTTCTCACTTCTGGGTGAAGAAAAAATGTGAAGGAATAAATCAATACCTGGCTGGTGATATTGTAGTAAGGACAGTAAGACCTGATGTAGTTGAATGCTTCAGGATCATGGAGAGGGCTCCCCCACTCCTCTGTCTCTTGTAGAGTTAGAGGGAGATCGGGATCCAACATGGTGGACAAAACATCAACATAGGGAACCTATAAATAGAAGTACCAGCAGCATGATTTAAAAAGGGTTTGAAAACGATGTTCATTTACCCTGAACAAAAATCATTAAGACTACGGTACAGGGGGCAGGGGGGCAGGGGGCTGGAGCCCCACCCCCCTTTCAGAACCCTCCAAATGCACAAATGAATGGTACGATACATTAAATAGCCGCTCAATATGTCTTGGCCCCTGCTTGCCCCCCCCCCAAAAAAAAAATAATAATAATAATAATAATAATTTCTGGTTACACCTCTGATATGATGGTACATCCCTTCCTTTGCTCTAAATACAAACTCTCAATAAATAAGCTGAAAGTTAAACTGGTTTGTTGATAAATAAATATGGATAAACTTTTGTTTTGGTTGTCCCTTAGCACTGGTCCGCTGGCCAAATGCCAGTCAAACCATGGAGCCTTCCTCCATGGTCAAACCACCCAAGGAACACTCAAACTTCACTCCAAATGGACTGACTGGCTAGTATGGACCAGTGAAAAAGCTGGTGGACTAGTGAAATGACAAGCTAACTGGTCCTGCTAGCTAGTCAGTGAAAAAGTTAAAGGCAAACCCTGATTTACTGACAAAATTGCATGGACTCGGTCCTGGTCCCAGTTTTGAACTCGATTGACCCACCTCTAATATTGCTGCCTGAAATAGATTTGGGGCTCGGTTGCAGACTGCCGCCGCTAGCAGACCTCCAGCACTCGCTCCATGAATCGCTGTCATTCCTGGCTGTGAATAACCTAACTGGTGAAGGCTGGACACACACGCCTCCATGTCCTGCCAGAAATTAAGAAAACTAAGTAAGCCTGAGGGTTTCTGGATAGACGATAGGCTTGCAGCAATAACTATGATCATCATACCTATAAAAAAAAACTGTGCATATGAACACTTCATAACACTTTGTCATTCTGGGGGTGGGGGTCAGCAGAATTGCAGTGTTGATGCCGATGAGCATTTCAAGCAAAGAAATCGGATTCAGAATCACTAAAGTCACACTGTACTTTGTTTTTATTTTATTTGTCACTAAAAATTACAGTATGGCTTGATGCAAGAAGACCATCTTGTCAATAGACCTTGTTAGTCATGACATCACATGTTTTAACCCTTTAGAGACCATAGCGGCCACAAACGGTCACAAGATTTGACCTACTTTCGCTCAAACAAGAGCAACAGAAAGAGGTCAAAGAATAGGTAATTAACATATTTTCCAATGTTTCCCATGTTAACAAAGAATCACCAATTCTAAAACCAACCAATATATATTTCTGTTTCTTAACCATTTTCCTGACATTTTTCCTGAAAATAACGGAGTCAAAAAATCAACAAGATTAGCAATGTCTGGGCACATGGTGATGATTATACAGAAATGAATGGTCTCTAAAGGGTTAATACCGAAGTGCCAGCAAGCTGCTGGTACAATTTGTACACAATTGAAGTTCAAATCATCTGTAACTTCATTGTGTATCTCTGGCTCAGCTGACAAACCCCTTTCACTCTGCAAGAAGAAAATATTTCCACACTCGCATTCCAGAGGGCCTTATCTTTATAATTACCTCCAAGCTGTTGACTTTATGCAGTGCTCTTCCCATGTGATGCCAATGTAATCCGAGGTCTGAGCCACCCCTTAACACGAAAAAAAAATTAATAAACAATTATTAATAATGTTCTTGAACAAACATGTGTTAAAGCCAACTTCTTTGAAAAAGGAAATAAAATTACTTGATAAGTGATGTCTTAAATGTTCTGTATGTTGAGAGGTACTAACTTTACAGGGGTCGATTTCACAAAACTCTTCCTAACTTAGGACTAGTCCTAGGCGATGCTAAAAGATAGGACTAGTCCTAAGTATACTGGTTTTACCTTAGGACTAGTCCTAAGTTAGGACCAGTACTTAGGACTAGTCCTATCTCTTAGCATTGCCTAGGACTAGTCCTAAGTTAGGAAGAGTTTTGTGAAATCGACCCCAGGCCCCATATACCATTTGGGCATTAGATTTGAATAATGTCTGATACAATGACTTGCTTAGTCAAAAGTTACGCTTAAATTTGAACTCCTCAGACTATAAAGACAGTTGCTATGTCAAATGGTTTGGGGCAAGCTTTTGTATAGCGACCTCCAGATGAGCAAACCCTGGTACCATTGTGCCATTACGCATTCATTCAGACTTGTGTATGGGTGTTCGCCGTCTCTTCCGTAACAATGCAAAAGCTTGCCCCGAATCATGTGATGTAGAAACTATCTCGATAGTCTGAGGAATTCAAATTTAAGCGGTAACTTGTGATCAAGTAAGCCATTGTACCAGACTTTATTCAAATCCAACTCACAAATGGCTTATTACATGTAGATATTATTTGAAAGCTCTCCTTCCTCATCTATTGCAACAAACTTGGTTACTACCCAGCTCAGCTCAATGAGTAATACTACTCAGTCAAACTCAATGAGTCATGCTGTATGAGAACTGTAACTCACGTCTATGGTGTTCTTACCTCACATGACAGTAAGCTACAACCCAGCCGACCTCAACGAGTAATGCTGTATGAGAACTGTAACTCATGTCTATGGTGTTCTTACCTCCATGACAGTAAGCTACAACCCAGCTGACCTCAACGAGTAATGCTGTATGAGAACTGTAAACTCATGTCTATGGTGGTCTTACCTCGCATGACAGTAAGCTACAACCCAGCCAAGCTCAACGAGTAATGCTGTATGAGAACTGTAACTCATATGTATGGTGTTCTTATACCTCACATGACAGTGGGCCAAAATAGTATAACACCAGCCATGAGCTCAACAAGTAATGCTGTATGAGAACTGTAACTCATGTCTATGGTGTTCTTACCTCACATGACAGTAAGCTACTACCCAGCCCAGCTCAATGAGTAATGCTGTATGAGAACTGTAACTTATGTCTATGGTGTTCTTACCTCACATGACAGTAAGCTACTACCCAGCCGAGCTCAATGAGTAATGCCCTTTGAGAACTGTAACTCATGTCTATGGTATTCTTACCTCACATGACAGTAAGCTACTACCCAGCCAAGCTCAATAAGTAATGCCCTATGAGAACTGTAACTCATGTCTATGGTATTCTTACCTCACATGACAGTAAGCTACTACCCAGCCGAGCTCAATGAGTAATGCTGTATGAGAACTGTAACTCATGTCTAGAGCTACACCGTATGCACCATAACCTTGTATCAACATTGGGTTGCCACCATTTAGAGAGATATCCGCCCGGTGGAATACTGTAATTGGCACGAAGGTTCCATCCTGTCAATCACATCACATATGAATTCAAGTAATGTCATTCTATTAGTAATACTTAATTGTCAATAGTTAAAGGCAGTGGATACTTTTGGTAATTACTCAAGAAATACATCCCCATCTAAAAACGTATTTGGTACGGAGCACCTGAGAGCTGCTGATGCACCTGAGAGCTGCCGATGGTATTAAACATTGTGAGAAATGACTCCCTCTGAAGTAATATAGTTTTCGAGAAAGGGGTAATTTCTCTCTAAAATATTTGAATCTGAGAAAGGCTCAGGCATGAAGCTTTTCTCAGGCATCTGAGAGCACACAATTCTATGCAACAAGGCTGTTTTTTCTTTCCTTTTTTTTTCTTCTTGCAACTTTGATGACCAATTGACCCCAAATTTTCACATGTTTGTTATTTTATGCAAATGTTGAGACACACCAAGTGAGGATACTAGTTTTTGACAATTACCAAAAAGTATATCCTGCCCTAAAATCTGTAGCACAAAAATCCGCCTAAAAAGATGCTCAAGGCACTTCACAAAATTACAAATGCAAACAAAAATTGCCAATGAAAACATTCAACAATTTTCGCCAGAAATCAAGTAATTTCTCACAAAATTACAAAGCTGAAGACAGACAGAGCCTCGAATGATAAAAATTCCCTCGTCCCCTAAAAACTACTATCTTGTATGGTTCCTCAGATAAAAACCTTATTTTGAGCAAGATTTTCAATTCCAAAACCATTTTGAATTTAAAATACACAAAACAAAACCATCAGCAGTACCTTTGGGGCCCTGCATTTTCAACAATGCTGACAATTTATGTGACTTTGCCTGTAAATTTATAATGAAGTAATCCCTTCCAAACTCACCTTGCTCCTTGCCTCAAGCCTTGTACACAAACAATCCTTGTTGACTTCAGAATTCTTATCCAAGTGGTCTGTCTTCTCAAGACTTCTTGCATCTTTACTCTCCTCGATGCTTCCATCGTGAACATCTAGAAGAAAGTCCCTGGATGGAGTCACAGGTGAAGCCAGGGAAAACTGGAAGGCACTTGAACTGCTGGTTGCATTTGGTCCTGGGATGATCTTACAGAACTTCTCATTGACCTGATGCGTTTAACATGAGAAGAGTCAATTCATAACTATCAGAAAGTTTTTTTCCAGTGATAAACCACAAGGGAAACTGACTGGGTAGCTTTTTAAATAATTTTGAAAAAATTGACTAGAACAGGACTTGAACCTTCGACCACCGGATTAACATGCCGGCGCTCTATCAATTGAGCTATCTAGCCCTATATTGGCGGTCTCCCTAACCCCCAAACAAAGATATTAACAAAATACAACAATGCCAACATAGGGGCTAGATAGCTCAGTTGGTAGAGTCCCGGCACATTAATCCAGTGGTCGCAGGTTCAAGTCCTACTCTAGTAAATTTTTCTTTGTTCAACCCAAACATTTTTATAAAGTTTTTTATAACCTATACAAAAACAGTTCATATTTTCAACCTTATCTTTATATTAAATTTATCAAAAAAAATTGTCAAATCAAAATTCAACTGTTCTGTTTATTCAGTTAGTGTTATAAGTATTGTTAAATTAGTATTCAATTTTGGTTGAACAAAGAAAAGTCTACTAGAGCTAGATTTGAGTCTGCAACCTCCGGATTTACGAGTAGGCATTCTACCAACTGAGCTATACCTATGCAAGGGCACGTAACTAAGCTATAACCATGCAAGGGCAAGTAAGTCTGTAAGTTGCAGGTTCAAATCCCGCTCTAGTAAACTTTTCTTTGTTCACCCTAAATTCATTGATATGTACCCAGTCAGTTTCCCTTGTGGTTTATTACTTTATAACTTAGTATTCAGAAATATTTCTCCTATGAAAAACCAATATCTGGCGATGCCAATTTCAATATATTTAATACAAGATAATTTTCAAGCATCTAAATGACACAACGTACAGGAAGATAAGAAAAACCATTTTTAGAAATTATCACTACACACCTCTACAATATTTGTCAGTTGTTGGGAGTCCAGATGTATCACAACAATTTTTGGTCTGGTGCCTTCCATGACGCAGAGCACGCAATGACTGGAGAATATATCCATATCAAGTATACGCCAAGCCGTCTCTGGTGTGAAGAGAGTGTGGCAGCCAGACCATATTATGGCATTTCTGACTTCACCTCTGACTGGCATTTTGCAGGTAATCAGCTGAAGCAGAACGAGAACAGACAACAAATCAGACAATATTGTTTCTGTTTTACGTAGCAAGCACCCTTGTTTCCTCAGGCTTGCGAGCTGCAGTGATTAAGTTCACTCATGAGGCATCCTTGGTTTCATTACCAGAAATATATAACAATTATAATAATAATAACAACAATTCCTGGAATATATTCCCAACTCCCTGAGGAGAAAACAACCTCAAGCAGCTCATGAAGAAGTGATGAAAATGTTGGCGAGAGGAAAGCTCTTTTTGGACCTTTTTGAAAACCAGGTTTCAATGGAATTGGTCCCACCCACCTACTTGAACGATCTGCTCACCACATACATGCCTGCAAGAAACCTCCATTCTGCAAACAAAGACCATCCTTGTTATTCCAACTGTTGCCACCAAAGCATGCGGTGAACGTAGTTTTCAGTTTGCTGGACCTCATTTATGGAACAATCTCCCTCTTTACATCCAACAAGCAACCATCGTTACACATTTCAAGACTCTTCTCATCAGACATGTAGTTTTTCTTTGTCTGTTCCTCAGAGCGCTTAGAGACTTTCTCCTGAAGGTGTTGGGCGCTATATAAATACAGTTATTATTATTAGGGTTCGTCCGCCTGTACCAAAAGCACACGTTTTCAAAATAACTCGTGAAGCCCAAGCCCAAGCCGAAGAAATAGTTTCAAAAAGAGTCTTAATACAGAGAAAATAAATAGTGAAGTTAACTTACTTTGTACTCCTTATCTTCGTTTGCATTCGTCAAAATGTACAATGCACCACGACGATGTTCCACAAAATACTGCACCCCACTCTGTCTTGGACGTACCGGCAGAAGGGAAGCGTCATCATAGTCGAGACTGTCAATTAGATATACTTCAGATGTGGTGGACGAGTTGATGTTGATGGTAATGTAAGATCTGTCTTTGGTGTGTGATAAGTCTATGAAGAACCTAAAAGATAAATATAAATCATGGACTCTTTCAAACTGTGTCCACTTCAGACAGGCATGGACTTACACAGAGGCCACGGAGGCCATGGCCTCTGTTGCCCTGATCTCGGCCTTGGTGCCCTATTCAAATTTTCCCACGGACTTTAAGATTTTTCAATGGAAGTACCCTTTGCAAAATGAAAACGGCCTATATTTTATTTATTTTATTACAAATCCAACTTAGCGCAAAAAAAGGGTGAGTAAGAAACGAGACAAAATACTCAGTTTTAGATGTGGGAAGAAAACCCCAATGGGGAAAACCCACGCAATCAGGTAGGGACTGAAAACCGAATCCACATGCAGGGCTCCAGTATAAGGTGGGATTCGAACCGGGGTCAACAGAGGTGAAAGAAACCACTGAGCCAACCTGATCCCCTTGCAAAGATGAAATTCCAGGCCTGTTAAGAAGAAGGTGACTTTTGACACTAACTTCACCACAGACCAGCTGCATATGAGTAACAATGTTTTTACCATCACTTTGTAATATTTGGATTAGCACTGCTTCCAACATCAATCTTAACCCTCCTTCATAAACTCATCACCCAAATTTGCAGACTCCAGTGAGATTAATGTCAAATTGAAAATTGGTGTTAAAGACAACTAAGGGGCAATGTTTTTTTTTTGGGGGGGGACAATTGAGTGTCTCAAATCCAATGCATCAAAAACTGTAACTGCAAGACTGATTAAAATAAACAACAATGGTAGTGTGGAGAATGTTTTGTCAAGCAAAGTTTGTTATAAACCAAAAGAAAATATTTTGATGGCGAACTGATTGCAAAGAACCGAAATTCAATCTATTTAGTACTCAGTTTCAGTGAATGTGTGTGTGTGTGTGTGTGGTGTCTACCCAGTGAAACCGATGAATTTAACAAAAGGGATCCGGGTGTTTTGACAGAGCGAGGACGTCCTCGCTTCGCTTTCGTGTACAAAACCAATAGGGACGAACAAAGAGAAGTCCTTGATTCGCGGAATTCACAAACGTGTGTGTGTGTGTGGGTAGGTATGCACATTCAAACCGGGGACCTATTACAAAAGAGGACAATAGGGTACCCTTTTGGGGAAAGGTCCCCAATTGGAAAACGTGTACAAAACCAATGAGAGCTGTTGCCAAAAAGTTACAAACAAAAGAGGGACAATAGGAGGTCCCCGATTGCAGGTGTTTACACACTTGTGTGTGTGTGTGGGGGGGGGGGGGAGGAGAGGTTAAGAAAAGAAGACATTGTTGCCCCCCCCCCCACCCCCACAGTGCTGCCTGTCCCAAAACAACAATGTAATTTCTTGTTAAAACAGGCAAGTATGGACAAAATATGCTTTTGCAATATTTTCGTTTTTGACACCTGTAAATACTCATGTCTAAGTTACCCCTTCAGGATACCTGAGTGACAGCGGCTTACTTGTCATCAGGCTCTTCAAGAAGAAGCTGATCATCTGAGACGTCTTGACCGATGAGATGACGCCATACATCAGCGGCTCTCAAACTTTTCATCTTAGTGTAGTAAAGAATTCCGTCATGCGCAAACTCTGTTTAAAAAAAAAAATTGCAATTTCATGATGTTATGTGTTGAATCTTCCTAAAGCTTTTGAAATTTGTAAATAATACAATTGCTCAAAGATGAAAGACAAATACTAGCCAAAGTGCGAGCTACCTTATTAGCCAGTGTCCTCCCTTAAAGGCAGTGGATACTTTTGGTAATTACTCAAGAAACACATTACCATAAAAAACTTACTTGGTAAAGGAGCGCCTCAGAGCTGCTGATACTGTAAGACAATTTGATAAACGACTCCCTCTGAAGTAATGCCGTGTTTGAGAAAGAGGTAATTTCTCACTAAAATAAGCTGGGGGAATCCAGGGGCCACACACACATACCATACATGAGATCTAGGCCCAATTCGGTAAGCAAATTTTCATGCTAACTGTAGCAGAAAAATTTGCTTAAGCATAAGCGTATTTCACAGGTTAGCAAGAAAATAAGGCGCTCATCTTGTAACGCCATTCATTTTCGTGCAGTAAGCACCGGGACGTTAGCATGCCTTTTCGTGTGCTAAGGGTTAGCAGCGCTATGAAGTAGAAAATCGTGCTGTAAGAACAGAATCGGCCATTAAGCAGCTCTATGAAATTGGGCCCTACTCTCAAAACTAGTTCAAGTCACGCGCTGTACGGCGCCCTCAAGTCACCGTTTCGTCACAATATTAATCTCAGACATCATTTGGACTTCTCACCGATACTAAAGACGTTCTGGAGACTCTCCACATACTTTGAAGCACCATGACCAATCTGGAGGACATGGGCATCATACGTGTCCAGGGTTGATGTTTCTACAATGACTGCTATGTGCTGCTGATCAGGGGAAATCTTCACAGATGTAACAACCACTGGGCAACCGTATAATTCGGTGAACATCGCCGTGTCCAGCAAAAGTTCTGCGGTGAGTTTTTTCCGGAGTTCCTGTGAGAAGTTGGTCAGAAAAAATTTGGGTATTAGTTTTTGTAAAGGGTCTTATTCACCGAGGTGCCAAGGTGAAATTTAAACCAGGGTCCATAGAGATGAAAAGTGGTAGAAAACACTCACCCTCATCACGTTGATGGTTTCTGTAATAACCCCAAGATTCACCGAGTGATTCCTTGAAGTAGATTCTCCCATCCATCACCTACAACATACAATACAGAATATCAGATTTTTAATACCACATAAATCAGGGTAAACTGGAGCACCCCTCCTTGCTCTATGACTGGAGCAAGTGATTTCAGGAGGCAACCAGTAAGGCTGTGTTCGAATTAATAGCTTTGGTCATGGCTGTGGCCGTCGATCGCTGAAAAGGCTATTCTTCAACATTGTGGCTGCGGCCAACGATCCAATGGACACAGACGTAACCAAAGTTCGCTTGATTTGGATGAGGCTTGAACCTTCAACCTTCAGTCTTCAACTACAATCAACTATTGTTCATAGATTTGATACCAATTTATGTATCCCGAAGAGACATCTGAAAGCCACGTTTGATCCTGAATTTGCAAATTACTTGAATTACTTGAGCGTCAACCCATAAAATAAAAAAAACACCACAAGACACTACTCTAAATCTGACAGTTCATTTGAATTTTGGCTGCCTTTTGAACAGTGACAACAAGAAATGTGACTTTTACTCCCAGTCCCAGTAGATATAACAAAAGTCACTTACAGTCGGCATCTCTGATCTTGTATTTTCCAAATCTATCTTTTCTAACCATCTCATAACCCGCTCCTGAATGGGCCGCGTTTCTCGAAGCATATTTTCCACCAGCCTGAAAATAGATACAACGTAACTGTACTTAAAACTCATACTCATGAACATAGACCTTTCTTTTGTTTACAAACATTGACCACCATTTTGTCTGGAAGGCCTTGAGAAGCTAAGATGTATAACACTTGCTTGACCAAAGTTTGCCTTTTTTTAGCAAAACATTCCTGCTACAACATTATGAAGTAATCATCTTCATGTTAACCTTTTGTTTTGGATAGTCAAATTGATTTATCAGTAACATTGGTATTAAATTGATAGCATTATTAGTCAGATAAGAAACTGTTGTATTTTTTGCAGTGAAGGCCGCCCATACTTTTGGCAAAACTCGGGACTGTGACGTTGCAAAAGAAAGGTCTATGGGGCTAATTACTGAATGAAAATAAGGTAATTTAAAACTCACTTTGTTTCTTGTCGAATGTATTTCCTCAGGTCCTGTAAAGATACAAGATGAAAAACCAAGCCCTTTAAATTTATGAAACTTTACATTTGATTCTACTTAAATTTCTTGTACCATTGTGCTTTTCTGTCAAAGAAAATCTAAAGGCTTCTTGAATGGGATTCAAATCCACAACGTTCCGCATTCTAAATCAGATCTTAACTTCCTGACCACCAAACTTGCAGGACTGGGACCGATTTTACAAACAGCCAAGATTGATCTTAACTGTGTATCAATCTTAATTGCTAAACAAAGTGTGATGACACAATACAAATCAACATGGTGGTATTGACCACTCGTCTTAAGATGAGCCTTAGTGCTTTGTGAAATGGACTCCCGCTGGAATTTCATCTTTGAGAGGGCAAGGCCATTTTCATTTTACAAAGTGCACTTCCATTGCAAAATCTTAAAGCCTGTGGAAAACTTTTGAAGGAGCACCAAGTCAGAAACCAGAACACGCCTCCATTTATTTCCAGGCCTGAACTTCTACCATTTTCATACAAAGTTTCTGGTTGCTGATTACCAACTAATTTTTTAGCTAAATTAACTTAAAAACTAGCTTTATACCAGGATTTCATCTTTGAGAGGGCAAAGAAATTTTCATTTTGCATAGGGCACTTTAATTTGGGAAAATCTTAAAGTCTACATGCATGGGAAACTTTTGAAGGGGCACCAAGGTCAAGACCAGGGCAACTTTGTGTATTTCACAAAGCACTAAGATTCATCTTAAGATGAGTTTTCAATATCACCATAGTGATTTGTATTGTGACATCACACTTTGCTCAGCAATTAAGAGTGATTCGCAGTTAAGATCAATCTTATCTCTTTGTGACATCCAACCCTGCCTGTATGGCCAGTGAATCTCACCTTTTTGATGGCAACTCCCTTCATCCAGGAGTAGTGATCAACGAGTTTATGTCCGTGATGAACTGCCTCTGCTGCTCGTCTCTTTGCTGTTGGCCATCCAATATCTTTTGATGCAGCACTCTCATCACAAAAACATCTCTGCTGTTGGTATTTCGGGTGTATTAGCGTGTGTGATCTCAGTATGCTGTAAATGTACCCACATCCTTCATTGGTACTCTGAAGATATCTATGCAACTGGTAGCACAGTTTTGTTGTCTTCATTATAATGTTAACGAAATTCAGCTGGTTTCCCTCACATCATTTCTTGCGTAATTTACTTCAGTTGTGTACTGCATGATTTATTGCCGAGAGTCCCCCTGAGGCTAAACACAGGAACGTCAGGTTTGCATTCTGAAATATAATGACAGGCAAATAAAGGACAATGAAAATGTTAACATTTCACTCTTTTGGCGTGTCGTGGCCGAAACAATCAAAACAGTTGCAACACTAAAATGATCCCACCACTGCCACCATGAATTGTGATTATGGATAGACTCAGATAGAGATTTGGATAACGTAGAGAGTGGATTCTTATGACAACATTACCATGGCCCACACGTGTTTTGGCGTTCGTCAGTCTCCCACACTACCCCCGGCCTACTGAGCTCGTACACCGTAACGAGCATGATCGGTGTGCACGTGACGTGCGGTTGGTCGGTGTGTACTGCGTGTGTTGGTCAGCAGGTCGTCAGAAGGAAGTCGCGTCGCCTGTTCTTTGGATCACACGCTGTGAATCCTAAATCGGGGACTTAATTCTTACTCCGCCGTACAGCGATGTTTTATGAATTCGGAATTGGGACACGTTTCGATTACGGGGCGGACGTCGAGGGTCGTGGGTCGTGGGGGTCGAGGGGGTCGAGGGGGTTTTAGAACAACCCTTTTATTATCACATCAGCCACGAAGCAAGCAAGATAGTGGTAGTAAATAGTCATGCACATACGCTCACAAAGTAGACCCCATAATAATACAACAGTGCCCTTGGGCAAGGCTCTTAACAATAATTGCTTTGTAAAAAGTTGGGAAGGTAGTGCATTCTGCTCTACCAGCCAGGCTCCTAGTGGATGATACCCATGCCTACATCCTTACGAACTGTGAAGGAGGTAACTCTGTTTCAGCCCCAGGAGTAGGTGACAACAGAAAAATGAAGTCTTTATAAATGTACTGCATTATAACAAAATTGTTGTTACTTTGGTTTCCACAGCGAACCCCTTATGATCATTAAGATCCTAGTCCGTACTCCTACACTACAGTCGATCTATGAGGTTCATAGTTCTAGGAGTACATAGGGAACTGGAGCTCTATCTCAGTACTGCTGAAACATTAAATACGCATGGGCATCATTTCAGTAAGCAATGTTTTGTTCAATCTTTGATAGCATTGGTCATTGTCTGCACTGATCTACTGATTGCATCAAAAGAGCTGCTTGCTGAAATGGCGTCCAGTGCACATTTCAGCCCAAGTTCCCTATCTTGTGTCTTCAGTGCTCTATCTGAACTTGAATCTAATAGTCCGTAAAAAGTCCTATGAAAACATCTCACCAACTTTTGTTAAGAAGACAATGAAGAAATTTCAGTTTTAGACGTGGGAGGAAACCCCACAGAGGTAAAAACCCACACAGTCAGTAAAATAGGTACTGGAAGAAACCACTGATGCCGACCTGACTGCCCTTTAACTTTACACACTCGGCACAGACTACAACCAGCAAGCTACACAATCAACACTCGGCACTGCCTTTACACACACGTGTTATCCTCCATTTGTTGTGCAAACATCTTACTAAAATTTGGAAGAGGATTCCTCCCTCCATGCTACAATCATGGAGCTATACAATTACATTCATTGATTGCATGCTGCGGACTGTTGAGTTGACTATTTCATTTGATGATTTTTTAGCGTGGAGGCCGAAACTGACATAGAACTTCAACAATAAAAAACTTACATTTAAATAATAGGCCTTTTGTTAAGCACTGACGTCACAGTAATAATGCTTTTTCAAACAAATGAAAAAGAACTTGATAAAGTTTTTAAAAGAAGATAAATTACCCGCCCGTCACGTCTTCCCTGGACTGCAGTCAATGTTTACTTCGTTTCGTTCGTTGTTCAACAGACCACCACAAGAGGGCGGGCTTTATCGCTTAATCAAAGCTAGTACGCATAAACACGTGGGATTCAAACATTGGCGAAAAAAATAAGTTACACCGACGACAGCAAACCGAGTCGTTACGCTGATCAGTAAACTTTGTTTTTCTTTCCAATGTAATAAGTACCACTGTTCCGATGGTCCTATATCGGTTCATCACCTCATTATGAGAGTGATCATCATAGACAAATGAGGCGCCCGCCCGTAGGCTAAGGTTGGGCGCTTGGGATGGGCATGTTCTACGGTGCGGCCAGCCCAAACACGGGTTAGGCCTACCTATACCAAACCCAAGGGAGGGGGGGGGCGGCAAAACAAAAACTAGTCATGAAATAATATGGCTTATTCTCTTATCTTATAGCATGTTACAATCCTTCCTCTATGCATAAACTAATATTAGTAGTAAACTGCACCCCATACCCTTATTCGTGGGTCCCAACACTCATTCCACAACACTTTTTAACTGATATTATTTGGTTGTGTTTCTTATGAATTCTTCACAGACCTAATTTGGGTGTATTTAATGTATCAAACTATTCATTGGTGTTTTTTTTTCGATCTTAATTGGGGGGTTTCGAGTGGGGGCAAGGGTTCTGCAGAGAACCCCCCCCCCCCCTTACACACACACCTTTTCCCCCTCTGGGTAGACCACTGATGGCAAGGGCAACTAACCGCAAGTTCCAGAACTGCCTTTGAAAAGAGGAAGTTTTTCCTTTTTGTTTGTTTGTTTGAATATAAAAACAAACAACAACTGAAAAAAAATATATTGTACATAAAATAAATACCCCAAAATTACATATAAATCTTGAAAATTCTTACAAACCCAAAGGAATATATGTTACACTCTGACAAAAAGAAAGACACACAATCCAAATGTATTTACAATCTTCTGTTGTTTCTTGTTTATTATAATTTGTGTTAAAAGATAATATAAAATACATCTGCTGCACAACAAAATACAGTCACCAGCCACTCATTCTTAAGGACAAACTGTTACACGGATCACTGATTACAAACAGTGGTAAAGAAACGCTGCAATACTTTTAGAGTTCTACAAAACACATCTGTAGACAGATAAAAAATATATATAGGCATATATTGCAGGATTACACTTATAAAATAACGTCCCTTGGACAACCATGAATTGAATGGGAAAAGTACAATATTGATATCTGGAAGCGCGTATGAAATCCTTTTTTTTTCAAAAACTATTACAAATGCAACAGATGCCCGTTATAACTTTCTTTTTAAAAAGCAACCAATATTGCCATCAGTATTAAACAAACAAATCAGAAGACGAAAGGAAAAGAATTGAAATTATTTGCTTTCTGCTCCCACTTCATGAGATGCATAGACCTTGAAACCTTTATGTTTACCAAAAATAGTGACCTTGTACATTCCAGGACCTATCTGGCAGGCAAGAAAGGACACTGGTCATATGGGAAATTTTCCATTTTGTGTCATAGTTTCCACATAAATGCAAGATTTATAAACTAACAGCTGAACAAGTTTTGAGATGTGCCCCCTTTCATCATATCAAAAGTTGATAAAAATCAGACAGTGCAAACTCCACAAAATGCAAGATTTTATGTTTTCTTCCATTGAGCTGTGTACTAATCGTGCCTGCAGGAAGTCCAGGCTCTGTGCCTCTTTTGTAAACATGTGATGTCACAGGTCACATGGTCTACACTTGACAATGCTTCAAACATGGCCTTTACAAGGACCAAATATTCAAACGTTAACTTTATTAGAATGCGTGGATGACTTTGTCAAGCTGCATCAGAATTTAGTGATATCAGCATCTTCTCATAGTGTTGGATGCCATTGAAAAAAATCTTTGCCCACTGAACTCAGAAATGTGAAAAGCTCTCGGCCCACTGAACTCAGAAATGTAACGAGCTCTCGGCCCACTGAACTCAGAAATGTAACAAGCTCTCGGCCCACTGAACTCAAAATGTAAAGAGCTCTCGGCCCACTGAACACAGAAATGTAAGGAGCTCTCGGCCCACTGAACACAGAAATGTAAAGAGCTCTCGGCCCACTGAACACAGAAATGTAAGGAGCTCTCGACCCACTGAACTCAGAAATGTCATACTCTCTGTTCCGTAGAGTAGGTCACATTTTGATCTCTCATAATACGAATGAAAAGCATTTGTTCAAGAAAAAGCGGTGGCCAAGTATAAAAGATGATGTACCTTCCCTTTAAAAATGACCGAAAATATTAGTTCTGCTTCAAAACATTAATTTAAAAAATGACCGTTTAAAAAATTCACCCTGTTAAAGCCAGTGCATGCAGTATCAGTTATGTGCATGTTAAATTGTAATATATATATGTCAAAGCCGTAATAACAGTTACAGAAGTTTAAAAAGTGAAGATAAATGGACAGCAAAGACCTTATTTCAATCATCTTTGTCATGATCCTTGTAAATGTAGCCTGAGAGTGTATTACACAAAATGGGGTCAGCCTACTTCCCCGTTCAGCCTCAAGTTTGGGTCCAGAGATAAAGGTCTACTGGTAAATTGTAATCTTGGCATTAAAATCAACCCTGGAATAATCCAGTTGTGTCCATGGCTGAATAATGCATGTGTATTAACTTTTGATGATCATAATAACTATTAGGCAGTTTTTTCAAAACCACCGCTTGGGCTTTGGCACTGTCTGCCTGTTTGCAGTCCTGTACCAAAAGAGTAGGTTTTCATATTTACTGATGGAACCCAAGCCGGAGCCCAAGCCGTAGCCCAAGCCGGAGCCCAAGCCGTAGCCCAAGCTGGAGCCCAAGACAGAGCCAGAGCCCAAGCCGGAGCCAAAGCCATGGTTTCAAAACGGACCATCGCAGAGTGTACTCCAGTTTGGATCAGCCCAACTTTTACCTCTGTTTGGACAGATATCCAATTTGGTGCTTGCAAGTCCCAAAGAAGAGTTTATGAAAGAGTAACATTTCTTTTGGTACAAAAACAAAATCCATTGCAGGGAACGATTTCTTCTAGACAATTTGGCATAGCAAAATATTAGAACTGAACATGTTTTGTGCACACTGAATGCTAACTATTGAATAGCGAATGGTAATTTTTGAGTAGCAACTGAGACATTTTGAGCAGCAGTTTGCTATACAAGAGAAATCATTCACTGCCTATGGCTACTTGGATGGGATTCAAAACTCAGGACATTCTGCAAGAACACTAAGCGCCAAGATTGATCTTAACTTCGAATCAATCCTAATTGCTAAGCAAAGTGTGATGTCAGAATAGAAAAACCACCAGACAACTCATCTCCAAATGAATCTTCGTGCTTTGTGAAAATGAGGCCAGAGGCAGATTTCACAAAGCACTAAATTCATCTCAAGATGAGTTGTCAGTGTTGTCATAGTGATTTGTATTTTAACAGCAAACAAAATAGAATAGGGAAACCGCCAACAAAGGGCTAGATAGCTCAGTTGGTAGAGCGCACGTTAATCCGTAGGTCGTTGGTGCAAATCCTGTAAATTTGTCTTTGTTCAACCCTAAATTATTTAAAAACTACCCAGTCAGTTTCGTTTGTGGTTTACTACTTGATACGAATAAGATTGATTCGACGATAAGATTAATCTTAGCTCTTTTTTGAAATTGAGCCCAGGCATATTCAGGCTTATGGGTCACAATAAAACAATCCATAGACCACTTGGACGGGATTCACAACTCAGGACATTCTGCAGTCAAGACCATGGTCTGAGTTCAGGTATCTTTAGGTTTACGGGTTTCAGCGCAAGGCACTTTTTGAAGGTTCCTCTGTTCCATTACTATAAAGCCAAGAACTTGATAAGCACTTCAAAGTCTTGCTTAGCAAATAAAGGTTAACTGTCAACGTACAATTATAATACATACTGTTTGTGATTGGTTCTTTGCTTTTAAGCAAAGCTTTCTGTGCGCCAGCTGTAAGAGAAATTGCTCCGATGTCTAACAGATTGTATAATCACTCAGCAGAGTCAGAGGGCTGATGGCAAGGGAAAGAATACATTAAAACCCGATGACACTTCAAATGTGACTGGACGACAAAAATGACCAACCAAATGCGTTTGTCACATTTCAACCTTAGAGGGGCACACTGCCTTCGGATTGGGCACTTTGGGCTATCAAAATCAGTTGTTATGCAATGAATATATGGTTCCAACCATATTAAAAGTAGAATAATGATTCATATAAATATCCCTTGAAATGGCATGGTTTTTGTGTAATTTCATAACAGAACACGGTCCGCTATTCTGTAGAACCAAACTTTTGACTCCACAAAATGGCGGACCGTATGTTCCGCTCGTCCAGAAGCAAATTTATGCTTTTTGAATCACTACTCACTCATTTGAGTGCTTGAACAACTCTTAATAAAGGATAAGGAGCAATCCCAAACAGCAAAATTTTGAGAGATTTGAAGGCAATGTACCCCTTTAATACTTTCTTTCTGCTGTTTGTATAAACCTCCCTCACCAAAGGAGGGACTCAACTTAACCCTTACTCTCAGATGTAAAATATCAACAATCTTCATCAATAGAGAGCGTCTCAAAAGTCGAAAGGTAGGATAAGTATTCCAGCCTGTTCTGTTGGACCGCCGGAACCCTCCATCGGAACGACTACAACACTGAAGCGGGTATTCACTCACAAAAGATGTGGTCTTGCGGAACGTTCTGGCGGTCCAGTGGATTGCGGGCGTGTGCCCCCAGGAACGTTCTTATGCGCCTAGAACGGGCCCGACTTTTGAGGCGCTCTTTTACGCAACGAGAACCAAACAATGAGTGTATGGTAATTCAACAACAGACTCTGTAGAATATGGTATGTCTGATTTAAAAAAACAAACGATGGTTTGCAATATTTGAAAATGTGCATGGTGGAAATACAATCTAGTATTAAAGGCCCACGGTAACACCATGACCATGAAACTCTCTCCATGGGTTGTGGTTCTGAAAAGACATTCAGAGCACACTGATCAAAATGTTCAGTTGTTTCGCCATCGGTTCTTATCAGAACCAAAACTCATGTAAGAGTACAAGGTGTTACAACAAACCTTTACCAGAAACCCATGTTGGATTATGGAGGATTCAGTAAAGTTAGAAAATACAGGAACTATTGTAAAGTTGAGTTTTGATCTTTATGTGAATACTGTAAATCTGAATACCTTAAATCTAATGTAGTCTTAACCCACAACAAACCAGTAACAAAAATACCACATTATGAATACTTTAACAAAAAACTACATACATCAATGGGACGGAATTCATGTATTGTAAAATTCGTTAATTCAATATAAGTTTTTACTGAACTTGTAATTGTTTCTATAACAAGTGTTTACTACAACATATTGTTTCCCGAACAGGAAGTGGGTTACATTGATAATTTCTAGGATAAAAACAATTTCTGACAAAATGTTAAGTCCCAGTGAAGCTTTTGAAGTTCACTGTTTTCAAAGGGACTGGCTTCTGGTGATAATTTTTGAAGTAAATGAAAACATCTAAGTGAAAGTTTGGTCAGACTGGTTCCCTTCGTTTCTCCACAATTTTGGCTGGTTACCCGGAAATAATAATATACTATTTGTGGTCTCAAATTGGTCATTGAGATGGAGTCCCATTCATTTTTGTTAAATTGGTTTGGGTTCTCATTTAAAAAACAAATAAAAAATGAAAGAACTTAATCTTTCATACATTTAAATTTCACTTTATAAAACCAGAACTTTAATAAATATCCTTATGATAAAAAATACTATAGCAGCGAAAAACTATATTCAAAAACAAAGAGTTGTTTTATCGTAGAATTGTTCAAGCTTGTTTCAGGTGAAATTCTTGATCACCAAATAAAAAAAACAAACCGACTTTGTTAAGGACTCACTTGAAAACCTTTTCTGCACAACAATTAATTAATAAGAAAGTGTTTAATTGACCTGAACAAGTTTATGAATTTTTCACTCAACAGATGGCGAATGATGACCTCTGACCTTATGATGACCTCTGATACCACAAGAAACACAAATTAGTACAAATAAACTATGTGATTAGAAAGGAATACACATTATTCTTCTGGATGCAGTTATTTCACAAGACGTCAAGACAGCAGTATCGGCACTTCGTTCTGAACCGCTCCTGGCGATAAATTTGGTGCCGATAACGACACGCACTCTTCTTTGATGGCCACCGGTGCTCTACCCATTGTGAGGAGCTGTTCACTAGTGTTTATTTTACTGGGTAATGTTTGACATTTGATTCGCCCGTCGCTCCCGCCCTCACCAAACGGTAACCTGGAATCGTACCGACGCCCATCGGACAGGTTGTTCAGCGTGTTGAGAGTTTGGTGCTTGGTGAGCTGGTGGCGTGTCGGGTAGTCCTCCGTGACCGGGGAGATGATGAGGCTCGAGGAGTTCGCGTGAAGACGTTCCGTCATGGAGCCGTGCATGTCGGAATCGATGGAGCTATGACTGATCAGAGTCGTCAGGGAGATGTTGAGGTCTTGGCTCGCCCGGACTTCATGCATGGAGCTCTGGCTGCTTGGTGTCTGGCATGACTCTGGATCCGTGTAATGACTGTGATCCTGAGTTGTGGTTTCGTTATCGTCGTCATCCTCATCGTCGTCGTCATCATCGTCGTCATCATCATCATCATCATCCTCATCCCCGTGCATTATCTGTTGTTGCTGCATCAACAGCAATGAGCGATCGTTACAAAGAGCACTCAGGAGGGGAGTGTGTAAATCCTTATTGGCGATCTCCGCTTGGATCAACTGAGTGTCGATCAGCGTCAGATGTCTCGAGGTGGGTCTGGAACCTGAAGACGTGCTGCCCTCCGTCCTGGCATCGCGTCTCATTGCTTCATCGTCCGACAGCCACCCGAGTTCACTGTTTTTGCTCTGCCGGTTGGAATGACCCGCCGAGGAGGAGGAGGTGACCTGCATTTCCATTGTTTGTAAGTCGCTGTTGAAAACGGGATTCGTTTCTGGAAGACTGCGATGGCTTGCTGTTTCTGACACAGCGGCTGAAACTCGGTTACTAGACTGACCACCTAAATGAAGGTTTGCACAGAAGGAAAGTATTAAAAGAGCAGGAAAAACAATTTTTAAAAAATTACCCCAGCCAAGAAAGTCTCCATTTCCTCAAACACTTATGAAAAAGCCTTTAAAAATATCCTTGAAAAAAGACTACATGCAGGCCGCAGCCTTCGAGATCTCTGACGCAAAGCAGTATTGAATACAACTACTGTAGTCATTGTGCATAAATTCAACTGTGTTAAGTTTATACTGAATGACAAGTCACAAGAACAGTTCATACGAATGATCAAACCTGCTAAGTGCCTACCTTGTAATTTAATAGCCTGGGCTTTTTCTCCCAATCCTGATGACAAACTGGAATGGTGTGACTCGTACAATCCCAAAGGCTGCTGGGCATTGGCAGCGGTCAGCGTTGGGTCAAAGTGGTGCCCTGTACTGAACAGGTACTCATCTTCAACTGGAACAGAAAACACAAGTCAGTCTTTGTTACGGCTTGGTTAGAGTGTACAAATATTGTATACCAATGAACTGTTGGATATTGTATGCTCCCTAGAGAAGGTAGCAGGAATGATTTAAGTTGGACTGGTGACCAGCGTAACTATCGCAACTCATACTTCCTGAATACTATTATCACTACTTGTGTAGTGAGCTAAAAAAAAAAAAAAAAAAGTACACAAGCAGGATCGGAAACTTTGCATGGTGGGAAAATAACCTGGAGCACTAAGGTTTACAGTAACACTAAAAAAAAATTACACGTATGTGTGCACAGAAAAATTATAGGGGCAACAGGTTTGTTTGTTATAGAGTTTGTTACATGGATCATTTTTGTTAATGAATTTTAGAAGAAAAGGAAACAAATTTTTAATGAGAAAAATCTTGGCTTAAAATTCAGAACACGATCCACATGACAAGGACTCCAGGGGTGCTTATGTTCCTGAAAATCACTGCTCTTCCAATCTGGCCTCTTACCTTCGCTTAAGCTTTTCTCTAACGGCGATCTCTCATCTGACACAATACCTGATGTTGTGACAGAGCTGACGTTGCTGACGACCGAGCGCCGTTGCAGCTCGAGTTTGGTGGTTGAGATTTCACCGAACGATGTGGTGGTGATGGAACTGTCTAAGTCCGACCATGATATATCTCCACTGATGTACGACTCACGATACTTGTTTTTCTCTGTTGTTTTTAAAAAGGAACAGTGGTTTAACAGTGGGTCATTAAAATAATTTAAAGCACAGCATTAAGTATAAACACAAAACACAAAATCAACACTTCTAAGTCTTTACAAATGTTGTCTTTTACCTCACACTGGGAATTGTTTAATCTTATTTAACACTTAAATTTTTTTTTACTTTCTCTTATAAAAATCTGCTCATTTTATCTCAGAGTTGCAAAAATAAATTTAGCTTGAATTACTTTGTGACAAAGGTTCACGTGAAAGGTCGGAAGTCAAAGGGAGAAGTCAGAGTTCACAACACATACCTGTTGCACTTTCCCGTTTCTTGGCCCTGTCTACTCGTGCTTGTGTTTGCATCTGGAAGGTGTGTGTCAGCTTACACAATCTCAAAAGATGTTTGGACCTGAAACAAATAATAACACCAGATGCACAAATATAAACTTTAATTTCAAAGCAACAGTATATTCGCTACTTGCACGGATCCGCCATGTGCGTGTAGAGCCTGAACTTCATGCTTCATTTGTATTGTATTTATGTATCTGCTTGGACGGAAGTGTCATTACATTACTGCGATAATACAGAGTTATATAATGATTCTATTAACTGCTATCCCCAATTCAAGGCTCTACATGCAAATGGCTGACCGTGCAAAGGGTGATTCCCAAAATGGCGGACAGAATAGGCGCAAGTAAGTGCACTGTGCGAGATGACGTCAAAAGCCTAAACAGTGCCCTCACTGAGGTCAATGAAGACCTTCCATTGGCTGAGAGTTGTTCGCGGTGCGTAAACATGTATTGCTTGACCTCAATGGTAAAGTATCTTGCTCAAGGACGCAAGTGCCATAACTGGGACTCAAACCCACACTCTGCAGTTCAGAAACACCAGAACTTGAGTCTGGTGCTCTTAACCGCTCGGCCTCAACATGGCACTTACTTTGCTTCACTGCTTGTGTAGTACGTAATCTTCCTACCGTCTGCTACACCCTCCACTTGAAGCTCAAACTTCTTTTTCTGTCAAAAACAAAGGTTCAAGATAAGTCAATTTAAACAGTTAATCACTATTTGTAAAAACCTAGGGCCAATTTCATAGAGCTGCTTGAGCACAAAAATCAGCTTAGCCCAAAACAAATATGCTTAGCAGAAAGAGATTACCAGCTTACGTACCATATTATGTACACAGTTTGTGACTGATTCACTGCTTCTTTGTGCTTAGCAGACATTTGTTAAGCAATATTAGACCCGAGGTTTAATCATCTCCCCTAAAAATTACTTGACCTCAAGAAACAGCACGCTCAAAAGACAAAACATTCTTCAATTTCTAGCTTAACCCTCCTACTCTCAGTGACTCTTGGCAACATTTTCCAGTGAGTTGACCAACCATTTGAAACTATTTGACTCCAAGGTTGTGTACGGTGGCACAACTGTGCACAGAACTAACTGTGCACTGTGTACATGCATTCCCTCATGGTATCATATTGCAGGCTGGCATAGTTTATCTATCATTCAAAACCACAGTGAATGGTATTGAATGGTCAGACAGCAAGAGGGTTAAACAAAAAATTAATAGGAAAATTAACTTATTCCCATTTTATTTATTTATTTTTTTCAAAGCAAATTTTTGCAAATGATTTTCCCTTTCCCCATTAAAACCCTCACAATGTTTCTGTTGACATTGGTTGCTTCAAAACGGCGTTTCTCCCGGCTGATGAACTGCGCTAAGGCGTAAAAACCAAATTAATGCTTGAAGCCAAATTTACAACGCCTGCAAACTGACAAGAATGCAGGCAGAGCTCGCAAAAAAAGCACATCCAAATTTTGAGTTCACAATACACAGATGTAAAGGAACAACTTCAGAAAAGACACAAATTTAACACTTTTTCAATCACTAATTGTAAATCCACACAGCGAGGTGGGATATTGGCAAAAAATGAGCAAGGTGGTCTTGAAAGTAGCGAGGTGGACACCTAATGACTGAAGCAGCAATTTGCAATAATTCAGTAGAATTTGTCTTTAGATGGTTGCAGTAATTACTTACCTGTAAGACTAGCCTCTTGATAATGCCCCAGGAATATTCACAGAGTAGGTACTTGCCCTCACCAGAATCCTATACAACAGACGCACATAAACATTTATAAAAACTCTGAAATATCACAGAAATAAGAACATTCTCCGTAATGTGTGACACATTTATATCATCAAGCAAACTTGAATCCTCAATTCTGTTTTGTCGACCCAGAGCAACAAGAGATGTGATATAAACCTATATTGCCACGGCCCACGTCACACCCTGCAGATTGCGCTGTTCCAACTCCGCATTTTGGGCTATTTTAAGCTATATATGCCAAACATACAGCTGTTCCAAAACCACGTATTATGTAATCTGCACGTCAAAGTTGCTTGAAAATCCAACTCAGCCTCGTTGGTAAAAAGAAGTGCTATATTTTTCCGCATTCCACTCGCGCTTGTATGATAACTAATAACATCTGGCTTGTGAGACCATCAATGTCATTCACCCCAGCTGAGCGCAGACCACGCAATGAGGAGCCACAATTGACCAGGGGCCGGGGACCCAACCAGATTAGAGATAGCTCAGATGGTAGAGCCCCGGCACATTAATCCAGAGGTCTCAGGTTCAGATCCCATTCTAGTCATTTCTTCTTGGTTCACCCAAAAATTTAATTCACTTTGACTATTATCTATAAAAGCTTCTGATATCAGTGTGTTAATTCTTACCTCATACAGTTGAATCCCTCTTGTGGAAATCCCAAGCCATATTGACGGAGTCTGCTCAGTTTTTGTCTATAAACAGCAAGATATTAAAACAGATGTTGAAACCATATTATATATACAATCACATACATATACAATGCACAGTAATAATAATACTGGATTCTTGTACAGTGCTTTATCACATCCTATGGCGTATGAAAGTACTCATTATTTGTTTTTCAACAGGATAAGCAGAGCTTTTTTTTAATTATGAGACCCATTTACATGTATGTAGCACCTTGTAATGGTTTACAAAGTGCTGTGGCCCATTCAGCAGCCACTGTCAGAAACACCGGAGCAAACCCCTTCTCTTTGTGATAAGTGTAATTGGGTTCTTCTACATGCATTACACAACTCCTACAGCTTTACGTCTCATCCGAAGGACAAAAGCAACAATGGTTAAGTGTCTTGCTTGAGGACACAAGTGTCAAGACCGGGACCCAAGCGTGACACTCTGCTGATCAGAAACACCAGAGCTTGAGTCCAGTGCGCTTGACCATAACACGACACTACTTACTATTATCCCCCTAATTAACCCTTCTAATATCTGAACATTCAACATCATCCACTGTGGTTTTGAATGATAGAAAAAACTATGCCAGCCTTCAATCATTGTCAATATGATATCATGTGGTGAACGAATATCACACAGCACACAGTCAACGCTCCCACTGTCTGACCATTCAACATCATCCACTGTGGTTTTGAATGATAGAAAAAACCATGCCAGCCTTCAATCATTGTCAATACGATATCATGTGGTGAACGAATATCACACAGCACAAAGTCAACCCTCCCACTGTCTGACCATTCAATATCATCCACTGTGGTTTTGAATGATAAAAAAAACTATGCCAGCCTTCAATCATTGTCAGTATGATATCATGTGGTGAACGAATATCACACAGAACAGAGTCAACCTTCCTACTGTCTGACCGTTCAATATCATCCACTGTGGTTTTGAAAGATAGAAAAAACTATGCAAGCCTTCAATATGATATAATGTGTACCATACAGTACACACATACGTATATTGTTACATGTAGATCTGCTCACAGTATATTAATATAAATAATCATAATAATGTATCGATTTATAAAGTGCACATTCTAATCCACATTACTCACAGCGCTACAGCAATAGATGTATAGATGTGCCACCATACACCAACCAAGTGGTTGAACGGTTTCAAACAGAAAATGTTACCGAGAGCAGGAGGGTTCAAGTAAAAAGTAGGCCACGTTTCAAATGGGGGAAAATTTAGCGCAATGTTCGGACTGTTTGTTTATTTCTATTCCTTATGTTACCCCACATTGTGTTTAGATGTTCTATTGCCTGGGACATGGGACAGATTCTGATTCCAGCAGAGGATGCAATAGTTCAAATAAATCCAGTGCAGCTACATGTAGTATACACAAATGCTTTTCAAGTACACCTTCCCCCCCCTCCCCTAATGTGTTTTTTTGTGTTCTGGGAATCTCAGAAATTCTATTGAGGGTTTTAGTGGGGGGGTACTTCTGTACAAGAGTAAAAGAGTGTGTTAAAGTGTGGGAGCATTTGGGCAGGGTGGGGGGGGGGGGACAAACCTTCTGCCACATATCCGGCATGGTATACCACATTCATATCGATTCTAAACCAACCAGATAATTGATAGTGGAAATCAATATCACACAGCGTTAAGTACGGGGTCATCGACCAAGCTACACACCTTTTTCAGCCGGTAAAAGTGCATGACATGCTCGATGGTGTTGGAGGCCTCTCGAATGAACGCTCGCTGGGCGAACACTCTCGTCGTGCCCCGTTGGTCGCGGTGCATGGATGGGACGTGCTTCACGATGTACTCCTCGCCTCGGCGCTTGATGACCTACGGAGCAACAGAGCGGAAAAAGGAATGTTGAACAATCGTCTCGATTCACAACTGAAACAATTCTCAGAGATGATCATATTTCAGCTGTTTATTGTGGACGGCGGTTCTGTGACAGCGATTCTCGGTTATCAAGTTCCGTCTTTGAGACAAAAAGAAACAAGTTTGAAGGCCGACCTAGATGTGGTCATGGTTTATTCATGGTATGTGGGCATTTGGTGCCGTCATGAATAGATTGGAATACAAATCCTCAAACTTGTAATAAACTTTTAGTTCAAGATTACGGCTCATTAATTGTTGACTTTGCTATCATCCTTTCGGAAATCAGGTTACAGGTAAAATTACCAGTCTTGTCATTCAGGGCAATTATTACAAAGGATTTTAATCAAGGATCTGGGAAAAATAAAATAATAAAATAAAATAGCGCATCCAAATCTTTCAGTTCCATCTACCTATGTATGTCCAAGTAGGCCCTATAACATGTGATTCACATCTATATTGTCAACTAATTACAAACACACTGTAGGTGTTTTAGTGCATGAACAACTCTTTAACAGTATAAGAAATAACTCCAATCAGCAATATTTGAGAGATTTGAAGGCAATGTGCCCCTTTAAACCTTCGATACAGTAGGTTGAGAAAAAAGGATTCCCAGTACTAGACGGAATCCCAGACTAGGAATCCTTTAAAACAATTCCAAGCAAACAAACTTTGTGGTCCTTACCCACTCTGGAAAGTACTTGCGTGGATCAAAATACTGCCCTCTATGGGTGTCCTCGGCATAGTTTCCGAGGTCTGCTTGAAGAGCGTAAGAGGCGAGCACGAAGCAAGCCTCCTCGCGACATAATACTGGTGCGGATAACACATTTTGTTTCAGTTGTAAGTAATAGTAATGCCTGGTCAGATCCTCTCTGTAAAAGAAAAGAAAAAACCCAAATCGAAAACGTCATTTAGAAGAAAACGTGTTCTACATATTAATCAATAGGATTCTGACCCAATACAAATGTTATTCAACATCCTCGAGATTGTTATCGGCAGCGAATTCCTGAGTGTTTTCAAACAAAGGGCGTAAGCGCAAAGCAATAAAATGAACACCTGGGTGTAGACGATTCTTTTGCAACATTCATAGCCATGAATGTATGAATGGCCTTTACTACAAAAAAATGCAACAGTTTGTCATTTGATACAATAATGCTATGAAATTAACACCCACATTTCGAGTGATAAATCAAGTTGATTGCCCAGAACAAAAAGTACATGCGTTGCTCATTAAAAAAGGTTTTACTGTTACAAGGGCAAATACATGTACATGTACTTGCCAACCCCAAGTTAACATTTTGTTAATCAAGGCGGTCCATACAAAATGGCGGGTCAATGTTTAAACGCAAGCTAATTGTGTAATAGACCTTTCCATTGTTGATAAACAAACTGCGCTGGTTGGCATGGAAGGTCGAATGTTAGCAAAACACTCAATCGTGTTAACAGATGTTTCAACAAAATTTTAACATTTTCTGCAAACTTTCAACTAAGTAAAGTACCTCTCATGATTGGTTGCTTTGTTTCCAACAAATTCAACACTATTTTTGAATATTTGTGTAACATTGTAAAAAACTGTGGCGATCTGTTTTTGTTTTGCATTTATGGCTTTCCGTAGTTTTTCGACCTCGGTTGGCAAAAACTGGGCTGTGACGTTGCAATAGAAAGGTCTATACTTACTTGATGAGCGACACATGCTCTACATATAATTGCACTCGGAAGTAGACATTGAAGATTGAACGACCCGAAGTATCTGTTACCTGCATGTAAAAAACAAAAAGTTGATGAGGAAAAATGTTTTAATCTCTATGCATGGTTTGTTACTTAGGTGTATCTTGTTTCAAATTTGGATCATAGATTTTTTTTTGTCAACGTAATGCTGACATGAATGAAAATTTTAAAGAAAGATACAATCAAAGGCACTTGTGAAAATTTCAGCTGAATACAGTGTCTACTTGCTGAGAAAACAGCAAAAAAAGTAAGGATATTTCATTCTATTTTATTTCTTAAGTAAATAAAAAAATAAACAAATAAATAATGAATAAACAAATAAATAAATTAGAAAAAAATAATAAGGTAAAAATTAAATAAATAAAATGTAAAAATATAAAATTTCAAAAATAAATATAAAATACATAACAAAATTAAATAAATAAACAATAAAAAAGTAAAATCAGATAAAAAACACAATTATAAAAGGGACTGTAATTCAAGCATGTTACTTGCACAAGCACTTTTGAAAATTAATAGAAGTAGTATTACTTCCCAGCTGTATTTTCCCTTCAAAAGGTTATGGTCTTTTTCCGGATGCATTATTAAAAGAATATTGATCAGAAATTGCAATTAAACATAGTGCCTTTGTCGTTCATGCATTCCGCTAGCGTTCAATCAAATTCTTCTTAACGCTTTCAAGGAAAAGTAGACACAAACAATTTGATTCTACAAAATTGCAGACCGTGTTAGTTCACAAAGTACAAGGAAAACCGCACAATTTCGAGGCAGATTGAAAGTGATTTATTTTATTCTACTTTTAAAACATCTTTCCAATCATTTTCATTTCAAAGGTTTATGGTCTGTTCCTGAATGCACTATTAAAAGAATGTTGATCATAAATTGCAATTAAACATAGTGCTTTTGTCGTTCATTCATTCCTCAAGTATTCAATCAAATTCTTGTAAAAGCTTTCAAAGAAAAGTAGACACACTTAAAGGGACACAACAAATTTGGTTCTACAAAATTGTGGACTGTGTTAGTTCACAAAGTAAAGGGAATACCACACAAATTTCGAGGCATATTTGTGTGGTTCATTTTATTCTACTTTTAAAACATCTTTCCAACCATTTTCAATTCATAACTAACGCTTTCAAACGCTTTTTATAGCCCAATCCAAGGCAAGGTGTCCCTCAAAGGACAGGGTGAGGTGTGTTGGGTAACATGTCAGCCCATATGCATGTCCCAATACGCATTGCTCTTCGCGTTAAAGAATTCTGGGTGAAATCCTAGTCCAAGCAACACTGGCAAACATCATGGCATGCTGATTTTTAAGCAATGCCGTACGCAACTATAAAATCCAGCATATTTACATGTATACTACAGCATGGCGATCATCTTGGCAGCTTGAATTATTTTTCAACTGCACTTGGTTTTCCCAAGATGCATTGCAGTATATTTTTTAAATGGCGCTTGTGCATATCGGCTATCAGTAAATCATACAAGTAGGTGGATGTGTACATGCAGATTATACATATATGTACCAGTGAACTATTTCCCTAAAACAGCAGAGCAAAATGCTACACAAATTGTTTCAGTTGCTACTCAAAAATCATCATAATTTGCTACTCAATATATAGCATTCAGTGTGCACAAAACATGTTCAGTCCAAATATTTTGCTATGCAAAATTACTTGCCGAAATCGTTCCCTGTGTACATATGTAAAATATAGTTCTTTATTTGTATTCCATCTTATATACATGTACATGCATGACTTGCTGATTCCCAACAAAACAATTGAGCTTGATCATTGTACGTTCTGTCTCTTTATCTGTTATTTCAGCTTCAGGCGAAACAGTTGGTTGATATGTGCCCAAAAGTTTCATGTACATGAATGGGGAAATACATGCGTGTCACAACATGATGGAGCTCCATGGTCACATGTAAGCCTTCCATCCCTACTAAAGAATGGGTTTGCCACTCAATGTCCACAATCGCCCCAAAGGCAAAGAAGAAACTGAACCGGGCTTTACATTCCAGAGTCCCACACCTTACAGAAACACCCCCATGGAAATGGGCAACACCCAGAGGATGTCACCACCGATTGCCCAGAGGCCCATAGCAACATCGGCTTCATTAACATTTATATTTCTGCTGTGGTCGCTCAGTATTGATTAATCAATTTCCGGAATCACTGATAAGAGGGAGGGGAGAAGTAAACTCAAGAGATTTGCCATAGCCGCAAAAGGACAACAACAAAATTTGCCACAATAATACCACCGGTGGGGTCGGAATGTGGGAGGTGAAAAGGGCCTCGGAGCACACCTGGGAAAGTCTCAGGAGTGCAGCGATTGCCTTTGATCAAAGTTTCATTCGACTAAGGTTTATATCCAATGGGATTACCCCGGAGTGAACCCCCCTCAACTAACTTACTGTACACGAACAATTTGCCTGCGGCTGTCCCTGGTTGGGCACTTTTGTGTGATATGGAGGTTTTGTGTGTAAGGAGGCTGATGAAGTGGCTCCACACTGGTGTGTATGAACGCCATAGTGAGTTTCTGTACAAAACTAGTCAAATTTTGATGATAGAAACCGACTTTTCTTCAAATCAATAAAACATTTTTAAACTGTAGGTATACCTTTGATAACGTATCAGTTCTAAAAATGAACAATGCACATGATTTGGTGTTGGGTAATGGGTAACAATAAATGAATTCTACTTTCTAATGAGGGATGGACAGGTTCTGAGCCAGGGTTTGGGGACAAACCTCCTTAGGCAAGTCGGCCAGTCTTCCCGCTGTAAAATTAAAATCAGTTCCAGCGAACAACAAACACTTGTTCCATGATTCATGGTCAGATCTCGGCCATCGGCCCTTTTGTTCAGATTCCCCTCTGATACAGAAGTTCTCTTTCCTCAAAAGGCATTGCCGTCTTCGAGACTGAAGGTCTAGACGTCCGATCTACTGTTAACAATTACACAAATGTCCGGAGCTCAATTTCATAGAGCTGCTTCAGCACAAAAAGTAGCTACATGTAAGCACAACAAAATTATGCTACCAGAATAAAGTTACCAGCCAAACTGCAATATCACACGTACAATTTGTAACCGGTATCCTGCTCATTTCTGCTGAGCAGGCAATTGTTAAGCAATAATTATTTTCTGCTTAAGCAGCTTTATGAAATTGGGCCCTGGACTCCAGGTAGTGCATGTGTAGGTAGGTGCCTTGTTCTATGGTTCAATGTAATGTAGGTGATAGCAAAAATGCAGGGCTGGAATTTTAACACTGGACCGCAGGCCAGAGGCCAGAGGCCAGAGATTTCAGCATCGGGCCTGTAAAATCAGGACTAAACAAGTCTTGTCATGTTTTTTCAATTAATAATAATAATAATAATAATACAAGACATTTATATAGTGCATAATGCAGGAACCTCTATGCGCAACACTAACATACAACATGGAAATGAAATAAATAAACCAATTGTTAAAAAAAAAAAGATTCAAACAAATGAGACTTTAAAAGTCCCATGAAAATCTGAAGAGTCAGTTTGACGAATATGAAGTGTTTCCATAACGAAAGTGCAATGAACTGGAAGGCTCTTCGACCATAAATTTAGTGGAAAAAGTAGTTTGAGTCAGTAGGGATTGGCCAGCAGATCGAAGAGGATGAACAGGAATTATTTATGCAGGAGATCAGATATATAGACAGAGATGAAGAGCTTTGAAAGTGATGAGATTTAATTTATACGCAATACGCAGTTTGATCGGGAGCCAGTGGAGCTCTAGAGTGTAATATGTTGAGAACGAATTGACTAACAATACCTCACTGTGTAGTATCTTGACCAAAAACAAATAATGTCCAAATATTGGCTTTGAATCCGATAAGTACTTTTCAATTCTGTTGAGTAATGAAGTATACTTTAATACCACCAAGAAAAAAATGAGATAAAAACATTTGTGGTCCAGTAAACATTATAAGCTGCTGCAGGCCCCAGGGTGTTGAGGATTTTCTGAGGCCAAATTCAGAGGCCTTTAGTAGAGGTCAAAAGTTTGCCCGTTATTTCTCAAAACCATTCTTAGTACTATCAATATAATATTATTCTGAACATGTAAGTTCAACAGCTCTAGCAAAATAGGAAATAATGGTGCATTAAAGGACACCTGCTTTCATCACAATGCAAATGTACATGTACACAACTTGACAAATTTCTAGTGCCTTCCTCTATGCTTTACTACACACACACACAACGGGGCATGACACTAATGCAAAGTGCCACACATGCAATTCCTATTCCCCAACTTTTAATGACAGGCGTTGATTCAGAAGGACACATTCTTGTCTGGGGTCCTTCACACTACCTGTTGATTAACGGCCACAAATGTGTGCCCACATTATTAGTTTCATTCCTAGTAGGGTGGACCTTTTTGTCTTCAATTGGCACACACAATTCATAAGGACACATTCTTTTAACTATTACCCCCACCAAGCGACCATGGTTTAAAGGAGCAGTAGGTGTAAATTTTAACTTGGACTCACCTTGGCCCAATTTCATGGCCCTTCTTACCACAGAATTAAGTGCTTTTGCCACCCTGTAAAGCAAGTATAATTATCTGCTTTTTTTATTGCGTGTACTATATTGTATGTTTAAATCTATATTTATTTCTTTGTGTACCCCAGATGTGGGGCAACAGATCTACGGATCATAGTATGTATTTGCTTTTGTTGTCCCTTGCCCATCTCAGGGTATATTGTCTTGTATTTTGTTTTGTACTGTTATGGCAAACAAAATAATAATAATAATGTGATTTTATGGCCTCGAGTCCTAAGCGTAGAATTTCGTGGTAAGCAGTCAAATTTTATAGAGTTGCTAAAGCGCAAAAATTTGCTAAGCACGAAAATGTGTTCAATGTAACACAATTGTGCTTATCATAAAAAAGTTTAACAGCCAAACTGCCCTGTTTTATGTACTGTCTGCAAACGTTTTTTTGCTTCTTTTTGCTTAGCAGGAAATTGTTATAAGCATTTCTATGCAATTGGGCCCTGATTTTACTCCCATTGTTCTTTAATTTACATGTAATGGATGAAAAATTGGATTTTGGGTGGGGTAGAGTATATCCCCCAGTGCAACCACACAACCAGATAGTAGAAATGTCTACAGATTAGGTGGTTAACTTAGCAGGGGAAAAAAAAAAAACCTAAAAAAAATTAAAGTGTTTTTTTTTTTTTTTTTTTTTTGCTGGACTGTACATTGTACATTGTACATGCATATGTATGTGCTTATTTTGATGCAGCTTAATCAAAATAAGAAATGAGCTTTTGTGGAACATTGTCTGAAACAAAGTAAAATTGTCTAAAACAAAGTAAAATTGTCAAAAACAAATTAAAATTGTCTTTAAAAAAAGTAAAATTGTGGAAGGAAATATCAGTGTTGTTGACTCGAGTCGGTGACTTGGACTCAAGTCACACTCGGGTCGCCAATTTCATTGACTTGCGACTTGACTTGACTTGAGCAAAGATGAATTGCGCCTTGACTTGTTTACAACACTGGGAAACATTTGTCAGCATAATTGGTTCTCAGTTTGTAAAGAGTAGGTTTTCAGATTAAAATCAGTCTAAAAATTTGTTCAAACATCACCAAAGTACTAAACTACATTGAAACTTCTCTCTTAAAAAAAATGAATGGTAGTTTACAAGATCACTTAAACTACTCCGGGAAATGTATGCCTGAACAGTTACCATTCATTGCAATGAAAAGAAAAAAGAAGAAGTATGCAATACATAGCTAGCAATACGCTTTTTTAGAAAAATCTCAAATTTGTGCGATAGCTTGTATCCTTCCACATGTTTACATGTCTGCGCTATAAAGGTAAGGTCCTATTTGGTTTTTGTCAACGTAATGCTGATTTTTAAGCAAAGTTATAAAGAAAGATGCAATAAAAGGTCACATGTGAGAGTTTCAGCTGACGTGTGAAAACAGCAAAAAACTGTCACTGTATTTTCACAAGAACGTGGAATCCATCCACGTTTAGCAAGGTGATTGAGGGTACCAACCACATCTCTGCCCGCAGCATTCGCACCAACTCTCAGACATCCGAGAAAACAATTCAAGCATAAATCGCTTCTCAGATTCAAATGTTTCTGGATGAAAAATTATACAAGCCATTATAATACGAAGGAAATCCTTTCTCAAAATAGTTTCTACTGTCATTAGTTGCAGAGCTTCTCTCGCCAAGTAAGTCTTTATGGTCATTAATTTTTGGAGTATTTACCAATCAATGACCCTACCTTTAACTTCCCTGTGGTCCTCTCATTCAGACCCAAGGTTTCCCCCCACTTGCATCAATTCATAACAACAGCCCTGCTGCAGAAATGTACAAGGTTTTTATTCTCAATCAGAATGCCTTAAGTTTGCATAAAAGCTGACAGGTAATTGGTGACGTCTGCGGCCCAACAAAGGGTGGTGTGCAGAGTGGAGGCTCTTGGGCAGGTTAGACCTTTCCTGTCTTTCATTCAAAGCAGATACAAAACACATTATGTATGTGTTAGGCAGGTCCGGCCTGGTTGTTTGTAAAGGGCAAGATAGTTTTTCCCTATGTTTTTTTCCTTTACAGTAAAGGTCCCTCTAATACTGATAGGGAAATTTAATTTGCACTGGAACATTTCAAGGGGCACCTAGGCAATCATGGCCAGGGGCATGGAGGCAATGGGAGACAAATGAATGCTAGATGGCAGCACACTTACCAGGTAAATTTCCATTGTTTACGTACTTCTAAGCATGCGCACATTGCCGAGAACAATGGATTTACCTGGTAAGTCTGCTGCTAACTAGCATCCCAAAAGTCTCCCATTGCCACCATTACCGCCATGAAGTATTGGACCTGCATTATGAGTTTTATCGAAATCTTCACTTCAGTTTGGATGTCTCTCTCTGACCCAAAATGAAACTCCCAAGAATTTTGGTTAATATTTAGGTAAACGTGTGTATTATAAATAAGGGTTAGACCAAGAGTTGCAGACCAGCATTGAAACCCCCTACTCTACATGTACATGTACATCTTTCATTGCAAGGGCTTGTGTATTTGCCTGCGTGTTATTTGGCACAATGTAACTTGTCAACCCAAAGTTGCGCACTAGGCAGCACCTTCCAAATGGCGGTTTTTCAGTGGAATTTTAAATCTGAATCAATCCAAGAACATGCAAGACCAACAGGTTGGTAAGTGTAAGCATTTTTGAGGGAAATGGCTCCTACCTCAATTGAGAAAATTTGTTTTTTTGATGGAACACTTCAAATCCCACCAAGAGACTAATGTCCCAATTTCATAGAGCTGCTTAAGCAGACAATTTTGCTACAAATTTTGTGCTCACCACAAAATTAGCAGGATACCAGTCAGAAATGGTGCATGTAAAATATTGGTATTTTGACCAGTAACCTTTTCTGGTAAGCATTTTTTTTGTTGTGCTTAGCTACTTTTTTCGCTGCAGCAGCTCTATGAAACTGGGCCCAGGGCATAAAGCCCATATTGTAGGGCATAAAGTATTAAAAATGAAACTCTTGCAGGAATGCGTCTACTCCAAGTTATTTAGGGTATGATTAGGACTCATGTTGTACGGTTCACTTTTCTGTACATTTTATTTTTTAAAGAGTGGAACTCTAGATGGCAAGACAGGGGAAAAAATTAAATAAGAAATCAACACACTTTTGGGGGATGCACAGAGAGTGTTTGCCTAGATCAGTTTCAGTTTCAAAAAGTGTTTGGAAACATAGCTGCAGTGTTACATGTACATGTACAATCAGAAAAACCCATTACAATTGACATCCCCTTGGGCCAAGTATTTTTACCTCTGTACACAAGATCTGACTGACTCTTAAAGCGGCTGTCTACCTTTGGTAAAATACTTGTAGGTTTAAGGTTGAGCAGTTTTACCTTTTTGTACCTCTGAAAAATGCTCGTTTGTTTTTTATGGTTTTGGGGGGTGTAGATTTTTTCTTCATCCATTTATTTTTTTCTTCTTTAAGCTGGGTTGTCAATCAGTTGAACAAATTGTTCCTTTATGGGTTCCAGCATAAAGACACATACTGTAAAAATACCAAACAATGATAAAAAAAACAACAAGGAGTTAACGTTCCTACCACACATGGAAATGTAACCAATCTCCTGGTTTTATCCTTTTTGATCATATCATACAAAAAAAGGAGGGAGGCGGCATTCACAATAAATTTAAATAATTTGGCTCTTGTACGTATGTATCATTAAAACCTTAACTAAAAATAGTTGGAAATGTATGCATCTCAGTTACGTTGGGACATACGAATGTACAAGTATGTTTTCTCCAAAGCATTTGGTTAAGTTTCGTTGTCAAAGGAACCAAAGTAAGCAACCAAGCCCCTCTTTGTAAACATGTTAAGTGTATGGGCAAATTTGCATTCGCTAAATAAAGAGATGTACAAAGGACCAATTAGTAGCGAAAATTACACGGAGACCAGGGAGGCCAATGGCCTCTGTTGCCCCTAGTCTTGGCCTTGGGTGCCCCTTCAACAGTTAGTTCTCTCATAGACGTTACCATTTTCCAATGGAATTGCCCTTTGCAAAATGAAAATGGCCCTGCCCTCTCCAAGATGAAATTCCAGGCCTGTATTAGACATGTTACTCTAATCAATATGACTTGTGCAGAGCCCTGGGTTTTCAATGTTCAAACAAACCATGGTGCTTCATGAACGAATCAAACTTGAAGACATTTGGCAGCAAAAGCACAAACTTCCCCCCTCATCAACCAGACCAGACGTAAACAGTTTGTGGGAATATACTCCAGGCCTTTTCCCTGATGGAGAACAGGCCAAACCCCCGCCCTGGCAACAACAGACTGAGTCCGTGGACAACCCTTGCTCATTTTACAAGCAGGGAGAGGGACCCAGGGTGAATGAACAGGGTAGTTATTCAGAAACCCGCTGTAAACAAACACGGGACATGGTTGGGGTTGTGGGGTAAGGGTACACCTTACTGTTTAGGTATCCTATGTTTGGCGGGAATCACAGGGTCCCTTGTTATTCAACCACTTCTTTGGGATTGGTTACATTACGCCTGGGAACTTTGGGGCCGAGTTCCTGAGGCTTCAAAATTCCTGAACGCATTACTTGCAGACAAGTGGTATTAAAAAGGGCCAGAAAGAATAATATATTTGGTCTTTGGTTTGTGGTTCAAACATGGCAATTTAATTGAAAAACACTAAAGTTAGTTGCTCACATTTTTCTATAAAAAAACTGACTCTACATTCCAAAGATCATTTGTGTCAACTGAAATATTATTCCCACCCGCACGAGTGGCAGTCATAATTCTTTTTGTGAAGGCTAGGGGTTCGTAAATTTGGACATGGTTGTGAAGTTTTACAAATGTTTACTTCATGTGCAGGAACAACAATGTTTGGACTGGCCAAGGTCCCTAGAGATAAACATTGTTGTCCTTTCACACAAGGTACAATTCGTAAAATTTCGCAACCAAGCTCAAATTAAGCAAGGGACCGCCGGTAACTTGCCATCGTGTGAAAAGGGCTTTTGACTCAATAATTTCACAAGAATTATTGTCAAACCAGTAAGCCCGTTGGTACAGAATGCTCTCAATCATTCACAGAGAAGGAGAGTGTACAAAGTGCCGCCGCCACCGTCACAGCAACACCAGTTGACTACCCATCAAAGCTGTCATTTTAGTAGTGACAAGGGTTTCGTGATTGCTTATTTATGAAGGTTGTGAATCATAGCGGCAAGACTAAACAGGGTTTTTACAGTTAGTAAAACTATATGAAATGTTTTGTTATGAGTAAATGTCTCGGTACAGTCCACGGAGTTCTGAAGTTATTGAAAACTTTTTTTGGGGGGGGGCTTAATAGTTACGCCTATCTTAAAACTGAACCATATCTATGAATTTCTATTTTTTAAATTTACAAATAGGAGACACAAATAATTGTCAATATCTTCATTCGGGAGTGCCAGTCAGAAGCCATACAACTGTTAGCCAGGGATAGATAACATTAGGCTTAGATAGTTCAGTTGGTAGAGCGCCAGCACGTTACTCCGGAGGTCGTTGGTTCAAATCCGGCTCTAGTAAATTTGTCTTCAATCGACACAAAATTGTTTAAAATCTACCCAGTCAGTTTCCCTTGTGGTTTATTACATGATAGTAAATAACTGTGACAGCTTCTACAAAGTGGGCCAAACACTGATTTACAATACTGTGGTTCCCCCCCCCCCAATTCTTTACATATTTAATGTTCTTTTTCCCGTGTTTCACACCCAGCTGTTGAGCCCGATCACATTCAAACGAAATACTCCCGGTTAACCACATGTACTGTGTTATTTAGCACATAAAAATGTTGATTCTAAATGTTAGTGCCCTCCATTCTCACAGGAGTGAAATCCTTGACATGTACCTGGTAATTAGTCGTGGTAGTGTGAACACAAGCTTGAGACATTTAACAGCCCGGTGCAAATGGGTCAACAACAAGCACAATGAAATACTGAGGTCCCCACCAGACTTTTCTTACTAACTGTTCAAATACGAGTTATTGCTGCCGTACAGAAACACAACGTGTGAGACCTGGAATCTCTGAATGAGGTAATAGACCTGAAGAGTGTTGATTCCTGACAAAGAGCCCAGTTCTTCAAGTCTGAGGACCGAGACACACTTGTAAGGCATCAATCAGACGGCTCATTCGAAAACGTCCTTTAGTTCAACCGTAGAAAAAAACAAGGACTTCTCTAATGGATGAACCTCAACACCAAATTTGAGCTTGGTTTTAGGGATTGCAATAGTTACCAGATGTGATAACTAGCATACATTTACCAGGGTTAAGAGTCAGTGCCGACAAAAAAAGGTCTGAAACCGGGCTCTACATTAGTAATGTTTGGAGTTTTGCATGGTGTTGAAGATAACTAGTAACTCTAACTAACATCGGTGTGAGGGTAAAACCAAACTAAATTAACTCTAACTAGTAAACTCGCGGGTACAATCGTGTGTAAAATTTCTTTTTGGGAGGAGTGTTGGCTCTGAAAAGAGCCGGGGTAGTCTCAATGCTTTGAACGGTACACTCTGCTTGTCTTCAGGCCAAGTTTACTAGTTATAGTTACTTCTTAGGATCTATGTGTTAGGAGGTATGTTGAAGGACATTTCCACCTTTTGGTAACCCCTGGATATATAGATCTTAAGGAACTTTTGAGAATGGTACCCTCGGCACTAGAGAAGTACATGGTAGATCAAAGAGCATTATTTCTTGACATCAGAAGAAAATAACATCAATTTTGTTTCACCAGGCAGACAACACAAAGTCTGAAATCAGATCAAAAGCTCTGAACATTCTCATCCCTGATTTACCCCGTACAAAAATTCACTATTTTTGTACAATGTCTTTTGGACAACCTTCAATGGACTGGTCTCAACAACCTCAAACATCGGCTGGATATTTTACCTTTAGTGATTCAGTTTTCCATCCCTTGGGAGCATACTTTGATATTTTACTCTTTGGATCCATAAATTCATGTTCCCCGTCTGCAGGCAAAACATTTGTAAAAAGAAGAGGAAAAATAATTAATTATAGCAGCTATGGATATTAAAAGTTATTACACAAGTGCAAGTGGAATACGGAAAAATGTAGTGCTTCTGTGTCCCATACCCAACGAGGCAAAAGTAAAGATGGATGACGCACTGCTGTACACAAGGGGAAAAGTGTTTCCTAATTGCAACGCATGCCCTGAGGAAGGCCACCATTACAGTACGAAAATTCTGCGATTTTATTTACTTGTGAGCAACAACCTTACATCAATAACAAGACAGTACACCAAGGACTGACATTTTCAACTTGTTTAATTAAACAAGTTAGCCAATTATTGTCAATGAGAAAGTGTGGTGGTACGCAACGCTTTTTTTTTTTACATGTTGGAGAACACTGGGAAGGGTGTGGACTAACCTCTCTGAACTGTGAGCCAGAAGAACTGAGTTTCCTTCACACTGACGAGGAGGCAGACCTGGTCGTAGAGTTCCTGAACCTTGGACTTGGGCTACAGGGAGGAAAAAAATTAAAAGGAGAGAACTCTTTCAAAATGGTTTGCAGATCAGCGAAAAAGGAGAGAAGTCATGCTAGGCTGTAATGTACGTATCCTGAGGCATAGTGCGGTCCAGATTGCACAGGGAACAAAGTTGTGTGCCGTACTAATGTTTCCTGCCCAAATGCGATGAGAAGTTTGAAATCAGTCAATAAATAATGAATCCGCTGAAAAGATATCAGTTTCTATTCCCTTGAACTATTAAAAATAATAACAATTATAATTTCATTCAAAATTATTGCTCTCTGGGATTGCCCACAAAAACAAGCCTTGCTCATGATGCTTATTATGAGATGCACTTTGAGATGCCCATGGGTGTGATAAAGTGCTAGGCTGGATATTATTATTGTTATTATTTGGTGGGGGGGGGGGGGCTGGAGTGGGTGAGTGTGGATAAATACATCTCTTTCACTTTACAACATTCCATTAGTTCCAGCTATACTAAATAATACAGGTGTGAATGATTTAGACCCTGCACACTGTAAATAAACACAAAGAATGAACGTTTAACAAAATATTTCCCAACATCAAACATAAACAAGATAGTCAAAAGCCCTTCAGATTAAAATCATACTGATTTTCCAAAAAAAACAAACACACGTGGAAATATTTTCAAATTGTTTCCAAAGTGGGCCAAAACATGAACTCTGTACTAGACCCCTACAGGCCTTATATCTTTGGAGACTTCTGCATTCCATCATGTGTTTGATGTTAGATAACATTGGAATGTTTGATTAGAATCCCTGCCCCTGGACTGTAAAGGGGCAGTACACAATTCGTGTGTGGTGCCGGGTGACCGTGTCTACCCGTTGAAACCGAGGACTTTTAACAAAAGGGATGCGGGTGTTTTGATAGAACGAGGAAGTCCTTGCTTCGCTTTCGTGTACAAAACAAGTGAGAACAAGTGAGAACGTCGCAAAAAAAACTAAGTCCAAACAATGGGAGAGCAAAGACAAGTCCTTGATTTACGGTATTCACAAACACGTGTGTGTGGGTGTGAGTTTGTAGCGACGTTCAAACCGAGGACTTACAACAAAAGGGACAATAGGTCCACGTTTGCTATCACAAAGGAAAACAATGGGGTCCACGTTTGTCTGGACAAAGAGTTGAACAAAGGAGGGTCCACGATTAGAGGTCATCACACACTTTAAGAGTGTGTGTGTATTTTAGTTAATATTAACACAATTATCTAAAACCCCACAGACTTTTTCTTCTTCTTTCGATCCCTTGCAGATCTCAAGAAGTTCAAAGCTCACACAACCCCTTAGTGAGTGTACTATGTAGGTGCAGAAACCTGACATTGGCTTGGCACATTCACAAGTACATACTTGCACATCTGCATTGTTTTATAAATATCGGCTGTATGTTCAGCAAATGGCAACATAAGAAAAGGGTATAGTTTTTATCCATAAAATAAACGATCCATTTAGAACAACTGGTGAAAATGTGTGCACCTACATACATGTACACGTACATTATTTGCGAGTGTATCTTAAATGTGTTATTATGTTGATGTGTTTTAACAATTAGATTATAATTCTTGAAAACTTGACTGATTGAAATCCTTAAAAAAAAAGTATTTTGTACAAATCCCTTTTCAATTTTTAACCACAGCGGGTCCTTTTTACGGTAATCTTTTCATATTTGAAATTTTACAACTTTCCCCCTTAACCATATAATACAAATCTGTCTGTATTCCTCACCCCTCAGGCCTTTTCAAACTACGAGAAAACTCTGTGTGGACACAGGTCCAACCTGAATAAGTTTGACTGCCCTTTTCACATCGCAACATTTGAATCCGACGTTGACCCGTGTAGAGCACCCACTCCGTGTTAAAAAACCAACCCCGCTCGGGAGGCGAGTTGGGGAATTTTGACCCATGCAGCGAAGCACAGGTGTAGCAAAAAAGCTGATTTCGTGGCGGTCAGTGTGAAAGCAGAGCGAATTTGAGCCGTGTTGAAATTTTATGAAGTCAACACACAGATTGGAACCTAATAACTTCCGGCACAGATCAGGGCTTGATATAGGGTGAAAAGACCTCTCTACTGCAGAGTTTGCCCTTAACGTTTCCAGTGACTAGCCAGACAACTTGTAAATTCACTTGTCTGCTAGTATTTTCAATTGTCCATGTTTCATAATAAGCAGGGATGCTTTTCAACGCTGAGCTAGCCAGCCTGACCACTTGGAGAGAATTTTGACTGGTCCTCAGTTGTTTTAACTGGCATTTGGCCGGCGGACCACTGTTAAGGGAGAACGCTGAACTGCCACAAGGCACTACCCTGGTTGACAAGAAATAGGACCACTTATCAAAGTACAGCCCTTTAGTTGGGCCTCTCCACATATTTCAGATAAGCAAGCACAATGTAGTATTTACCCACGGACCTGGATAATACTATTTCCGCTCAGCAAATACGCCAAGTGCTCTTCTTGTGGATGGGACTTCTATTCGGCCGGCTAGTCCCAATCACGGCAAACAGTTGTTCGAACAAGCAATACAGAAACAAATCAAACAATCAGTTTGTTTTTACACAAGATTGCGAGAAAAAATGGCAATTGCGGGCAAATCATTTGCTCGTGTTTAGATAAATCCTATCTGGAATTTCTTGTTACTCTGAACCCTGACCTTTGCTGGTTTTTAGACAGATAAAAGATAATAAATCCCTTGATGAAAAGTAAATGTTAAATCATGTGAGACTTTAGGGGCCATTCAGAACTTTTTTTTCAAAATGTGGGTGGGTCGAAAGAAATAACTGAAAATTGAGATTCAAATAATAGAAGGGAACTGTCTGTGCAGTTCTGTTGTTATGGTCAACTTTGTTTCAGTAGTCCATCACCGTCCCCCTTTGGGAGATGGCAAGGATTTTCTCCAGTTTCAACTTTCAACTTAAAAGCTGCATGCTGGCAGCCAGGAAAAGCCATTGAAAACTCCTGAGCTGGGAGAACGTTTGTTTGAAATATCTGCTTCATTTGAGGCATTACTGTGTTCTTCAGTGTATAGGGTATATTAAAGGAACATTACAGAATTGGTTGTTGCTAACAAAACAGTTGCTGGCAGTTTAAGCACTTTATGTAATCCACCATATACATAAACTGACAAACCTGTAGAAGTTTGAGATCGATCAGCCATCTTCAAAATAGTGAAAAACCGATTACACATTTGCATGAAGTTATATAGGTTCAACAAATGAATAAAACGCTCACTGAGCGATAAACTTAAATCGGAAAATTAGTTTATTCATTTCTCATCAAATATGGCATTTCAGACAGAAATATTTCAGGGGATGTTTTCTACTATCATCATCATTAGACCGTGTAAGTTTTATGTAAATCTGTGATCAAAAGTATATTTTACCTTACCAATTCTGTAATGTTCCTTTAAATAGTCAGTTAATATTTAAAAATCTAAATTTAGGACGGATGGGTGAGTCAAAAAAAATTGAAAAAAAAATATAAATTTGTAAACTTTGATCATTCTGAGAGGCCCCTAAGTTAGATGATTTCAAAGGCCAACATACTAACTTAGGTAGGCTACTTAAAGTACAACAACTCATGTAAAAGCATTGAACATTTTCTTTTTCACAGCAGAGTGTGGGTTCGAGCCCCAGTCTTGACACTTTTGTCCTTGAGCAAGAAACTTAACCATTATTGCTTTGTCCTTCTGATGGGACATTAAGCTGTAGGTCCAACATACTACGATTCGTAGTGCAAATAAAAGAACCAAGAACACATATAAATTTATATGTAAAATGTGTTAAATCATTTTTTGCTTGTGCTTTGTTTTTACGTTTTTTGCCGTTTCTCTGTAATGACACCAATGGAAGTCCAAGTTAATGGCTTTTCGGGGCTACCCTTGGATGATTTTGTGCAGTTTTTTTTTTCTCGTATTCAACTTTCATTTTTGTTTTCCTCCTGTTTTTGTTTTATCTAAATAAATTCAAATAAAATCAAATCAACACTTATCGTGGACGAGTAGGGGTTAACACCAGTGTTTCTGGTCCACATATATAGCAAGCACGCTTGTTTACAGGTTTCCTCAGGCTTGTGAGCTATCCATGATTAAGTTCACTTATGAGGCATCCTTGGTTTCATGACCGGAAATGTAATAAAAATATTACAATAATAATCTTGATTCTTACCTCCACCACCAACGGTACTTCCTCTTCATTCAACAGAACGACGTTGACATATTTCCGTCCAGCTCCGGCTGAGACAGCCGTCCCGCCTCCCATTTTACTGGGCATCCCAGCTGCAGTTCAGGCCACCTTTAATCCACTGATGATTTACTCGTTGGGGAGTAGCTTTAACTAATTTTCTTCCACGGTGGCATCCGTTTTTGGCTTCTTCATCGTCAAAGCTTACAAGTGCCAAGAAATCTCATCGACAGCGAGTGCTGATATCAAACACCAATTGTTTTTATCTGTGAGAAAGAAAAAAAAATTTGATCAAAGTGAATAAATCAGTTTCCTGAATCTGTATCAGTCCCCTCTTCATTCATAAATAACAACAACAACAACAACACTAACACAAACATGTAATTAAACGAAACAGCAATTTCAAGCAATCGATTAGAGTTGTTGGCTGTCCCCACAAAAATGCTCATCTTCTTCTGCTGCAAACAGGGTAGTCTGGTCCCCTGTCTTTATCCGCAAGGCTAAAGACAGGTACTGGTCTACAGGCCCATATCTGTGCTATGATTGGTCCGAGGTAATGTAATTTGTCATCTTGCACTTTCGATCATCTGCATGTTTTATTCACTATGTATTATGTGTACGTACAATGTATGTACGTGTGAATTGACTGCGAATCCGAGTGAAAAGTCAAAGGTACATCTGGCAACATCCGGAAAAGCTGGTATCTGGCGTTATTAACGAGCCTCGAAGGGTGACATCAGGTGTTCAGCCTACAAACAGGGGTATAGATCTAGATCTCAAGCTTGATTTTGAGCGGCCAATCCCGTGTGGAAACACCAACACCAGCCAGACATTGGGTTTCATTGGTTGGTTGATGGAGAGAGCACTCCCTGACCATGTGGTTCACCAGTCTGTTCTTCTGGCTCCACAGTCGCATGCCGGGCTTGATGTGGTTATATCCAAAGTAATTTCATAGTTATCTTAACTGTGAACAAAAAAATCTTTTTCAAAAGTCCCCCCCCCCACAAGTTCAATCATAGAGCTTTGCCTTTAGAACTAAATAAACCACCAACGATCTTTCTAAGTACACTTTGCAAAAAGCTGACTCATTCTCAACTTTGCTCATATGATCTCTCTCAGTCTCAGTCTCTCTCTCTCTCTTTCTTTGGAGGTTTTGATATTTTATTAAATGAAATTTGGATCTCCAACAACACAGGCGAGAAGTTGACCTACAAGTACTGAAGGGATTAATACAGGAATTCTGGATAATGTCAACCTTGCGGCTGATGTCTTTATAAGACAGCCTAATACTTCGGAAACAGCAAGTAACAGATTCAACAACTGTTCCTCAGACCTCAGGGTCTGGACCAGATGAAGCTGATCGATAAAACGCAGGTCTTGTACCAATCACAGATTAACCTTGTCAGCATTGATAGCAGTTCAGACGATGTAAACTTCTGTCTCCATCAGAAAAATAACCTGAACAACATTAAAGCACCCGATCGATATTTCAGGTTTACAACCGTGCGGCGTAGTTAGTAAAAAAAGGTGAAGATCACAAAAAATGACCATATTATTTTACACACATATATGCTTTGGGTTTTACGATGTTGGAGCAGAAACGATTTACCAAAGACATTTTCTCTGTAATGGTGGGAGTCTTGGGTTAGAATCCCACCCAGGTAGTGTGTCAATGTTTCTCAGCAGAACTCTGGAAAGCACCGAGTATACAGTTCTTAATATCAAACATCGGTGTAAGACTAAGAGTAAAGCCAAAATAAAGTCATCCCTGATTCATTTACATGTGTTTACAGCAACCATTGAAAACTTGTGTACTGTACTATGACTGTACACTGCACACTGGTTCAAATTGCTATTACTACATAATTACTAGTAATATTTGCAAGATAAAAAAAATGTGGTTGGTTTAACACTTTACATGTAGATGAACTTCAACAGCTGTAGCCCAGTCTGGCCTGGCCGTGGCGAAGTCCGCTCTTTCCACTTGTTGTTCCACAATGTAAGAAAACACCGCCCATCTATAACCCAGCCACATCACAACAATAACCCAAGTTTTGATTACAACCTTGTATGTCAAGATACAACAGCCAGTTTACCTTTGATCAACACACCAACAATTAATCAACATTCCGGAAAAGGTGAAGGTATGTAATCAGTAGAGCACCCCCTGGGGTAAAGGTTGAACTTTCCACAATCTCAAACTTCCAACAAAATACTTGATTGAGTCCTTCGCACACCCCCTGATAATTACCGGAAGGTAAACTCTCCACTAAACACAACACTGCACTGTTTATAAACTATACATGTAGCTATAACCAGGCAGCGTAAATCGCCATAGAATTTGGAGTAAGTCTTTTGTTGTGCCTTTCGGAGCTGTAAGAATGGATGAAGTATGCGTCCTTCCTGAGGAATGTAGACAATGATATTGGATTCATGCCTAATTGCCCCTTTTGCTGGCGGATCAATGAGTGGAGGGGGGAACTGTGTACTACAAAAAAGTGCATTCAGGATTTGTACTTCATCAAGGTCTCTAACTCTTGTAACAACTTCACTCATTTTGAAAAACAGATACAGAAGAATTGATTTCAAAGGCAAAACAAGTTGTTTGTTGTAGTTAGGGAAACATTAAACCAGTTTGAAGGAATTTATATATCATTGTTTTCGGAATGAGTAAAACCATACCAGTACTACTTTTGTAAAAGATACCGTACAAAAATTCCATCATATTCGGTTCGGAGCGAAAAACAACAACAAAACAACTTTTGAGCACGTTCATATTATAATTTTTTTGCAATTGCATAATTTAATATTAGGACTCTGCAATTTGAAGGTTTCTAAAAGCTATTTCCTAGACTTTGACAGCGTTTCAGATATAAATATTTCTCTAGAGGATCTTTTGGTATGGGTGTGAACTTTATAATGAAAAAACTTCCAATAATTATATGGGGTAATTTTTTCTCGCCGAGTACCAAACGGTCCTTTTCAAAACTTGAAAAAATAGAATTAGCTGACAAACTGCTGACCAACCAAACGCAAAAAGGACCTGTGGTATAAATGAAAAAAAAAGTTAACGGCCTGACGTTTTGACCCTAGCAGAGTCTTTCTCTAAGGCTAAAATCAGCCTTTCTCTCGAGAAAAACTCTACTACTAGGGCTAAAACGTCAGGCCAGTAACTATTTTAAACAAAACTTACAATATTTCATTTACTGTATGGTGAGCAAAATAATTAAGTAATATTAACAGCTGCTGATCTGAAACTGAATGAGCACTCAAAAATCGTCCCCACTTTTCACAGGTCGGTCTTGTTCGTTTTGAGGTGTGTTTGCTCTTTGGTCACAAAAACCTATCAACGCTCAATGTTGTAACCTTAAATCAAAGATGATGTTGTCCAATTGTGCACACATGTTTATGATTTTTCAAAAACAATTTATCAATTGTCCACGATTTAACACAATTGCCTTATTTAGGGTTAAAATGAAACCGCAAAACTCCTGCTGGTTTTCCTCAGAAAAATCGCCCACAGAATACCCCTAACTCAGCAGGGACAAGCCGCCCATTTTCTAAAAATAAAAAAAATGCCTGAAAAAATGGACAAGGGTTTTTGTTGTTTCCCCAATAGTTGACCGTCCAGAGTAAGGCATGCCCTTTTGGTCTTGTCACACTCAAAGACTTTGGGGTTTTGAAATTAAAGACAACATCTCCACAGGAATCTGTGAACTACTCCCGCAGTCCGACTCACCACAAAAAATTTGAGGTTTGACAAAATTGACAGTTTGGACGTAAGTGTGGGGCGTGACTTTCATGGCATGTTTCTTTTATTATTTTAAATGCTTCATTGGCTCTGCGTTTTTTATTTCCTTTTTATTTGTATTTGTTTACAAGTACATTTCTTAGTTAGCCAGTTTGTTCCGAATTACAAGTTTAGTTGTAAATAACAAACGTTGATAAAAACGTGTGGGATTTTTGTGAATTTCAGCCTGAAATCTATTTTAAAATGGCAATACAATGAAAAAAAAAAAAAAATTTGTGTACCAAACTTGGATAAATTACAACCTGTCAAATGTTAATCCATAGTCTGCACCGGAAAAAGGACCGCAAAAAGGGGCAAATTCTACCCCCAATTTCAAATATGTATGTAAAACACCAACAGACCTGTGGAATTCTGTCTTTTTAAGGACAATGTATTCTATTAAATTGCATCTATGGTACCCTATGACCTCTCAGGTTTATACAGGTGCAGGAAGAGGATTTAAAGGGGACAGAAGGTCAGGGGTCATCCCATTAAACCTAAGGGTGGGTGCGATCTTTGACCAGAGGAACATGTATATAAGTCACTGACAAAGGTGATGAAATCTTCAAGTACCAATACTTGGACAGTCCACATGAACCCAAGTGAAGATCTACATTGTACAGTACACGTTTTGTTTTTATGATGCGTAGCTCAATTTTCGTCGAAAGAAATTTTCTTAAAGATTTTTTTTAAAAGAATTCTGAGAGATGCCGTTTCAAAGATGAAAAACGTACAAAAACTTGCAAATTATGCCATGCGCAATGCATAAAATACATGTAACATGCAAAACTGTTAGTACATGGCTGATGTACGTGAGATCAGCATCTAATTAATTTTTAGTTTTTAGCTACCTACCACTTATCATTGGCAGATTTTTGTGTTTGCCAATAACATCCCTAAAATGAAAGCTTATCGTATAACTTTCTTCAGTCTAAAATAGCAGCCGTTTAATAACTATAAACTTTCGGGACAAATCAGACAAAAATTGGACCTACATGTAGCATCTTTAAGAGTACATGTACACTTAAGAAGATACAATTGTTTGAGTATTCATTTGTAAATATTTCCTTTTTCACAATCAGTCACACATACATTTACCAATGTATGAGGTGGTATGGTTCAAACAAATGTACACAATGAGCAGTGTACATGTTGAGGTGTCCATAGTTGAAGAGTACTTAATACTGCTGCAGGTTTTTAGAGTCCATGAACTTGAAGTGAGCTAAGCCACTGCATAATTCTAGACCTACATGAATACAAGCTCCGTACAAATAATCTGCACTTTGCAGTATTTTCAACATTGTTATCATTATCATTTATTTGACCATTGATACAAGAAAAACAACATACAGGCAGTCAACATAAGATCATAACTGTAATTGTGATGCAAGGAAATTTGCAGAAATATTCACTTTGAAAGCCGCCTCATGCGGTCAAAACCACGGTAAATTTATCAATCTGATTGGACTACTCAGTGCATTTCTATTCAACTACTTTGTTGCTTGAAAAATTATAATGCAGACAAGATTTTAGCCAGGATTTGGTAATAGGGTGTCCAAATTTGCTGGAAATTTAAAAACTGGGTGTCCAAATTGTTCTTTTACAGTAAATTTACATGTAACTGACAGATAAAACAGGATGTCCAAATTTAAAACAGGGGTGTCCAAAAGACACCCAGATACCCCTCTGGCTAACACTATGAATGCAGATACTTGTTACTAGTTAATCATTCAAGTGCTGCATTTTATTTTCCTTTCTGCAATTTCCTGACTAGCACGGCTACCTCCCACCTATTCTTATTAAGAAATATGTACGGTGTGTCGTGGCCAAGTGGTCTACTGCATCGGACCATGATCGGACCCACGTTCTGATGGCTGAATCATCAAAGTGTGGGTTCGATTCCCGGTCATGACACTTGCAGGGAACATTTTTGCACAGCAAAATATTTACACTCTACTTGTTTTGTGCACACTAAATAACAATCTTGAGAAGCAAATGATGATTTGTTTTCAGTATCAACTGATACATTTTGTAAAGTATTTTGCTATGCTATACATGTACAAGGGAGATCATTTGCTGCACTTGTGTCCTTGAGCAAGGCACTTTCAACCATAATCGCTTCTCTTTTCCAGAGGTATAAATGGGAACCTGAGAGGGCTGAGACAGTATTGTGTCGAATTAACCCCCTCAGGGATTGGGGTTTGTTTGCCCCCAGGGAGTTGATAAAGAGAGAAAAATGGTCTAATATGCCTGATGAACAGGGATAATAACGTTGTCAAGCGCCTTGATCTAGCTAAATATTAATAAGAACCAAGCGTACAAATTATATTACATGTATACGTGACAGTATGTATTACTGAAACGATATTCACAACGTCCTTGAGAGTCTCTGTATCCAATTCAACCTAACCTTATTCAGAACTCTCCAAAACCATTTTGAATTGACTTCAACGTCACACCTGAATGAGCGCATAGCGCTCAATCTACAATCCCTCTCTAACCAACCAAAACACATGTTTATTCAGCCAATAAACATGCCCGACACGACACCTAGTGACCCACATTTTTCTCCTTCCCGAGGAGAAGTTATCATTGCAGTTAAAGAAATGAGCACACGTTGGTGAGTAACCAAGCTGTGCTTTGATTAATGGTGTTTATTCCGCGGAGTGGTGCCAACATCTGATCGCTCACTTTCACTTTGAGATTAAAAAAAACCCCTGTTTACTTTAAAAGTGAATTTGATTGAAAACTAGCAAAATCATTGTAGTGTGGAGAATGAATCAACTCAGGCCTTGAACCAACTCTTGGAGGGGCAAGTCATTTTTTCCTTGGTGTAGGATGCATAACAACCGAGTTGGGGGGGGGGGAGAGCAGAGAATACCAGGGGTATTAAGTTTAGACCTGGAATTCCACCTTTGAAAGGCAAGGCCTTTTTCATTTAGCAGAGGGCACTTCCCTTTTGAAAAATAACAAATTCTTTGGAAATTTTTTGATAGGGCACTAAGGCCAAGAAAAGGGCAACAGAAGACAATGTCTCCATGTTATTCCAGACACACACAAAATGTTTTTCATCTAAAATACTTACATTAAATAAATTAAAAATTGTGTGAATCTGATCTCAAGCGTGCGATGTATAAAACAGATGTAACGCTATTTTTGTTACAAACCTGGGCACCTACTAACAGCGGTACAGTAGCTGTAAAAACATTTTCTCTTTCTTGAGTTCTATTTTTTTGACGGTACCTATCACTTATCTCTGCAAAATATAGTTAATGGCCTGACGTTTCGATCGTAGCAGAGTCTTTCTTGAGGGCTATCACTTATCTCTTCAGCATTGTGCACAAGTTGTAACCATACACACACCTCAAACTTTCACAAAGTGAATTACACACATTTCCAACATTGTGTCAATCTGATTTTAATTATCAAGCTTGCTAAAACATGTATAAAACAGATGTAAGGCTATTTTTGTTACAAACCTGGGCACATACTAACAGCGGTACAGTACCTGAAAAAAAAACTTCAAGTTTTCTCTTTCTTAAGTTCTACTTTTTTGACATTACCTATCACTTATCTCCACAAAAAATAGTTAATGGCATGAAGTTTCGACCCTAGCAGAGTCTTTCTTGAGGGCTATCACTTATCTCTTCAGCTTCATGCACAAGTTGTTTAACCATACACACACCTCAAACTTTCACAAAGTGAATTACACACACTTCCAACATTCGTACGACGAAACTTTATACGTTTAGAAGGAAATATTATACATAATTTCACGAATGAAATTATAGTTGAAAAATTCCGGCATCCTACCAAGCAGCAAATGGTGCCCCACTGCTACTCAACTTTAAAAGATGCAATTCTATCAATTTCTGTACAAGTTGGGGGTATTGGGCAAGCTGAGAGTTCAAATTGCATCCAAGAGTGCCACACGGATGTTACCATTTACTGGTGAAACATCGAACTTGGGACAACAACTTCAAGTCGACTCGTGTCGAAATGAATTTCACAGCCAGGGTAAAAGCTCTCATCTCACCGTAAAGAAAAAGGAAAAGAATTGATCTTGATTTTGAGCAATTTTATACAATCTTGTAAAGGAGCTCCTTTTTCTTGAAAATTACAAAATGTGGATGGACACCTTGTGCCATCAATGGAATGTTTCAAATTTCTAAGCTATCCCCATCTGCATCTGTTGGTACTTTTAGCTCTGGGTGTTTTAAGGCCTGGTGCTGGCTCCAGGCTCCTCTAAATTTCCAATGCATTTCACTTGCACCTTTACCAATTAGTTTCTCATCACTAGTTATGTCACCTCATAGGTATGTAGTATCCTTCAGAACTGCTATAGGGATTCTCTACTCAAGACTCAAGATAGATTCAAGATTCATCACATTGTACAGCATTGGTATAGAGTTATGGGTTTACTGGGCTCGAATTTGGGGGGGGGGGATCCACAAGACCGTAGGGCTCGTAGCTTAAAATGTTTACTGGACCAGGATTTTTTTACAAGACCAGAATTGAAATGAGAAAACAAAAACACCTACACAGTTTAACATTTGAATTTTTTTAATTTGAACGAGCACTAAGAAAAGATTGACCTCATTTGTATTTAAGGGTAAGACTTCTTCAATACTCACAAGAACTGAAAGAGATTTATCAGACTAAAAAGTCAACAATTGAACAAAAACCACAAGACCGCCAGACTTTTTCAGTCATGAGTTTACTGGCCCAATGCTATAAACACTGGCCTCGGGCCTGCCATCCAGAGTAGCTTTCAAGCCCTGGTTTATGTACATACGTGTAGAGACAAAATACAAGCAGCTTTCCATGACAACACAACGGTTATATCGTACATATTAGGTTTATAGCCTAGGTACAGTTGGTACAGTTCCCGTATACCCACACAGGTATACCCATAGGGTAACACTTGTACATCGTGTATATGTACATGTACCTGTCCAGGAACTGAGCACTGTTCTGATCCCTGGTGGGATTTCTACAAATTGAATCAATTACTGGATATATAGAGGCTGGCTTTCCTGGGTTAGCTTTCAAACCAATTACAACGAGTTACTGAATGTAGAGACAGATTTTCCTGGGGTGGATCCTTTGCAGGTGGGTGCATGACTCACTGAGGAGGAATTTACGTGATCTCTGGGTCAGTCAGTATTGGCATTGGAGGTCTTGGTGTAAAGATTTACAACGCAGTACTGACTATCTAAAAACGCAGTGTACTGACTATCTAAAAAAAGCGCCCAGATTGCACAGTGTATTAAATGTACGGGCTGGGCAAGTGATTAAAATTCAATATCCTGGTACATATGTACATTGCAATCAACAAAAGATTGTTTAATTCTTGCTGTAGTATTTCTACCATAATGAGATATGATTACAGAGTTTCCATTTTTTTCAACAATCCTGCAACTGATTCTAAATTACTCATGCTGTTATTTATATTTATTCTATGCCACATCCATCAGCCCAAGCGCCGAAAACAGGATGAATTTCTTTAGGAGACGTTGACAAAATGTCAAGTTTTAGACGGGGGAGGGAAACACCGCATGGGGAAAATGATCGATGTTTTTCATTCTTCTTGAGATCAAATAAATAATATTAGTAGAGTTATAGGCCTACACAATTTGAGAGTTGATACAGTGTACACTTTACAAGCCCTTCATAACATAAACCTGACTTCTCTCCTTCATATTAAACCAGAGAAGACTTCAGTTAAAGGTACACGTTGCCTTGGATCGGTCGAGTTGGTCTATAAAAAGCGTTTGTAAAAGTTTCTTATAAAATGCATATATGGTTGGAAAGATGTTTTAAAAGTAGAATACAATGATCCACACAAATACATGTGTGCCTCGAAATTGCGTGGTTTTCCTTGAACTTTGCGAACTAACACGGTCGGCCATTTTGTGGAGTCAAAAGTTTGACTCCATAAAATGGCCGACTGTGTTAGTTCACCATGTAAAAGGAAAACCACGCAATTTCGAGGCATATTTGTGTGGATCATTGTATTCTACTTTTAAAACATCTTTCTAACCATTTGCATTTCAAAACAAACGGTTTACAAACGCTTTTTATAGACCAACTCGGCTGATTCAGGGCAACGTGTACCTTTAATTGGGGTTTTAATTTTTGTCTTCTTTGTGGATGATGTTTTACTGCAGCACTGAAGCCAGCAGAATGGAGCCTGAGTGAATAACAATAAACAATTTGAGAGATTGACGCAGTGTCCATTTTACAAGCACTTCTTACATAAACCTGTTTTTTCCCTTCATATAAATCAATCCAGAGAAGACTTAGAACTGTTAATTGGGGATTGAATTTGTTTTTTCTCCATGGGGTATGTTTTACTGTCAGCACTGAAGCTAGTCTTGGTTCAAGACCCTCCTGTTATTTATATCTTCCCACGATCCATTGCCACGCGCTCTCACCCTAGACCGCTATCACCGGTTCTCGGGTGAAAGCGGTTCGCGATTGATAGCGGTTCGTGATTGAAAGCGCCCTCTATCCGCAACTGTATCGGTGGGGAAATTAACAACAGGAGTAGAGCTTTCTAAATAATAAACAACAGGAGCTCCTTGAACCAAGACTACGCTGAAGCCAGCAGAGAGGATCATGAGTGAAGCAGCCACCTACTATTTCCAGATCCCATCTGTCACTCACGAGACACATGCTGAGTGCCGAAGATTGATGCATCATCTTTGACAAAGAAACTGGAGAGATGAGTGCTCTCTACTTAACGCTATCTGTCAATAAGGATTTTTGTTCAAGAAGATGGGCCGGTCACAATGTTGCCTCGTAAGAAGCCACCAATGCCTTTTATACTAAGACCACATCCATAAAATTTAACATCTCTGCATTTTCTTTTGAATTGTCATGAAAAATCATTTAAAATTTACACAGGTGAACTGAAAATCATGAAAATTGGTAATCATTTCTGCCGAGAAAGTGATGTCATTTATGCACTCCTAATAATTGTTATGGTTTATTCACCGAGGTAAGAATTGCCTTGAGCACCACTCATGCCAGTGAGCTTCCAACTGAATATTTACACTTTTGTATCTGATGAGTTTTTAAACCATATTCAACGTGTAGGTTGTTATCAATGTTGCAGCATCTCCTGAATACAATTCTGATACGTTCTGGGATGCAACTGCATTAAAAATATGTGATCAAATACATTTGCGGGGCTTTCAAAGCAAAAGCTGAATGGTTTTAGTTTTGTCAAGTAATGAACCACAAGGGAAACTGACTGGGTAAATTTCAAATGGTCTGGGGTTGAACAAAGAAAAATTGACTAGAGCGGGATTTGAACCAACGATCTTCGGATTAACGTACCAGCGCTCTACCAACTGAGCTATCTAGCCCTATGTTGGCGGTCTCCCTATTTTGTCAATATCTTTGTTCGGGGTTAGTTTTGACAGAGCAGTGTTCTGAATGTGTTATCCAATCTGCAACCAGTACAATTAACAATAACAAAAGTCCGTCTTTAAAACACAAGATGCATCCAGTCCATCCCAAGCCTGGAATTACACAGAGGCCTTGCACGGAGGCCATGGCTTCTGTTGCCCCCTGGTCTTGGCCTTGGTGCCCCATCACAACATTTCTCACGGAGTTTCAAATTTCAAATGGATGTGTGCCCATTGGAAAATGAAAATGGCCTTGCCCTCTCAAACATGAAATTCCAGGCCTGCCAGGAAGTTTGCACTCTTGAAAGTTTGAAAGAACTCATGTCGGAGACCGATTATTCAAAGTCTTCACTGCTCAGAAGAAATATAAAATTAAGTCTGCTAAATCAATTGCACAATTCAAGGATTTACTTTTAAGACCTACACATGTACCTGTTTTACTTTGTGTTTCTCTTCTGATTCACTTACGCAGTTAGTGCTGTGATTTTTGTTTTACAAAGTACGGTGTATTAAAATGCTTGGTACTATTGTTATGAATTAAGGACAAACATTAGTCACACATTTTGTCTGAACTGCAATTTACATTTTAGTGGAAAACTAAGATGTCTACAGGTCTTTGACACAAAAATAATCTAAAATCTCTTAGTTGCCAAAAAGCTTCAAATAATCCTTGGAAGCTGGAAACAATCCTTCAAAAACATGAAAATACTATACCACTACCAGGGTTCATAATTTACAGTACACTGGACCGCAGGGTTGAGCCCAGTGATTTTAGCATCAGACCAGTGAACTTGTGACTGAAAATTTTTGGCGGTCTTTTGTGTTTTAAATTTAAAGAAAATTTAGCTTTAATGCAAAACAAATAATTATGTTCAAATGTTGACTTACTGTGTGTGATAAAAATCTTTCAAAAAGAAGTATACTCAATCATAGATCATCCGCAATTGCATCTAATAGGACAGTGCTTACTTCAAACAAAAACAGGTTATTTTTATATGTTGTACTGTGTATTGTCTTTTCTTATTTCGATTCTGGTCTTGTAAAACAAATCTGGTCCAGTAAGAGTTAAGATACAAGCACTACGGTCTTGTGAATTTTTCACCTAAATCCGAGCCCCACATGCTTCTTTACAAATACCGAGAAAAACCTTAAACAGGTGGCTGTATCATGTATTGCTCACAGAAATAGAGGAGTGCTCATTTTTACAAAATAAACAAAATACTTTGTATGTCGATACAAAAATATAAACTGATAGTGATATGAATTCTGAACTGTAAATACATCAACTTCTCTCCTTCCTTGAATCTCACCTTTTGAGTAGAGACCTTGTAGTACTGTTTGGTCACCTCCCAGCAGTGCAAACTTGTTTACAAAATTCCACTAGAGTAGTAGGAGGTTGAGTCTCCAGTTATATCACAGCCGCAGGGAGTGGTTGTTGAAGTTTAAATATTCAAATCTGGTTGGATGATCCATTCTGGGAAACAAACCCACACAAATCCAAAGAGTTTGAAGCACGCAGGTTGAAGAGACCCTCTGATTTGGTTTCTGCTTGATTAGTGCATCATGTTCACATGTATCCTCGCACCTCTAATATAATTCCTGGAAAAGAGAGCAAGAGAGAGAGAGAGAGTGATCTTAAAAAAAAAAGGTCCTGATGGAAAGGGCCACTATCTCTGAAGGATCCCTGTGTGTGTGTGTGTGCGTGCGCGAATCAACAACACTATTGTTGCTACTGCTCAAAGTACACAGAGTACATGCATTGCTAAATCCTTGGCCACATACCAGGCACTTTGGGTCATTCCATTAATCCCGTAGGTGAATCCACTATGAAATTTAGGGTGTAAAATTGCATTGAACCTGGACTCTACTTTCAACATTGGTAAATATCTAGAATGACTCCTCTCCTAATGGGATTTTTTACCACCATGCGGCGGTAAAAGCTGACACTTTACAGCATTAGAGAACCTTTTGGATTAGCTACGCAGTAAACTAACCCACCATGACAGTGCAGCGCCCCTTATTGGTATTCAAACGAACATTTTGTAGCAACAAAGCGTGCAATGGTTCTTGCTGTATGCACAATGGGTGAGGGTGCATTAGTGGCATTCCATACTGGAGCAGTAGGCAAATCAATGGTAAAACAGTGGCATTTGTATTGCTAATAGGACACCAGCTGTACATATCTAAGTTGTTGTGAATAATGTAGTGATCCTTCAGTTTGGGCTCTTCCCAATCCAGAGGAAGACTAACAACCACCTGCTACAGTTGCTCTATGATCTGATTATTAAAAAAATCTGATAAAATAATTTCTATCTAGCAATTGCAACTCCCAAACTGTGTGTGCATAACTGCACAGTACTTAATCCCTACCAGTGTCCTAGTATTTATAGTATAAATAATCATAATCAATAAAAAGTATGGAATGATATTGATTTGGGGGGAAGATACACAACTATAGAAATGGATTTCAATTAATGAATTTCAATTTCATTTCATTTCATTATTTCACAGGATAAAAATGATAACAGTATAATTTGGGGTTGAACAAAGAAAAATTGACAAGAGCAGAACTTGAACCTGCGACCTTCCAGATTAACATGCCAGTGCTCTACCAACTTGAGCTATCTAACCGTAGTTTGTCAATATCTTTGTTCAGGGTGTCTGTCAGAAGCCATACAAACTGTACATGTAAGTGCTGCATATACACCAGGGATCACACCCAAGATGACGATACAACCTGGGAAGCGGCAGCAGAGGGATCACCTTAAGGGGATGCGACTTGCTTATAAATTTCAAATATCAAGATATAAGAAAAGATACATAAAATCTAAATACCAAGAAATTGCTCTAAATACGAAAATGTTAAAAAACAAACAAACAGCCGAGCATCCCAACAAATAATACAAAACAAGACAGTGCCTCCTGAAGGATGATAAAACAACCACATTGAACTAAAGTACTATCTTGTTGCTCGCCAACCACTGGCAGGTAAAACAGCTACAGCAGACAAGGCCATCAATGAATTAAGACAATCAGACAAACAAACAAACAAGCAAGCAAACAAACAAACAAACAACAAACAAACAGCCCAAACAGAAAGCTCCATGACGCTGCAAACACCTTCCACCATGTAACAACTGAAGCTTAAGATTGAAACATTTTTACATTTGACTGTCTAATTTTTTCCTTTTCAAATAACCTAACAAGTTGGAAAACCCTTTCTAGTGTATGTATGGCGTATAAAAAAGAAGGGCTTCATGCACAACAAACAGCAACTGGGTACCTCAACTTCACAGAGAGTCAGCAAACACCCTGGATGGGTTATGACTGAATCATAAAGGCTGGAATGTGGAATTGGCAATCGGCCAATCAATCTGGGCTGGCAAACAGGCCATGCGATGGGGGCCTGCTGGGAGGGAGTAAGGTATGGTGGTCCGCAGTGGGCATGGGGTGGGTGGGTAGTGGGGTGGTTTCAGGTTGTTGGTTAAAGGGTATAACTACAATATTGCACTTCATGACAAAGTTTTGTCTTAAAACCATGCAAAAACTGAATTGAAAAGTGTGAACCACACATCAAGACAAGACTTAGTATGGCCTAGAAAAAAACTTTTGTGTTTTGAGAAAAAGAATCAACAATGGAAAAGCTTTACTTCCAGAACATACACATCCTCAACATGTTTAAAGGTAGGGTCATTGTTTGGTTTTTGGAAACATAATGCTGATTTATTGGCAAAATTATTTAGAAAGACACAATAAAAGTCGCATGTGAAACTTTCAGCAGAATACAGTGTCTACTTGTTGAGAAAACACCAAAAAAACCGTCATGGTATTTTCACACAAATGTCAAATTCATCCACTGAAAAAAAAGACTGAATTTGTTGTGTTTCACTTCATCTCAGCACAATTATTTTGACGATTTATTTAATTTAATAGCTGTTCAATTTGCATCGGGAATGGAAAGAGTATTGTTTGGTTTTACCCCTATTTTGATTTACACATCAAGCCTTTCTCTATGAATGTAGTACAGGAAGCGGGCTCCCAATTTCTCATTGGCTTTTCCAACACCATCTCTTAGTCTTGCCATGGAGGTACATTGTAGGTTTAATCCTACCTCCATATGGTCTTACCGTGTCTACGTTCCCTCCTGGATTACTGGATTTTTACAGGAGAAGAAATTATCCTAATTGTGTTTAGCTCAAGGACACAGACTGTAGTATTGAACAACTTTTGTTAAGAGTTTCAAAGTCACAATCTGGCAACCATGCTTGCAATTTATACTTTGAATGGGAGTCACGTAGACTGCTCGACTGTGACACCAAGAGATAATTTTTATTCTGAACTATTGATAGTTCGGAAATTATTTGTCAGGGGTGGTTTTATTTGATCAGGAAGGTGTTTTCAGCGTCCATTGGGCACAATTCAACTCAAGCATCGTATGCCACAACTGATCTATCTTTTGTTTTGTCAACACTAAGCGCCATTTTGTGGGAGTTTTGCAATTTGCATCCAACAGATAGGAACAAGTCAAGTCTGGTGATCGGTCTTGAGGCTTGGTTTTGTTTTTCCCCACATTTTGTGTGTTTTAATGCTACATACAAAGTGTGGACTTGAGAACAAAATAGGTCCATATAATGTAGGGTTTTCAAACACTATGTGGACTTACACATGTCCACACAGTGTTGAGGAATATGATTTTCCTTAAGTGTACAGAATGAAGGAATGTCCACAGAGTGACTGCAACACAGAGCTGTGTGTGTGTATTTTTGTTTACCTTTTTCTTTCATTTGCTTTGCTTTCAAACTCCTACCTCTAGATAACGCAAATTAGAGACCAAAAGGCTTTCACATTTACAGATTTACTAAATGTCTTAATTTTTATCACTTGGGAGCTCACTCTGGTGAAGGAACAGTCACCATCGAAAACGGAAATCTGTTTCCAACAATTTCACAGATGCACTTTTCACACTAGACTTGATATACTGGCCCTCGGGGCTTACGAGTGCCCACTTATAACTGCTGACTCAGTTCAGTAAACTTGGTAAAAAGTCACCGACTGAACAACTCTGGCGATGCTTTGGCATTTTTTTTCATTATAAGTAGGCCTACTGATTGTATTGCATGAACAAGACCGGCATCCTGTATTTTTGATGGCTCTGAGTATGGAATTCTATCTCCATGGTCAAAGCTAGTAAGCTACATACGTATAGTTTTAGGGTTCTTTACATTGCTCATAATGTTACATGTATTTGGGCTTCGGCGTAGTCTTGGTTCAAGACGCTCCTGTTGTTTATTATCTAGAAAGCTCTACTCCTGTTTTTATTTAAAATAACAGGAGGGTCTTGAACCAAAACCAATGTCTCTTATTTAACCACCAAAGCTTCTAACTCCATGGTATAGGCCTAATGAAAATTATGGTGGGTTCGAATCCTGGTCATGACACTTGTGTCCTTGAACAAAACACTTAACTATAATTGCTTCCTTCTCACCCAGGGGTAAATGGGTACCTGTGAGGGCAGAGATGGTTCTGTGATTGATTTAGCTTGGTGCACTTCATACTTGGCAGCACAGGCTGTATACTCCCAAGGGAGCTGAGTTGGTTTAAGCATAGTTTAAGGAATTAAATAAATGGCACAGTGAACAGGGGTAATAATGTAGGAGCGCCATGAGTGTCACTGAGTGAAGGATTTGTGAACCCAATATTATTATTGTTTTTATTAAAATGTTATTCTATACATTTGTATTTTTAGCGATGTGCAATGGTTTCAGCATGGAAAGGAAAGACGTCCATGGTATTAGGTTCTACCATAGGAGCTTTTTTGTAACCAGCAACCAGATGTTCTATGCACAATGCCAACATGTGTAAGTCCACTATTGCAGAGTGTTGGATTCAGTTATACTGGAAACCCAGTAAACCCCTTAATCAGCTTATTGGAGACCAGCAGTAGCTTGTCATAATCTAAAGCCCTGGATGGAATCAGATTAGAGGACTAATCCCCCCAGGAATGCAGGAGTTTATCACCCATGGTGAATGGCATGATCTCTAGGGGATTAAGGGGATTATTATAACATCTCATGAGCAGGGAGGCCTCTTTACCTTGATCCTCATGATTCCTTTTACAAGGAGCTCAATGTAAAAAGAAAAAGCTCCCTACTTGATCATCAAACAAGAGCAGGAGCATCCTGGTACATGTGGATATTTTAAAGTTAACAAGTAAACCTACATCCTGAAAGTTCATTTCCTACAATAAATAAGAAAATTTGCTGTGACACCATGTACAAAGATCTCTTAGAGATCTCTTAAAGAGATCTTTCTATATGAATGTATCACTGCAAATTTTCTGATTTATTATCATTCCACCATGCAAACCTATAGTCTTATTTTCATTTCCCACATTACTTTGCGATACACAACCACTAGTGACCAAGTTGTTTGACCACTCCTGCGTGCAGCACATTTTCTATGTTCAGAGGCCAATTTGACAAAGTCCGTTATCACCCTGAAGATTTCATTTCAGAGCAAAATAAGTAAAACCTTGATCATTCCTGTTCACATACAAGCATCAATCAATGTACAGCTGTTAGTCTTTGCCTAGAGGAAGGTCTTGCTACTTTTGCATGAGTACTACATGTACCTTCCGCCCAGGTAGCAGTTAATAAGCAGGACAGTTCTTTTCAGAACTGAGAAGTCTACCGAATTCCGAAAATCTACTCCGCGATGTAGAATAGATTGCAAGACAAGTTCTCTGAAGAACAAAAATCTACACAGCAAAGTAGATAATGGTGTTACCGCAAACCGAATATACATTGATACCTCATCACGCAATGCCTCAAAAACCATACAATCATAGAGCAAGGAAGGTACAATACAGATAAGAACCATTGAATGAACTAGTGGGTACTTTCACAACAATGCAACAGAATGAGAGCACACGCCCTCTATTGTCGAAATGTAATGCTAACAGTGCATTGCATCATAACAGACAAGAATGATACTTGAGGATTGAAGACTACTTCGTGCATGCTTAAAGCCCTTCCTCCATGCTTAAGCCATGTACAGCCAGTTCGCCTCTTGGACAACAGGCGCTGTACTGATCAGGCAGCATGGTCGGTGACGCACAGTTTCTTGGACACTTTTGCTAAAATTAAAAACTACACAATTTGTAGGTTTTATTTTTATAAAATGATACCATGTACAAATTACCGTAAATGAATGAAAGGATTATTTTACAGTATCATGCAAGATTTTTTGTTGTTTTTTTGTGGGTAATTGCTCGAAGTCGAAATGCTGTGATGTGAAGACGCATTGCTTTCATGCAAGGGTCATGATTGCTGATTTTTTAGACAAATGCCATGACAGATTTTGGTATATCGAGTAAACAGTATACTCGATATTGAATTTTCCGATAAATATCAATGCTCAAACAATCTGAAATCAGCGGACCTTAATTTATAACACCATCGACCACAGCCCTACTATCTTAATGTCAAGAAAACCAGGCAGACTCATGTTATCCAGAAAACTCTTCAGGTACAATACAATTGTGGTTCTCTTTCAGCAATAGAATAAAACTAAAACTAGACTGAACTTTCTCACTCTCCCATTGCGCTTATATTGTCAAGTTAGATCTCTGAAAGAGACATACACACAGGTGGGGAGCTGAAGCTGGTGGAAAATTTGTTGTCGCCAACTTTGTAGTCGATGCCTTTGTTTTGTTATGAGCTAGCCTCATCCTAGAACTGCGAAGTTGTTACGCTATCGTCTCCGCTGGCGATACTCGATAGCTTAAAAACCTTAATGTAGTTCTAGATGTAGGGGTTAGCTCTTAGTCACGTTTCTTAGACAAGAGCTTTGACGGATTCTGCGTAAAAATTAGCATTATGCATCTCTGCTTTTTTCCCCATTTCAGCATTTCTAGCGATTCCAAAATTGAGAACAGGAACCCATCCAAATTGAGAAGTGGAAACTTTGCATGGTACTTGATACCCAAGATCGTCGGTGCTGGCTCTCATTTCTCCAGATTTTGAGCTGACCAGTCAGTAAAGAAGTCCGTGAGCAAATGTCACAGCTTCAAGGATTAACAAATTTCAGGAATTTTTGTAATGGATTTCACCTTTATTTATGTTTACATGGGAGAATCATGGGTTGGTTATGATTATCGCAACTATTTATCGGCTATGTCTGATAATTATGATTTGGCTAGCAAGAAGCAGCAGAGGGAGTCCAGCGTATAAAATGTATAGCACTAACTAACTTGTTTGTTAATGGATGAAGGCCGACTATGATTATGAATATATAATGATGTTGATAATTAATTGATACTGAATACTAGGCCTATAAGGGCCTACACTTAAAGGAACATTACAGAATTGCAAACAAAACAGTTGCTGGCAGTGTAAGCACTTTATGTAATCCACCAGATACATAAACTGACAAACCTGTAGAAGTTTGAGATCGATCGGCCATCTGGGTCACGAGAAAATAGTGAAAAACCGATTACACATTTGCATGAAATCATAGGTTCAACAAATGAATAAAACGCTCACTGAGCGATAAACTCCAATCGGAAAATTGGTTTATTCATTTCTCATCAAAAATGGCATTTCTGACAGAAATATTTCAAGGGATGTTTTCTACTATCATCATCATTAGACCGTGTAAGTTTTATGTAAATCTGTGATCAAAAGTATATTTTACAATTTTTTTTTCTTACCAGTTCTGTAATGTTCCTTTAATACAGTGATAGGGCTATAGCCATGATAGCTAACACACTGTACTAATTAAAACCCTAGAATTATGAAGTGATTACGCTATCATCTCCATGGCAACCTCATTTATTATAGGATTAGGAGAAGCCCCGCAGGTAAACTAGTGCTGCACAATTGTTGACAATCTGGCTGAACCATCGTGCCACACATTGCAGTGTTGCGAGGCAAGCTAACTCTGCTCTGGAGTGGAAGCAGTGTGCTGGACTAGAAACTAGAATTAGTACAATAGTAGAACTTAGAAGATTAGGTCAAGCAAGGAAGTTGATAGCTAATTAATGGGGTGCCCTTTAAACTTTAAGTCTAACCTTTTTTTTCACTTAACCAATACTATACAAACTCTTACCTCCGAACACTGGGTTTCTAATGTAGTGGAGCCCAAAACGACAAAACCAAGAAGGTCGTTTCCAACAGTATGTCAGTCCCCTTTCGTAAAAAAAAACATGCGGCAGCCAACAAGTGGTCAAAAACATGTCAATTGAGGGCGCTCTATCACATTCACAAGTGTGTTAGAGTTTGGGAACAGCTCGACCGGACCGTGTGTTGTCGTGCCGTGGACCGGTTGCCGTGGGTGGCGCACAGCTGCGGCAGCACCGTTCACTCTCTCATCGTGTTCTGCCGCGCTAGCCGGTGTTGTTGCGAGAGAAAGATTTCTGCACGCTGACTCAGCATTATTTACTTCGTAGTTAGGTCCAGCTGTGATTGTGTCACCTAGTTTGACTAATATTAAGTAAAATGGCGTCAACATTTTGGAAGGCCGGTAGTGTCACACTGCTCGTTGTGCTTGCTGCTATTGTTTTGCAGAGGCGATCGGAGAAACAACTTACGGAAAGGCTGCAAACAGTTCTCACAAGTCTGCTCTTGGCAGAACACAAGGTAAAACACTTAGGGGCCTACCTAGTTCTAGATTAGGGTATCTGACGGGATGGCATAATATTATTATTACTAATTATGTGTGTTCCTCTGAGTCGTAAGGTTTAATTATTAAGGTAGAAATGTACTTCGTTAGGGTTAGTTAAAAATAAAATCGATGGATAGGCCTACTTTAGTAGTACCTAGTAGTACTGTAGTAACTAGTACTTATAAATTCTTCTTTTTATGTCTGTACCTCAGCCCAGGCGCGGTTCTACTGTCTACGGGGGGGGGGGGGGGGGGGGGGGGGGGGGGGGGCTAAAGCCCCCAAAATTTTTGTCTAGCCCCCCCCCCAAAAAGTGCAAGGGGAAAAAAGAAGAAGAAGATACAAGCTGGAAAATACTGGATCTTTATTAAAAAATAAAAATGAATAGGTTTGCACGGGCTTTTCACATACTATAAGTCTTGGCCAACATGACTTGTACGGTTAAATGTTTCATTATGGACAGGGACAAGTGCGGTGCTTAGAATTTGCGGTTTCCGCCGGCGCGCCATTCCTTCTTGTTTTCTTTTGTGTACATGAACATAAAAACCAATCTCAGTTTGGAAATGACAATGCGGTGATAAAACACAAGTGGCTCAACATATCACCAGAACAATGTTCTTTTTAGTAAGTTCTAACCTCTTTTCCTCCCCCTCCCCTCCCTTCCTAAAAGCCTTCCTTTTTTCTATTAGAGTATAAGGAGGCTTGAAAACATCAAAGAAAATGTCTGTTTTAAACATCGCCTTTTGACTTTTCAAAAACAGAGACCTTTGTCTCCCACTTAAACAACAAACAGTCATAGGATGGTTGATTACGAGACCACACCAGAGCCATGTTACATTAGTTTCAACAACGTTTCTCTGCCTATTTATCTCTCGATGGCTACCTCTGGAGATAATAGTTTCCATTTTTCCGCACTCCAATTAACACATCACTAATTCGCTGCAGACTGGTTAGGCCAAGTAACAAAAGGGTCATTCCGTGTCAATTCAACACGCTTTTGGACCTGACCGTCACGGATTAAAATGAAATTTTGTGTGCTGATTGGACTCAATGAGAAACCCCCAGAACGAAATTTTTTGTCGTTCGGTTGATTACTTTTTGAGATATGGGTTAACGAACTTTTGACTAATTAGCATGACCTGCTGTGTTTGGACATTCATATCTCCAAAAGTAAAGCACCTACAGAGATAAAATTTACATCATTTTAAAGCTCTTGAAATGGCCGCATTTGATAACATAAAATCAAAATTATACCGCATACCACAACAAAGTTACGCAAAAAATGACATTTGACCTTGATTTGCGAAAATGCGTATTTTTCAAAATGCATAATTTTTTTTCCAATTTTAGCTTAAGATGTAAGCAACATTTTCCAAAACAAATTTGGATGGACACTCTTACAGTTTTTTAGTTATGATTATTTGAACATTAAAATGTACGCAATGTACATGTTCAAATGTACACGTACAGTGTATTATGTATAGTAATGTGTAATGTACATTTAATAGATGCTACATTTGCATTGGGGATAAAGAAAATAATTTGTTTTTCCTCTTCACTGATGTGTACTATATACAGAGTACTTTCCCGAGTTCAGAGGGAAAAAAAATCCACTGGCAATCACGCAGATGGGATTCGAACCCACAACCTATTGCATAGGTAGAGCAGATGTCTTACCACTAGACCACTAAGATTGCCAGGCAGTTAGAGGCAGTTCAAATCCTACGTTTAAGCAGCAATGATTTAATTAATAGATGTTAATGTTTGTCCGCTGCTAAAATAAAGGATAGCTGCCGGGCTAGTTGGGTGGTCTAGTGGTAAGATATCTGCTCTAGCAATGCAAAGGTCATGGGTTTGACCATGGTATGACCCCCCCCCCCCCCCCCCGAGTGATTTGCCAGTAGATTTCTTTTCACAGAACTGAGTATACAGTACTTAATACACAACAATGTAAGGGGTAAAAACAAATTATTTTCTTTATCCCCAATGCAAATGTAGCATCTATCAAATGTACATTACACGCAACTGCATCATGTGTTGTATGATTATTGTATCTTTCTACTTATTATGCGACAAATACATGAAAAATGCGCTGTTTATATGTTCCCAAAAAGAAATAGCAGTAGCGAAAGTTAGAGGGTGACGTCACGTGCAAAAGGTCTAGCCCCCCTAAAATTGTGGCTCTAGAACCGCGCCTGCTGTACCTCAACCTTAAAAAGTAACTGGGGCGCTGTACTCCTTTAAAAAAAAATGACAGGGACTTCTGACTACTGTAGTGTTCTGGGGCGCTGTGTTGTCCAGACTGTCACAGTGTCATCAGGTCATGGAGAGGTGGGTCCCTCTATTTTAATATTATCTGTTTACACTCTACAATTTTGTAGACGTAGCGTTGGTGGTTTTATAACAACTGGAATTGATTGATTCAGTTATAAAGATATATTGTAATTCATTCTTCTTTAGTTTGGTACTACTGCTACACTTTTTGGCGGAATCGCAATCTAACTTACAATGTGATCCTCTGCCCATATGGATGGAGGAAGGAAACTAGATTCCTTCCTCCATGCTCTGCCTAAATTCTTACACAGGCTAAAGGTTGTTGAGGGATTACTAAGGCTAAAAAGGGACAAGGTCCGTTTTGGAGGAAATAAGCTACTGACTGCTTAAGTTTCTCTTTACAACACACTAATCTTGCCTTAAGTCTCAACTATTGCAAACAAAATTGTTTGGGCACGCTCCAGTAACAACGAAATTCATACAATCACTATCATTAAAAAACGGGCCTTTAGAAGTTGCACTTTCACACCCCTGCGCTCATACTGCACCTCTTCGCTTCACTACACACCTTAACAATCTCAGATATTAATAAACCCCACAAAAGGAGTTTTATGCATAAAAGCACATTCACAACATTCTTCCCACAGTGTTTTCCTCTTATTTTTTTCTCCAGTTCAAAGCATTCACAATCATAACACCCAATCAAACCGCAATTACTTTTCTACCATTTGCACGCACCACCTATTCTCTGAACACATTGAGATTCTTCGGACCTCGTCTTTTGAATGGTATTGACGGCAAGATCAAGTCAGGGTCATCTGTGGGTTGTTTTAAGAACTCTCACAAAAAACTTTGTGTCTCTAACTTTCTCGAGTAGATTCTTCTCTTTTCATCCTTCATCTACATACATGAGTTTCTAGTTATGATTTACTTTCTTTTTCCGTCCTACATTAGCTCGTTAAGTCGCGTTAGCTTTGTTTGTTTGTCCTGTTCCGTCCCCTGTCTGTCCTGTACTTTCTGTTGTAACTAAAGTTCTGTTTAGAAGTGTAGTACTCCCTTGTTCAGACATTTCTCTACAAAACTGGGTCTTTTGAATATGCCTAGCTGCATCATTGTGTCCTATATAATTTTCATTTTTGTAGTTCTTTGTACATCTTTGTTCAATTGACCTTCTCTATAATTACTTGTCTGTACATTTTGCAATATGGAAATAAAGGTTGAGTTGAATTGAATGGAATGATTGGCTAACCCTCTGTTGATACGTAGCCGTTAATTTAAACATTCTTGAAAACACACAGATACCTACATGTAGAACTTTACGATAATCATAGCCCGCAATCCTCCCGATGCTTGTAACCGAAGGGACTTGACCATTACCAAGAGCTACGATTGTCTCACTCGCAGCTAACTTTGACAACTGCATTGTCTGTGAGGAATCACAAAGATCTACTTCAACGGCACTAAGATAATTTAAACTTTGGCGAAATCCAATCAATTTGTGTTTCATGATTACGTATATATTAAGGAAAATACTTAGCGGTAGTTGCGTAATTAAAAAAAAAGGTCATTTAGGCCAGCGTTCAGCAGCTCCTCATACCGAGTTTTTGGAAACAGCATGTCACGTGATGAAAATATACCATAGACTCTGATGACGTACATGAATGGAGACGGCTTCTTTACCCCCCGCGCAGTGAAGTGTGTTTATTGTACGCGTCTATAGCTATTCACACAGTAAACGAGGACAAAATGTCAGACATTAGCGGATCGTGGGAGGAACACAGTGTGGACGAAGAAGAATTAGGAAATACAGATGATAGTGAGGATAGTGAGGATAGCTCTGACGGTGGAGGGAGCTCTTCCGAAGACGAAGAGGGCGTTGATGAAGCTGGGGGAGTGCTTGACGAGGAATTGCGAGGTGCCAAACCGTACAGGTTTGAGCCACTGGCCGCCGATGATCGTGAACGTGCGAATCCTGATGCAGGAGGTCGACTAAACAATACTGAATGGTGAGTCCCACAGGTTTTTTGAAGAACAAACATTGCTACATTTTGAAGCTGACCCCCACCCCCCGCGGTTGAATATTTCTCCCCTAAACATAATTAAGGTTGTTTCTGCAACAAGCCAGTAAACCGTTTCATTACCTCCTCTGATGTGATTGAACTTTACATCACATTAGATGGGAGAAGTTGTTCACCAGTGGGCTCCTGGTCACCATACTTAGCATATATTCAGCAAAAGCTTCTTGCAAAACCTGAACAAAAGTTCAAAACAAACATTGTATTTAACCTCGAAGTCAAATGTCATAATTTGGGCATTGTATTCACACACATGTATGGCTTTGCCCTTTGTAGGCCCAAGTAATTTTTTACCATGGTCCTTCCCTCGGTACTCCTCCCCCAGGGATACAATGATGTTGAAAACAAACTAAACTGGAAAAGCAATGTAAGGTCAATAATGAAGTCTGTAGGTTGTACTTGAAGTTGAAGGGGAGTCTTGTACACATGTATGTGCACTGGGATGACAAGGTCAAGGAGGTGAAGTAGAATTGGTAACTAGTTACAAACTTTCCTCAACTTCAAACTCGAATCATGCTCACAATCACATCGAGTGAAAAGGAAAATTGTTGATGGTTGTGGTAGCCCTACTATTGAGTTTGAAATCTCTTGCGAGAAGTGCATGTTTTGAAATGAAAAGAAACGATGGTAAAATATCAACTACATACTCATAGAACTTAGTTTTAGAACTTAAAAGTTGCTTACCCAGCTCTTCTCTCTTTTCTTAAATGACATGCCAGACGAGTGTTGGCTGAATCGCTTAGTTTCATTTGGCTGTGCCTGTTTTACTCTCTGTTTGAAAAGATGATGGCACTGCAGATGGGGCTTTCATGGTTGGGATTGAACCTGGCTTAAGCCTGTTATAGCTTTTTAATCCAAAACTGCTCTTTAGTTGCGATGTTGCAACCCGACAGTCGTCCGTAAAATGGGCACTGCAAATCATGGTCCATTTTGTCACCGTGAAACCCTGTGTTGGTCACCGAACGCACCCATTCCCTTCTCTGGACAGGATCTCTTGGGAATCGAAATAAAAACTCACATCTGGGTTCCTATCTGCGTTCCAAGTACATCCACCAACAGAACATGAGTTCGGCATGGTCAATTCTCACGTCTTAACTTGGTGAATGTATTCGAATAATGAGATCATCACACATAGTTACCGTGTAAACACACGACACATCGCTACTTCCTGGTTTCCCCTTTCTTACAAGTACGTCATCATTCGCTGGTTCACCCACGTATCTTATAGTTGGTTCGTGGTGCGCGAAAATACACGTGCTTCAGTATGGGACATGCTGGTGCCTATGGAGGGAGCCATGGAAGCGCGCGAGTTTTTAAAAACCCTAAGATCGGATTATTTTTTCCAGTTAAAATTACGAAAAAAATATATGTTTAAAACAATCCAATCTACAAGGTCAGAATACTTAATAACATTATGTTTAAGATTCAGCAATTTGTTTTATTTCGCAGATATTGCTGAAGTAGATCTTTAAACAATGTTTAAGATTGGGCAGATTTAGTTAAATTTACAACTGTGTTATTTTAGTGGCACAATAGCCTTAATTACACTACAATGAAATCACATGTTAGTCACATGCACTTCCTGCTATTATTACAACCATAACTTTTTACAGCTGGTCAACCATGAGAGGTCAGTGTGTCCTTAAAAACAGTCACAACACCATCACATGGAACAACTGGCTGTTTACTCCATCCACAGAGCTTGATTGTTATGTGGCTCCATAAAATATATACATTATAACACTGTATGTTTACTGTTATCCTTAGACTAGTGTGACCCATGCATTTTGCTTCCAATTCTGTGTTGTAGTTGACACCAGAAAAACTTAGAATTGAAGGTTCAAGAAACAAAACAACGATAGTAATTGTCTACTTCACTTTTTATTGCCTGATGAAGTTGTGTCGAAAGGAACCTTCAAACCTGTCTTTTCAACTGTGATGTTTTTCCTTATAGTCCATATAACCTTTGTTGACAAAAAGGGTGGCCTTGAACGTTCCAGGGCCTTTCTGGCAGGCAATATCAGGGCTCGAATTCGGTGGGAAATATCCACAAGACTGAAGGACTTGTAGCTCAAAAGTTTTACTGGACCAGAATTTATTTCACAAGACCAGAATCAAAATGAGTTGAACAAGCACTAAGAAAAGGTCTATCTCATTTGTATTATGTGTAAGTTTACTTTGATACTCAGCAGAATTGAATGGTTTTTATCAGACTCATAGTCAACTATTCACAAAGATATTACACAATGAGGTATTCTGTTAATATTCAGTTGAAAAACACCAGACCACTGGACTCGTCCAGCATGTGAGTTTACTGGCCTGATGCTAAAATCACTGGCCTCGGGCCTGTGGTCCAGTTAGAACAGCGCATTACGCAGGGTGTGATATGGGTCGCGTGATATAGGTGTATGTATATCACACCTCTTGTTATTATGGATCAACGAATCAGAATTGAGGATTCAAGTTTGCTTGAAGATAGTTGATTGTAACTGATATGTTTTAGACTCTGTTTTGGGTTTTTTTTTTTTTTGGGGGGGGGGTATTTTCAGAACATTTTTGCCAAATGTTTCTCTTAAAGAAAAACCAGCATTTAACATAGCTGTTTTCACATCTAGTTGTTCCATGCTCATTTATGTATTTAATATTACATTGTCTAGTGCATTAAAGGCACAGTACACGTTTGGTAATTGGAGCCTACTGATTGTGTCAATCCTATATAAATGTAGGTACATACAGTAAAAGTAGCCTGTGAAAATTTCACTTAAAAGGTGGTCGCGTTTTTGAGATATCACCGAAAAACGGAGCGAATATTTCCATGCAGGAAGAATATTCCCCAAGGAATTTGCAGTCTGAGAAGTGTTTCTCACAGAAACGCTGCTCAGATTCAAATTTGGGGGAATAAAAAGTGATATGTTTTTCATAACCGTAGTACTTCGAAGTTAAAAGTTTCTCAATATTCATTATACTACCATGACTACCCAAGGCTGCTGTACTTCTTACCAAGTAAGTTTTTATTGCCATTATTTTCAGAGTCATAACCAAACGTGTACTGTGCCTTTAAGGAAAATCAGTTTTGTATGTAAATTGTAATTTTTGCCCTTGGATTGGGTGCTTTGGGCTGTAAAAGTGTTTGTTATGAAATAAATATATTTTTTTTGGAAAGGTGTTTTAAAAGTAGAATAGGCCTATATAATGTTTTACACAAATGTCCCTCGAAATTGTGTGGTTTTCCTTTTACCTCGTGAACTTACATGGTTCGTAATTTTGTGGAGTCCAAAATTTGGTTCTACAAAAATAGTGGACAGTGTTACATGTAGTTTACGAAGTAAAGTTAAAAGTGCACAATTTCGAGGGATATTTGTGTGATTCATCTACCTTTAAAACGTCTTTCCAACCATATTCATTTTCATAACACAGCGCCCAATCTGAAGGCAATGTGTCCCTTTAAGATAATTCTCCCTGGAGCTTCTCAAGATGACTGCAACATCATACCAGAAGACTTTTCACTTCTTCCAGGAAATTGTACATTTAATAGAGATTTCAAAGGCACAGAGCAAAGACCAGGGGCACATATATTTGAACACTTTCAAAACCACTGGCTAGGCTCCAGCTTAGGCACTGTCTGCCTCTTTTAAGCAGGCATGCAACTTTTCCTCGGATTAGCTGATTTCCTCTTTTTTACCATTCAAAATTGAAAAATAGGGGGCCTACTGTACAAAATCATTGAAATTTTGTAATTTCCTCTTTTTTGGTGAAGTTACAGTTGCGTGCCTGTTTAAGTCCTGTACTAAAATGGCACACTTTTCAAAATTACTGATGGCGCAAGTTCGGTACGTCCTTTAGCATCACCCTTAGCTAAGTCATAGCCCTAGCTGTAGCCAGCCAATTCGGATATGGCCCCAGTCTTCAGTACCAAATGAAATCCACAGGCTGAGAGTAGTCTTCCATAATTTAACCAAGTTATAGAATTTTCCATAAAAATATATTTTTTTTAGTTTTAGATGAGCCCCTGAACAAGTGTTTATTTGTGTAATCATAAAAGATTGTAATTTATTTAGTTTAAAAAAATCAGACTTTGCCTTGCCCTGTTATGATAAGATGAAAACATTGTCCTGTTTCATCTAAAAATTAGTGAAATGATTATCCTAAATATAACTCAACTTGTGTTTTAATGTATTTTCTCTGCTGAAATTATTGTTTTGATGTAATAAAATGAAATGCTACATCTGTCATGTTTAATAGATTTGGCAGGCCAGCATTTCATATCATAAAAGACTAAAATAAAATTCAGCAATACTTAACTCTCTAACCCAAAAAGACTTTATCGTGTGAAGATACTTAAATATCTCAAGAAACCAAGAAATAAAGCATTGTTTATAGGTAGATAGATATTTTTATCCACATCATAAGAAATACAGAAATGTGGCTTCTGTTGGCTATAAATTACATTAAAAAGTAAGAACTAGTAGACAATTGAAAACACTAATATTTACAATGATTAAAATAACGTTTACAATCATTTGTGTCGACAGCCCAAATCTTAGGTTTTAAATATCTTTTCTTTTATGTCTCTTTATCATGAACATGGTAAAAGATCTACAATGCATAAAACAAGACAACAACAAAATTAAGCTCTATTCATACACGTATCAATAAACTATTATTACACACTGCTGGCTAGGAGACCTGATTTGCATATTGATTATGCTGCAAAAGTTTGCCAGCAACTGGCATTGCAATCCCCGTCTGTTTATCAAACTGGTTGAAGCCAGATTTTAATCTGATTATCTGAATATTGGATGACCCAACCTGTATGAACTACTTCAGTCCTGGGCCCAATTTCACAGAGCTGCTTAAGCACAACAAGTAGCTGAGCACAACAAAATGTTGCTTACCAGAATAAGGTTATCGACCAAAGTACCATGTCATTCGACAATCTATGGCTGGTATCCTGCTTGTTTGTGCTGAGCATAAAGTTACTAAGCATAATTCCCTGCTTAAGCAGCTCTATGAAATTGGGCCCTGATGTTAGATCTCATCCATATATCTGATAATCTGTGGAATTATATTTTCAGATTCGTTGGCTTTTGTATCCCAAAATGTTGCACAAATTGTGTGTTTACGCAAGGATGTTTTAAAATGCATGCTCCAATTTATAAACGTGCAGTTTATAAATGTGCTTCAATTAACAAACGATGCAGTTCATGATAATTTTAGGTGTTGTATTGACTTTAACTATCTGTATGTACATTTGTACGCTAAATATTTTGCTAGATTTTGGTGAAAGCCAATCGGATACCAAGCTTCATGACAGCTCATTCGCATTTGGTAATATTCAGCCAAGAAATGAATGATGTATTAAATGGTAAATATTAATGGACTATAAAGAGTGAGAAAGTAATTATTGTACAATAATTATTTTACCATTGATCTGCTGTCCACAAATAATAATAATTAGTTTTTATATATTAAATGCCTTATCAACGGGGGCTCAGAGCGCTTATCATTATGTATTTCTAGACAGGTTTTTTAAGTTTATAAATTATGAGACCCATTTATGTAACACCTTGTACATGTAAGGGTTTAAGGTGCTGCGGCGCATTCAGCAACCACTGCCAGAAACACTGGGGCAGACTCCTTCTCTTAGCGATAACTGTAACTGGGTTCTTTTACGTGCATTACACAACACACAGGACCATTGGCTTTGTGTCCCATCCGGAGGCCGAAGCAATAATGCTTAAATAACACAATGCCAAGACCGGAACTCACACCCACACTCTGCTGATAATGGACACCGGAGCTTGAGTCCAGTGCGCTTGACCGCTCGGCCATGACAAATCAAAACACGTACTTGTATAACTATGATATATTTATACACATATTAACATTTCAAGAGATCTGTGATTATTCCTTCCCTGATCTACTTGAGAATTTTCCCAGTGCTTTTGTTTACAAACATGACCCAATTTCTGTGCATGTACTTGACCATGGACTTTGGTTCAGGCCTTTTCATGACCTACAACGTATACATGATAAAATGATAATGTTGCAGGTTGAAATTGCCCTACAATAAATAGAACTTGGGAATCTTAAAAACTTCACTGATTAATATTTATCTGTACCAATACATGATAATAAACTAAGTTATGTCAGTATTGAATTCAGAGTACATACATGTGACTAGCTCAGATATAAAAACAACTCAATACACAAACAACAATATTTAACAAGCAATCAAGATCTAATGGAACTCAAAACTCCGAGGGGTAGGAAATCTTGTGTTCTGGGAGAGACCACAGGGCATGTTTGCTTTCAACAAATCCTTGGGTTTTTGAATTTAAATAGTGTTGAGATAGAAGTGTAGTGACCACGGGATATGTGGAGAACTGGAACTAATTTTAATTTGTTTCTTTTTTTCTCTCTTTGAAGTGTGTACTGTAGTGTTTTCAATGGTATTACTTGTAAGCATGTGTCACACACTCAGCAAGCTTTAAAACAAAAAAAATTACCTGGATTCGAAATGCATCAAACTAGAAAATATTGCCAAATTAGCTGTCTGGCTGCTGTAATCCTAATACATTGCAAACGATTTCTGTCTCTCTCTCTCTCTGTTACTATTGCAATGTATATGTGGCAGCTCATAATGACATTTGTATTGTTTTAATGATAATGATTGTATCTCTTCAACCTGAGCTATTGTCAGATTCTAGTTTGATATGCTGGTAGATTTATGAAGAGGCAATGAAGTACTTTTGTTACTCGTGCAACGTGTATCCCTGTGTTCAAGAATGGAAGTGTTTGTTGTTATGTTGTGTTGCTTTGTGTTGTTTGTTGTTGTTGTTGTTGTTTTGTTGTTGTTGTTGTTGTTTTTTACGAGCCATACAAGCCATAGTCATTTGGACTGGACCTCCACAATTGTCATGACGTTCTTTAGTGTATCGTTCAGTATTGAAATATATGTACTATTGATTGATAGTTTAGTCACCTTGGATTCCCCTCCATTCAAATCAATTTAACTAATGGAAGCATGAAGGGCAAACCAGCTGGACTTCTTTTTTGGTTTAAAAAAAGGAATCAGTGTTCGTTATTGCTGTATAGACCTTTATTATGCTGAGTTCATCCTGAATGCAGTATTAATAGTGTAAACTGATTCAAACCTGTACCACAGGTACACAGTTCAGACTTGTATCTAAATTTAGACCTGCTTGTTACTAGTTCGTGAAAAGAACAGCTGGTTTTTTGTTTGCTTCAGAATAAAGAAATCCTGCTCTTGATCTTCTTCTCTGGTGCTTAGGGTACTTGTTCCCAGAAGCTCTTTTAAATCAATATCTCCAGGAGTTCTGAAATGCCATCATTTCAACATCCCTCCTAAAATTTATGGCCTTATTTTAGATTATTTTGTCAGCGATGTCTCTCAACCCTGCAGGATAAAGAATATGATTCAGGTTTCACACATGTGTATAATTTGCTTCCATACATGCGTACATGTTTTTTTAATTTTAAACAGTCGTGTCGGGGCATATGGCCTAGATTATACAGAAATGCATGGCGTCTCAAAGGTTAGCTCAAAAGGCTAGCTGAGTTAATGACACGTAGTGTATGTGTACAAAAATTTCACATACATGTCTAATGTACAAGCATCACTTTATTGCCATCAATGTGGGCCCTTTCCTTTGTGACTTTAACTTGTGAATCGTTTCATGAAAATGACAAATTCATGAGGAAATACCTGATGCTATATTTGCAAATGTTACGCCATAATTATTTGCAATTTGCAATGCCATTAATTTAGCTGTATGGCAAATTTGAGCTTTAATTCTGCCATAGTTAATTCTTGGGCTTTTTCAAAACCTCGGCTTAGGCTCTGTCTCCGGCTCCGGGCTCAGTTTGATGTTGGAAACACTGCTCCAAAATGTACACTGCTCCAAAATTAATGCCGGAGTCCAATCTTAGGTTTGGAAAAGGCCCCAGTATTGGTACTCTATGTCCACAGCTGACATCAGAGGACGTGCACAGCAGACGGACACAGACGACAATCGAGCTCAGCATTCTCAGTGCTCATTGTCCATGGTGCTGAGTTTTAAATTTAATATCCATAAAATGAACTCAAATCAGGCATGACATTTGGGGTGGGGGGAAAAAAGGAGGAACATTTTTATCAAGTACAAGGGCTGTCCTACATACGTACACATGATATCACAAGGCTTTTACAGATTTTTCAGGCTATTTATAATGTAAGAAAGGTTTTTCTGAGGGTGATAATTCGTATCAGATTAAAGTAGGAAAATATCACGCCTGTAAAAATACATTTAAATTGTATGTGTTGGAAAGTCTGCATGGTTTATTCAAACGATCCAGGTGCGGGCCGTTGTCAGTAACGCATTCACCGATTGCAGGCAAATCGATATGGTACCGTAAACATTTATTCAGTGTACACATGGGCTGCTCGTACATTGCAGGGCTTGAAATTAACGTTGGACTGCAGGCCCGAGGGCCAGTGATTTCAGCGCCAGGCCGGTTAGTATATTCACAACCGGACAAGTCTGGTTGTCTGGCTTTCTGCAATTGAATAATAATAGTAAAATCCTCACTGTGTAACAAAACAAAATTGTGTTCAAATGTTGAATTTGAGTCTGATAAATATCTGTCAAGTTGTAAAGTACCCAGTAGGACAAATGCGATCAATCTTTCTCGTAGTGCTTGATCAAATAAAAACAGTAAGGATTTTTAACTGGTGTTTTTTTTTTCTCTTCTCATCTTGATTCTGGTCCAGTAAAAATTGTGAACTACAAACCCAGTGGTCTTGTGGGTTTTCAAGCCTTGCATGTGTCATAATATTATTAGCTGAGTGGGAACAGAAGAATAAAGGAACACAAAAGGAACAATTGCTGTCCTCACATTGGAAGTCTTTGTACTAAATTATGTCCTCTCAAGTTATCAATGTCTCAAATGAAAAGTAAATGTTATTACTGGTGCATTATAAATTCCGAGTGCTGCTACAGGATGAACTAAGTGTCTCATTTCAGTTCAGAATATAACATTATTTCCTTGTGGAGAACACCCAAACCTCTTAAGAATGACAACTTGTACCCTTTTTAATTAACTATTTAGCAATACTTTGTTTATACTTTTGTATTTGGGAGGTATTTGGTTGTGATTAACTTACAAAATCTGATGTCTGATGTCACTATTCACTAAATGTTCCTTTGTGGAAGCCAACAAACCTTGAAACCATTACTCCCTGACATGAACAAGAACGTGTCTGTGGATCACTGGCATGTATGCTGCTCGTGATGATTTGACTTTTTTATTTCTGCAAGTTACAGCCGTTGTTGTTTAGATGATCTTCCCAACAAGTCAAAACTCCCACAAGGGGATATAGGAGTCTGGAGTCACTTGCAGGTAAGAGGGACAGGACACAGGTCAAGTTCGATTTGGTGGAGGATTCAGACTGAACCTCGCCACTCACGCCGTCGCGCCTGACTGCATTTATTACGCCACATAAGCACATTGCATATATCACCACATAACCACCAAATCTCTTCCTGCAGATCAAGACTACCTCAGGGGAACCTCGCCGTGTAGCGGTAGGTCTGGGGTCCTGTCTCGATGCGGTGACCACGTCCAAAGAGTTATTCGACAAGGTGGCGATTGAACCGCCGGAGGAGGAGGAAGCAAAACACCATGATTCCATCAAGTCTGCAGAGGACCTGGCCGAGAGTTTCGCTTTGTTCTTTTCCTACGGAGCTGCCGCTGAGTAAGGATGTGTTTCGTGTTTTCGATCACTGTCCAGATTATAGATTATTCAAAACCATAAGGAAGAACTTCATACAGCGATGATTAAGGTTTAAATGGAAATGAGTTTTATTGTGAAGTAATCTGCTCCTTTTTATAGGGGCATACTCCAACTTGCCACAAAATCTTCCATGTGGTATGCACACAATGTTGAACTGTTAACCCATGCCGAACCATTCTTTCAATGCATTGGTATGTGTGGTCGATCTGTGCCACAGATTGCCACTGCAGAAATTGACCAAGGATGAGAGCCTCATTTCCATCAACAGTGGCCCAAATTCCATTGCAATTGAGAGTAGTTGGTGGCTTCTCTATTTTTACCACTCATTGAAGCACCTTTTGCAACGGCTCTACTCTCCACATGAACATGTGTGTGCCCCCAAAATGGCACTGTCGTGGCATTGTGAGGTATGGAGTGGTTTTCTCAAGAAACGCACTGATAGTAGGAGTTTTTTTAATTTAACCAAAGTTGACATTGGCTGTCACAATGCATAAAATGCCTTTTGAATCGATACATTCAATTTAAGTACCAAAAAAATGTTCATAACTCCAAATGTTTAAAGATGTTTTGATTGCAAATTGTATCAGAGAGAACATTTAAGTGGTAAATTTAATTGATACAGTCGCTGAAAGAGGTTGTTCCACGAAGGATACATAACAGCAAAAAAATGGTTAGAGTATTTTCACAAGAACATTGAATCCCTGAACGTTTAGCGAGGTGACAGCAGGTACCAACCGCATCTCTGGCCGCAGCATTTGCAAACGGACACCAACCCTTAGAAAACTGAGGAATGATCCATGCATGAATCGTTTTTCAGATTCAAATTTTTGGGGTGAAAAACTATCCAAACCTTATTACTTAGGAGGGAATCCTTTCTCAAAATAGTTTATACTATCAACAGCTGCAGTGCTTCCCATCAAGTAAGTTTTTATGGTCATTAATTTTGGGAGTATTTACCAATCTATGACCCTACCTTTAAGAATGAATTAACCCGATTGGTTCAACAGGCGCTATGTTCATGACAAGATGCTGTTCAAGCGATTGGTAGCCGCTGCGCATGATCTACCGGATACAAAGTGGGTGCTTGGCGGTAATGCTGCAGTGATGGCCAACCGGATGACCATGGAGGGATGTAAGTGCCTACTGGGTAGCATCATGTCCAAATCAACAATCAAGGAAATGCAGCCGGGAGTTATTGGTGAGTCTTGATCACTAGTTGTTTTCGTTAACCACAGCAACAAAAATGTTGTCTTTGTAATTTCATCAAGAACGTCAAATACATCCACATTTAGCGAGGTGATAGGGGGATACCAACCTCATCTCTGGCTGCAGCAAGCACAAAAGAGCACCACAGAAATTTGAATCTCCAAGAGTCGCCTAAAGGCGATCATTGGAGATTCAAATTTGTTGACATACTTTCATTGATTTCTAATCAACGGGGGCACTTCAGACCAAATAATTTCGCAGGATGCTCGACTACCATTACCATCTTCATAACAAGTAGGCCTTCGAATAAAAGTTACACTTTTTTTAAAGGGGGGGTCATTACCAAACTATGACCCTACCTTTAATTAGTAAATGCCTACATGTAAATGACGGAGCATCTAAGCACACAATTCACTGCATTACTCTGTTGCATTCACCGCCAGTTGTCACACAACACCATTTATTAGATGGTAAATTTGCATCGGAGATCAAGAATATTATTTGGTTTTTACCCTAACATTGATGTATGTAAAGCACTGTATACTCAGTACTTTCCCGAGTTCTGTGAAAAAAAAATCCACAGGCCTGTTACTCGGTGTGGGATTTGAACTCACGACCTTTGCCATTCTAGAGCAGATGTCTAACCATTGATATTACGTTATCTTCTCAATGAAGTGACCGATGTGGCTCCGGAAGATGACGACTCGGCGGAGGAGATTCATATGATCTTGGAGTATAAGAGAGAGGAGTCATGGGGAGACTTCACCGCCCCCCGTGCTAACAGGTGAGTAAGAATCCTTGATACCACTAACCCCGTAGGTGAAGCTTAACATGGCAGTCAGGTTGCCGTACCGCTCCACGTGCTAACAGGTGGGTAAGAATCCTTGATACAACTAACCCCGTAGGTGAAGCTTAACTTGGCAGTCAGGTTGGCGTACCGCCCCCTTTGCTAACAGGTGGGTAAGAATCCTTGATAACACTAACCCCTCAGGTGAAGCATGACATGGCAGTCAGGTTGGCGTAGTGTCACCTTGCCTTGCCTTCCACCTCTGGGGACCCGAGCTCAAATCACACCGGGGCACTACATGGATGGGGTTTTTCAGTCCCTGCCTGAATGCGTGGGTTTTTCCCTGGGATATTTCTCTGGGGTTTTCCTCCCACACCTAAAATTGTCATTGTCTTCTCTCCATGGGGTTCTTGGCTAGTATATAGTGATTAAGTTCGCTTTCTGTGAGTCCTTGGCTTCACAACCAGAATAGATTAAATGAAAAATTAAATGAGTGAGGGAGCCCACATTTTAAGCCGCATGATAAAAAACTTTGGACTGTAGATTCAATCTGGTGCGACCCGAGGCCTTTCTAGCTTAACGATTGTAAGCTACTACACATGGGATAAGCAGAAACTCCTTGGTGAACAGGGCCCAATTTTATGGCTCTGCTTACCACAGAATTCTGTGCTTAAGGCACTCTGTATAACTTGTGATTCTATGGGCTGTAAGCGAATAACTTCACGGTAAGCAGAGCCACGAAATTGAGCCCAAGCAGTACTATCAAGTAGAATAAGTAATCCCATGATATGTGTCCACAACGGAGACCACTGATCAGGCGAGTAAAATGACTGTCAGCCAGTTTCTGCCCACCCCTCCCTGCTTCATCTGAAGTTCTTCTACATCGGTTTAATATAACTTTATCTTTTGATATGAAGGTTCATTGTTCACAGCGACACTTCCAATCCCCTTCTGTCATCACTCGAGACATTCCAGGAGCAGCTTAAGACGTTCAACCCTCATGCCGTGGTCATCGGGGGACTTCAGATGATGGACAACTTCCCCTTCAATGGAGGTAGGTCTCATCTCCAAAGAGGAATTTATTCAACTGCGACTTTCCACTCTTAATTTGTAGATTTGCAAGTTCGAGTCCCGGTCGTGACACTTGTGTCCTTCAGCAAGACACTTAACCATTATTGCTGCCTCCTTCGGATGGGACATAAGAAAAAGAACCCAGTGCACATATCGAAAAAGAGAATGGGTTTGCCCCGGTGTTCCTGGTTTGATTGGCAGCATATTGCGCCACAGCACCTTGTAAACCATTACATGGTGCTAGGTAAAGGAATAGGTCTAATACTACAAAACGTAGCTCCAGAATACCTTGCAGGAAAAGACTGAATGTTGAAGCGCCTTGAGCGTCACAGAGTGACGGATATGAGCACTATATAAGAAGCCACTATTATACTTGTGTAAATTTTCGCATCCACAACCTTTCTGTATTGTTTATTTTTGTGCGCAGATGAACGAGGCCAGAGACTCAGACTTCTAAACCGCATGCTCACTGAAGACATCTCCCGCGACACCCCAATCCACTTTGAATTCGCATCCTTCGCTGAAGAGGCTACCGCCCTTGACGTCATGGAAAATGTTGTGTACTACGCCGACTCCCTGGGTATGAACGAGCAAGAGCTCCCGAACCTCTACAACCTTCTGCACTACGGTAACATTAGCGTCGTGTCCGATCCTTACCCTCGCGTCGCCACAGTCTTGGACCAGATGCGCTCTATTTATAGAGCTCTGAAGAAGGCTTCCAATAAACGCAGGAGGGCCCTGACGCGTCTCCACGTCCACACGCTAGCCTTCCAGGCGATTCTGACCACCAGAAATTCACACTGGAAGAACACCATGTCCGCGGCTGCCAAGGCGTCCCTTACGGCACACAGGCACGTCTGCGGAAGCACCGGCGTCGACGTTACCAAATCCCGACTGATCATGGACGAGTCCTTCTCCCTCTCGCGTGAGAAAGACAGCCAGCGTATCTCCTTTGAAAATAACCGCGCCGTCTCGTGTTGGAATGAAGATGATTATGAAGTATGCATCGCCCCCGTCTTAGTCTGTACCGAGGTTTTCAAGACAGCCGGTGGTGGTGATAACATATCGGCTGCTGCATTGGCCGTTCAAATTTAAATACAACATCCGCCTGAAAGAAACCGCAATCAAATTTGAAAAAGCCCTTTCCCTAATCGACCTTATGCACATGACATCATTTGAGTAGGGCGCCCTTGGCTAGAGGTCAAAAGAAAGTTACTCATAGGCCAATTCTGTGCGCTGTGCATACATAGATATGCATTTTCCATTCTTGCGCCATCTTTTTTCCTGTAAGATGGCGGCGTGATGACATCAATGCATAAGGTCCATACAGTAAACTCTTGGATAAAAGTACCTGGAAATCAAAATACAAAGTATATACAGTACACTGAATACAGCATTTTTAGTGACAAGGGTGTAAACAATACTTCACATGACTTGTTGTAGCCCTCTACAGAATCCCAAAATGAAAGGTGACCACATTAATTTAAAAAAATATGTGAAGGGCGTTCAAAATTGTGCTAATTCTTAGTTTTTAACTGGACTTTGAATACACTTCAGCACAGCAATTGATTTTCTGAACCCCTTTTGTTACTTTAACAGTCAAATAAAATTTTCCCATATGAAACTTGACAGAAAATCTGTTTTGCTTTGTGCTAATCTTTTTTTTTTGAAGACCCACAATAATGATCATAAAATCGGTTTCAAAATCAACATGACAATCAGAGACCTAATAACGCTAAAATTTTATAAACGTATTGCCCGTTTTAAATTAAAATTTGAACCAAAATACCATGTATTCATTTTGATTGTTTTAAGCAGCTGACGATAACAAAAAGATTAACTAAACATACATCAACAAGTTTGTTTGTCATCGGCAAGTTTCACATCAGTCTCTTAGAGTGGGGTTCATACAAAAGTTCTTGGGAAGGGTCACCATAAGACCAATGGATGCATAAATACTACGTACACGTTTCCATTTGTTCTGAAACCAAATTGTGATTTCTGTCTCCTCAGTTTTACGCCCAAAGATGGGGAGGTTCGGGTATGGGAAATGTTGGACTTTTATCTGAATTAAGACCTTTTTTTTGTCTGCCTGGTGGGAAAAAAGAAGAAGTTATTTTCTTCAGATACTGTGTCAAGAAATCCTGCTCTTTGATGGATTCATCTAGCTTTGTGGATGCTGTTCCTAGAAGCTCCTTAAGTTTACATCTTCAGATTATAAAAAGTGGATTCAGATTCCCTCATTTTAACGTATCCTAGTTTCAGAACTGTTTTGTATTAGTTGGTGGTGGTCTTTAAATAAAAAGGCTTAAAATGTATTTTTTTTTAAAGTACACCTCAACTGTCTGTTAGTGATCAACCTTTTTGTCTTAAAAAGTAACCAAGAAAATTGTGATTGTGGTTATTTGTTTAGTTACAAGGGCTATTGGGACTATGTTCACCTTGATATTATCGACGTGTAGATTTTGATATATTTGTAACAGTATTTTATTGCTATTTTGGAATGTTTTTTTAGAAAAGTATTATTTGTAATCATGTCCGTTGTTCAGCATTAGATGAAAATGGAGGCTAATAACGAGAATCTACACACCAGCATTTCCAGTACTACTTACAATCTTATTATTTTTCTGGTATAGATATAAAACTAAAGATACATTTTTCAGTTGGTACAGACACAAACAACCACATTACAAGTCTTCTTTTTTTAAACATAAATGTAATAATTCATCATGGCATTTTCAAAATTAATTACCTATTTGCAATACTTCCATTAAAGTTATAAGAAAAACTATTTTAATAAAAATTATTGTTTTTAATGCCTGCTCTTTATTGCTGTGATATTTTGCAAATAATAATGAACTAATTTAATGAAATTCTAGTACTTTCTATCTACAGAACACTTGCATAGCAGAGTGACCAAATTTTTACAGATAATTTAATAGATGTCAAATTTGCATCGGGTATAAAGAATATTATTTGGTTTTACTCATACGCCGATGTGTGTTTTATACTCGGCACTTTCCTGATTCCTGTCAAAAAAGATGGGTGGGATTCGAACCCACAACCTTTGCAAATCTAGAGCAGACGTCTTACCACTAGATAAGAGCCGTATATTAAGAGCGTTGCAACAACCTGCGATTAGAAGCCATTTTGTGTCCCCCCAAAAATGCATTGGCGAACACAGGTTGCCAGACTAGACTGCCCATTGGGTTGTGCTGCATTTGGACCGAAAAAAATGGCATCCAGCAACCACGTGACCAAAGAAACTGGTCCCTCTTTGTCGCAACTCTCTCAACACACAGCTCTGCACTATAGACCACTGAGATTGCCCGCTAGCTAGAGGCAACACAGGAATTGGAAAAGTGCCAAAGTATACATTGCTTAACACACATCGGTGTATGGGTGATAATTGTTTTCATGCAGACAATGGTTTTTCACTCCCACACACAGTATCAGTACCTTGTGCTGTACAAGTTGAGGGTTGAGTTCCGTTTGTCATTTCATTGATACTCGCTGACCAAAATTGTGTTGTTCGTTGCAAAACCCCACAACAAAATCATGCACTTCTCAGATATTCAATGTAGTGTGACATAGTATGGAAGAAACACTCACATGATAGACCTTATATGCATGACACGACGTCATTTGAATAGGGCGCCCTCGGCTGGAGGTCAAAAGAAGATTGCACGTTGGCTCATCCTCTACACCGTGCGTACAAGATTTGCATTTTTCCATTGTTGGGTCATCGTTTTTACCTCTAAGATGGCATCGTGATGATGTCAATGCATAAGGTGTTATTTGAAAGCTCTTCTCATCTTTTTAATGAGAAAATAAACTCAGTTTTGAGTTCTGCATGGTTTTGGTGTGGGGCGCCGCAAACAACCTTGTTAATGACCAGGTTTATTTTGCCAAGATATGATCACAAGATTTGAATAACATGTGATATATTTTCTTAAATATGTAATGGGATGAAATTGTAGGCCCCCTTTTTTTGTAATCCCCTAGTATACCTATGTCCAGCTCGGACTGGGGCGGGTCTAGGGGTGGGTGGTTGCCTGGGTGTGATCTAGTCTTCCTTACTTCATCTGCATGGTAAACGCCATGACTGAACCTGAAGTTGTTTTCCCAAGCTTCACACCATACCACTACACTTGCATTGTAAAGCAAAAGGGGGGCCTACAATTTCATCCAGTTACAAATACTTCTACTATTCCATCATATTGTTTGCACATGCTGAGGTCATTCCTTAAGTACAATTTTAAACCAGTGTAAGAATCGCGGACCCGTTTGTGTAAGTACAATTGCACAGTAACTCTGTACTGTGTTTATATTTGTTAGTCTTACCATATTTGCACATCCGTTATGCACACCTTTTACTATGACAACATTGTAAAAAAAACAAGGTACAAGTCATGTACTAACAAGTGAAAATTAGTAACTAAAAAATAAGATTCCAAACAAGATAGGCAAAAATGTTTAAAAGGAAATGAAATTAAACAAGGGCGGAAAGAAGATGAGGAGCTATTTAGGTTGGCTCAGTGGTTTCTTCCCTGCCTTTCACCTCGGTGATACTGGTCATTCACCCCATGATATCATATCGCAGGCTGGCACAGTTCATGTATCATTCAAAACCACACTGGATGATTCTGAATAGTCAGACAAACCAATAGAACTGACATTCTCAACACTATTTACTATAATTTTTTTACAACAGTTTCCACTTTTTAAATAATTATTTGATGTAAAGGTGAAAAGAATGAATAAATTATTACACTTTCCCAGAGATGTTGACTTGGCCTGTACATATATTGACCCAACCTACCCCCAACCCATTAAAAAAAAACCAAGATGGCACAAGATTTGCAGCGTCCGAACTAGCAGCTCCTGAAATTCAAACTCAACTTTTCATTAACCCTTTTGGCAAGTCGACCACGACATGACCAAGATAACACACAAAAAAACATTCAAGCCTGAGCACAAAGGTAATTTTTCAACAAGCTGTAGTTTTGTCCATGTTTACCCTCCATGCCCAAGCTTACAGATACTATTGTTGGAAAGAGAAAGATTTCTCTTTCTAATGATGGTGCAATCAAATAAGGTTGCTATTATGCAATCCCTTTAAATCCGGGTTTGAAAGATCCGAAATGCCAAACACCTACAGCGCATTATATGGTTGTGTACAAACTAGTGTTTGGGTTTCGAAACCACACTAAGGAAACAAAGACCAAGAACTTGAACATTTATTGGCTGATTTCAATGTTTTTTGGCTTAAAGGCCCTGTACACTATTGGTAAGATCGAGAAAACACAATGTTCAGAGATTCACACATAGCTTGCATGATTTAAAGTAAGTAATGGTAGAAAGAGTTCCTTAAAATATTTCTGCCTAAAATGCTATTGTTTCTGAGAAACGAGTAAAACAATAGTAATTATCGCGCGCGATAATTTAAAAAAACAGAAAACATAAGATCTCTTTTCACTATTTTCTCATGACCTCGATGACCAATTGAGCTCAAACTTTCACAGGTTAGTTTGTTCATTTCCTTCCTCCATGGTTCATGCATATGTTTAATCACACAAAATGTGGTCACTGATTTTGAGCTGTTACCAAAAGTGTACAATACCTTTAATTGAAAGGAATTTCAATAAGTAATACATTTTTTTATTACTTATTATGCTCTAAAATGAAAATCTTCATGGTAATAATAGAGTTTGAACTTTGAACTCAAGCTTTCTGTTGTGTGAGAATGTGTGCTTCACGCTTGAGTGGTCAAACAATGTGGGCACCAGCGGTTGTTTATGTCAAAAGAATTCGGTAACGAACCATAGCTTTCCAAAGCTATTATTACATTACATTCATTTCAATGTTGCCATAAAGTTACATTTGTGTACATCGTTAAAGTTAAGGTACATGATAACGAATATATAATGGCAAACCAAAGAAGTAATAAAGACAATAAGAATTTGCACGGAAGTTGAATAAATAATCACAAACAGGACAACATTTAGGCCCAGGATGAAGCAAAGCTTTTGTTCCCTTAAATACGGACAGACAAACAAACACACCAACTGAGTTGAAGAACCACCCCACATGAGAATGCAATAGTTTAAATACGGCAGAACAAAAGAATTATAGATGTTAATAAAATATTACTAGGTAGGACAAATTTTAAACGCTTCATTATACCCACATTTTTTGATATTTTACTTGATGCATCATTGACATGATTTTTCCAAATTAAATGTTCATCAATATATATACCTAAGAATTTTGTGTCTTCCACTTGATTTAAATTGATACCATTTAGAACTAAGGGAATAGATTGAGTATAGTTATATTGATTTGCACAAAATATGACATAATTATATTTCAGCACATTAATACATAACTTATTGGCTAAAAGCCAAGTACTTATTTTTTTCAAGTTCCAAATTAAGGTTCTGAATTGCTGCATCTACATCTGCGTGTCATCTGCAAATAAGCAAAAGTCTTACCAACTTGTGAAATTGTCAACCTACATGCGTGCTCAAAGTGTTGAGTGAGAAAAAATGCAACACATGTTTGTTTTCCTTTACAATAGCAGACAGGGTTTTTTTAAAAATCATTTCATAATTTCAAAAAATGGCGGTGTACTTGGAGCATAAACAAACTTATCATTTGGATCGATACCTGTTATAGTTTTTACATTAAGTAAACCTGAAAATATTTATTAAACAATATTTGAGTTTTCAGTGACGCAGCATCTTTTTAACAAATAACGTGTCGGGCGCGTCGCAAGGTGTTAAAGGGACACACCGGCTTACTGTTTACCTAATTTAGTGATGTGGAATCACAGACAATAATTTTTGGATGGTTGTTGTAAAACAAAAATCATCAAAAATCACGTTATTAACGAAAAAATGTGAAACAAACCAAAACGTGGTTTATCGGAACCACATTTTGGTTCGGATAAATCATGTGACCTTGATGTGACCATCAAATTTGATGGTTTCTTTTAGAAACCGTTCTTTTCCAATCTGCGAAGACGTTTGGAGTCATGTTTTAGTCTATTTTGTAGCCCAAATAGCCCAACGAAGCCGGTGTGCCCCTTGAAGTGTGGGGGGGGGGCCATTTAGTTACAATCCCTGCGAGCAGTTGCGCTAATCCATATAAAAAACCTGACAAAGGTATCCATTAACCGTTCCAAAGAAAAAATGTTTTTTGGTGTGAATATTGTGTCCTGTACGGGCACCCCTTACATGTAGCATAAGAATTCCTCCGCAGGCCTATGAACTAATGACATTTTCTATCTTTGCCTACGTTTCTTGACAGATCTCATCGGCTAAAATACACTCGCCACTGCCAATTGGTTTGTGCTATTTTGAATTTGCCAAACACCCAAGCAAAAAGTGACGCGGCCATGGCCAGCCAGCTGCGCGCCTGACATACAAACAATTTTATCAATTTTGGAAAATCTCAGGTTTTTTCAAAATGACCTATACAGCATATAATCTTGTATTTACACATTTTAAAAGGAAAAAAATTAAACATCTAAAAGGAAGCAATTTTAAAAGTGCAGTTCGATAAATGTGAATGTTCAAATAAACACTTCCAGTATTTTGAACTCAGAATTGTAGCCTTAATTTGTTCTGGTGTATTTTTAAAAAACCCTCGTGACAGCAACCCTTTCTTAGCTAAGAATTTACACCTGACTTATGGTTTCAGTCGAACACTATTAACCTTTTTGGAGATATGGTGGACTCTATTCGCTACTTGCACGGATCCGCCATGTTTATTTGTCTGTTTGGATTAAAGTGTCATTACATTACCGTGACAATACAGAATTATATAATGCTTCTATTGGTAGGTTGTCATGGCCGAGCAGTTTAGAGCATTGGATTCAAGTTCTGGTGGTTGAGTCATCGGGGTGTGGGTTCGAATCCCGGTCATGACACTTGTGTCCTTGAGCAAGATGCTTTACTATAATTGCTTCTCTTCACCTAGGCGTATAAATGTGTACCTGCAAGGGTTGATATTGTGTTTGAAAAAGCCTTTGGAGCGCCATGGCAGCCCGGGCTGTATACTCCCCAGGGAGCTGAGAAAGATTACAGGAATGCTATTGGCCCAATGACCAGGGCACTAATGTAAAGCGCAATGACCAGGGCACTAATGTAAAGTGCATTGATATGTTATTGTAAAATGTGCTATATAATTAGAACTAGTTATTATTACTATTATTATTCACTGCTGTACCCAATTCGAGGCTCTACACGCATATGGCAGACCGTGCAAAGGACGAATAGGAATGTACTGTTCGGTTTGGGTATACAGACAAATTTACCCAAACCTAATAGTGTCATAGATTAATGTGTCCACCATATCTAAACATGGCTTATTGTTTGAAAAAGTTTACAGTCCATATCAATGCACTTACCTTATGCTAGTCTTCTATACAACAAGTAACAATACAGGAAATAATTATGTACTTTGGTTAGCTACAGAATTAATTTTCCACAGCAAGTTCACACCAGACTTTTGGTTTCAGTTTACCAATTGTTTTAAAAAGTCTACAGTCCACATCAATGCAATAAGCTAATGCTAGTCTTCTTTAAAGGCAGAGTCGTAGATTGGTTTTTGTCAACGTAATGCTGATTCATAGGCCAAATTATAAAGAAAGATACGATAAAAGTCACATGCGAAAGTTTGAGCTGGATACAGTGTCTACTTGCCGAGAAAACAGCACAAAACTGTCATGGTATCTTCACAAGAACGACGAATCCATGCAAGTTTAGCGAGGCGACAGGCCACTGAATTGATTATTTACAACCAAAATTACGATTGTAGTTTATATTTCAGAGTACATGTGGATTCGTTTCTAGAATGTTGTTGCCAAATCACACTATATTCACAAAACCCAGAATTTCTGAGCCATTTTTTCCCCCTGTGTCTCATTTCGGTATGATGTCACATTTCTTGTACACAGCGTCATTTTTTATCTTGAGTGTATTTTTGACAACTAAAGAGCTGCCGAGGAGTAGGCCAGTGACTGCAACCAATCCTAGTGAAAAAAGATCTCTGTCCAATATGTTTCTTGAAAACGGGTTAACTCGTCACAAAAAAAATCAATCTTGAACCATCTCTTTGTTCCTCCACAGGTAGGTTCTTCATATTATTGACATTGTCTTTTTGAACCTCTGCTTCTTAAATGGATCCCTCTGCAGTGGTCATGTTTGCTTTAATCTTGTTTTATCGCTCTTGCTGAGCGATAAATGTCTTTTTTACTTTTTGATACTGTTGAAAATAAATGAACCTTGAACCTTGAACCCTGAATCTACCCAACTGGCTGCCTACAGGTTGGACAGCTCTTTTTGACCGATAGAGCAATGTCTACACATTCACGACAGAATCTATGTTTGCAGGGCAGCTTCTTTTCTTGTATGATCCTACGCAGGCAGATGGCACATTTTTGGTCAGGATCTACCGGCGAGTCGTTCATGAATGAGGACTTCGCACCACTGTTGTATTTCTTCTTTGGGCTTCGATAAGAGCTCGATCTCTGCAACGGTTCGGTGTTACTGAAGCCCCTTCTGGACGCCCCATTATTGTGTACCCCACTTGGGCCCCTCGCCTAAAGCGGGAGAAGGAGGAGCGTTAAAGGCTCCAGTGGAGCTGTAGCTCAAAGCTGCAAATAATTCAGAACAGATTGAATCACATTATCGACTTTGACGATGACTATTGGCTGTTAGAATCCAATTAGCTGATTTCCGTAGCGTCACTTCTAAAGCGCTAGTCATCTAGCTACTGAATCCACTTGTTTAATTTGTGCGGTTCGTAGTCTTTGACCTTGATTCAATATTTGTATTTGTTTCAAATTGTGACACACAACAAAACTTGCCCCCACAATTGTGATGCGATCAAGCCAAATGAGTCGACCCTTGTCAATTTTTTTTTTTATCTATTTGAAAGAAGTACAATCTCAGCTTTAAGGATATGAAAACCCTGTGTTGATACCACCATTGGTTCAAAAGTTATGGAAGTCAAAACACCAAGAGTTGTATAGAAATGTATACCCCTGTCGACCTATTTTGGCCTGTTATTCAATAATGCATTTACGACAAACGACTCAATTTAGCTTGATCGCATCACAATTGATGTACTTTAGACTAACACTGCATAATACTTGCATCAACACATACACTTGTTTTAATCTCTTCCTTCGATGTGGAAATCAACTTGAAAACATGGCACAGGTTTTGAGCTTATCAGAATTCATTAAATCAAGGACTTTTTAAAGCCTACAGTTGGCCAATGCTGCCAATCTTTCTGACAAATAATTTTATGCCCAACTGAAGTCATCTTTGAGAATAATGCGCTTGAGTTTGACCTTTTCTGACTGAGATTATCAACCCATATCCACCTGACTGGTCACAGCACATAAAACACTGTTCCTGCCTAAGCCCATGTAGCGCTGATTGTTGTGTTACAACAAAATATCATCACTTACTACTGCCTTGCAAATAGACATATCTACACAAACTGTGTACCATTGGACAGAGCAAACAATTGTAAATTGCCATGTTTCCCCTCTCTTATCACTAGTAATGAGAGTACAAAGAGAGACATTAACTCCTCGTTTATTTCCGGGTTTTCCTGCAGTTAAGCACTAACAGCATGTGTGTGTTCTGCGGGAAAAACCTGTAGTTAGGCAGATATGGGTTAATATCTTGTAAAAAATTACTGCAGGTAATGTACTCTTTCAAAGAACTAAGGTGTTACCTTCCCTTTTACCTACCTGAAAAAGGGGACTCTTGGCAGCCTCCTTGATCAAAGCTTCCTTCAACTGGTCCCGATAAAGATGAGCTTTTGAAAACCCTTCTCACTTCCCTGATGACAGCCATGTTTCTATCAACTAGAACCAAAGTACTTAGCTTCAACCATCCTTTGTCGTACAAATGAGCGATTTCCTGTACTGCTCCAAAAAAGCTCTGGCCCAGACTTTTTGGACACCGACATTCTTGCTGAAAGTTTATCAAATGAGGATAATAAGAAAGCGTCAGTCTGACAAAAGTTGTCTCAATTTATACAGTGTGAATTTGGAGCATCACTAAGGAGTCATTAATCTATTTTATTTGAAGTTTATAAAAATAGGATAGACGGAATATTCAATTGAAATAAGAAAGTTCAGATTTTGTTAGTTTTCAGTTTTTGGATTTTGAAAAATATTGGGTTCTGTTTTAAATACACAATTCAACAGAGCAAATAAGTACATAATTTCTTTATTTCCATGGTGCCAAATCACAAATCTTTCTAAACTGTCAGCCTGCACAGTTTCACAAAGTCCCACAAACCAAAAGTTACCTACCTACTCCTATAGCTGGCATGGACACATGAGAGGCTTGCAAAGAATGGGCACATGTCTTCAGCAAATCCATGAATACCTCCTTCAGTTCTGTTCCCTCTGCCCTTCCTCCCTGTGGCGGCCTCAGAACCACATGGAGGACATGACTGCACTTCAAATTGCCGCCAACCGTCCAGACATTTTTACCACAATCAACAGGTCCATGCTTTGCGGTCCAACGTCGGCACGCGCTCACTAGTTCTTGTCCGGCAGCTTCGCAAACGGCTCTCCCAACTCCTTCTCTGTGATTTAGGTGACGATCAGCTGAGGTTACAATGACGTCTGTGAACTCATCCGTGATGTCACCGTGACGAATGATTACTTGCATCCCGGGTCTAACCGTGCAGGTGAAATCTTCTGATTGGGTCACCGTGTCATATACACCACGGATACCACCCATTGAGATGCCCACGGGGAAGCACCACCCGGTAAGAAGTCTTCCGGAGCACAGCGGACTAGCGAAAAGTCCGAAGGGGATGGAACAGCTGCTGGAGTGTTCACCGAGGCAATGGGATCAATTTCCATGGGGTAAGCTCTGCCCCATGATTTTTCCGCAGAGGGAACATGTCTCGGTGAAGGTTCCATGTCCAGCGTTTCACTCGTGGCTGATGCCTTTGTCATGAAAAATGCCCCATCAACCTCATCCAAATTGCTCTCAACTATCATTGTAGTTTCATCATTTTGACGTGAGCGTGAAGCTCTGTCTTTATGCTGGTCCTGCGTTGCTCTTTGAAGACGATCATATTGAATAGGGAGAGAAGGAACACATCTTGGTGAAGGTTCCATGTCCAGCATTTCACTCGTGGCTGATGCCTTTATCATGAAAAATGCCCCATCAACCTCATCCAAATTGCTCTCAACTATCATTGTAGTTTCATCATTTTGACGTGAGCGTGAAGCTCTGTCTTCATGCTCATCCTGCGTTGCTCTTTGAAGACGATCATATTGAATCGGGGGAGAAGAAGCCCCTTGATTCATGTATACAAAGGTGACTTTCGGCTTGGCAGTTTCTTCTTCCTGTTCAGAATCTACGTCTGACATGTCTGAACTCTTTTCCTCTTCATCGGGTGAACTTTCATCATTGAAATACGACGTCAGTTCAACAGGACGCCAACTTTGCTTGGATGCCTGGTTTTCTTCTTCTGCGTCATTCGGAGGATAACAGATCTCCTGATATGCTACTGAGCACAGTGGCGGGTCACTTTCCTCCTTCCAGGTTGGTGGGCCTTCAGGAGAAAGATAACTCTCTCCATCAACTGAATTCTCAGCAAAACTGAACTGAACAGCGCCCAGAGCGGTGGACCCCTCAGGTTGTACCAGTGGATGAACTGACGGTTTTCTTGGCGGTGCGTTGACTGACCTCTTGAATTGTACACCCTGGGCAGAAGATGTTTCATCTGCGATGTCTTGGGAAGCCAACCTCTCAGGATGCTCGGAGTAATTCTTAGCTTCGAAATTTCCAACCATAGCCGTATTCCCCAATTCCTCAGGAGGGCGTTGTGTGCCATCACCATTTGTTTGACTGTACACGGTTTGCTCGATATCACCTTGGCTGTCAGTTTGCAAATCTCTCCCAAGGATGGCTTCTCGCAGTTTTTCAATCTCGTAGTGAACACTCTGTTCTGTTCCATAGAACTCCAATGTGTTGCTAGCTCTGCGACTCACAAGAACATCTGATGACTTTAATGTCTGTTCAACTTTCTCTTTAACATTTTGCTTTGGTGCTTCCTTAAATTGCTTCAGGTTAACAATTTTTGTGACAAAACCCGCTTTCTGAATACTGTCCACCAAATTCTCAAGAAACTTCATAGATTCATTGATTTTTTGTTGATCTGTGTTTTCCCTCCTGCTTTTAAATTCTACCTCTCCATCAGCCTTGGCTTCAAAGTCGACTTGAAATCTCTCCCCAGCTTCAGTTATCACTCTGTGATGAACAGCTTGTAAGTAACCAAGAATTTTCGGGTCAAACTTGGCGATGTTTCTTGACAGCTTTTTATTGTTGGCAAGCTGTTCATTCCTTTTCCGGCTCAGTTTAGGAACACTCACTTTTTCCAGCGTTTTTTTGTCTGCAGTAAGTTCTTTTGTGTGATGTTCATGTCTTTCAATTGTTGTTGTCCGATTTGCGATGTTCTGCTGCCCAACATTACCTAATCCGTGAGGCTGATTTTTTGTTTCGATGTTGTATTTTCCGAGAATATTAACAGCCTGCTCAATGGCCACAGGAGGCCCCTTTAGACAAGATTTGGTGCTTTTCTCATCAACTTGGAGTGTTGCATTGGTTAAGGCTGCAGTAGACTGAAGAACATCGTCTGCATATCGACCATGGACGATAAGTTTAAGATCTTGAGATGGAGACTGTTAATAAAACCAAAACATCTTGTAACAGAAATGTTTTTAACAAAGTTAACCGCCCCAAAACTAAATTTTGTCTCATTTAAGGGAAACTACATCTTGGGTTTTGGGAAGATTAAATTACTCCCTTTCCCCTAATTTTCACCACATCATAACCAAACTGTGGAAGTTCCATCAAAACTTGGCTAGAATTTGGGTAAGCGTTAGGGTTAGGGTTTGAGTTAGGGTAAGTGAACAGAACAAACATGGTGCCCGTTATGAGAACCTTTGTTGTCTTTCCTTTGTCAAGTCAGGGTTTCATAGTGGCAATGTTATTTTCAAAGAAAAACATTTACTCCAGAAGCTCAAAAAAAAATTGTTTTATTTATACCACGGGTGGGCACAAATTTTTCCCGAATTCCGACCCGAAGTGGTTTTAAAAGCAATGATGATTTGTGGGGTCTTCATTATGTTAGTTATTTCCATTGACTTTGACTTCTGTCCAAATTTTCTTTTCTTTTTGCTGTGCCCTAATTTACCCCACTGCTTTGCCTGAATTTGGGAGGGGAGGACAGTTTGCCCAGCAACCCCCACCCCTCCAAGTTGTATGCCTATATGCCATGCTGGCAAGCATGCAAGCCAGCACCCAGCACCCCTTGGCGAAAAAGTATTATCGCAGGCCTGACAGGGGCGATAATCGTTTTTCTTTTGAAAGTTTTTAAATAATCTCTTCATGGTTCATACCTGAGGAAGTCTTGCAAGTCGAAATCTTTTGAATGTGTTATGATCAGTGTTGCATTGCTCCTCCTCTGTATACGAGTGCGGTTCCACCCCTAACCTCTTACCGAAGAAGATATGCTGCTTTCCGAGCACAGAGGCAACAGCTTCAAGAAAAAAAGGTGATTTTGCTAAGTTCAACTGCTTTTCTCAACTCCTGCTTAGTCGTTGTAATCACTTCCCAAAATTTGTATTTATTTGTTTCATTTATTTAGACAGGGTAGCCTTATCAGTATTACAGCTGCTATCCCTAAGGGCCATGTGTACAAATAGTGAACAAGTAAAATACAGAGCAATAAGAAAAAGCCATGAATCAAAACAGAAAACTGAGTGTAAAACAAAAACATAAATCTCACAGGGGTAAACAAAAAATAAATAGAAAGTTTAAAAGCAGGGTGCATGAAAATCAAAACATGAACAAAACAATAAAAACTTTACATGCACAAAGGATTACACAATCGCATTGCGGTTAGGCGAAGGAGAGGCAAATAAATAAGAGATATAAGATAACTTTAAGATAGAAAAAACAGAATCCAGTAACTGTCCAAAAGGCAAGATTCGGGCTATGCCAATACACACATTAAAACCGGAACTAACATTTAAAAAACATCAAATTGCAGTAAATCACATAGAAAGTAAATGGGGTTAATGTTCAAATCCATGTTCAAATCCAAAACCAATTTTTTTTTTAAACTTAGACTTGCTGTGCATTTAAACAAGGCAGTGGATATTTAGCCTGTGCTAGCTTTTCTTCAGTTAACCTAATCGAGCCAAATAAGCACTGAACATGCACAGTGACTGTTTTTTGGGGACTTACAAATTTTACCATTACAAATTATCTTAGTCTGGTTCCGCGCCAACATTTTCATTATGACTTCATATTCTGTCGAAAAGAGAATCACACTGCTTATCATTTTGGATTTTGTTTCCTTTAAAAAAAATTTGGCCGTATAAGCCAAATATCCTTCTAATGACAAACTCTGTGTGCCAAATTTCATGCTTGTATCACCAAAGGCATAATTCTCACCCCCCCACACCATGTTTCCCCTCCCTCCCCAGCAAGCTTGCCCCCTGACAAAGCCTTCCGGGACCTGAGAGGGGTAGGATCATTGGAGCTAACACCCCTCCGATACACTTACTCTCTTTTTCAGCGAACGTTATCAGAGCTGATGTTCCAATCAGGCCGCATTGTCCCTTGATCACGATCTCATCTACGTCACCACCGCCGTTTCCTCGCCTGCCAAAATGAATCTCAAGTTTGTCCCTCAGCTTCTTCTTATCAAAATCTGGCAGATTAGAGACTACAATACTTTGTCTGGTTTCCATGACTCAAGATAAAGGCTCAATCCTTCAGGAGGAAAATTAATAATTCCCATTATTAAAATAATCAATAATAAAAAATAATATGATCAGTGCATCGGTAATAATTTTGAACTAGAAACAAGGTAGTAAATTAAAAAAATATGCGGTTACAGCATGCAGAAAGATCTCTTTTTGAGTGATGGTGGTTTTGAGAAAAACCGAGGGACTCAACGTTTCGGACAGTTTACTCTGTCCGTCTACTTGTGTCCCCTGACGACAGAAAGAGTATACTGTCTGAAACGTTGAGTCCCTCGGTTCTTCTCAGAACCATCATCACTTTTTAAAAAGAGATCTTTCTGCATGGTGTCACCGCAAATTTTCTTATTCATTGTCCTTCCACCATGCAAAGCTTTAAAGGCCATGTCACACGAGGCAATTTACAGGCAACCAGCTCCAGGCAATCTCCAAAAAGACAATTTATTCACTTTTCCCTTTTCTCATTATTTTCTTGGGGACAGTGAGTTCCAGCTAGAAGAATGTCTCTTGTGCTGCCAAAATGTTCGTTGTGCCTGCAGTGCAGTTGGTTGCCTCCAAGTTGCCTAAAAAAAATTGCCCTGTGTGTAACAAGGCCTTAAGTCTTAGGCCTATTCAAACAAGGTAGTGTTTGTCAGATAGACAAACACAGCTCTAGCTGTTTTGGTGTGAAGACTGTTTTTTGTGAACAAAAATTGTAGTAACTTGTTTGGTGCAATTTAAAAAAAACAACAACAACCTTTAAACAACGTGAACAACTCCATGTAGACACCATTGAACCATGTTCGCTGTATGACACGACCTTTGCATTGTTAGGAAAAATTGGGAGGGAACGTTTATTACGGAAACAATGATAATTATTTTCAGGTTATTCAATTCTAACAAGAGTTACCATTTGGAACCATAAAGATTTATGACAGACAATTAAAAAAATTGAAGTGTATATATCTTTTGTTTAACCCTTGATATAGGAATTGCATTTTATTTAAACTGGAAAAGAAAAGTCACCAGTAATCTGTGCTGTGCATTCAATAAATGTAATAAGAACTCGCTCTACAACAACTTAAATTGCTTGACAAAGGGCGGAACACAGGCCTACGTCTAGTCTTGGTGCAAGACGTCCCTGTTCTGTATTTCCACTGCCGCCAATAAAGGGCGCTATCACTCCACCAACCCGCTATCACCCACGAACTGCTATCACAGGAACGTCTTGGGAATCTTGAGAATTCTGCTCAAGAAATTCCAAGCAGAATTCAGTGTGCGTATTATGCATGCAATATGAAGTGGCTTGTGTGCGTTGATTCATTAAAGTCATGAGTCTAGTATCTGCACGTCTGCATGATTTTAGTTCACGTTGTATGCGTATAGACTAAGCTGCGATGCGATACACATCGCATGATTGGGCTGAATACAGAGCACTCTCCAGGATTTTCAAGGCATATAACCAAACAGACGTATGAAGTTTGGTAGCTAAGCAAGTGTTTCATTATCAAAGAAATGGCTATTTGCCGCGAGGCCCGTTCCACCACAGGTCGATTATTGTCACCGGAAAACTGTTGACCAGATTTATATACACTTTTAATCGGATAAATTTTGACACATTATTTTGTTTACATGTTTCCTAAAGCATACCAAAATACTGCTGGGAGAATATTTGATGGCAAAGAGACTTTAATATTGAGATGGGCTCAACGTCAAAAGTGATGCCTTGAAGTGGCAATGGGCGATTAACCATGTAGACCTCTGAATTAAGTATTTGTTTTATTAACAAAGGTGGATTGAAGGAAGAGGCCTCCGGGCATGCACTCCCCCTTTATTTACCACGGGAAAAAAAAGGATAAATGGTAAAAAAAGCAAAATCTGAATTTTAAACAAAAGAATAACGAGTAAAAGGCCTCTGAAATGTCCAAGATTGCACCAGAGAGCATCTAATTGTTTTCACGGGGCCCTTAAAGCTGACCCCTGACCCTACACTGTAAAGGCTTCGCTTTCACTCATTCTTCTCGTAAAATGCCATATTGCTGCTTCTACATAACTGTTAAGCATGGCCCCCCCTTAGTCTGAGTCTAAGTTAGCTGAGGGCGATTAACCGTAGACTTCTGCGTTAGGTATTTGTTTCAATAAACAAAGGTTTATTAAAAGAAGTGGTCATCTGGCACAGACTCCCCCTTACTTTCACTAGGAAAAAAAGTAATAATAATGGACAAAAAAGAGCAAAATCTCCATTTTAAAATAGGTACAAAATAATGAGTCAAACTGAAATGTCCTATCTAGATTGCACCAGAGAGCATCTAATTTTAGTCTTATTCCGAGGTCCTGAAGCGGGCCCAGGGCCCACGGCGTAAAGGCTTCACGATCGCTCATTCTTCTTGTAAAAAGCCTTACGCTATGCAAGTTTATCTTGACTAGATTGCTGTTTCTACATAAATGGCAAGTGTTTGTTCCCCTTATGTTAGCCGACTACTCCTCCCAAACCCCCCCCCCCAAAAAAAACCCACATTTTCTATAAACCTGGGTAAAACTAATGTGTTAAATGCTTTTGAAATGTCCTTGATTGCACCTGAGAGCATCTATTAATGTAAAAACAAAAAATATAGGACAAAATTCCCCGGGTCCTAAAGCAGGCTCTTTGCCCCACGCCGAAAGGCTTCGCATTTGCTCATTCTCGCATTGCATCCTGGCTAGAATGCTGTTTCTATTTAAAGGGCTAGCATGGGGAACCCTTATATTAGCCGACCAGTTTCCCCCTAAAAACAAAACAATTGTTAAAAAAGGCAAATAAAGCAATGTTCATCTTATCTGAGTAATGAATAGATTAATACAAGTGTAAAACTCCCCACAGAGCACCTATTGTAAACAAAATTCTCCAGGGCCCTAAAGTGGGCCCCAAACCCATGACATACTACTACTAGTTACTCAACAAAGGGGTGTGCACACGGTGACAGACATGTTACTTGAAACAGCACCCCATGCAGTTAACAGTTATGCGTCCTTGTCCAGCCCAACAAGGATCAAACTTGTTTACATGTACATGTACATGTACTACTCCATGGTACTAAGGCATACATGTACATACATTACATGTACATAAACCAATATGGAACATGCAGACTGTAGATGTTTTGGTCAGCATTTGCAAAAAATTAGGTGTGCCCCCCGCTGAAAATAATCCTGAATCCGCATCTGATTCGAAGCGGACTAATTATTTGAAAAAATAAGGTGTACCCCCGCCTTAATCCTTGAATAAATCACAGTAATTTTAAGCTGATTAATACTAATTTTTTACTATATTTTTTGGAGACAGATCCATTATACAAACAGCTTTACAAAGAAATGAACCTAATTTCGACTTACCAATACCACTCTGAAAAAGCACCATAAACTCTGGAAAGGATTGATCCTTCTCGAGTGCTGATTTCACTAGTACTGGTACTATAGTTACTGCGGACAATTCAAACGGTTAACGAACATTCTAGGGCCTAGGGAAATACCACTGTGTCATCATCAATGATGCCTTCGTCATTATTGCACGGAGGTTCATGGGGATTTCCCTTCTGCAGTAGACTTGTGGACAAGTCGTTAAAACGTTTGTGGCGGTGCATACTCTCACGTAGACTTGATTTCAAGTCTGAGATCTGCATCAAAGGCTGGGCGTACACTGATGCATCTACTATATACTGCTTAGCGCCCCCTGTTTTCCGTCTAAAGGTAAAATTTAGAAATAACTGTCTGTGAGGTGATCGTATCGACTAAGCGCATGCTGCGGTACTTTCCTCAACTCGATTAACTTGAGGGGTGGGGGGGGTGGAGACGGGGGAGACAGTGACACGACCAGCGGAAAATTTCTCATGATTGGTCATTTTGAATGGGCTGAGTTTGTCAGGGTTAATATTGAAGGATTGGGGTTGGTTAGGAAAGGGTTACTTTTGAAGGGTCAGGGTTTGTTAGGTTTAGTTCTGAAGGGTCGAGGGTGGTGAGGGTTAATTTTCCCTGAGTCATATAAGAATTATCGAGGAAGACGTGCGTTTTTTTGTGCATAATAAGTTTTATTTTGTATTTGAAGTGCTGAGAAAGAATTTCAAAAACATGAGCATCAAAAACCCTATCAGGACCGGGGGGCTCCCACTATATTTTCCCTCGTAACTTTTAACACTGCATCTGATCACCACAACATTTTCTGACTTTTACCAATATTCATCATATAATATTGTTAGAAAATTGCCGTCGGGGTTCAGCTGTTACCAAGACAACCGTTTGTTTGATCTTAGATAAAAGGATTTTAACATTTTGTGGTAATTTTGTTGTCTCTTTTAACAAGTTTCCTTTTGTTTCTTGATTCTTTCTTCCAAAAGTGGTAGTGTTTTGTTTTTTTTAAATAAATATTTGACCCCCCCCCCCCCAAAAAGTACCAAAATGCCTTTTAATGATAAACTTTTGAAATTGTCTTTTACGTCATCATGTAGATTTTGGTAAAATGAACAGTCGTGGCAAGTTTTATAAACATAATCGCTCGAAAACTGTGTGCCCCACTTTCCCCTAAAGTCCGAAAAAGCCACTAGTCCTGACAGAGTTAATAATACTCATTTTACAATAGTATTACATCAATAAATTATTACGAATCAATTTAGTCGAACGGATAAACCATGTAATTGTCTCTTCTTAGAAACTTGAGCCGATGGCTCTGTAAGAGCCGGTTGGTTTATTGAGTGTAATTGTGCTCTAAAGTATAGTCGTTAAAGGAGACAGCGACAACAGCGAGAGTACAGTTGTCGAAATGTTAAGACTAAGGCCTGCGCTAAACGTCGCACTTTTGCCGAGCCGAACTCAAATGTTTTCAGTTCGATTCGACACGGCAAGAGCGCGATGTTTGTCACCGTGTCGTGCCGCTACCGTGTAGCACGGCAGGGCTTGCCGTGCTACACGGCAGTGCCGAACTTAAATAAAAGGTTTGCGCTAAACGTCGCTCTTTTGTCGAATTTAATTCCTAATTTTACAACTGTTTGAGTTCGACACGACAAACGTGCGACGTTCAGCGCAGGACTAAATCAACCAGCTTTTCCAGGGCCATCATTTTGTTCAAATCGTGTACCCGTAAGATTAATATCAATTTCATGGCTCTGCTTACCGCGGATTTCTGCGCTTACGTATCATATAGAATTATGTGCTACAAGGGCTCCGTAAGCGCAGAATTCCGCGGTAAGCAGAGCCATGAAATTGGGCCGCGATGTCTTCACATGCACAGATTCAAATCTCACATAATCAACCTTGGCCACATAATTATATACAACATATGTAGACTGTCTAAACATTATATTTGAAACAGTATCAAGTTCATTAAGGATTGTCAAAACACAATATAATTACAATACGAAATCGTAAGACAGCGCATCGTTGTAGACCTTTATCATGGTGCGGCCATCCTGATCTTCTCCCATTCAGATTACTGAACAAAACCGAGGCTTGGAGGACAAATAGTCTGGTTTCTTTTTGCATAATGAGTATTAGCATTCATTACTGTCATTTGATACAAGGAACATGACCAAGATGGTGGCAACATGATATTGGTATATTGGGCAAGTCCAGGACTTCGAGCATTCACGTAGTATGGAAAAAATCATAAACCCAACCCTCTAAGGGCAATAGACCCTTCCCATGAAATATGCTAATTACATTCACGCATGCGTACAGACGCTGCTGGTTGGCAAACGCCATAGAGTTGTGCACAAGGCAGACGCATAAACGCGTGTGCGTCACGCCACCATCAGTCCCATGCAAAAAGGCGCGATGTTCACTCATTTTGCCAACCAGTATGGAGAGTGCGCACGCGCGATGTTCAATTTGCATATTTCATGTGAAGGGTCTATTAAGATAGTCATTGACTGGTGTGATTTTTATTCTAATGTTGGGCATCTGCAAGGAGAATACCTACAAGAATGTGTATGTCATTAGTCCTTGGGATGATTATTGTAACTGCGTAATGCATTTTTTAAACATGGCGTGTCACGTGTTTTACCACAAGGGGACTCTTTCTGGAGTTTCCCTATTGTTAACGAATTACCGCTAGCTTTGCTTTTTGTAACTTAATTAATATTATTGTTTCAACAAGTTACTAATCATAAACACAGTTAACCGGTTAAACTAGTAATGCTGATACAAGGCCGCTACACATATCACCACAATTAATGTTTAAAAACTAAAAATGTGCGAATATCTTGATACATGAGTGGCCGAAGTAACTACAAGTTCTTTTCCGATTTGACCGGTTCACGACGGGAGGCAATACCGTTTCACTTTTCACACTCCCTACTACCCTTAAACCAGACATTGATATAACGAAATAATAAAAAATTAAACAGATCACCATTTGTCTAATTAGCAGCTAACTAACATAACTTCCTTTTCGTTTAAACATTATTTTAACAATGACGTCGTATCAGTCTGTTTATAGTAATGTATAACAATTAAGAATTAAACATATGTTGCACACATTCATGAAACTATGATATTTTAACGAAATCTAACTTTATCACTATTTTGTAAGTTGTTACGGTACAGTGAACATACAGGGACCAATTTCATAAAGCTGTTTAGCAGAAAATAGTGCTTAACACATTTCTTTGCTAAGCAAAAAATGAATGGGGTACCAGTCACAACAATGTAAACTTTATGGAATGTTTGCTGGTAGCCAGTTTCTGGATAAAGCAATATTTTTCTGTGCTTAGCATTTTTTAGTGCTTACAGGCTTTATGAATTTGGGCCCAGGTCTTCAGTGAAAAAACCCGAAATATACGAAACTATTGTGAACATGCCAGTAATGCTCAGTTTTCAGAATATATTGTTGAAATATCAAAATGCATGATTTCATAAAACATTTTTCATTTTACTAATTAGCAAAATTTTTGAAGTGTAATAACTTGGTGTTTTTTCAAATGATAACCACAAAGCGAATGAGCAGTTAACCACTTAAAGGGGCTCGTTGCCTTTGGATTGGGCGATTTGGGCTATAAAAAGTGTTTGTTATGAAATGAATATTGTTGGAAAGATGTTTTAAAAATAGAGTATAATGATTGACATAAAGATCTTTTGATTTTTTAATTTGTTTTCCTGACTGATCACAGTCCGTTTTTTGTTCAACAAAATGTTTGACTCCACAAAGCCGTTTATTCCGAGGCAACTTTATATTTTGTAATCACTACTCGCTAATTGCAACACTCTGTAGGTGTTTTCGTGCATGAACAACTCTTAAAAAGGGAAAAGGAGCAAATTCTAAAGAGCAAAGAGATTTGAAGGCAATGTGCCCCTTTGATCTACCCTTTTGAGCAACCTTTCACTGGAACGACAGTTCTTGTGATACTGGGCGCTGACAGATTAGCATGCATACCACATCACAAAGCACATCGGACCAGCCTCGAGCATTGCCCATGGCGCAGTCTTTTTTGTCATCGAGCTTACTTGGCTGACCGTCTGCCCATCTCTTGTCCTGCTCGTCAGTAGTACCTTCACCACCCAAACACTCCCAGGTACCTGATCCGAGTCAATCCGAAATAAAAAGTCTCATTACATCAACCGTTGGGAGCGGGGTCGTACATGAAGGTAGGTAGGGTCAGGATACTTACTACCATGACCTTCTTTATAACAGTGAGCTTTCGAATAAAATTAAACTTTTATTTTCTCGGGTTCATTACCAAACGATGACCCTAACTTTAAATGGAAAGTACACAATGTTTTTTGTTAAAGCCGCCCTCAGGTCGACCTGCATTTTGCTTGCGCTGCGATGGAACTGTCGGAATCAAACGGGAAATTAAACGCCAAGTGCAGATGAAACTAGTTAATTGCATAATTGGGGTTTACTATTTTCTCCTGACTCACACAATGGATTAAGCCCAACTTCACAGATTTGTTACTTTATGTATGGTTGATCACACAAAACAATAACACTGTCGGCGACTATTTAGTCAGCTCTAATCCTGTATAATACATTTAAGCAAGTGTAGTGGTCGCACAAATTTGGGCGTAATAGACAAAAGGTTTTTTTTTTAATTTTTTTTATTTAGGCAGACTCGTCCAAAGTTACATTTTAGTTTCAATGTTTATTTTAAAAATATTACTTGTATTGTTGAACATTTGAAATTGTATTGATAACAAATTGATGTGAGTAGGCCTTCATTTATTTTTGAAAATTTGGTATGAATTTAATTTTAAAAGAAGAGTTGAATTTTAGAGAAAAATCTAGTCTTCGGTCGAGTTGTTGAACATAGATTTACGCCACTCATGTTGATAATACGGTATGCCACACCGCTGCACTTTGGAACTCCCTACCTGTATCTTGTTTTCCACCAACTCTGTCACAGTTCAAGAGGAACGTCATCAGATATTTCCTCTGACTTTAGATTTGTCCTTATTTTTCTGGTAGCACTCAACCTGGGTGGCATTTTGAACTTGTGCTGGCAATTTCTCATAAAATAAAACTAATTATTACAATTGAACAACATTTCTAGATTTGTGTACAAACCTTCAACTGCAAGGTCGTTGCAACCAATCCAGAACCAGCCGTTATTGCACATGTTGAAGAAGTATTGAACTTCTTCTTCAGATTGAGGGATAACAATCTCGCCGCCCATCTCAATGCAAATCTGCCTGCCCTCTTCCCATGTATGAATATCATGCATCTTGTAGCATTTGTCGTGCCACTGGCTCCAAGTAGGAGGGCATGGCGGGGCCTTCTTCATACACCGCCCATTTACGGCAGCGTAGTTTGCCATCATAAATATACCAACAACACCCAGCAGTTTGCTCGCCAACATTTTGCAGACCATCTCTTCACAAATTGAAATTGTTGCCAGATATACATATAACCAGAAAGGTGCAACGTTGACAGAACGCTACTGCGCCGAGGTCTATCTATTGCGAATAAAAACAAGAATAACCGAGTCGCAAAAAGAAACTGCGCAACTCGGAGTTCTCCAATAACAGTGAAATGAATCAGTCGATTAATACCTACGTCATAGAATACAATACAGTACATGGAATTTGAAGGAAAAACCCTGGGAATTATGATTTTGAGTTATGCATAATAAGATGTGGCGTAGTAAGAAATTTAGAAGCGACGAAAATTTAAATTTCTAAGAACATTTCAGACAATTTTTTTTCTTCTCAAAGACAGAAGATGTTCCCCGAATCCATGTGCACACTTAGTGCACATTGACGCCGCTTAATCATCCTTTATTAATATCTCTTATAAGTTTTGTAATATGCTTGTAAAATGATGTTGATTTTAGCCAAAATTGATTGGATTTTCTTTACAGTGCAAGCCCTCCCCCCCCCCAACAATAAATAAATATATAAATAGAAACTGAGTTTACATACTTGATATAAATTTAACATATTTGTTCCTCGGCAGACTTCTCACTAACCCACATTACAGTTTGACTTATTTACCCCAATACTTTCCATATCAATATTGATATGTAAAATGGAATTTAATATTGTAGACGGGTGGCAACTATCCCCTTAAAAAAATCACTTTTAACGGATGTTCATTCGGTATTTGATGTATGCATGTAAATACAGAAGATTGGCGTTTTGCCTGACAGATCAAACGCCAAAATGTAACTCAATGGCCCATATACCTATGCACAAGCGCCATCTTAAAAGATAACCCACAATGCATCTTAGGAAACCGAGTGCAGTTAACAAATAAATTAAGCTGCCAAGATGGACCCCATGATGTAGTTTACGTGTAAATATGCCAGGTTTTATAGTTTTATACCGCATCAAAATCAGTGCAATATGGTGGATGCCGATGTTGGCTTGGACTCGGACTGCGCTCAGAATCCTTCACGCACCGATCATGCCTAGTGTGTTGTTTGTACTTTGTTAAACTTGCTTTGGTAAAATGGCCCATACGACAAAATTTAGTCAAAAGTCAAACTTTGACGTTAGTATAACTGTTTCTGTTTGTCGGTGTTTTTTCTTTCTTTCTTTTTTCTTTTTTCTTAAACAATGATAAAGAACTTCGTTAAGATATTGCAAGTTAATTTCTCGTGACACTACGGACCTTACGCATTGACGTCACAAACACCGCCATCTTAGATGGCGCGGCGCACAGAATGGTCCAATGGGCAATCTTCTTTTTACCTACTCAAATGACGTCATGTGCATTAGGGATATTAACTTATTATGAAACTTCAACATTTCCACAATAAATCATAGTTTTAAAAAAAATGATCCCGTCAAAATTATGTCCCCCTTCTGATTTACTAGAATCCAACTTTGGTAATCCAAACATCCAAACTGTTGAACTCTAATCAGTTCACTACAGCAGTTATCACTCCAAATGAATCAAACGAAACAAAGTTTGAATTTGATGGGTTGGTGGTCACAGTGGTAAGGTTGAATGATTTGTTATTACCGCGTACACTGTAATAAGCCACGTCGTCACTATTTCTTCATGTCTTGCCGTTCTCCTTGAAAAGTGGGCGTGTTTGAGATGTACATGTACTCATTAGTATTCATTTTTGATTTAGCAGCTACGCACGTAGATGTAATAGAAAAATACAGAGCGCCGAACGTGCAGGATGGCGAACTCGGGCTGAAATGGGAAATGCGCACTGGACGCCATTTCAGCAAGCAACCTTATTGATACAACAATAGATCAGTGCAGACAATGACCATTATTATCAATGATAATTGCTTGCTGAAATGGCGTCCATGCGTATTTCACTTTCGAACAATATATAGAGCTTCAGTAACCCATCTTGCGCCTTCAGCGCTCTATAATCTTTGGTAATAGTCACACGCAGTTCTTATAAAAAGCTGAGCTATGTTTGAAGCGTGAGACACCTTTTGGAGGTGCGTAAATGTTACTGTATTGACTCTGACAGTATTTCATCATGCGGAAGTGTATCTCTGGAAGGTGGGTATTGTTATGTCACTTGAGCAGGATGGGAGTGGGGTCAGGGTTAATTGTGAATCGGGGTTGGTCAGGGGTAATTTCACAGTATTCATTAACTAATAAAGAAGTTGAGTAAGATATGGTTTTTGTACATAATGTAATCTTTTTAGAGCTTGCAGTGTTAAGAAAGTAATTACAAAATTAACATAAACAATAGTAAATAAAACTTCAAACATGCAAAGATTCAATATAACCATCAACCTTGTTCACATAGTGATATGCAATAAATGTAGATTGTCGCAACTTATACTTGAAACATTATTTCGTTCATTGTTGAAAATCAAAACACACTATAATTAACAACGTGAAATCGCAAGACCGCACATCGTTTTGGGGCAAGTCCAAGAATTCGTGCATATTCTGGACATACAATCATATACTTTAACCCTATAAGAGCAATAAAGAGTGTTGAGGGACTTGAGTGATTTTCTAATAGGGTTGGCCACGGCCAAAAAATGATTTCTTTCATTCTTTTATGTATGATAGACCTTTGCCCCAAACCAGCAAACATGGACAAAAACGTTGTTGCCATGGCAACAGCCGATTACCATTTCGGGGTGGTTTCGCAATTGTTTTAAATTTTGTAACAATAAACTTGGCTTATTTTAAAACAGTACATAGAAAATTTATTTCTTTAAAAGCTATGGATAGGTTGGTCCTTAGAGGCTGCATTGAATGATTGTATAAAACTAATCACAAGGTTAGTGAGTGGGTTATAGCATTAGTTTCAAATAGGGGTGTTTTTTGACTTTTTAAAAGTATGTACCATCTTTTGACAGCTCATAACCGATATGGTAGAGCTCCGATTTCAATATCGACACATATTATTGAGATGAGAAATTAGTCTTGTGAAAAATTTAAACACTGTCTGCGGAATTGACTTTAATTGTTTTCAGTGTTGCAAGGAATTTTTTTATTCTTTATCGAAATTCACATGATTGGCCACATAAAGTGCCCCCTCCGTATATTGTACAACGTTTATGAGCGATTTGTTTTTTTAATTTGCCACAATTTGTTAATTATGCCAAGGTTGTACTTTGTCATTAAAGGGATTTTTTGCCGTTTGTGGTTTTATCCCATAATTTCAGGTTTTTTTCCTTCCAGTTGCTATATTTTCAAAATGCTATGTTTTAAAAAGTTTTTATACTTAAAAAATGCCAGATTTGGGGCCCAAAGTTACAAAGATAAGGCCTGATTGATGATTTAAAAGTAGTATGCATACGTATGTTAAAAAATAACAGCGATGCCGTTAAAAAAAACCTCAGCCCTTGATACTTTCTTGCCGACCAAAGATATCACCAAACCATGTTTCTATACAACCGATCACTACTAATACTAGCCTTCCTCAAGGCAGTCGCAGTTTTCACTCCGAAAAAGGCGCCATTAAACCTACCGTAACCTATTTACTGTACACCAGCACGTACTGTGCATAATGTGTGTATCACATCGCACGACGCCCTTATTACTACTGTACGCAGGTCATTCTCCACCACCCTTACATATTGCCCAGTCTGTTATTAGACCATCTGAATTCGTCCGTAACCTCGGTGTAACCATGGATTCTTCATTGTGCATGAGTAGACATGTTGCTAATATTTGCAAATCAGCTCTCATGGCTATCAGAAAATAGCACAGATTCGCCGCTACCTGGATGAAGCTACTACTCTTCGTCTTGTTCACACTTTCGTCACAATTAGACTTGATTCCTGTAATTATCTCCTGTATGGCCTCCCTGATAAAGATCTCGCTAAAATTCAACGTGTACAAAACACTGCTGCTCGCCTCGTTTCTTGCTTGCCTCGTTCTCATCGTATCACACCAGTACTAATGAAATTGCATTGGCTCCCAGTTAAGTTTCGTACAATTTATAAAATTCTTTTGTTAACTTTCAGAGCTCAAACATGTCAATCTCCTGCTTATTTATCTGAACTTGTTCACCATTACTCCCCTGCTAGGACTTAACGTTCATCTCAACAGTCATTGCTTACCACAACTACTATGGCTTCTTCCATTTTTTATGGTCAAAGGTCATTTTCTTAAGCTGCTCCATTTCTTTGGAATAGTCTTCCTGTGCATATTCGCCAGGCTAGTTCCCTGCATTGTTTTAAGTCTCTGTTAAAAACTCATTTGTTTGAAAGTGCTTATTTGTAATCTGCTTACTTGTAATGTTTCCTTCACTAATTGTATATGTTATTGTTCTCTTTATGCGCTTATAGACTTTTGCATTAGGCGCTTTACAAATGTCTTTATTATTATTATTCGTAGTACTGTCCGCATTCGGAGGCATTAGTACACGCATACACCATGCATACCCACACAGAGCAGGCGCACACCTATACCGCAGTGCTGGATCTACACACTAAACACATAAATTATACGGGTTGCGCGGCGCAAAGAATAATCATAGTTTTTAGGCCTACATTGTATATAGCTAATCGGGCGGGTAGCACGGCGCAAAGACAAAATTAATAAATAAAGACAAAACCCCAACGCCTTAATCAAGGCTATTATAATACTGAATATCTCATACCTCTTCATTTAACATGCTTTCTTTGAAAGGGCAAAGAGCTAGCTGCATTGTGTTCATAATGGCTGTTAACCAAACCATATTGGCAAGCGTTTGATGAGCATTATACCACGTACACATTGAATGATTTATACCCATTTTATTATCGCGTACAAGGCCAGGCGTTTATGGATCTTGTAGGATTAAATTGCTAGGCAATTCAAAATATTTGAAGAAAACATTGAAAAACAATTTGAACTGCTAAGCTTGTAATGGGTTGGATATAAATGTTGTATAAATCTACAAGATCCTTCCTCAGTGCCATTCAACGCTGTTCATACCTACATAATAGTAGGGTCATATCTTTGGATTCCGTGACCATTTTTTTGCTACCTTTCTCATAGTGCACATTCTTCAAGTATATTGTGAATATGATGAGCGAGCATGGTTATAAGCAGTGTGTTGTAAATGCCACTACTAAGAAGGGAACATTAATTGACAATTGTATGGCAGAGGGATAGAATTGCTATGTGCGATGTCCCTTCAGGACCACCATACTTAGGCAACGTCGAAAAGAAAAGCCTCAAAAGCCACTGTGTCATCATCGATGAAGCCCTCGCCATTATTCTTGGGGATTTCCCTTCTGCAGTAGACTTGTGGACAAGTCGTTATAATGTTTGTGGCGGTGCATACTCTCACGTAGACTTGATTTCAAGTCTGAGATATGCATCAAAGGCTATGCCTACACTAAAAGTGTCGATGCATTTACTACTGCCCATGCATTGATCTACATTATACTGACTGGATAGGACAACTCAGCGCGTTTGTGCACGTTCGATGGTCGATGTTATGGCTAAGCGCGTAGTCGCTAGTCGCTGAGAGGAGTATTTGCTTGAAAATACGCATGCGCGGCGTTCCCAGCATGCAGCGCCTCAAAAGAGCATGCAGTAGTGACGATGAGCAAGTAGAAGTTAAAGTGCAAAATTAATATTCAGCTGTTTTTATTATAAAACAATAACATTGAGAGAGTTTCTTCTTTATCTAGATTGATATTTAGTTAAAATAATAAAGAAAAGTTACCTAATTGAGCATTGAAGTTTACACCTACAAAGAAAACAAAACCAAAACACCTAAAACAAATATTCAATTCAATTCAAGAATACATTTATTTCCATACTCTCATAAAAGAATAACAACAGTTACATGTATTACGGAGTAAAGCAAAACATATCTAATATAAATAATATACAGGCCTAAAATACTATTTTGGAAAACAGCATGACCAAGTTGTATTAACTGTGTGTCTGTTCGATTTGTTTTGCAGACTACACCACTTACCTGTGAAAGGAAATCCGGTTTTCTCGTCCGTATATAGCTCCTGAAGAAGATCAACCTAGCGCAACACAAACCTTTACCATTGTTGCATAAAACTTGTGTTTGACTACGGCGACATCCCTTGTTTTACTTAACGAAACCTGTAAATACGGCGAAAAACGGAGCAATATTTGTCCCGACCCCGAAAATCATTTATTTGCGTTGCGTGCAGACTCGTGCGCCGCCTCGCTGTATAAATTCAATAGCCCCACTCGCAAACGTGCGCGTTCGTCACGTTTACGCGCAGTTGTCCTATCCAGTCAGTTAATGTAGATATAATCAACGTGCTCAAGGCCTTAGCGCCCCCTGTTGTCCATCTATAGGTAGCATTTAGAAATAGCTGTTTGTGGGGTGATCGTATCAACTAAGTGCATGCTGCGGCACTTTTCCACAACTCGATTAACTGGGGAGACGGTGACACAAATTATTATTATTTTTTTGAAATATCGTCTTGGAAAAATTGTTAGTGTTAATTTTGAAGGGTTGGGGTTTGTTTAGTGTTAATTTTGAATGGTCTGGGCTTGTCAGGGTTAATATTGAAGGATTGGGGTTGGTTAGGAAAGGGTTACTTTTGAAGGGTCGGGGTTTGTTAGGTTTAATTCTGAAGGGTCGAGGTTGGGTAGGGTTAATTTTGAATGGTCTGGGCTTGTCAGGGTTAATATTGAAGGAATAGGGTTGGTTAGGAAATTGTTACTTTTGAATGGTCAGGGTTTGTTAGGCTTAATTCTGAAGGGTCGAGGCAGTGGGGAAGGTTAATTTTCCTTGAGTCATTTAAGAATTATCGAGGAAGACGTGCGTTTTTTGTGCATAATAAGTTTTATTTTGTATTTGAAGTGCTGAGAAAGAATTTTAAAAACATGAGCATCAAAAACCCTATCAGGACCAATATTCATCAAATTGCTATCGGGGTTCAGCTGTTACCATGACAACCGTTTGTTTGATATTAGATGAAACGATTTTAACGTTTTGTGGTAATTTTTGGTCTTTTTCAACAAGTTTCTTTTTGTTTCTGGATTTTTCCCCCAAAAAGTCAAAAAGTGGTAGTGATTTTTCACGTTATAAATTGCATCATCAAATTCAAATTCGGCGGCCATCTTGGCATTTGCGTTTCCTGTTATGCCTAGAAATGCTATTGAATCATCATTTTTTAATAACCAGAAAATTATGGGAAAATACAATATTTGACTACACAATAAGTACCAAAATGCCTTTTAATGATAAACTTTTGAAATTGTCTTTTACGTCATCATGTAGATTTTGGTAAAATGAACAGTCGTGGCAAGTTTTATAAACATAATCGCTCGAAAACTGTGGAAAAAGGGGCATTATTTGCCCCCTTTCCCCTGAAGTCCGAAAAAAGCCAGGTCCTGACAGAGTTAATAATACTTATATTACAATATTATCACATCAATAAATTATTACTAATGAATTATTACCAATGAATTTAGTCTCACGGATACACCATGAAATTGTCTCATGTTGAAAATTTGAGCAGATGGCTCTGTAAGAGCCGGTTGGTTTATTGAGTGTAATTGTGTTCTAAAGTAGTCGTTAAAGGAGACAACGACAACAGCGAGAGTACAGTTGTCGAAATGTTGAGACTAAATCAACCAGCTTTTCCAGGGCCATCATTTGTTCAAATCGTGTACCCGTAAGATTAATATCTGGGTTCAATTTCATGGCTCTGCTTACCGCGGATTTCTGCGCTTACGTATCATATAGAATTATGTACTACAAGGGCTCCGTAAGCGCAGAATTCCGCGGTAAGCAGAGCCATGAAATTGGGCCCGATGTCTTCACATGCACAGATTCAAATCTCACATAATCAACCTTGGCCACATAATTATATACAACATATGTAGAATGTCTAAACTTTATATTTGAAACAGTATCAAGTTCATTAAGGATTGTCAAAACACAATATAATTACAATACGAAATCGTAAGACAGCACATCGTTGTAGACCTTTATCATGGTGCGGCCATCCTGATCTTCTCCCATTCAGATTACTGAACAAAACCGAGGCTTGGAGGACAAATAGTCTGGTTTCTTTTTGCATAATGAGTATTAGCATTCATTACTGTCGTTTGATACAAGGAACATGACCAAGATGGTGGCAACATGATATTGGTATATTGGGCAAGTCCAGGACTTCGAGCATTCACGTAGTATGGAAAAAATCATAAACCCAACCCTCTAAGGGCAACTAAGATAGTCATTGACTGATGTGATTTTTATTCTAATGTTGGGCATCTGCAAGGAGAATACCTACAAGAATGTGTATGTCATTAGTCCTTGGGATGATTATTGTAACTGCGTAATGCATTTTTTAAACATGGCGTGTCACGTGTTTGACCACAAGGGGACTCTTTCTGGAGTTTCCCTATTGTTAACGAATTACCGCTAGCTTTGCTTTTTGTAACTTAATTAATATTATTGTTTCAACAAGTTACTAAACATAAACACAGTTAACCGGTTAAACAATGCTCAACTAGTAATGTTGGTACAAGGCCGCTACGCATATCACCACAATTAATGTTTAAAAATTAAAAATGTGCGAATATCTTGATACATGAGTGGCCGAACTAACTACAAGTTCTTTTCCGATTTGACCGGTTCACGACGGGAGGCAATACCATTTCACTCTACACACTCCCTACTACCCTTATAACGAAATAATAAAAATTAAACAGATCACCATTTGTCTAATTAGCAGCTAACTAACATAACTTCCTTTTCGTTTAAACATTATTTTAACAATGACGTCGTATCAGTCTGTTTATAGTAATGTATAACAATTAAGAATTAAACATATGTTGCACACATTCATGAAACTATGATATTTTAACGAAATCTAACTTTATCACTATTTTGTAAGTTGTTACGGTACAGTGAACATACAGGGAGCAATTTCATAAAGCTGTTTAGCAGAAAATAGTGCTTACTAAAAAACATTTCTTTGCTAAGCAAAAAAAGATTGGGGTACCTGTCACAACAATGTAAACTTTATGGAATGTTTGCTGGTAGCCAGTTTCTGGATAAAGCAACATTTTTCTGTGCTTAACATTTTGTTTGTGCTTACAGGCTTTATGAATTTGGGCCCAGGTCTTCAGTGAAAAAACCCGAAAGATACGAAACTATGGTGAACATGCCAGTAATGCTCAGTTTTCAGAATATATTCTGAGTTTTCAAAAGATTTTGTTAAAATATCAAAATGCATGATTTCATAAAACATTTTTTCATTTTACTAATTAGCAAAATTTTTGAAGTGTAATAACTTGGTGTTTTACAAATGATAACCACAAAGCGAATGAGCAGTTAACCACTTAAAGGGGCTCGTTGCCTTTGGATTGGGCGATTTGGGCTATAAAAAGTGTTTTTTATGAAATGAATATTGTTGGAAAGATGTTTAAAAAATAGAGTATATAGATTGACATAAATATCTTTTGATTTTTTAAAATTTGTTTTCCTGACTGATCACAGTCCGTTTTTTGTTCGACAAAATGTTTGACTCCACAAAGCCGTTTATTCCGAGGCAACTTTATATTTTGTTAATCACTATACTCGCTAATTGCAACACTCTGTAGGTGTTTTCGTGCATGAACAACTCTTAAAAAGGGAAAAGGAGCAAATTCCAAAGAGCAACATTTTGAGAGATTTGAAGGCAATGTGCCCCTTTCATCTTCATAAAAAGTAGTTTGCTCATAATTTTGAGCAAACTTTCACTGGAACGACAGTTATTGTGATACTGGGCGCTGACAGATTAGCTTGCATATCGAACCACATGGCACATCGTGCCAGCCTGTATCATGGCCTATGGCGCATTTTTCGTTGCTACCACCGTCTGGCTGACCGTCTACCCATCTCTTGTCCTGCACGTCAATAGTACCTTCACCATCCGAACACACGCAGGTACCTGATCCGAGTCAATCCGAAATAAAAAGTCTCATTACATCAAACGTTTGGAGCGGGGTCGTACATAAAGGTAGGTAGGGTCAGGATACTTACTACCATGACCTTCTTTATAACAGTGAGCTTTCGAATAAAATTAAACTTTTATTTTCTCGGGTTCATTACCAAACGATGACCCTAACTTTTAATGGAAAGTAAAAACGGAAAATTAAACGCCAAGTGCCGATGAAACTAGTTAGTTGCATAATTGGGGTTTACTATTTTCTCCTGACTCACACAATGGATTAAGCCCAACTTCACAGATTTGTTACTTTATGTATGGTTGATCACACAAAACATTAACACTGTCGGCGACTATTATGTCAGCTCTAATCCTGTATAATACATTTAAGCAAGTGTAGTGGTCGCACAAATTTGGGCGTAATAGACAAAAGGTTTTTTTTCTTTAAGTTTAGGCAGACTCGTCCAAAGTTACATTTTAGTTTCAATGTTTATTTTAAAATATTACTTGTATAGTTGAACATTTGAAATTGTATTGATAAAAAGTGTTGTGAGTATAGGCCTTTATTTATTTTTGAAAATTTGGTTTGAATTTAATTTTAAAAGAAAGAGTTGAATTTTAGAAAAAAAATCTATTCTTTGGTCGAGTTGTTGAACACAGATTTACGTCATCCATATACTGTATGCCACACCGCTGCACTTTGGAACTCCCTATCTGTATCTTGTTTTCCACCAACTCTGTCTCAGTTCAAGAGGAACGTCATCAGATATTTCCTCTCACTTTAGATTTTTTTTTCTGGTAGCACTCACCCTGGGTGGCATTTTGAATTTGTGCTTGCAATTTCTCATAAAATAAAACTAATTGTTATTACGATTGAACATCATTTCTAGATTTGTGTACAAACCTTCAACTTCAAGGTTGTTGCAACCAATCCAGAACGTATTGCAGCTGCACATGTTAAAGATGTGTTGTAATTCTTCTTCAGATTGAGGGATAACAATCTCGCCGCCAAACTCAATGCAAATCTGCTTGCCCACTTCCCATGTAACTAGGGCATCATGCATCTTGTAGCATTTGTCGTGCCACTGGCTCCAAGTAGGAGGGCATGGCTTCATACATCGCCCATTTACGGCAGAGTAGTTTGCCATCATAAATATACCAACAACACCCAGCAGTTTGCCCGCCAACATTCTGCAGACCATCTCTTCACAAGTTCAAATTGCCACCAGATATACACATAACCCAAAAGGTGCAACGTTGACAGAACGCTACTGCGCCGAGGTCTATCTATTGCGAATAAAAACAAGAATAACCGAGTCGCAAAAAGAAACTGCGCAACTCGGAGTTCTCCAATAACAGTGAAATGAATCAGTCGATTAATACCTACGTCATAGAATATAAAAACCCTGGGAATTATGATTTTGAGTTATGCATAATAAGATGTGGCGTAGTAAGAAATTTAGAAGCGACGAAAAATTTAGATTTCTAAGAACATTTCAGAGAATTTTTTCTTCTTCTCAAAGACAGAAAATGTGCCCCGAATCCAAGTGCACACTTAGTGCACATTGACGCCGCTTAATCATCCTTTATTAATATTTCTTATAAGTTTTGTAATATGCTTGTAAAATGATGTAGATTTTAGCCAAAATTGATTGGATTTTCTTTACAGTGCAAGCCCCCCCCCTAACAATAAATAAATAAATAAATAGAAACTGAGTTTACAAACTTGATATGAATTTAACACACTCTTGTATATATTTGTTTCTCGGCAGACTTCTCACTAACCCACATTACAGTTTGACTTATTTACCCCAATACTTTCCATATCAATATTGATATGTAAAATGGAATTTAATATTGTAGACGGGTGGCAACTATCCCCTTAAAAAAATCACTTTTAACGGATGTTCATTCGGTATTTGATGTATGCATGTAAATACAGAAGATTGGCGTTTTGCCTGACAGATCAAACGCCAAAATGTAACTCAATAGCCCATATACCTATGCACAAGCGCCATCTTAAAAGATAACCCACAATGCATCTTAGGAAACCGAGTGCAGTTAACAAATAAATTAAGCTGCCAAGATGGACCCCATGATGTAGTTTACGTGTAAATATGCCAGGTTTTATAGTTTTATACCGCATCAAAATCAGTGCAATATGGTGGATGCCGATGTTGGCTTGGACTCGGACTGCGCTCAGAATCCTTCACGCACCGATCATGCCTAGTGTGTTGTTTGTACTTTGTTAAACTTGCTTTGGTAAAATGGCCCATACGACAAAATTTAGTCAAAAGTCAAACTTTGACGTTAGTATAACTGTTTCTGTTTGTCGGTGTTTTTTCTTTCTTTCTTTTTCCTTTTTTTCTTAAACAATGATAAAGAACTTCGTTAAGATATTGCAAGTTAATTTCTCGTGACACTACGGACCTTACGCATTGACGTCACAAACACCGCCATCTTAGATGGCGCGGCGCACAGAATGGTCCAATGGGCAATCTTCTTTTTACCTACTCAAATGACGTCATGTGCATTAGGGATATTAACTTATTATGAAACTTCAACATTTCCACAATAAATCATAGTTTAAAAAAAAATGATCCCGTCAAAATTATGTCCCCCTTCTGATTTACTAGAATCCAACTTTGGTAATCCAAACATCCAAACTGTTGAACTCTAATCAGTTCACTACAGCAGTTATCACTCCAAATGAATCAAACGAAACAAAGTTTGAATTTGATGGGTAGGTGGTCACAGTGGTAAGGTTGAATGATTTGTTATTACCGCGTACACTGTAATAAGCCACGTCGTCACTATTTCTTCATGTCTTGCCGTTCTCCTTGAAAAGTGGGCGTGTTTGAGATGTACATGTACTCATTAGTATTCATTTTTGATTTAGCAGCTACGTACGTAGATGTAATAGAAAAATTCAGAGCGCCGAACGTGCAGGATGGCGAACTCGGGCTGAAATGGGAAATGCGCACTGGACGCCATTTCAGCAAGCAACCTTATTGATACAACAATAGATCAGTGCAGACAATGACCATTATTATCAATGATAATAGTTGCGTAAATGTTACTGTATTGACTTTGACGGTATTTCATCATGCGGAAGTGTATCTTTGGAGGGTGGGTATTGTTATGTCACTTGAGCAGGATGGGAGTGGGGTCAGGGTTAATTGTGAAACGGGGTTGGTCAGGGGTAATTTCACAGTAAGAAGTTGAGTAAGACATGTTTTTTGTGCATAATGTAATCTATTTACAGCTTGCAGTGCTTAGAAAGTAATTACAAAAATTAACATAAACAATAGTAAACAAAACTCAAACATGCAAAGATTCAAATCATCAACCTTGTTCACATAATGATATGCAATAAATGTAGTGTCGCAACTTGTAATTGAAACATTATTCAGTTTATTATTGAAAGTCAAAACACACAATAATTTACAACGTGAAATCGCAAGACTGCACGTCGTTATTGGGCAAGTCCTAGAATTATTGCATATTCTGGACATGCAATAATAAACTTTAACCCTATAAGATCAATACAGAGTATTGAGTTACTTCAATGATTTTCTAATAGGGTTGGCTGCGGCCAAAAATTTATTTCTTTCATTCCGTGTTTGATGGACCTTGGCCCCAAACCAACAAACATGGACAAAAAACTTTGTTGCCACGGCAACAGCCGATTACCATTTCGGGGTGGTTTTGCAATTGTTTTAATATTTGTAACAATACAATTTGCCTATTTTTAAACAACACATAGAAAATTAATTTCCTTAAAAGATATGGATAGGTGTGTCCTTAGAGGCTGCATTGAATGGTTGTATAAAACTAATCACAAGGTAAGTGGTCGGGTTATAGCAATAGTTTCAAATAGGGGTGTTTTTGGACTTTTTAAAAGTATGTACCTATCTTCTGACAGCTCATAACCCATATGGTAGAGCTCCGATTTCAACATCGACACATATTGTTGAGATGAGACATTGGTCTAGTGAAACATTAAAACATTGTCTGCGGAAATTTCAGTGTTGCAAGGAAATTGTTCACTCTTTATCGAAATTCACATTATTGGCCACATATAGGCATAGTGCCCCTCCGTATATTGTACAGCGTTTATGAGCGATTTTTTTCTAAACTTGCCACAATTTTTGTGTTATGCCAAGTTCTACTTTGTCATTAAAGGGAATTAATTTTTTGCCGTTTGTGGTAAAAAAAAAACTAAGTTTTATCCCATAATTTCATGGTTTTTTTCTTCCAATTGCTATACACATTTTCAAAATGCTATGCTATATTTTTTAGTTTGTCTACTTAAAAAATGCCAGATTTGGGGCCCAAGGTTACAAAGATAAGGCCTGATTGATGATTCAAAAGTAGTATGCATATACATATGTTAAAAAATAACAGCGATGCCGTTGAAACCCCTCAACCCTTGATACTTTCTTGCCGACCAAAGCTGTCACCAAACCATGTTTCTACAACGGCACCACTAATACTGAATATCTCATTCCTCTTCAATAAACATGCTTCCTTTGAAAGGGCTTAATTTTCCTCAATAAATAATCCGTTTCCATAGCATGCTAAGCGCCAATAAACAGATTGTTTTTACTTTCTTTTTCATGACTGAGCAGTGCTCAATATTTTATCAAGGCAAAGAGCTAGCTGCATTGTGTTCATAATGGCTGATAACCAAACCATGCATATTGGCAAGCGTTTGATGAGCATTATACTACGTATACATTGAATAATTTATACCCATTTTATTATAGTGTACAAGGCCAGGCGTTTATGGAACACAACATATTTGAAGAAAACATTAAATAACAATTCGATCTGCTAAGCTTGTAATGGGTTGGATATAAATGTTGTATACATCTACCAGATCCTTCCTCAGTGCTATTCAACGCTGTTCATACCTACATAATAGTAGGGTCATATCTTTGGATTCCGTGACCATTTTTTGCTACCTTTCTCATAGTACACATTCTTCAAGTATTGTGAATATGATGAGCGAGCATGGTTATAAGCAGTGTGTTGTAAATGCCACTACTAAGAAGGGAACATTAATTGATCATTTGTATGTCAGAGGGATAGAATCAGTTCAGTGTGATGTCATTCCTACTTATTATAGTTATCATGAGGCTGTAAGTGTAAGTGCCCAGTGTAAGATATGAAGTAGCTTATTGAAAGAAAAATTCAAGAAATGCAAACAACGCGAAATTACACAGTGTTCATGAAAGTAGTGCCAATGAAAGAAGAAACAGGTGAAAGAATTGGCTGTTTCATATTGGTAATGTCATTGAAAGACAAAGGCATAATATCAAAACAAGGCGAACATGTCATAAAACAGTTTACATTAGCTCACTGACAATAAATCTACATAAATATATCATCAATAAGAGTCATCAAAGTTCAACGAAAAAAAAAAAAAAACATGAACAAAAAACATGTCGTTTGACAAGCCTTAAAGAGGTACTTGAACGAGAGTAAAGAAAACGTATAATTTGCTGAAATTCATTTACAAGCGCTCAATGAAAACAGATATACAGTTCACATCGTATAAAAATGTTTTATAAATACAACCAAAAAATCATTTTGACAACGACTCAACGTTGCTTTTCGTTTAGTTTCGCGAAAAGCCCCGTGAACATCATTCTCTGGTAAATCGGTGTGACGTCATGTGTGGGAGTGGTGTTTTATACCACTGTGCAGTATGTACGCATTGTAATGGAAAGAGCACAGTTCTTAGGCAACGTCGAACAGAAAAGCCTTGAACATGTTAGATAGCAGCGGGTCTCGAGAGTGATTTATTATTTACGAAGAAGAGGTATACTCTTCAAGTACTGCTGGTAATATTGATAGCAAAGACGGGAGCTCTCTCGAGGAGAAAACGGACAGGGAGTGATGACTACCGTGGGGATCTCGTCTTGCAGAACCACCGGTGTACTGGATTAAACAATAACAAATGTACAAGTGAATTGCTAGTACTTGTGTACCCCATGTCTTTTGCAAAGTCATGTACTATGTATTTTTTCCTCATTGTGTGCATGTAATGTACAGTATATTTTGTGTACTGCAAACAGTATAACTTTAAACTGTACATAATTATGACAATCTTTGGCATTGATGAAGTTGTCTTTATACTGTAAAGACATGTGCGATACATGAAAAGTATGGTGTCCTATATCTGCCATCTCGCATCTCGCACGCATCTCGCGTTATGGAATCTCGCGTTAGGCTTTCAATCTTGCATCTCGTGTTACTGAATCTCGCGTTATGTTTTCAGTCTCGCCTTGAGAATAAACATGTAATACAATTTTTTCCAAATCTAGCATTGATTCCATTGTTTAATTCTCAAGGGTTTGTCTTGCTGATTTTGACCTATAATGTAAACACATATCTTGAGGATTTGAAAATTGTCGGTCTAAACTTGACGACTACTGTGTCTGCCTTAGAAACACACTGATTGCAATATAATATGCTTTACAGTCTTCAATATTATCAAAAAGGGCATGCTTTAAATATAAGTTTGGGTTCAAGGAGGGCCTTCACTCTAACAACAGGCTTTTAGTGAATACAGCTTAGTTTTACAGGACAGACAGCTGATCGAGTTTTACTGTCCTGAAACAGGTGGACAGGTGGATGAGGCCCTGATGCCCAAATTATTGTTGCTCACGCTGCGCAGTGACAAATCATTTCTATAGTTATCTGTAAAATTGTGTGCTGCAAATCATTATTTTGGTCAGCTCAAAATTGGATCGAGTGTTGTCCGTCAACGATGGAAACGATCCCCTGTATTAGAAATCGGTGGAAATCGGATTCGGATGTTTCACCGTACACCCACCAACGGCACATAATGCTGGCATATTATCCCAGCACCCAAGAAACTTTGTAAAAACGATTTAATTAACAAATTTCTGTCGCATACTATCGAGTCCCAATCCACAAACAACGGTGTCCTGTTGTTGACGCGAAGCTAGCTCCCACACCTGACGTCACATTAAAGCACGCCGCCGACGGCAGAAGTATTTCTAGTTTTCAAAACCTTGAGGTTATAGGGCCTAATTGTTTGATCGATGATTACGAAAAATCTAAAAGTGTAAAAACATCGAAAATACATTTAAATGACAACTAAACACATGATAAACAAGTTTAATTAGCATTTCCGTTAATTTGTTTTCAATCAGGTAACTGTTTAAGGAAAGTGAAAAAATGTAATGCTTTTATTTATTAACATCGATTGGTGTACAAATAACATAGTATCAAAACACAAGAGCAATATGCAGAGGAAGTGCTCTTTAACGAATATTTATAACAGTGGGTAGCAAGCAAGACACAATGCCCCGTCAGTATTGATCAAACTTGGTCAATGTGAAATATCAATGAGTCTGTTTAGTAATGATCCTGGTAAACACCCTGACATTGAAAAAGGGACACAAGGCACTGGCAATCATGCCTCGTAATATCATTTTTTCTGTTGGTTATTGTGTAATCCTCAATTCCAGACCTTTGTCCTGTTGTTGTACAAATGTGGCCTACAAGAATGGACAGGCTGTCACCCTTGTTTATCATTGTATTCGGCTCAATGGTAAGTAGGTCCCAGCAATGGCAAACTATCGACCGTTGCCTACAGACGAGGTTCTGCGAATTTCAGTGAGTGCCTGCTCATATTTTCTCATAAGACAACATCAAACCAATGCCTGTTATGAGAACCTTTGTTGTCTCTCCTTTGTCCAGTCAGGGTTTCATTGTGGCAACGGTATTTCAAAGGAAAACGACTACTCCAGAAGCACCAAAAAGACAACAAAATAATACCACGTGTACCGACCTGAAGTGGTAATAAAGCAATTGTCTTTTCAGATGAAAGCATTGGGAATCGGTAATGTAATGAATGTTTTTAATCAATGAGCTTTCAGAATAAAACTAATCTTTCATTTTTTCTCTTGCTATATCAGTCCCGTTCCTTGGATTTAAGACTTAAAGCTTTGTGTTCAACTCAATTCAAGTCAAACTCACATTTATTTCCACACTTAATGAAAATTTCTAGACAATACTTAACCAGGAAAATAAATTAAAGAAGGTAACCCATAATGCATTTTTTACAAGGCAGAAAATCAAATAAGTATGGAGGCATCTTCTATTAGAAGCCAGGGTTTGTGGTGAGATGCCTGATGGACAGCGAGATAATAACAGAACATAAACAGAACCAAGAACGTCGGACAGACAGGTTAAACAAAGACAGAAATGATGAACATTTCATAATAAATTAAGGAGACAGTGTAAAAAGAGAACATTTTATTGCCTAACCATTTGATAATAAGCTACGTCAGATGTAAAAAAAAAAAAAAAAAAAAAAAAAAAAAAAAAAGTAACATTTGGACATCATCAGATCTCCATGTTTTCCCTGTCAGGGACATTGTGTAAATCGTTGAGGATGACAATAACTCGCATGAAAAGTATTAAAAAGACACAGGTTTTCTCATGTCGTCTTTGTTGCGCGTATAGTAAATCGGGAATTTTTGCTTGCCATGTCCTAAATACGCTTCCGTAGTTATCAGTTGATGGCATAAACATAAACCATACAAATTTTATGTTCATGTGAGTTTGCTACGCCATTGTTCGGTTTGGTGTTTACAGACAGATTGATCCGATCTAAATACTGCCCTCATGTGACCACCATAGCATTAATATCTCAGAAAGGGAGATATATAACAAAACAGACATATGAAGCTAAACCACGAATCACAACCATTGTGCACGTTTTATGGTAGCTGTAGGGGTAGGGGTAAGGGAGGTAGGGGATGGGGATGGGGAAGGGGTAGGGGTAGGGTTAGGGTTAGGGTTAAGGTTAGGGGTAGGGTTAGGGTTAGGGTTAGGGTTAGGGTTAGGGTTAGGGGAAGGGTTATCGGGTAAGGGGTTGGGTTTAAAAAAAAGGTTTGGGTTACCAGCTGAGAAACAGGGAACCAGTGGCAGCTACCATAGACCGTGCATGGTTGTGGTTCGTGGTTGAGCTTCATAGCCTGTTTGGTTCTATATGCCTCCAGAAAGGCTAACGCCTACATAGCCTGAACATCTGACGTCACACTTCGAGGCTCGCGAATTACGCCAGGAACCGGCGGCCTTGAGCGCCTGGCAGAATCCTGCCAGATGTACCTGTGATTTCATCGGATACAATGATTGCATTGGATAAACGTGCAGTGACGTAAGCTTTCCATATCTGTTTTATGATTGGTCCGAGGTGATGTAATTTTGTCAGATGTTCAGGCTAGAAAGTGGGTGGCCAACAAACTACGTTACTTCGGAGCGGACCAATCATAACTGAAATATGAGAAGCTTACGTCACTGCATGTTTATCCAATGAAATCATCGGGCCTGTAAGGCCAGCGCCTGTCTGTATTCTTGCGGATACGACAGGGGACCAGTCTAATGCCTATACACATCTTACAGAAAGATACAGCTTCGGTAACAACTTTATCCAAACTATCCTGCTGCCTTTTTGTTCCACCAAAGAAAAACATACCACAGCATTTTAAAACTGGCTACTTTATTGTTTGCAGGTTGTTAAACATATTAAAAAAAACACTAACAAATAGTTTCTGCCTTTTAATGGAAAGCGACCCATAATCCATGGTAAAAGTTGTTTGTGTGTCTGCACTGATTTTAATTTCTAGATGTTTCCAAAATCAGAGGAGAGATGAAGATGAAAAAATCAACAAAAAGAGACGCAACTACAAGACCAACTTCTAGAAAAACTTGCCAGTCCATCAAGAAAGGAGTACGAACAACTCACAGTAAAACTACCTTCATTCCAAACAACAACAGTTAATAAACAAAAATGAGAAATGACTTATATACGCCATTCACAAGTGAATATGGCCCTGTGTACAACCATACAACGGTATCCCCCATCCCGATGTTGTTTACCTTTACGTCATCATTACATTCTCGTGGTACTATAGAAGAGCATTAAAGGATAACATTTAACTGTCGAACCTCACTTTACAAAAACAGTCTCAGTCAACGTGGTATAGCTTAATGGAATGGCCTTCCAAAATAATAGTGTGAATAATAGTACATAATTGCTCGACGCGTCAGTGTGCCTGAATATAATTAGCATAAATAGAAAGCCCACGACCGGCTGTAAACTGCAGTACAACTGCCGGTCATAGACCAACGGTTTTGAAGTTAGACTTGTTAAAGCCTACTATTTACGTGTACATGACTGCAGTCGCCACCGATTAGTTTGTGTGTGATGGCTATGAAGTCCACCTTATGGCATAAACATGACGCTGACAACTCCGAAGCTGATGGCAAGTGAAGGCGAATTATCCCAGGGGAGAAATGGAAAATGCCACATTCGTCAGTCTCTACTGCCTTACAAAGCATTCAACCTTTTTTTCTTCGGCTCCCTCGGATGTTTCGTACCGTACTTATCGATTTATTTCAAGCAACTCGGGTTCAACCCGTTCATGGTCGGCCTCCTCAACGCGGTGCGCCCCTTGGTGGGTTTTGCTACCCTGCCGTTGATCTCGGTCCTGGCTGACAGGTTCCAATGCCGGAAACTTGTGTTGACTTCGGGCATTGTGATCGGAACTGTGGCGGTGTTATTGACAACGCTACTGTCCCCTGCACCCGAGGTGCCATGTGATGTGATGGAACAACAGATACGAGACTTTCTCCATCTAAATATAAGTCTTCCGTACGATGAGGAAGGCCAGCAGCATTTGGATTATTTTGTAGACACACCTCCTGATGATATTGGTGCAACGAGTAATGTCTTGTTAGACCTCAATGTTAATGCATACCCGCCCACGACGAGGCTAAAACGACATATCGGACCGCATCCACCGGACAATATCTCCGCAGAGAAAACCTCCATCGATGAACACAAAAGATCCGCCCAAACGAACCAATTTCCCGAGTTTGTGAGGAAAATTCTAATGTCCAACCAGAGTTGGCTGTTTGACCAGGATGCCCTTTATCGACTTTCCTTGATACTTTTTATTCTGTCCAGCATGATAGATGTTACCCTGCTCTCATCGTCGGGACAGTGCGACACGGCCGCACTGGACGCACTGAGAAACGAAGACGGACATGCTGATGATTTTGGATGGCAACGCGGTTTTGGTGCCTTGGGATGGGGACTAGGGTACGTAGAAAAGAAACAAAATCAACAATAAACAAGTTCTCTTTTTGTTTACTTGCACCTTAGTTTCTCATCACTTGCACAAATGACCAGTGAAACCAAAATTGTTTTCCCATTACAAAACGTGCTCATCAAAAAAATTCAAACCCGAAGCCAGTCTCCGTTTCACTGCACTGTGAACGGACTAAGGAGTCAAGTGTATACCCCAGGTTTTCTAAACTCGTGTACAACATGTATATCATTATAAGACACAATAATTGGCCATCTCCCGACAAGTAGTTCTAGCTCCTCAAGTTGTAAGCAAGAGGACTTAAACACTTTATGTTAACTTACAGTGACCTGGGCCCAATTTCATAGAGCTGCTTAAGCAAAAATATCGGTTACCATTTTCCTGCTAAGCAGAAATCAGCAGGGTACCAGTCACAATTTGTACATGTGACATGGTAGTTTGGCTGTTAACCTTATTCTGGTAAGCATACTTTTGTTGTGCTTAGCTACTTTTGTGCTTAATCAGTTCTATGAAATTGGGCCCTGCTGTCTGAGCAGCTTAAAGCGCCAAAAGGAGTGTTTTTATCAGAACGCTGTTGATCAGTAGGTTTTCCTAACAGCAGCAATGACCCCAGTATCGAAGGCAGCTACGGTATAGGTAACCGACATAAGTCAACTTTTCACATTGCAATTCAGAAAAGAACAAATGAATGAATAGTAGGCTGAATGTGATCCTGAGACTGGATGATGGGCCTCACACACACATTTCTAGACAGATTGACGCCCCTGTGATCCTTTAGATGAAAAGTGAGAGAGCGCTTAATGGACACAGTCACACAACTATCGGATCGGGTTTGTTGGGTTATGCTATGTTTGTTCAATCTATATTATTCAAATTTCTAAAGAGTTACTCATGTGCGGTCCATGTGCGGTCCAAAGAAGCATTGCATGATTTAATGTACCTTAACTACTATATGGCACATCACTCGCGAGTGCAAGTTCCCTTTTCATTCATTTAAGGTCCATGATCAATAACAACGATTTTCATGGCAGCCGGGGCCTGAATTAGGGACAAATAAAAAGTTGTTCTGTGAAAGACCAGTAATTAAAAAAAGTAAACAATTACAATACATAAAAAGTTCCATCAAAACTTCAAGTAAAAATAAAAAATGATGGTACAAATAAACGGTTGGCTAAACAATTGAAAGAAGTTGTACATGAATAAAACAGCATTTTTCGTTTTTCTCGTTGTCAACATTTGCAGTTCCCTTTTCGGAGCTCTTCTTGTAAACTCAACCCGTGCCGTCAAGATTAGCTGCGGCATAAAACACACCGTTGCCAGCTATTGGACCAGCTTTGTGAGCAGCATCGTTATCAACTTAGCCACCTTCATAAGTATCTTTTTCTTCAAATTTCCGGTGAGAGAAATGAAGATCTGTTTTTTTATTTATAAAAATTTCCCCATTTTTATTTATTTTTTCTCTCTTTCTGATCGTTCATATTTCCATGAATCAAACTTGTAATAATTCATGAAGGGATTCTCTTTATATAAATGCATCCCCTTTCACAATTAGTCGACCCAGGACTAAGGTCGTTGGTGCAGTTTGTATGGATTTTAGAAGTTGGAATTGCATATTTTGGAGCTCCTGGTAAATTGATTTTATTTATTCAGACTGGTCTCCAACGGAGGCCTGTTTGGGAAAAAGGCAACATTTTATAAGAGAAACACTGGTTTGTTGATTGTAATTTTTCCCATCCAATTTCTACGCATTTTTCACTTAACGCTATTTTCATCATTATTTACGGGTTTGAAATTGCAATCAAACAGCTACTTGAGCGAAAATGTTTTAACGGGAATAGTTAAATTGTTTATCTACATTTATATAGGATTAAACACTTAAACGGTCCCAAAAACCAAAGGTACACTTTGTCTTTAAAGGCACTGGACACTTTTGGTAATTACTCAAAATAATTGTTAGCATAAAAACTTACTTGGTAACGAGCAATGGAGAGCTGTTGATAGTATAAAACATTGTGAGAAACGGCTCCCTCTGAAGTAACCATCGTAGTTTTTGAGAAAGAGGTAATTTCTCATTAAAATATTCGAATTGATTTCGAGGCCTCACGCGTGAGGTCTCGAAATCAAGCATCTGAAAGCACACAACTTCGTGTGACAAGGGTGTTTTTTCTTCCATTATTATCTCGCAACTTCGACGACCAATTGTCAATTGAGTTCAAATGTTCACAGGTTTGTTATTTTTGCATATGTTGAGATACACCAACTAAGACGACTGGTCTTTGACAATTACCAAAGGTGTCCAGTGTCTTTAAAGCAATTCTATGAAATTTGCGTACCGGTATACTATGACCACTATCGACCAGACAATTCTCGCTCTCTATCCGCACAAGTAGATCATTTTGCCAGCAAGGTTTAAAAAGCGACTAAATATTATATGGAATACTTGTAATCTATGTGACATTGTCAAAAGATGACTTCAATATTTTTGTCTGAAAGCTTCCACAGAATGCGAAATGAGTGATTTCGACCGAATACAAACAATCGTTTCGCATGGTATCCGATGACTGGAATATTATGCATAATAACAAAACAAATTAAGCAGAATACGACACATGTAAACATTGAATCACTAGAATGAAAGGTTAAAGATTGCGGCCAGATGTTAACGATGTTGACATCAATGATGTCGTGTTTCAGGCCATCTGGCCAATTTCCAGCCTCGTCTTAATTGTAAAATAATAATAACAATAATAATTTTGCAAGGAAGGTTAATATCAACTTTTCTCATATTCTTAAAAAAAAAAAATGTTTAATGAGATATCATAACAGGGCTTTTCGCGAATCTTTCCTAAAAGCACCGGAGAAGGATATTCAAAATGATTGATTTTGACACAATTAAAATCTGTATAATCTCATGTGAGCTCAATTTCCTTATTGATTGAAAAAAAAAAAAAAAAAAAAAAGAATTTTAACAAAGATCACTTGTTGCCCTTTTTCGTTCAAGTTGTTCTTTAATGACCTTATATTATGGCACTGAGCCGAAAAAACTGTCTTTTAGACGGTATCATTTCGTGCCGAATCAAGGAAAGGCCCAATACTTGACAGAAGACATTGAACACTTTTCAGTCCCTCAAAGATTTGCTGACAACCTATCAAACAATACTGTCAATTTTGTGACTGGTCTCCACCCTACACCGTTACTTAATCCCTCACCTTCCAAGCCGTTGTGGGTTTTCCTTTTGTAAACCCAGGTATAAGACAGCAGGAGTGTGATTCATAGCTGAAAACATACCTCGTGCATTGACGGCATCACGTCGCCATCTTAGAAGTGAAACGTTGATGAAACAATGGAAACGCACATCTTTGTATGCGCGGCCAAGGGCACCCTACTTAAATGACGTCATGTGCAAAAGGACTCCAACTTGGATCTAAATTCAGAGATTTGGGATTACTGTTCAATCTGCTGCTGTTTTTATGCAGCACCCCTTTTCAAATGTTCTTGCTTTTGTACTGTTGGAAGACATCCGCGGAGGAACTCTAAGACTTATGCACATGAGTAGGGTGCCCTCGCCTAGAGGTCAAAAGGAAGATGGTCAATGGCCAATCCCTTGCTCCGCGTGTACACATTTCAATGTTTCATCATTGATTTACTTCTATAAGGGCGCGGCTTGCTGACTTTTAATGCATAAGGTCTATTATCGGAGCAAGCGCCAAACTTTGGTGGATAGCGGCGCTATAGAATAGAGCCAGCCAGCCTTTCAGGGCGGTTTCACTGAGCTTTTGGGAACGGTTAGCACTAGAGAAGTGTATAGCCCCTATCTGAGAGCAGGATTTGTTAGGCAGACAAGTCTGAATTCAGTTAAAAAGGCTGACATTGTTCACCGTGGTGAGATACACAATAATGGTCTCGCACTTTGATCAGCAAAGTATAGCAAACTCTCATCGTGCAGTGGAAGATCTTTGAAAGGCTCCCAGTATAATAGAATACACGTAGTCAAAAGGCATCATACTATTTCCCCTAGGCGTACAGGGGGGACGGGGGCAACTGCCCTCCGCAAAATAGCAGTGGGGGGATTCGTGCACAGCAAGAAAAAAAACCAACAATGGACAGAGAAAGCAAAAAATACATTTTACCCGGTATTAGAAATTGGTACTTGTGTTTTCATCTGTGTAAAATTTCGGGCAAATCAGCCCATGCCAGTCTCACTTTGGCCACATGCTCTCGGTAGCTGAACAAGGGATACCTGAATATTGTTTAAACTCTTATACTTCTTCTCCTAACCTTCACAGAAATCCAAAGAAGAAGCACCCAGCAGTTCTAAATGGGTGAAGGTGAGGCAAGTCATCTTCAGCTGGCACTATGGATCAATCATCTTCATGGTATTTATTGTTGGAATAGCACACGGCTGTATATGGGGCTTCCTATTCTGGCATCTCGAAAATCTTGGTAAATGTTTAAATTGTTATACTTTTGATCAAGCAAATTACATAATATATTTTGTCATGATGTGTCAAACTAAGAGTTCCCTTACAAAATCAAAAGAAGATAAAACTATATAGTATAACTTTTGCAGGCAATTCTCTCTCTTCTTACCAGTGGCGGCACCAGACCTGTTAATCTGGGGGGGGGGGCAAGAGGGGGGCAAACTTAAATTTAGGGGGGGGGGGGCAAACAAAATTCTATATTGTAGTGTATAAGCCTACAATTCACTCCAGAAATAAGATTTTGCACTGTGTGAATGTGACGTGTTGTGCGAACTGCGTGTACAATGGCTGCTTACGGTTTTGGGCAGACAATGCATTTCTATTTATAGCAAGTTACCAAGCTTGTACAGATAAATAAATCCACATTTTATTAACATTGCCGGAGTTCGAAAGTGTATTGGGCTTTTTTGATGGTGCCAGCTAATTATGATGGATGAAATTGAGTTTATTATTTACAGCGCAAACAACATTGTAACAAATTGGGTGCAATCGTTTGGGATTAAACTCAATTTCCGCAATCGGGGAAAAAAACTGGGGGGGGGGGCAAACTGGGTGGGGGGGGCAAAACAAAATTACTGGGGAATTTGCCCCCCATGCCCCCCGTAGCGCCGCCGCTGCTTCTTACTTCAAGCTTATAAACAAAAATTATTCGTAGAAGACAAGAATATTAGTTGAGGCCTTGACCCATGGCAGTATACAACCTCTTTTATATTTCTTTACTAGGATGGGGAGGTTTCGGTGGAACACTGTTATCCAAAGAACACTTACTTAGGTTGATTGGAATGACTCCATATTCAACTTTTTTTCTATTTCTAGTATGCATCAATTTGGTTATTAAACAGGTTTGTTGAGGCCACATTCACCACATGTGAAGTGAGGTTGTTCCATTCTGAAATAAAACTCTGAAAGAAAAGAAGTTTTTTACTGCAGTGCAGCTCTTTCTTGAGACCTGAGTTGTAGAGCTTTAGGTTATGACCTCTTACTCGGAATGGGTTGACGTGTCTCTGGAGGAGCTTGCTCTCCTCAGTGCCTTCCCAGCCGTTTCGGTTTTTTTGCACTTTGCAGTCGTCGTCCCCCCAGTCTTCTTGCTTCCAACCTCACAAATATGCAAGATCTATAGACGATGTGACCTGTGACATCACATGTTTTCAAAAGAGCCACAGAGCCTGGACTTCCGGCGGGCACATTAATTTGTACACAACTCAATGGAAGAATACAACAAATCTCATGTTTTATGGAGATCGCACTGTCTGATTTTCCTCAACTTTTGATATGAAGAAAGGGGGGACATCTCAAAAGCTGTTGTACAGCTGTTGCTTTTGTAAATTTTGAATTTATGTGAAAATTATGACACAAAATATTGAGCCTGTGAAGCATCTTGCCCGTCAGGAATAGCATTATAATGTACTAGGTCACCACTCTGTAAACAAATGTAACATGGTCTATATAGCAGTCACCGATAAAAAAAGCTTTCTGTTTGATATTTCTTGTATAATTCCTCCAGGTGCTACGCAAAGTCTACTCGGCATGCTCAGCATCTTATTTAGTGTGTCCGAGTTTGGTTTTACTTATTCTAGTAGCTGGGCCATCGCTAAGTTTGGCCACATCCCACTGATGGCCATCGGGCTGCTGGTGTTCGTCTTTCGCTTCCTCTACTACGGCTTGATCACTGTGCCCTGGATGATTGTATTCATCGACATCTTTCATGGTAAATAAAACTTGTTGACAAGTTTCACTCCCTGTCACTGATGTTCAAAGCTCCCATTGCCCGAGTGAATGCATTCATTTCAAGTAGTTAAAGGAACATTACAGAATTGGTTTTTGCTAACAAAACAGTTGCTGGCTGTGTAAGCACTTTATGTAATCCACCATATACATAAACTGACAAACCTGTAGAAGTTTGAGATCGATCGGCCATCTGGGTTCACGAGAAAATAGTGAAAAACCGATTACATGTACACATTTGCATGAAATCATATAGATTCAACAAATGAATAAAACGCTCACTGAGCGATAAACTCCAATCGGAAAATTAGTTTATTCATTTTTCATCAAATATGGCATTTCAGACAGAAATGTTTCAAGGGATGTTTTCTACTATCACCGTCATTAGACCGTGTAAGTACTGTGGCGGGACTAGCCTAATCCGTGGCTAGAAATAACCCTCTACGAACCCGCTATCCAGCGGCCGGGAATGTAGGCCCGTTTGGATGGAAATATACCGCCCTATACGCGTGGCCACATCCAACCACGCCCCTAAACCTCTGGACGGACAAGGACATACAATAAAAACACACAAGAGATTTATCTTTGTTACCAATTAATTTATTGTGAGGAACTCTTATTATTTATTGGACCCTGTGTTGACTGATAGCCTCCCTAATTAATATGATTAGCCTCCCTGATAAGTTATGAATAATCGGTTGCCTATAGGTAGCCTCGCACTATGCACTAGGCAATGTAAGGCAGTGCTGGGCGGCGCGGTAAAGCCTGGCTGGGGGTCAGCCTCCGGGTATCCGTAGTGCCGTACGCCTCTGGCGTCCTTGCCCGTGTCCCACCTCCTCAGATCCCGCCCTCTATCGTCTAGAGTACTCCCTGAGTCTCCCTCGTAGAGGCGGCAGGTTTGCTGAGCGCGCCCTTCCCGGCTCCGTTCTGCTACGACGGCCTGTAGCAGTTCGTCGCTACGCCTCCAGTAGCCTCCCCGGACCCTGTGACCTAACCCCAGCCCAACTCCACCGTCCGTCCAGCACGCCGTCAGCCCCGCTGGTGCCTACCTATGCTTCCGCTCCAGTCCTCGTTGTGCGATTTCACGACTCTGTTTGGTATACGTCGACCGACTGTGCACTGAACTGCTGAACTCTTCAACTTACGAAGTGCACAACAACTGAACAACGCTGCCACGCCTGCGGCTCTTTTATACAAGCCCGCAGCTGCTCGCGCGCCCTCTATGCTCAGTAATTTGCGCCACAGTACATTTTACAAGTTTTGTTTTTACCAATTCTGTAATGTTCCTTTAATTTTTACAGTTTCAATAGTCTCTATCAAAATATTGAACCAGCGACTATAGACGCAACACGCAAGGTTCATTAAACTCTTGAATGACATACACAATGCCATACTCAGTTAATATTTACAGTGGCTGAATGTGCTGTAATGATCAGAATTTTTATAATTCTATTCATGAAGCCACTGTACGTACACATGTATTTTTTTATCTTCATTTATAAATGGTTTATTCTTTAAAAACAAATTTCCACCGGCGACCAAGGGTCGAATTACAGTAAAATATACAGAGAATGCAAAAATTTAAAAAGATGATAAAATTACACAGTTACAACATTAAGTCAAAAATTGGTTTAGGAGGGAAAAGATTTTTAAATAATTGTTTGAAAAAATAGTTAGACAGTTGCCTAGATAAAAAAAAATGTAGGTGCAGCCCGATGAAACCTCGAGGCCATCTTACTTGATGGGCAGAAGTAGATACAGTCACCTGATAAATACCACCAATAAAAACATACTTCACAACTCAAAAATCGACCCCAAACGAAATAATTTTTCGAAAAAAATTATTATGTACATTCTATCCCAGGAGATAACAAGTCAATTAATCGGAACATTAATCAGTAAGCTAATAAAAGGTATTAAAAGGTAAGCTAATAAAAGGTGTTCACAGTAAGCTAATTAAACGTGTTCTATTGTGCTGGTAGGTGTGAGCTTTGTTGTGACGTGGACGACAGTTTCCTCTTACCTGGGCGAGGCTGTACCACTAGAGTGTGGTGGGACAATGCAAGGAGTTATTATCTCCATGCATCAAGGTCTAGGAGCAGGAACAGGCTTTCTGGTTTCAGGGATAATAGTGGACAGATACGGCGCACAAACGACCTTCCTTCTGTATGCTGCAGTGTGTGGTGTTGTCCTTCTATGGTTTATCATCATTCAGGTGGTAAGTCAAAATAATAATCATAATAATAGCTGGTTCTTATAATGGTTCTAATAATAATAATAATTGGTTCTCATATTGGTTCCTATAGTAATAATAATCGGTCCTTATGTTGATTCTTATGTTGTTTGTCTGCACTGATTTTAATTTCTAGATGTTTCCAAAGCCAGAGTTGCCATGGAGAGATGAAGATGAGAAAACGAAGCAAAAAGAGACGCAACTACAAGACCAATTTCTTGATAAACCTGCCAGTCTGTCAAGAAAGGAGTACGAACAACTCACAGTCAAGCTACCTCCATTCCAGATGGAAACAAAAACAGTTAATCAACAAAAATAAGAACTTACTTATAAAAGCACCCTTCACCAAGGAATAAAGCCCTGTATTGAGCCCTTGCACTCAATTCACTGGCGGCAACTGTGCTATGCTCACCATTTTGGGAGTCAATAGGTAAAGCGTATAAACGTCTCATAGCCTAAAATTCACACTACACTGCAAAAGACAAAGGGACATTGACTCTCAATGGCCCAACCAGGATTATTGTGACACTGAAGTTAGGTAAATTGGATCAATACACGGTACCCCCCCCCCTCCCCAACCTCTATGGCTTAAATTGATTTCCTTCTAGTATAAAATCCGACAACAATGTAGTTTTATAGAAATGATGCACCCCCCAACTATAGACATGCAATTCAGAAAAAATAGGTAAAATCCGATGATTATTCCACTCTTCTCCTTGTTCATGCCTTTGTCACTTCTAGACCAGACTCGTGCAATTCTGATCTCACTTGACTTTCAGATAGAGAGCTTTCTAAAATTCAACAAGTTCAAAACACCACTGCTCGCCTCGTCTCACGCACACCTCGTTGTTTGAGTCTACATTTTTGTCACAAATTGCTAATTTCTTTGTGTTTTGTGTCGAGTCGTGCATAAAGGCTCCTGCATTATTCGCTTTGTAATTGTCTCGTATTATTATTATTATTATTATTATACATGCACATCTGCATGGAGATCCAGCTGGTGCATGTATGTTCCCCAAGTGCTCAGAAAACACTGTGCTTTACACATCTAACCAAACAAGGACACAATTACAGCATCAATACAAAATACTATGTATTATTTGACCAGTTTATGTATATGGTGGATTACATAAAGCGCTTACACTGCCAGCAATTGTTTTGTTAGCAAAAACCAATTCTGTAATGTTCCTTTAAAGACACTGGACACTATATTGGTAATTGTCAAAGACCAGTCTCCTCACTTGGTGCATCTCAACGTATGGATAAAATAACAAACCTGTAAAAACTTGAGCTCAATTTGTCGTCGAAGTTGCGAGATAACTATGAAAGGAAAAAAACACCCTTGTCACACGAAGTTGTGTGCTTTCAGATGGTTGATTTCGAGACCTCAAAATCTAATTCTGAGGTCTCGAAATCAAATTCGTGGAAAATTACTTCTTTCTCGAAAACTATGTCACTTCAGAGGGAGCCGTTTCTCGCAATGTTTTATACTGTCAACCTCTCCCCATTACTCGTTACCAAGTAAAGTTTTATGCTAATAATTATTTTGAGTAATTACCAATAGTGTCCACTGCCTTTAAGAAAGGTTAGATTGTATGAAATGATTTCTGATTCTTAACTTTCAGGAAAAGTATTAAACTAACCCGCGAAAAAAGAGAGAGAAAAAGAAGATAGTTTTAAAGGAACATTACAGAATTGGTAAGAAATAATCTTGCAAAGTATACTTTTTGATCACAGATTTTCATAAAACTTACACGGTCTAATGATGATAGTAGAAAACATCCCTTGAAATATTTCTGTCTGAAATGCCACATTTGATGAGAAATGAATAAATTAATTTTCCGATTGGAGTTTATCGTTCAGTGAGCGTTTTATTCGTTTGTTGAACCTATATGATTTCATGCAAATGTGTAATCGGTTTTTCACTATTTTCTCGTGAGCCAGATGGCCGATCGATCTCAAACTTCTACAGGTTTGTCAGTTTATGTATATGGTGGATTACATAAAGTGCTTACACTGCCAGCAACTGTTTTGTTAGCAAAAACCAATTCTGTAATGTTCCTTTAAGAGGAATTGTTTCCAATTGGTATCTGGGTCTCTCTTCCAGTATTTTACAATAAGGTTGTTGTAAATGTGTGTAAATCCAGAATTGTAAAAACGGTTTTTAAAAGGCTTACTTTCAAAAAAATAGTTTCAGTTAAAATCAAATGAGGTCATTTAGAAGACCCCCGTTGGGCAAGCCTTCACACGTCAAATGTACGGTATGCAGGTAAAAAAAAAAATTTTTAAAGGAGAGAAAAAAAGAGGGAAAACCTGTGATTAGAAACCGTTCACACATCCAATGTATAAAGGTAAAAAAGAAAAACGGAAACCTGAAAACATTAAATGTCATATAATAAGAATATAAAAAATAAAAATTAGATTGGCAAAAACACAGAGATGTCAAAAACAGAACTACTAGTGTGCCACTACATTCATCTTTAATCTGAAGTCTCAGGTGCCTTTTGAACAAACAAATTACAAGCAAATGTGTATGCCAGGTAATATTGAATAAAACGCAATTTTCCAGATTACCAAAATTCTTGTAAAGTTGGGTGTGGTTTACCTTAACAAAGAAAAGATAACAACCACCTTCTCTTGGTAAAATAAAATCATAGTTTATTTTATTTACTTGTATTTATATTTGATTAAATAATGTTGGTTTACCTATTTGTCTATTACCATGGTGTTACAGTTTATTTACAGCCCTGGAAATTCATCTTTGAGAGGGCAGGGCCGTTTTCATTTTGCAAAGGGTAATTCCATTGGAAAATCTTGAAGTCCATGGGAAACTTCTGAAGAGGCACCAAGGCCAAGACCAGGGGCAACGGAGGCCTTGGTCTCCATGGCCTACATGTAATTCAAGGCCTGTATTTACCGTTGGTCGTTTTGAGGTCAGAAAAAGGTTTTTAACCCTCTAGTCCCTGCACCGCCCGAGTTTGCTGATTTTTTTTTTTTTTTACTTATCAAGACTCTTGCAGAAAATTGCTAGAATCTTGGTTCAAATTTTAAAAGATATTTATACCTATTTACGAAAACAATGTTTTGAACTTTTCGTTAATATTGTCATTTAATAATTACAGCTTATTTCAATTCGGGAAGTGATAAGTCCCTGGGAACAATAAGTACCTCTCGTTAACGGTAATCGGTAAATTTAATGGTGGTTATTTTGAGTGCAATACACAATACACTTTTGTTAAGGCTTTTGACTGCCATCAAATGCTCATACTGAGTAATTATGCTCATATCCCATTAGTTTTTTTTTACAGTATCATCATGATGAAAGAAAATTTAATTTTTGGTTACAAATGAGCGTGGTGTTGATGATGAGAGCTACAATTATGTCATCATCATTAGCGTTAACATTTAGCAAGGCAACTGTGAAAGGGGGAAATAAATTAAAAACTTATTGCTATTGACTTGACCTAGTTCATTTTGATGTTACTTTTATTTCTCCAAATACACACAAGCTGTGAGCGATTTCTCCTACCGCGTGTAACAGCGTACCGCTTTGGGCGGCTGGGCGGTCCAGTGGCTATAGGGTTAATTGATCGTTTTGAGTTTTGCAGACCCAGTCTTGGTCATAAAGGGCAATTAACCCTCCTACTGTTTGACCATTCATTATCATCAGGGGCGAGAGGCATTGCCGACAAAAAAGGTCTGAAATTTAGACCTAAATGCTAGGAGGTAAGTTGAAATGATGGCATGTCCACCTTTTATTAACCCCTGGAGCTATAAATTACAAAGAGCTTTTGGGACCAGTGTCCTCAGCACTGGAAAAGTGGATTAAGGTTAGGCTTTCTACATATTTGACAAAAAATAGCAGCTACTTTTTTTTTCAGACAGTGAAAAGTTTATTTTCAGAAAAAAAAGTACGACCCCTGTATCATCCACTATGGTTTTAGATACACAACAACAGCCTACAATATTATATCATGTGCATCTTCATCAGGCATGATATTTGATAATTGGAAAAAAAGTAGGAAAGTTTTTTTTTATTGAGGACAAGGACTGACCTACATGGTAGAGGCTTTTTTATACTTTTTTTCTGGTTATTTAATAAAAGGTTTTGCTAATTTTTCTGAGGGCAAACAAATCAGATTCCAGACATAAGTAGGAAGACTATCATGCCTGCTACATCTTACAAAAAAAAAATGTAATTTTGGACTTTCAACCCCAAATTATAAACAATTTATCCAGTCAGTTTCCCTTGTGGTTTATCACTTGACATTTGAAAAAAAAAGTTGCATCTCCTTAAGGTGATCCCCTGGCTGCAGCTTCCCCGGTTCTATCCTAAACGGCAGTTAACGGTTGTATTGCTTCTTACTGGCACCCCCAAAGAGTCTGATATTGACAAAATAGGGAGACCGCCAACGTAGGGCACATTAATCTGGAGGTCGTTGGTTCAAATCCCGCTCTAGTAAATTTTGGTTTGTTCAACCCAAAATTATTCAAAATTTACCCAGTCAGTTTGACAAAATGTACACAGATGGAGTTCTGTGCACAGTTGTGCCACTATACACAATGTGCCCTTGGTTTAACATGGCTGGTCAAATTTTAATGGGAAATGTTATCAAGAGTAGGAGGGTTAAAGTTATTATACAGAATTGGCAAGGATAAAAAACAGACACAGTTTTAAACTTGGTCTGAAAGTTTACTGATTATGAAGTTCATACTAAAACCATATTTTCTGTGAAATATTTCTCTCTGAAATAAAGTCACTTCAAGAAAACTGTGTCTGAAAACCTAAATAACTTCAGTTGTTTCAACCAAAATTAAGGACAATGTGTTTACATGCTGAAAATTGTGCCTGTTTTTTCACTATTTTCTCCTGACTCGCAGAACGGATTAAGACAAAATGTTCAGTTTTGTTCTTTCATGTATATGGTTGATCACACAAAACATGAACACTGTCTGCGACTATTTTGTCAGCTCTACCAATCCTGTATAATACCATTAAGCCGCCTACACTGCAATGAATATAATACAATAATCTTTATCCCCAGTGCAATTAATACAACTACAATTTTTTTGCGGGTACCTGCTGCTGATTACCAGGGTCCAATTTCATAGAGTTGCTTAAGCACAAAAAGCACTAAGCACAACAAAATTATGCTTACCAAAATAAAGCTACCAGCCAAAATACCATGCCTGAACGCACCAATCAGGACCGGTATCCTGCTCAATTCTGTTAAGGAGGGAGGTGTTAAGCAATATTTTCTGCTTAAGCAGCTCTATGAAATTTGAACAGCCCTCTAGTCACTGGGCACGCACAGTGATCTAGTGTTTAAGAGATCTGCTTTTAGAATGCAGGGGTCCTGGGTTTGAACCCTGCTCGAGTAACCTGTGGATTTTTTCCTACAGGACTCTGAAAGCAAAGAGTACACAATTCTTGCTGGAAAACTTTTAAATTCCCTCTTCCTGGGGGTTATTGTGTTATTGTATTAACTCCTGAACACAGACCTTTGTCCTGTTGTTATACAAATGTGACATTGTTCGTCATTGTATTCAGCTCAATGGGAGGTACGTCCAAGTATTCCGAGATTCCAGCATATCATGGCAGACCTCCGGCCGTGGCTCATGGCCAGCCAAGGCCCAGGTTCTGCGAATCACGGTGAGTGCCTACTCAATTTTCTCAGACAACAACATCAAATCCCGAAACTAAATATGAGAATCTTTGTTGTCTTTCCTTTGTCAAGTCAGGGTTTCACAAGGCACTGATAATTTTTTTAAAGGAACTGATAACTCAAGAAGCTCCAAAAAGTAAAAAAATAATAACACCAAGGGTGGACACAGACATTTTTTTTGTAAATGCCATCGTTTTGTGGTTAATGTCAAGGGCATTAAACAAATATTTGATCTCAGGAATTTTTTTATTTTTTTTCACAAGTAATACCATAAGTAGGATTTGAAATTTTGCAAGGTGGGAGTACTATCAAATGAGGTTTGCGGTGACACCATGGGCATAAATCTCTTGTGAGTAGTGGTGGTTCTGAGAGGAACCGGTGGTTCTGAGAGGAACCGGTGGTTCTGAGAGGAACCGGTGGTTCTGAGAGGAACCGGTGGTTCTGAGAGGAACCGGTGGTTCTGAGAGGAACCGGTGGTTCTGAGAGGAACCGGTGGTTCTGAGAGGAACCGGTGGTTCTGAGAGGAACCGGTGGTTCTGAGAGGAACCGGTGGTTCTGAGAAAAACTGGTGGTTGGAGCCTGCGCCTTGCGGGTACGCGGGCCTAAAAGTGTTTCGGTATTGGCGGGGAAACCCTGCTGCAAGACATGATTAAATGAATCTTAAATGGATTGGTGTATACACAGGAAAGCCAAAGGGGGACAAGTCATCAGTTTGTGTGTCACCTCGCAGCTTGTAGGACCGACAGGAGTTTTATCAAGGCAGATACTGGGAGATGGAAGTCTTTCAGTGCAATGTAGAGGCTTGGAAGTGAATCACACCCTGTGAAGAGACAGTTCATAATAATTGTTAATGGTATCCAGCAAAACTTTGAAATATAATAGATGACTGCTACTACAACTACTACTACTACTACACAGTTTCAAGAGAGATTTATGCACCCTGGTGTCACCTCAAACCTCACTTGAGTGTACTCCCACCTTGCAAACTTTCAAATCCTACTTATGGTATTACTTGTGAAAAATGTTGAGGGTTGGACGCATTGGTGGTCATGTCCCGTGTATTACTGTCGATTTTGCATTTAGGCAACGCTGTCCAGTTTGCATTTTAGGCAACGCTGTCCAGTTTTCATTTTTTGCATCGCGCATGTGGTGAGACCTGCACCATACTATTACATGTACTCTCATGAACTCCCATAAGTGGCAGTCCATTGGCATACTGTTATCACGTGTGACGTCAATGCAAGGGGTCTACTGCCCCCATCCACCTGAAGTCATCATCACAATGTGGGTTATACAGTGTAGTGCACATTTTAGGCAACAAAACGTTTACACACTTATCACGCTTTCCATAATTTCTACGTGCAAGTTTGAATCCGAAAATGGCAAGCGTGGCAGACAGCAACCTTGTGTGATGTTGGTGCGAGGGGGTCAACATGCCAATTTGTCTAATAACCCTGTTTTCTGCTAACCAGATATTTGTCTGCTAACTAGCTTTATGAATTTAGGCCCCCGGCAGGATACTTACTCTGTAAGGGAACCTCTGATAGTTGACTTGGGGTGGGGATACCGTAGTACACCAGAAACTTGGCAAGTTGCCTCCTGGTTTCTTGGTCGTCAGAGATGACTCCTTGAGATAGGTAACTCATCAGTGGCATCTTGTTCTCTACAAGAAAAGAGATGAAATAGTTTTGTGAAATAATAGGTTTTCCCAGTCAACTTCAGCAAAAATGAATTCAGTTTCATTAAAAAGCTACTTTTGTGCTTAAGCAGCTCTATTAAATTAGACCTAGGTGTGTATGTGTGAGTACAAACAAAAGAGGGACAATAGGAGGTCCCCGATTGCAGGTGTTTAGAAATGCATGGTGAGAAGTATCAAAACAGTTTATGACATGTAATGGTTTGATTAATGAATGCCATGTGACCCACAATCCTCCAATCAAACGACAAGGATCTACTTTTAACTTAACCATTGACTCAATATTGATACCCTGATATCTCTTATACAGACCATTGGTCTAGCTAATGAAGTGTATACCCTTTTTAACCTTTACTGTTCAAAAACATCGTGTACACAAAGATCCTGTAAATTTGAGAAACAAGTGGCTTAATTTTGATGCGACTGATTTCTTCAATTGCTCAGGGCAAACATTGACTGATACATTGTCTTCGGCTACGGCTATGGCCGTTGCCAGTAGCAACACCGCTGAAGAATATGGCCTTTATTTGGTCAGAACCTTATAAAAAATTGTTAACTACAAGGACATTTCTGGAAGCCACAAATACAATGGATAACTTAAGTGAGTCTTGGCTGTAACATTCACATTATTTCAGCAAAATATGCCAGTATTATCGTGTTTACCAATCAAACAAATATAATTTTGAACAAAAGAAACCCAGAGTTTACCAAAGAGCCATAAACCCAATGAATATTAAATTTTACTGTTTTAATTACAAACAAATATTTAACAAAATATGCAATTAATATGTAGTATGTTTATTACTTGAAAATACGCGATTATCACCTTTCAATTATATTTGCTACTTCTATCTTAAATGTGTAATCGCACTGAAAGAGAAATATATTTTCTGGCTCAAAATTGTCCTACCTGCAAACCACAAATCAAACAAATGATCCAGATGACTCTTGACTTTAACACACATCTCAGCGTTGACCAGTGGTGTTTTGGGGTCAGTGCTGCCATGGCCGCCGGCCACTAGCCTGGTATGGGTGTGATTGTAATAGGCGAGTAGCAGGTTCAGTTGCCACAGGGTATGGGTGTCCGGTCTGGTTGCCAGGCTATCAACAACCTTTGACATGGTGACAAAATACGGACAGCTGTTTTATTTTTTGCGATCGAACAGGGCAGCTTCAAATGGGAAAATTTGCATATTTCACAAATCATCACCCTAATTTTGATTTCTTTTGGCCTAACAACTATTATCTATGTCTTTAAACTTTGGCAGTGCCGTGTATTAAACATGTGTGATGCCATGCATTTCAAATTACTACTTATTTGAGAAACTGCAAAAACAAATTCTAGAAACAATGATTGCAGTGAAGGCATACAAAGGTCCAAAGATGTCTTCCTAATTTTTATTTTTGACCACAAGTTGAATTTTAACAAAGGTAATTTTAATAGGGCGGATTTAATTGCCCTATTGCACTTTTCTCAATCACAGATGGCTTTTTATTGGTCTCTGAAGAACAACTGCATAAATTACGAGCAAAATTTTAAAGACGAGCTTCAAGGTCAAAATAAGATTTGTGATCCACTCATTTTCCAATAGATTGTTCTTATGAGAGTGGAACAAATTTCAAGTCTCTAACCTCACATTAAAATGGTGTCAAATACCACTGTGTTTGATCTCCTTCAAGTGCAATTTTGTTTTCAAAATCCAAAAAATGTTTGATGACATCACATTTCAAATACATGGTCTGTACATTGTCATTTCAGTTCATTCCTGAATTCTTATGATATTCAATCAAAGCGGCATTAAATTTGAGCTCATGCCTGCACAGAAATTCCTCTTTGGAATGAAAAAAAAACAATTATTTTTTGCTGTCCAATGACCTCATGTTTCAAATTTTTGTCTGAATAAGTAACAAATAAAATTATCTTTGACACCATTTTAACATGAGGTAGAGACTTGCAACTTTTCCCCCCATTTTCATGAGCACTCTATCTAACGGAAAACGAGTGCATCACAAAACTCATTTGAACCTGGAGCTTTAAAACAAATATCTGAAAGTACAGAGATAAATAATTATTTTAATGAGAAGGGATTTTTTAATCAAAATCCCGAGAAAAAAGGAGTTCAAACAAAAACAACTATCTGACCTGATGGACTTCAATGAGCGACTGGAGTATCCATGGTTTCTCCTTAGTAACACATTCATATAATAACGACGCTAGTAGTGTCTCCAGGAATGCCTGAAATTAATAATAATCAATAAGCAATGATCAATGAATAAGAATAATCAATGAGAAATGATCAATAAAAACCAGGAAACACTGCCAATAATAATCAACTGATATTTATCAATACATAACACTAATGAGAATAACAATAATAGTCAATCAGTAATGATCAATGAGTAAACATCAATAACAATGGTAATCATTGCCAATAATAATAAACTAGTAATGATCAATATGAAACACTAACCAATGAGAATAATAATCAACAATTAATGATCAATATAAAAATCTAACCAATGACAATATCGATCAAACACTAACCAATGAGAGTAATAACTAATAACTAGTAATAATCAATAGCAAACACAAACCACTTAGAATATAATCAGTAACTCATGATCAATATATAATACTAATCAATGAGAATAATAACCAATAAGTAATAATCAATATAACACTAACCAATAAGGGAAAAATTCAATATCAAGGATAAATAAACAATACTAATCAATGAGAACAATAATCAATAATAATGATCAATAAATAACTATTATCACTTCACAGTAGAACCAGCCTGGCAATATATCAAACCTGCTAGTGCAATGATTACACCAATTACTTAACAAATAAACAAAATGGCGAAATAAGTATTTGGACTGAAATAGTGTCACCCTCACTTCGTTTCCGCTTGAAATGTGCTGACAGAAATGCCTTGAAAATCCCAGGATGGCAAGGTCAGAGGTGAATGACCTGATGACCTCCGAGTCCATGGACTGCTGATATGATGCATCATGGGTAAACGTCTGCGCTAACAAACTTTTATATCCCTTGGAGAGCAAGTAAAAAGAATAGACAATCGATTTTAATGGCCACAGGGTGATTTTAAAATTGGGGATCATCCTCAGAAATATTGTTAAAAATTTGATGACCATTTTGTTATCTTATTTGGTCGTGACTATGTATCACTAAAGGTTTGAAGTTTTTCATGCCATGAAAGGTAAGGGAAATAATAGCTTACCTTCAGGGGAGCAGCAAAAAGTATTTGAATTATTGAGATCGCCCTCTCACTGATATTTTATTTTTGTAACAAATTTGTTTTGTAAAAACAAACGTTTTTCCATACTATTGAACCGGAAAAACATAAGTTTTTTTCATGTCACTTTGTATTAAGCTACCATTAGGTATTCCACTGCAGCTCAGTCATATCATCTTTGGATTGAAGGCCAGGTTAAATTTAACGGCTTCTGCAGTGGCTACGGCTGGAATGTCAAAAAGTCCTATTCTTCAATGCTGTCACTGCAGCCAAAGTCCATAGCCGTAGCCGAAGTTATTTCAGTCCGACAAGGCCGAACTCACAGTATCTGTTGAAAATCATGTTTTGTTTCACAGTTGAGATTGTTTCCTTTGTTATGCAACGGGAAAAACAAACAGATGTTTTATAACCTTTGGGTCCTCAGCGTAGGACAGATGTCCGGCTCGTTGTTTAACGTACAAAGTACCGTCTGCTTTGAAGATCTCTTCAAGTGTTCTCAAATTTTTAATGGTGTCCAGTGTTACCGTTAGATACCGTGGCCCGACTACACTGATCTAATAATAATAATCAAATAATATTTAACATTTATATTGCGCCCTTTACATAAAAAATGACAAAGAGTGCATAACACATGTTAAAACGTACAGAATCAAGGAAAAAGATAAAGAAAAATCTAGACAATTAATATGGAAATAAAACCAGCTTCAGACGTAAAATACCAGACAGACAAAGGAGATGGAATGTCAGGGAATATTGTGAAAATATTGTGGAAATATAGTGGAAATATTGTACATTGGACACAAATTCAAATAGAACAAGAATGCCGGTCCGAATCCTGGCATGGATCCAAATTTCACACAGAAGAAAATTGTTACGCACAAAATCAGCTGGTCATTTTGACTGGTAACATGTTTTTGCCGAGTAAGATTTTTCTGTGCTAAGCAAATTCTTTCATGCTTAACAGCTATTTAAAAAATAGGGCCCTCTGGTGAGTTGCCTACACATTATCTGGTAGACCTACTAGGACTAAAGTTTATCAAGGCAGATAAGGTGTTACTGGATGTCATGGTTAGGATGATTTTTGCAATAATTGCAAAATATGACTTCCAAATTCTGATATTGATTAGAATACTATAATTTATTTAACTACGATGAACAGCATAAATATTTACATAATTCTGTTTTTTTTTCATTTACATCATTAAGCTGAATAAAGTGACCAAAAGCTCAAAAGCAATTCAATGAACAGCAATTTTTTCAAGTAAGCAATTGTATAATGCACCATATAACACAAAATAACCAAAAACTCACACAAATAAAACATCACAGTTATAAAAGTATTGCACACGTATATTCAAGTATGAACAAAGAAAGTATACATTAAAATCACAAGAAAAAGGCACAAATCTGCAAAAAAATTAATAATGATAGTTAGAACAAAAATACATTCAGAATAATAATAAGTGAATACATGCACATGCAAATAAAATACAAAGGAAAGAAAAAATAAAATCACTCTTCTTTTTTTCAGTAAATACAGACCTGCTTGAGATGTTTCAGCTCTGGTACAATACAAGGGGCCAGCATTTTAATGGTGTGCTCTCCGTACCATTGAGTTTCCTGCAGTACAAAAACAAAGTAGCAACATTAAACATGTCATCACAAGTTTTACAACATTGTTTAACGCTGTACAAACTGTTACACTTATCACTCAGTTACTATGGCCCTTTTCGAATTCACAGCTTCGGCTCCAAAATCGGCTCAGGCTAGCTAGGCTCCCTCAATATTTTTAACTTACGCATGCTTTGCGGTCAGGGTTTCAGACAAGAAAACTGGGCCTGAAGCCCAATCCGGAGCCGAAGCCGTGGATTCGAAAAGGGGCTATGAAGAGTTGCTCCATGAAATGTAGTCAGGGTTCTCCCCAGGATTCTTCACAATTGTGGGGCTTTATGAAACCAAAGTTTGGCCTAAATGCGCTGAATTGAAACAAGGTCCTCAGAATGTTTCTTACTTGGGTTTTTATCTTGGTTTTCAAAGCCCTACTGTGCAAATAGCATTCTAAATGGTTTTATCTTTATGATTTTTGTGAATGTAATCTGAAATCTGAAATCTGAAAGAAACAATTTTTGTTTTACATATCAGCTTCAATTTGCGCATATTGGCCCGCAATTGGTGTTTCTGTTATGCTAGCTTTTGCATGGGGATAACCCTAGTAGTGCATAACAGCAAATTTCCTACAATTATATCGTACCTTGTAGACAATCTCCAGTGGAGCATAGCAGGGCTTCCCCGAGTCCACATCTTGAGGAATAATAAGACGAGGCTCGGCAGCCAAGACGTAGAGATGACGTAAAGCCTGTAAGTGATACCTACAGACACACACAAAACGTAAAATCATCAATTCACTCTAAAAAGAGATTGTAGAAGACTACAACATTCATGATGCTGACTTAGACAATGATACTGACTTTATCAAGCATTAGTTTGGGACAGGAAATCATATTACAGTAATGAAATGTAGAACATAGAGCCATTCCAACAGCTTCATTCCACGTACTGTATCTATTTGGAACTCCTTTGCCTGGTGCATGTTTCCCTCCATCCTACAATCTAGACTGTTTTAAAGGCACTGGACACTATTGGTAATTACTCAAAATAATTGTTCGCACAAAAACTTAGTTGGTAACGAGCAATGGAGAGCTGTTGATAGTATAAAACATTGTGAGAAATGGCTCCCTCTGAAGTAACGTAGTTTTTGAGAAAGAAGTAATTTCTCAGTAAAATATTTGAATTGATTTTGAGACCTCACGCGTGAGGTCTCGAAATCAACTTATCAAGCATCTGAAAGCACACAAATTCGTGTGACAAGGGTGTTTTTTCTTCCATTATTATCTCGCAACTTCAACGACCAATTGAGTTCAAATTTTCACAGGTTTGTTATTTCGTGCATATGTTGAGATACACCAACTGAGAATACTGGTCTTTGACAATATTACCAATGGTGTCCAGTGTCTTTAAGAGGAATATCAATTCCTACCTTCACCTCCCCTGAGTGATCTTCATCTTTAATATTTTCTTCTTGTAGCCCCTTTCCAAAAGTGGCTTTTAACCTTGTTTGGGGGTGAACTTGCATACACAAAAAATAAATAAAATAAAAATCACCTATTATCATTGCCGTTAATTGGAAACCGTGGGAATAGACTACAGATCAGAACGGCAATAGACGCTGGACTGGTGCTCAGAGTATACCGTCCGCCTCCTAGAAACAGCAAACCGATGGCCATGTGGGACGCCATGTGGTTACCGTAGCTCATATCGCCAGCAATGGAGAAGTGAAGCTTACGAGCGAAGCGTAGAACCTCAAGGTTGCCTGTGCCTGCCATTACCTTGAATCAGAATCGGAAATAGAGTTTGACTGATCATGTTTTTTAAGGTTGCAGTTTAGCTTGCTTGTATACAGATGGTACAAATTTTACTGGATGTTTTTATGCAACATGGCCCCTTAAAAACAACATTGGTTATAATTAAATGAATAAACAAATAAACAAATAAATAAATAAATAAATAAATAAATAAATAAATAAATAATACCTGAACACATTGTTCTGAGAAATATTTCACAATAATATTTTTTTTAGAAAAAAAAAGAAAGTGCTTCTGCACAAGAAGGATATAATTATCTTTGAATTACATCCAAAATTTTATGTTCCTTTTAAATTCTACAATCCTTTCCCATTGTTTTTTAACATGAGAAAGATGAAAACAATCTGGGACAACAAAATTAGAAAAAGGAAAAGTCACACTTTAACACGTTCAGAAAATTTCATGCATCGGTCTGGAGACAAAAGAATCAACAACAATCACTGTCACTTGACTTCTGAAAAAAAAATTCTCAAGTCTTTTAGAAAATGTTGTTTACTGACACAGTTAGATGATTCCCATGGCAACGTAAGTACTAACCATAGCAACAGAGAGAAGAACTGCATTCAGACATGTGTCAATAGTTGATTTACCAGCCTGGACAGAGAAAAAAAGCAAACCAATGTTGGTGACAAAGTTGCCTTTATCAAAGATTAAGCTCAGTACATGTGCCAACCTGCACATTGTTGAACAAATGCCGTTTCTAATCTGTTTGTAACGGATCGTGCCGGTTAATTTCAACCTGGACGAAGATCCAGAGGGCATCCTACACTAACAACTGAGGGCACCCAGTTCGGGGCAAGCTTTTGTACAGCGACCTCCAGATGAGCAAACCCTGGTTACCTTTGTGCCATACACATTCATTCAGAACTGTGTACGGGTGCTCTCCGTCTCTTATGTAACTACGCAAAAGCTTTCCCCGAATCATGTGACGTAAGAACTGTCTCTATAGTCTGAGGAATTAAAATTTAAGCGATGACTTGAGACTTAGCAAGTCTTTGTACCAGACATTATTCTAATCTAACTCGCAAATGGCTGATTGATCTCATGTGCTCTAGACTGTAGAAACCTACCCAAGTACATAGCTGAAGTCTTCATTGTACCATTCATTAAAACAAAAACAATTGTGTTCCAGTTCATGGTTGTAGGTTTCTATTTTGTAATTCATTTCCATTTTATGATTTTGGCAATATTGTATGATCAATTTAATTTGTATTCTTCACGTTTTAAAGCTACTCACCAATTCTGAAATTGACTGGGAAGCCAAGCTTGCAAATCTCTGAGCATAGTGAAGCTGTACACACAAATAAAAATCAAGACAGAAAAACAAAAACTAGTAACAATGAAATGAGTGACGAATCGAAATGGAACAATATTCTCTTTGCCAAAGGTATCTTCCATCAAGATTGGAAACGAAGAACCGTGGAAAAATATTGGAAGCCCAAACACAACTGTTGTACTTAGATATTAAATTAAGTTTGGGTTGAACAAAGAAAAGTCGACTAGAGCGAGATTTGAACCTGTGACCTCCGGAATAATGTGCCGGCGCTCTACCAAAACAAGCTATCTAGACCTATGTTGGCAGTCTCCCTATGTTGTCAATATGTTTGTTCAGGTTGCCAGCTAGTAGAAGCCTTTCAATCTGTAACTGCCGTGTAGCCAGGGATCACACCCAAGTTTACGATACAACCTGGGAAGCGGCAGCAGCGGGATCACCTTAAGGGGATGCTACTTTTTATTTTCAAATATCAAGTAATAAACCACAAGGGAAACTGACTGGGTAAATTTTCTTTAATAATTTTGAGTTGAACAAAGAAAAATTTACTAAACCTGCAACCTTAGAATTAACGTCCGGTGTTCTACTAACTGAGCTATCAGCCCTATGTTGGCGGTCTCCCTATTTTTGTGTATAGATATTTTAAATATTTAATTCTAAGACTTATGTTTCTATATTTTTCATCTGCAACTTCCCTCTGTTATGAGCACCAACCCCCAAATCACCAAACCTTGGCCCCACCCCTGGGTGGACTTACCAGACACTGGAAGGCACAGTTGTTAGCGGATCCTGCAAATCGTAAACCCATCGCCATGCAAGCGCCTGCCAGTACATTACACTCAGCTTGGCTAAGTTCAACAACATAAGGAGAATATAAAAAATCGCCCATTAGAAACAAACATAACACCTTGAGCCCTCTCAGGCAGAAGATTGTCGAGCTGCATTGTTACAGGAGCATGTGTGCCGAAACACACCACATTTAATGAATTAAATTGACTCAAGTGGGCCCATGTTCTAATAGTTTTGATGTTTGTTTCTGTTGTACCCCAGCATACCCCCACCCCCTTAAAAAAAACTACAAATCGATGACAACTCGACTAGTAAAGTAAGAAAAACACCCCAAAATGTATTCCAAAGGGGTTTTACTCTGCTGATCAGAAACACTAGAGCTCGAGTCCGGTGTTCCAATCCGCTGGGCCACGAAACGCCAAATGTGTTGTACACTTCCTGTGTGGTTGTTAATTCCACTGTTATTTTCCTTTTCTTGTACTTGAAGGCTCAATGGGTGACATTCAGATTGCAAGATTGCAAGGGAGATCCTTTAACCATTCGACAACGGCACACCACAGATTGAAAGAGAACACTTTATTCATATACCGGTAGTTTTAAAGAGTACTCTTTTGACCTCTTTCAAGGAATAGAAACTAAGTAATCATTAATAAATTTATTCATACCTCATTTTTTGGAAATCTATATCAGCATCAACATCTTCCTTAGCAGCTATGTTTCTCTTAAAGGCATACCTCTTAACAATCTGAGTGGAAAAATAGAAATAAAAAATATAAAACCAAATAATTTTTTTTATCCCCGATGCAAATATTAACATCTATTTAATCGTTGCAGTACCCGCTGTGAAGGATTCAAACTACCTCTGGCCATCGGACTAGCTCAGTGGTCTAGTGGTAAGACATCTGCTCTAGCAATGTAAAGGTCGTGGGTTCCAATCCCACCTAGTGATTTGCCTGTGGATTTTTTTCACAGAGCTCGGGATAGTACTGAGTGTACAGTGCTTAATACACATCGGTGAAAGGGTAAAACCAAATAAAACATGTACAGAGGTCACTTACATCAGGAATGTTATTCTGGATCCAGTCGCTGTTTGGTTCAATCTCATTCCACATCACCAGCCCTTTACTCAGCGTCTGAAAAAATACAAATTAAATGATAAATTGTTGTATTTTTTTTTTGCAGTGAAGGCTGCCTATACTTTTGCCACCCACTGGTTGGCATAACTTGCAGCTGTGACGTCACAAAAGAAAGGTCTGTGTGTAGTGGATAAAGCCATCGTTCCAGACATTTCCTCAGTACATGAGCTTCACTACAGAGAAATACGACCCAGAGAAAGGCACAAGTTCTCCACAATGCAAATTCCACTATTAATACCTCAGAAACACAAGATAGTTTTCTATAATTCTTTCCAGTCACACATTTTAACTCACCCTGAGAAGCAGAAAGTCCGGTTTGACGAAATCCAGAAGGATTTGAGTATCAGGTGCCGTCAAACACTGCGATACAGCCCTATGAAGGAAGATAAATACACCAGTTTTATTGTATGTTAACCGGCAATGAAAGCGTTAACGAAGTGCACCTTCCTGCCATTTTGGTTTACGTCCAACTACTGGGCCCAATTTCATAGAGCAGCTCAAGCAGAAAATATTGCTTAAAAATGGTCTGCTAAGCAAAAAAAGGCAGGATACCAGTCACAAATTGTACATGTGAAATGGCATTTTGACTGGTAACCTTATTCTAAGCTAAGCTGCTTAGCTACTTTTAGTACTTAAGCAGCTCTATGAAATTGGGCCCTGGGCAGTTGCCAATGCTAGTCTAACCAACAGCATTGCGCAACAACTGAGCAGCAGAGGGGGATATACAGAAAACAGGTTAAGCCGTGTATAAAGCATCACGGCTCAGCTGACTTGGGGGTGTCTGGGCCGATTAATGTATTTTATCGTTTATGCGATAAACTGAAATATTAGAGTCCGTTTTCCCCGAGCACAAAAACAGACATCACAGTGCACAGTATGGTTTCAAAAGTAGCCACTCAAAGGAAATGGTCATTACTGACATGGTAAACTAAATCAAAATCATAAAGAGTTTTGAAAATAGTACAAAAAATTGTGTTTCTATTGGTGTTTATCGGACACAGGGCAGTTAACTGGCAAACAAGTTCCAGAGAGAAAACAATATAAACTGAAGATCTAGAGTTGCTTTTTCCCAAGCACAAAAACAGACATCACAGTGCAGAGGGTACCAAGATATTTTTTTGTTTTTGTAAAATACATTTATGGAAGATAAGCTAATGACACTTCTCTTACTTGTTTGCTGTTTGGAAGAACATGAGGCCGAGAGCCAGGGTAGCGCCTGGTGATGTGACGTCAATGTTCACCTGGTCGCCCTCTCGGATTTGGTAACACGGAGACTTGAACTTCTCCTTGTTTGGTCCGGTCTGCGTTTGGAACAAGAAAACTTATTATCAGATTGGCGATTTTAGGAAGCACCCTGATCGATATAAAGTAGGTGCAATAGTACTTTGAAATGTAGGCCTACATTGTTCTAATAGTACAGCTTCACAGACGCCATTGGGATCTCGGTAATTAGGCTTGTAGGCCTATCTCTATGCGGACTATCTCCTCAAAAGTACCGGACAAATGATTCTATACAAGAACTGCTGCCCTTCTTAAAATGTCTGACTTACCGGTTGATTTTTGTGTCCGCCTGCCATTAGATGATAGAGTTGGTCAGCCATATTCAGATCTGACAGTCCCACCGCATTACTGCCATGCTAATAAGTCAAATACAAACACACACACATTTTATTTGTTATTGTTTTTTTGGCCTTTGAAAGACTCTGCGAGCCCATTCAAGCTTTGTGCATCTATACCATGGGTCATTCTGGTTAATGAGCGATTTGCAACAGGTATTTCTTCGAAGGATTCGAACTGCTTGGTGGTCTAGTGATAAGACATCTGCTCTAGCAATGCAAAGGTCATGGGTTTGAATCCCACCCGAGTGATTTGCCTGTGGAGTTTTTTTCACAGAGCTTGGGAAATTACTGAGTATACAGTGTTTAATACACATCGGTGTAAGGGTAAAACCAAATTAAATTCTTTATCCCCCGATGCAAAATAACATCTATTAATAAGGTATTTCTATGTTCAAAACAAAAAGAAAAACAATTTTGATTTCAATTCTTTGATGAGTGATTTTTGCTTACCCCCAGCATGACCATTCCGAGGGATAGACCAGCAGCTAGGGAGTACGATTCCCTGTCAGTGCAGTTCTCCAGCTCAGGGCCTGGTGGCCGACCTAATACAGACACCCAAGTTATTCAAAATCTGTCATCAATAACAACAACAAAATGACACTATACAGTGAAAATAGAAAACAATTATTGGTCAGAGGGAATTTCGATTAAGGAGAGTACATCTCAATCTTCTCCTTCTTCTTACTATTATCTATTTGTGGTAATGAAACCAAGGATGCCTCATAGGTGAACTTAATCACTTTAGCTCGCAAGCCTGAAGGAACCAGGGCCCAATTTCACGGCTCTGCTTTCCGCGGAATTCTGCGCTTACGGAGCCCTTGTAGCACATAATTCTATGATACGTAAGCGCAGAAATCCGCGGTAAGCAGAGCCATGAAATTGGGCCCTGTAAACAAGGGTGCTTGTTATGTGAACCAGAAACACCAAGGCAGGTTAACCCCTACTCTTTCAGGTTGACAGGTTTCCGTACTCCACTCCATTGTACTCCATACACATCTTAATCTCAATATTTGGGCACCATTCTACCTCCCTACTTTTTTTCTCCCACATTTGGGACAGGATCACTTTTGTCTTACACACTGCAATCTTTTTGAGTCTCAGGCCTGGGCCCAATGTCATAGAGCTGCTTATGAACAAAGTTATGCTTACCAGAATAAGGTTACCAGCCAAAGTACCATGTCACATGTAGAATCTGTGACTGGTATCCTACTTATTTTTGCTGAGCAGCAATTTTTTAAGCAATATTTTCTGCTTTAGCAGCTCTGTGAAGTTGGGCCCTGCAGCTGATTTCACGAAACTTTACACAACTGTGTAAGTCCCCTTGTGCAAGATTTCTTGTGTTAGTGGTGCACAACTTACACAATAAATGTTGAGGAAGTGGACTTACGCAGTTGCATAGGGTTTCGTGAAATCGGCGGCCGGTCTTTTTAATTTGGTCTCAAGATCTTGTACCCTGACTTCATACATGTGACTGAGTGAAAGAGCAACCTACCTATTTCTCCCAGGAGAACTTCAGCAATGTGTCTGTGGGCTGTACCCTGATACACCAGACCCACACCCATGATGGCAGCCACTTGGACAAGATGAGGGATATCAAGCTCTGTGGAGGTCGGAGGTAGGAGGGCGTTGATGTGAATACTAAGCATCTTGGTTGTAGCGACATCCATGGTGCCACGCCTACAGGAGGAAACAACAACAACGTTTATACACAGTGTCTCATTTTGGGTTGAACAAAGAAAAATTGACAGAGCAAACTTAAACCTGGGACCTCCAGACCAACGTGCCGACCCTCTACCAACTGAGCTAGCTAGCCCTAATGTTGGCGATCACCCTGTTTTGTCAATATCTTTGTGCGGGGGTGCCAGTCAGAAGCCATTCAATCTGTAACTGCCGTATAGCCAGGGATCACACCCAAGTTTACAATACAACCTGGGAAGCGGCAGGAGAGGGATCACCTTAAGGGGATGCTACTTTATATTTCAAACATCAAGTGTAAAAACCCACAAGGCAAATGATAGGGCAAATTTTAAATGACTCATTTATTAGAATACAAATTGCAGTAATTTGAATGGCGTCAATTGGGATTCCACGGGTTGTTTCGGCATTCTTTACTGAATCAAAATGCAAACTATTTAACCCTTTAGTGAGCACAGTGGCTGCAAGCGAAATGGAAAACCTATAAACAAAATTTTTTAGCATACAATGTGTTTACATGCTGAAAATTTTGCCTGGCCTTTCACTATTTTCTCCTGACTCACACAATGGCTTTAAGCCAGAATTTTCACAGGTTTGGTATTTCATGTGTTTGGTTGATCACAAAAAAACATGTACAAGGAGTCAAATTTCCTTGGTCAACTTACTTTGCTGCTGCCAGTCCCAGTAGAAGTCCAACACTGGTCATTTCATGTCCCTGCAGTAAAAAACATGTATTTAATTATGTTTTAGAGCTTTTTCCTTTTCTGAAAATTTAAACAATAATGCAAGGAGGAGCAAAACTTACAGGAGTGAACAATTATTTGCTTAGAACTACAAACATGGCCGAGCGGTTAAGAGAATTGGACTCAAGCTCTGGTGTTTCTGATCAGCAGAGTGTCGGTTCGAGCCTCGGTCTTGACACTTGCGTCCTTGAGCAAGATACTCTACCTTAAATGCTTTGTACTTCAGATGGGACATTAAGCCATAGGTTCTGTGTACTAGAATTGGTAGTGCACGTAAAAGAACCCAGAACACTTATCATGGAAGAGTAGTCGGTTAACCCCAGTGTTTCTGGTTCACATAGCAAGCACCTTTGTTTACAGGTTTCCTAAGGCTTGTAAGCTACAGTGATTAAGTTCACTTATGGGTCAACTGGTGCTAAATAGATGGATTGCACATGATGTCATTGACCACCATCTTTTTATGAAAAAAAATGGAAGCGTGCACGCATGTACGCGCTGCGCACAACTCACAGCCATTGATTGCCTTTCACGCGTGCAAGTTTTATCAACGATGGCAGCCAATGCAAGGGGGCTCTATAGAGGGAAAGTATTACTGCTCACCCTACAGAGGTAGTCATGAACCTTCAACGTTGCCAGACTGGATAGATGACCATTGAGTCCTAACGCCATCAGGAAGCCAGCATGTTCATTGGTTAACTCAGCACCAGCTGGGCGATTATACACAATCCAGGTGGAATCAATCTGCAGTAGAGTCAAAACAGTCAAACTTTTATTACTAAAAAAATTAAAAATTCTCATCAATGACAGAAAGAAATGCACAAGAACAAAACAGATACTACTTGCTTGGCAAAACGCTTAAAAGTTACACACCTTCTCCTGAAGACAACCAGAGTATACTGGTCAAATCGCTAAGAAAACAAAACAGCTCTTCTATGAGCAGACACTACTCAAAACCGAAAATCTTACTGACACATTTTTAACAGCACGTCATGGTTGAGTGGTCTAGTGCACTGGATTCAAGTTCTGGTGGCTAAGCCATCAGAGTGTGGGTTCAAATCCCGATCATGACACTTGTGTCCTTGAGCAAGACACTTAACTATAATTGCTTCTCTTCACCCAGGGGTCAATGGGTACCTATGAGGGCAGAGATGGTTCTTGTGATTCATTTAGATTCATTTAGCTTGGAGTGCTACATACTTGGCAGCACAGGCTGTATACCAGGGATGGGATTTGATGAAAATAACAATTCCTGAAACTGGCTTGCAGGTAGGGGTTTCCCCTTTATTCTAGACCTGAAACCTCCCAGATGTTACACTTCAGGAGGTTAACAGACTCTGCTCGTCCCCACAGGTTGGGACACAATGTGGACTATTTCTTTCTCCTTTTGGTGAAGGCTCAACGCCTGGTACCCTCCCCCAGGGAGCTGAGATGATTTAAGGAATGAAATAAATAGCCTAACGGCCGTGCAAAGGGCAAAACACCCCTGGGTGAAGAGAAATTATAGTAAAGCATCTTGCTCAAGGACACAAGTGTCATGACCGGATCTCGGACCAACACCACGATGCCTTAACCACCAGAACTTGAATTTGATGTGCTAACCGCTCACCCATGACACGCTATGTTAGTAAGTAGGTTCATACGTGGGTCTTTTACCTGGGAGCATCCGGGGGCTATTTTCAGTCCAGCTGCAACGCCGTTATGAAATAAAGGCCAGGCGTTCATATTTGCCGGGACATCAATGTGAAGAAACGATATGGTATTGTTCCTGTAACAAAAAGTACAAATTTCTGTTGATGAAAAAAACAGAATCTTCAAAAAAGTCTTAAAGAGGGGCGGCTCTAAGGTCAAATTCAGTTTTGTGATGAACTCATTTCCCAATAGATAGAGTCCTTATCAACAGTTAACAATTATAACATTGTATCTTTATTAAGAGGCTCTGAAGACAACAATTGTTTCTTGTTGCCATGGAATTTTGATATTATTTTTGGTTAGACCCTAACACCGCTGTGTGATAATAAGCACTGCATACTGAGTGCTGTCGGAGTCATGCAGAAGAACAAACCCAGGCTACTCGGGTGGGATTCAAACCCAAGACACCCCCGGCACCATTCACTTCTTTCCTGTGTATGAAATAAATATCATAAGCTGAAACTTTCAAACATTAGTTTACTGCACATCTTGAAAACGAGGCAACAGTTTGTCCAACATCACCCCATCAACTGTACTTCAAAATCTACTGAGACGACATCTTACCTTGGTGGTGCACGGCCAGACAAATTCAACTTTGGTATTGGAAGGGTTTCCGTGCCAACGGGATGAGAGGTGCGAAGAGTAAACATACCCCTAGGATAGCAGATGAGAACAGCTTATTTGTAAGAAGAGAATTGTTCACCACTTGATGTTGTTTCAGAGTTAAAGAAAAGGCTAAGTAAATATGGATACAATGGTTGGTTAGTTTCAATCTGAAAGCTCATTAATTATAAATTTCATACCAGTAATAATAAGAACATTAATAGTGGCTTTTAATAAAGCGCACACTTCAGCCACACAGTGATGCTCATGGCGCTCAACGAAATTTTTTTGAAAGAGCTGGCCAACAATCAATCCTCCAGAGAAAAATTTCCAGCAGAAAAGGTGTCAATGTCAAGAAAATAGCATTTGAAGACAAAAAACATTACAAAGATAATACAAAATCACCATTGCTTCTTTCATTCAAAATAAGCAAAATTCATAAAAAAATTACTTTTCATTGTTTTCACTAAAATGGGAAAACTAAATTTGACAAGAGTTTGTGAAACAGCCCATATGAACAAGCGCCATCTTAAAAGATATACGGCAATGCATCTTGGGAAACCGAGTGCATTTAAAGGAACATTACAGAATTGGTAATTGTAAAATATACTTTTGATCACAGATTTACATAAAACTTACACGGTCTAATGATGATGATAGTAGAAAACATCCCTTGAAATATTTCTGTCTGAAATGCCATATTTGATGAGAAATGAATAAACTAATTTTCCGATTGGAGTTTATCGCTCAGTGAGCGTTTTATTCATTTGTTGAACCTATATGATTTCATGCAAATGTGTAATCGGTTTTTCACTATTTTCTCGTGACCCAGATGGCCGATCGATCTCAAACTTCTACAGGTTTGTCAGTTTATGTATATGGTGGGTTACATAAAGTGCTTACACTGCCAGCAACTGTTTTGTTAGCAAAAACCAATTCTGTAATGTTCCTTTAACAAATAAATCAAGCTGCCAAGATGGACGCCACGCTGTAGTTTACACGCAACTATGCCAGGTTTTCTAATCGTGTTCCGCATTGCTTTAAAATCAGCGGGCTATGATAGTCGCCGGTTTTGCTTGGACTCTGATTTCACCCAAAATCCTTTTGTGTGCCGATCATGTACATTGGGACATGCATATGGGGCTATTTGGCTACAGGGCTCGAATTTTGGGTAAAATTCCACAAGACAGCAGGGCTTGTAGTCAAATTGTTTACTGGACCTGAATTTATTTTACAAGACAAGAGTCTTCACGAGAAAGAGCTTGCCACACAGTTTAATATGTGCGTTGTTTTTATTTGAACAAACGTTAAGACAAGATTTATGTCATTTGTCTTAATGGTTTGTATATTTTGATTCTCAACAGAATTATATTTACCAGACTCAAATTCAACATTTGAACGTCATTCCTTTCTGTTAAAGATATTACACAGTGAGTTATTATTATTCAATTGAAAAAGACAAGACTGCTGGCCTTGTCAGGTCATGAGTTTACTGGCCCTGGGCTAAAATCACTGGCCTCGGGCCTGTGGTCCAGTGTTAAATTCGAGCCCTGGGCTATGGGAATTTGGCCGAAGTACCTACCTCCCAACTGACAGCGCCATCGTTCTCATGGAAACCATTAGTAACCTCATCTCTTGCTCTTCAATAAACTCATGATCGCTGTAGAGATAAAGAAAGTTTGAAAAGACTAACGGTCACAGCAGACTAAAGCTTGGTTCACACTTTACACAGCTCTAATCTTGTGCAGATGCTTTCAGATGCCTGAAAAAGACTTCATGCCTGAAGCCTTTTTCAGATTCAAATATTTTAGTGAGAAATTACCTCTTTCTAAAAAAACTACATCACTTCAGAGGGAGTCGTTTCTCACAATATTTTATACTATCAGCAGCTCTCAGGTGCTCCTTACCAAGTAAGTTTTCATGGAAATGTATTTCTTGAGTAATTACCAAAAGTATCCACTGCCTCTAAGAAATAATTGGGTGCTTCAATCACCAAATACATTCCCCTCACCTGACTTCTGGCTTTTGCACCAGCGTGATCCTCGCTGGCTTGGACGACTGAAACAGACGGCGGACTTCTTGAACTCTCAAGTCATCTGGGAAACGAAGACGCAACAGTTCCTGATCCATGTGACCCATCCCATCCTCCTCCTGCTTGGAGTCCTTGTCAGCTAAAACCTCCTGGAAAAAACACAAATAATAATTCATCTTTTTATTAATAATAATAATATTTATAATATCAAATAACAAACCACGAGGGAAACGGACAGGGTAAATTTTAAAAATGATTCGGGGTTGAACACACACAAAATTGACTAGAGCAGGACTTGCACCTACGACCTCTGAAATAACGTGCTGGTGCTCTACCAACTGAGCTTTCTATCCCTATGTTGGCGATTTCCCTAATTTGTCAATATCTTTAACCGGTCACTTTCCCTTGTTGTTTATTACTTGATAGATGAAATTAAAAAAGTTGCATTCCCTTTAGGTGACCCCTCTGCTGCGGCTTCCCAGGTTGTATCATAAACTTGGGTGTGATCCCTGGCTATACGGCAGTTACAGATTGAATGGCTTCAGACGGGCACTCCCGAACAAAGGTACTGACAAAATATGGAGACAGCCAACATTAGGGCTACACAGCTTGGGTTGGAATGATAAATCTATCTTCTCTTGAGTTCTCTCTACTCACCGCGAATCTTCTCTTCTTCTCCTTTGGAAGTCTCGCTTGGGCGGACAGATCTTGGCGCTTCATCAGCACATACGCTTCCTCCGGCCAGTAAGACGGTGGCTTCTCCCTACACTGATAGATAGCCTCACAGAGCGGGAGAGCCACGCCCAGCGGAAGAGCTTCCAGATCCTTCAGGGTAAACCCTATCTGGGTCATGAAGAGCACCGTCCTCTGTGCTCCGCTAAGATCCTGGTGGGCGCTGATGAAGTCGCTCAGCTGTGCGTTTGTGTCCGATTGCTTAGCGGGTTGGCCTGATTGAAAGATTGCATTGGAATAAACCATTTGCGAGTTAATGTGTGGTACATTGACTTTCTTAATCACAAGTTACTGCTTTAGTTTTAATTCCTCAGACTATATCGACAGTTGCTAAGTCACATGGTTTAGGAGCAAGCTTCTACCTAGTTACATAAGAGACGGCAAACACCCACACACAATTCTGAATGAATGTGTATGGCACAATGGTACCAGGGTTTGCTCATCTGGAGGTTGAACTATTTGACATGGCAACTGCCTCTCTAGTCTGAGGATTGAACCGGTAACTTGTGACTAAGCAAGTCATTGTATCAAACAACTCGCAAATGGCTTATTAAAGGAACATTACAGAATTGGTTTTTTCTAACAAAACAGTTGCTTGCAGTGTAAGCACTTTATGTAATCCACCATATACATAAACTGACAAACCTGTAGAAGTTTGAGATCGATCGGCCATCTGGGTCACGAGAAAATAGTGAAAAACCGATTACACATTTGCATGAAATCATATAGGTTCAACGAATGAATAAAACGCTCACTGAGCGATAAACTCCAATCGGAAAATTAGTTTATTCATTTCTCATCCAATATGGCATTTCAGACAGAAATATTTTAAGGGATGTTTTCTACTATCATAATCATTGGACCGTGTAAGTTTTATGTAAATCTGTGATCAAAAGTATATTTTACAATTACCAATTCTGTAATGTTCCTTTAAGTGCAGTTTATAATAAAAGACATGGTACAGTTTTAGAAAATTAATTGATGATTTTTTTATTTTTAGCAATGTAAATTTGTGACAAATGGCATATGAGGCAGCCCTTTCTTCAAGCCCAACTAGGAGTACTGACAAATCCACTCAATCCATCAGTGGGAATTGTTGGCTTCCGAAGGACTCTGTTGCACAGAGACTATACAACACAGTATGAACATTTCTTGCTCCTACAAACCTGCGGATGAAAGTCTTCTGAATGTCGTCTTGAGATTTTTCATCATACAGACGTCTTGGCTGAGGTACAGAGAGTAGAGCTGAGGGGAGGAAATAAAAACACAAATCAATAAATGATGTTGAGCAGAGTGGAGAGTGAGCACTGATGAAAATATAAGTTAAATATCAAAATCTTTGGATGCACTGTTGAATCTGCTGTGGTTTTTATGCAGTACTGCGTGATATCATTTAGCCATTCTTGCATTCTTGCAGCATAATAAAAAGGACGCCTGCGTCTATTAAATAGTCTCACAACCGAGTCATAGGGTTATTGACTCACTGAGCCTTCTCCTGGTTGTATTTCTATGGACGCAATGTGCTCTACAAGAATGAACTATTATAATTTTTGTTATCAATCTTTTGAGTGATGGGTATGTGGAGAATCTAGAGGGTGAAAGCCGAGGTAAGGTACCACTACGCCAACCCGACCACCCATCAGATCATTACAACAGCAAGCTTTTGAGTGATGGGTAGGTGGAGAATCTAGAGGTGAAAGCCAAGGAAAGGTACCACTACGCCAACCCGACCACCCATCAGATCATTACAAAAGCAAGCTTTTGAGTGATGGGTATGTGGAGAATCTAGAGGTGAAAGCCGAGGTAAGGTACCACTACGCCAACCCGACCACCCATCAGATCATTACAAAAGCAAGCTTTTGAGTGATGGGTATGTGGAGAATCTAGAGGTGAAAGCCGAGGAAAGGTACCACTACGCCAACCCGACCACCCATCAGATCATTACAACAGCAAGCTTTTGAGTGATGGGTATGTGGAGAATCTAGAGGTGAAAGCCAAGGAAAGGTACCACTACGCCAACCCGACCACCCATCAGATCATTACAACAGCAAGCTTTTGAGTGCTGGGTAGGTGGAGAATCTAGAGGTGAAAGCCAAGGAAAGGTACCACTACGCCAACCCGACCACCCATCAGATCATTACAAAAGCAAGCTTTTGAGTGCTGGGTAGGTGGAGAATCTAGAGGTGAAAGCCAAGGAAAGGTACCACTACGCCAACCCGACCACCCATCAGATCATTACAACAGCAAGCTTTTGAGTGATGGGTAGGTGGAGAATCTAGAGGTGAAAGCCAAGGAAAGGTACCACTACGCCAACCCGACCACCCATCAGATCATTACAACAGCAAGCTTTTGAGTGCTGGGTAGGTGGAGAATCTAGAGGTGAAAGCCAAGGAAAGGTACCACTACGCCAACCCGACCACCCATCAGATCATTACAAAAGCAAGCTTTTGAGTGCTGGGTAGGTGGAGAATCTAGAGGTGAAAGCCAAGGAAAGGTACCACTACGCCAACCCGACCACCCATCAGATCATTACAACAGCAAGCTTTTGAGTGCTGGGTAGGTGGAGAATCTAGAGGTGAAAGCCAAGGAAAGGTACCACTACGCCAACCCGACCACCCATCAGATCATTACAACAGCAAGCTTTTGAGTGATGGGTATGTGGAGAATCTAGAGGTGAAAGCCAAGGAAAGGTACCACTACGCCAACCCGACCACCCATCAGATCATTACAACAGCAAGCTTTTGAGTGATGGGTAGGTGGAGAATCTAGAGGGTGAAAGCCGAGGAAAGGTACCACTACGCCAACCCGACCACCCATCAGATCATTACAACAGCAAGCTTTTGAGTGCTGGGTAGGTGGAGAATCTAGAGGGTGAAAGCCAAGGAAAGGTACCACTACGCCAACCCGACCACCCATCAGATCATTACAAAAGCAAGCTTTTGAGTGATGGGTATGTGGAGAATCTAGAGGGTGAAAGCCAAGGAAAGGTACCACTACGCCAACCCGACCACCCATCAGATCATTACAAAAGCAAGCTTTTGAGTGATGGGTATGTGGAGAATCTAGAGGGTGAAAGCCAAGGAAAGGTACCACTACGCCAACCCGACCACCCATCAGATCATTACAAAAGCAAGCTTTTGAGTGATGGGTATGTGGAGAATCTAGAGGTGAAAGCCAAGGAAAGGTACCACTACGCCAACCCGACCACCCATCAGATCATTACAACAGCAAGCTTTTGAGTGATGGGTAGGTGGAGAATCTAGAGGGTGAAAGCCGAGGAAAGGTACCACTACGCCAACCCGACCACCCATCAGATCATTACAACAGCAAGCTTTTGAGTGCTGGGTAGGTGGAGAATCTAGAGGGTGAAAGCCAAGGAAAGGTACCACTACGCCAACCCGACCACCCATCAGATCATTACAAAAGCAAGCTTTTGAGTGATGGGTATGTGGAGAATCTAGAGGGTGAAAGCCAAGGAAAGGTACCACTACGCCAACCCGACCACCCATCAGATCATTACAAAAGCAAGCTTTTGAGTGATGGGTATGTGGAGAATCTAGAGGTGAAAGCCAAGGAAAGGTACCACTACGCCAACCCGACCACCCATCAGATCATTACAAAAGCAAGCTTTTGAGTGATGGGTATGTGGAGAATCTAGAGGGTGAAAGCCGAGGTAAGGTACCACTACGCCAACCCGACCACCCATCAGATCATTACAACAGCAAGCTTTTGAGTGATGGGTATGTGGAGAATCTAGAGGTGAAAGCCAAGGAAAGGTACCACTACGCCAACCCGACCACCCATCAGATCATTACAACAGCAAGCTTTTGAGTGATGGGTATGTGGAGAATCTAGAGGTGAAAGCCAAGGAAAGGTACCACTACGCCAACCCGACCACCCATCAGATCATTACAACAGCAAGCTTTTGAGTGATGGGTAGGTGGAGATTCTTTGACTTTTACAAACAGCAGTGTCTTGGCTTACCATCATGATCTTGTGAGAGTTGGTACAGATGTCATCAACATACGGGTAAGGGTCTTGAGGTATACCCTTGAGGGATCCATGAAGCCACTGGTACATGCTTGGTGGATCGGTCGTACAGTAACTAGGGTATTGCATTTGGGCGAGGTGCTCTGGGGGAAATAGAAGCAGTTGAATTAGAAACCGTCAAATCAGAAACTGTCAAAACAGAAAACTGTCAAATCAGAAACAATCAAATTAGAAACTGTCAAATCAGAAACTGTCAAATCAGAAATAGTCAACTCAGAAACAGTCAAAATCAGGAAGAGTCAAATTAGAAACAGCCAGTACAAAAAATTGTCAAATCAGAAACTGTCAAATTAGAAATTGTCAAAAGACAGGAAACGGAAACAGTCAAATAGTAAATGTCATATCATAAATTTTTAGACCAGGAACGGTCAAATTAGAAGCAGTCGAACCAAACACTGTCATAGTCAAATTAGAAATCGTCAACTCGGAACCAGCAAAATAGATATGTTCAAATCAGATCTAGTCAAATTAGAAATCGTCAAATTAGAAAGAAAAATATAAACAGTTTATTTTCACAGCAGAAACAGTTTGTGCTTCCACCGAAGATTTGAATGAACAAGCCTTCAGAAAGACAAACGTCACATTTTCCATTTGACCCTATCTTTTTTCCCCAACAGTACCTGGATGCACTTGACTGGGCTGTCTCGTATCGTCGTTCAGATCAGGGTGGCAGCGATAATAGTAATCCATGTATGAAACCCATTTCAAATCACTGAAGAAGGAAAAAGGAGACGGACAAAAATTTTGACTTTGAGTACCTGCCTCTCTACTACAACCAATTATATTAGGTCCTACATTTGTCAACACCCGGGGACGGTTTATCCATTCTGATTGGCCGAAGAAGAGATCACGTGGCCATGTTTAAAACGTGCGATACAAACACGGTCAGAGTGTTTAAACATAACCTGAAAAATTTGTGTCAAAAGAGGGCGTTGGTAGGTTGCATAGTTCGTCTCGTGCAAATTGAAACTTGCCTGCAAACTTTGAAACTTAACCAAGCAAGTTTTAAACTTGTGCGAGGAGTTACTTAGCGCTCCACATGGATTAATCAATGCAGCAGAGTTGTGGTGAGCTGAGGCTAAGCTGCCAGATTTGTTCTGAACTTTTAAAGGCTTTTTAAAATGTTTATAACGGAAAGGTATTTATAAATGGGAATAAAAGAGTAGTGACTCAGTCTTGAATGTTTGTTTAAAACCTTGCAGGGTCGTGGTTGTGCGATAAAGGACCTCGCCTCTGACTTTGTCCTCGATCCCACCGTCACAGCCTCCCTGCTGGTTTTAAATGAACGATCCCACTCTATTATTCCCTTTTTGAAGATAGAGACACTATTTAAATGATCCATGTCTGCGTGTCATGGCCGAGCGGTTTAGTGCATTGGACTCAAGTCTAAGGCTAAGTCATCAGGGTGTAGGTTCGAATCCCTGTCATGACACTTGTGTCCTTGAGCAAGATCCTTAACTATAATTGTTTCTCATCACCCAGGGGTACATGAGTACCTGTCAGGGCAGAGATGGTTCTTGTGATTGATTTAGCTTAGTGTGCTTCATATTTGGCAGCACAGGCTGTATACTCCCCAGGGAGCTGGGATGGTTTAAGGAATGAAATGAATGGCCCAGTCACTAGGGGTAATAATGTTCGAAGCACAATGATCACTCTTTGGAACTGCGCTATACAAAAGTCAATATTATTATTATTATTATTATTAATGTGTGGCTCATTGTCTATGATTCACACATTGTTTCTTACCTAGCAATTTGATACAAAACCACAATCAGCTCTTGGGCACTGTCCGAGTAAAACCTTGTGAGCTTCAACTCCTGTTGTGCAAAACCAAAAAGCAGGTCAGACAAAAGAAAACAATATTTGCTATTACTTTTATTTTATGCTATCTCTCCGCCCCCGTCGCTGGTCATTGTCTAATCGACCTTTCATCTGCAGTCACATTAAATTATTGAGTCAATCTAAACACAATGGTGTCAACTGTGTAATATAGCTATTAACTGAGAAAATATAATTAGCTGTTGCAAACTCTTACCCATCAAAAGGACCTATGGTATAAATGCAAAAAATAGCCAATGGCCTAACTGAGCCTTCGAGAAAGACTCTGCTAAGGTCAAAACTTCTGGCCACTAACTATTTTTTGCATCGTTATTACCAGGGCCCAATTTCATAGAGTGCTTGTACAAGTTTACACGTGACATGGTACTTTGGCTGGTAACCTCTTTCTGGTAAGCACAATTTTTTATGTGCTTAGCTACTTTTTTGTGCTTAAGCAGCTCTATGAAATTGGGCCCTGGTCTTAAAGCACCATAGAAAATACGCAATATTACCTCGTACACAAGATGCAAGGCGAAAACCACAGCTGGTATATGAACGAAGAGCAGACTACCGGTATCAACCTTAGCCTGGTTGATTTCACTGGGGCTGGTGGATCCATAGGATTGCGGTCCAGTAATAGACTCAAGGATGGTGGGACAGGCTAGCCGGTGGTACTCTGAACTCAGAAGGGATTCCCAATCCTACAGAAACAAGGTGTTTGATGGGAAGGTGCATTATTACTGCAAGGATAATTTCCTATCAAATTCACTATTCTCCCAATCATTACATACATGTCAACAGGTGGCCCATATACTCTGTGCATTTCAAGGCTCACTCCCATTTCTCAGTAAACACACCACACACATTCTTAGGTTATGACCTCAAGGTCCCCCCAGTACTAACTATTACTCACCTAATGTCATCTAACCTTGTTCTTGGAAATGATGTCACTAATCTTATGTTATTTCCGGGTGACATCATTTCTAAATCAAAACTTTACCAACCACCAAATTTCTATAAAGCATCTCCCCAACTTTCACTCTTGGCATTGACTACTCCTTCAACTGTCCCTTACGGCCTAGTGCAAGAGACTCGCCTCTCGCATACCTACGAACTAGGTCAAGCACAGTTGTATCAATACAAGTCACCTTACAAAAAAATAAGAACTGAACCATTCGTCGGTTCAAGTGTACTTTCTTCAGTCGGCGTCACCTTAAACACTCAACTCCGTCACATGCTCAGGATTTTGTTACCCACAGAAATCTGAGTATAGTTTAAAACCTCTCTAGATCTTTTACAATAGTTTACATATAAGACACTTGAATCATATTTTACCTCATCTAACCCCGATGTCTTGTGCTTCTTGGCGGCTACTTCCGGGGAGGTTGGAGAGTCCACTTCATGCTGAGAACAAAAATTATAAACAGGATTTTGAAACTTTGCACGGTGGGAGGACAATCAAGTGAGGTTTGAGGTGACACCAGGGTGCATAAATCTCTCTTGTCAGTAGCAGTGGTTCTGAGAAGAACCGGTGGTTTGACAACTCTCTTGAATTGTCAAACCACCGGTTCTTCTCAGAACCACCGGTTCCTCTCAGAACCACCGGTTCCTCTCAGAACCACCGGTTCCTCTCAGAACTACCGGTTCTTCTCAGAACCACCGGTTCTTCTCAGAACCACCACTACTCACAAGAGAGATTTATGCACATGGTGTCACCGCAAACCTCACTTGAAAGCTATCAACATCACCTACTTAACAATCTTCCAACAAAGATAAAATAAATTCATTGAGACAAACACTTCTCAAACCAATACACTCCCCTCATCCGTTCTGACTTCTCCATGCAAGAACACACCATGCAAGTCTGGTGCATATTTCAACATTTTGGGGAACTTTCAAGTTACTATGTACTCACGTACATCACTCTAGCATGCAAAACACACAAAATTGAACACTTGAAGATACTATTAAGGATTGGCAGGGATTTTTTTTTAAATCGTCGGAAAGCTTACTGATAATGAAGTTCATACTACAGTAATTATTTTCTGTGAAATATTTCCCTCTGAAATGAAGTTTCATTCAAGGAAACTGTATCTGAAAACCCCCAAAAACCTCAACAGCTGATTTCGGTTGTTACAACCAAAATTAAGGACAATGTATTTACGTGCTGAAAACTGGGCATGTTTTTAAACTATTTTCACAGGTTTGTTATTTCATGTACGGACCCATTGCACAATGCGCAGCGTCTCCTGTCCGCCATTTTGGGTGTCAAAATGTGCAGAAAAGGACGGTACACGTGTTTACACACCAATTCGCGTGTAAACATGTGCACCATCCTTTTGTGCACGTTTTGACACCCAAATTGGCGGACAGGAGATGCGCGTGCAAGTGCGCTGCGCGTTGAGCAATGAGTCTATATGGCTGATCACACAAAACATGAACACTGTCTGCAAATATTTTGTCAACTCTACCAATCCTGTATAATACATTTGAACAGGTCCAAATGTTCAAAGATTGGTGATACTTTTACAGTCTAAATTTTTGTTAAGGCTGTGAACTAACGAACTAATGGCTTGGGCAGTGGCTAGGGCTATTGGCTGCAGCTGCAGTATTGAAGAGTAAGCCTTTTATAAGCGATCTAGCCACAGCCTCTGCCAAGACTCACCTGACAGAAGATAGCTAGCTTTTCAATGTTATAACCCATTGAACCCAGGAGGCACTTTGAAAAGACCAGCCATTCTGATTGGCTGCCGGGACCACCTGGTGCATTGTGGGTATTATACCACCTGGTGACCAACTGCAAGGCCGTGTCTCGTGGTAGCACATACTTGATGGCATTCAGACATAACTGAACTGCAACGAGCAAAATTGATTAAGTTAAAATGAGAGAATAGAATTAGCTGTTGCAAAGTGCTACCAACCAAAAGGACCTACGGTATAAATACAAAAAATAGTATGACTTTCTGAACCTTGGAGGATAAATGACAACACAAATCAATCAAAATGGGTACACTGGTATACTAAACTAAAATGAGTAGGATTTTGAAACTTTGCATGGCCTGAATACAATATAGTAAAGTTTGCGGTTATACCATGCCCGATATGTGGCAGAGGGAGACCTCAAAAATGTTCCCACACTCTAACACACTCTTCCTCTCTTGTCTCCCACCACCCCCGAAAATAAAAAAAAATAAAAAAATGATAAAATGTAACCTCTACCCTTAAAGAGCACTCACCAATGGGAGATGACGTCACCGGCGGAATACTCATCCTAAGCATGGACCCTCCAGTTAACTCCTGAAACATTTAATAATTAGGATTATCAAGAAAATAGAATTAGCTGTTGCATACTGCTTACCAACCAAAAGGGGCTATGGTATTAATGAAAAAAAAAAAAGTCAGTGGCCGGACGTAAAACTCAATATGGTTGAGACCAACTTGGTCCCGGAAGTTCACATTAGTGCCAGACTTGCACGGTCTATTCTTATGATGGCGTAAACTTACAGTGAAGCATTTAAAGAATCATATAAGACACCATTCAGTGAGCCAGCGTACAGTGGCACACACAAAGCACAAAGCTGTAATCCAAAACAGCATGGGCTTGTTTACATTTTATAATCAAATTTTAACAAGCCAGACTTGTGTCGGGCTTTGGGGTGGCAATCACAAAGTGAATGATTAGTGGTAGAAGGGGTGATTTCCCTATTTTGTCAATATCTTTGTTCGGGGGTGCCAGTCAGAAGCCATACAACCTTTAGCTGCTGTGTAGCCAGGGATCACACCCAAGTTTACGATACAAACTGGGAAGCGGCAGCCACGGGATCACCTTATTAAGGGAATGCAACTTTTTTATTTCAAATATCAAGTAATAAACCACAAGTGAAACTGAATGGGTAAATTACCACGGGTATTTTTAGTCTTCAAAGATTTTCTATAAATAGATTTGAGATTTTGATTTCATAGAAAAATATAGTCTTTGTTCGAGTTGTTTTCTTGCTTTTGATACAGTCTATTATCAAGCTATATAAGAGTTCTTAAGCTTTACCACTGTAAACCTGCTTGCAACAGGGTCACGTAATCCTATGATATGTTTGGAGCTAGTGCTGTTACTGCTGCTGCTGCCAGCATGGAATGCAAACTCTTCACTGCAGGTCGATTCCTGTAACTTAGTCCCGATATCACTAAGGAATGCAGGAACTGGAGACAACATTACAACCTGACAAACAAAATAAGTAAATAAATAAAAATTGCGTGGGATATGTATCACAACTTAGGTCATCGTGGTCAAGTGGTTGGACTGCAGGACTTGCAATCACAAGGTTGTGGGTTCGAATCCTACCAAGCTAACCGCTGATTTCACAACGACTAGAATACGTATTGATGTCGAGTTACTGAATAAAAATTTATTGATTCCTGCAATTCATCATCATAAACGTTAAACCAATGTTTGTATGAGAGAGATTGGCTGTTGCCAGCTTGGCGTTTGTTTATTACGATTTTTCATGGTATAGGCAAAAACATTATGGTCGCCACTTCGGTTAACACTCAAATACTTTTCACGTTAAGATCAATAAGGAATTGCAAGCAAGTTTATTTGTTAGTTTCAAAAAAATGTTGAAGAAAAAAATATATATTCAAATTTAAGCGAACCACAAATTTGTATCAAAAGTACTCTGCACTACTGCTAAAAATAGAAGCTCAGTACCTGGATATCAAACAACGGGTCAAAATTCACTAACGTACCTGTGTAAACTTTTACTTGCGTGTACTGACTGACTGACTACTACTGTGGTTTGGCGGGCCGATGCGCTGATCGTGTGAGAGCTAGGTGGTGAATGTCTGTCTGACATACGCGCATTTTGAGCAAAAGTGTCCTTATTAGTTTAGAGTGCTATTGTGACTATTGTATAGTCAAGTGTTTAACTTTTTTGTGACTTTGTAACTTTGATCTCGGTATCGTTTTGACCTTTACCTCATCCATGATGACCTGAGCACTGCTTGATGGCCTTGAGGATGTCATAGGGGCGGCGGGGCTATCGAGAGGGGTGCTCGGGCGTGGCAAGCTAGAAGAGAGCGACGGAACGATCCCTGAGATGTGAACTTTGCCAATCTGTGAATCAAAAATTCAGCAGGCGGGTACAATGTGTGGATTATCTGACCCATCAAATTTAATAATTGAAAAATTAAAAGGTTTTAAAAAATCCTCCCCATAAATATGTTCAGTTCATACGAAAATTCTCTTCAAGAGTTCAAATTAAACTGTTCACTCTTGTGTAACAATGAAACATCTGGGAGTCAATGTCTGGTTCTAGTTTGAACATTACTACCCCCAATCCATCCATTGATCCAATTGATATAAACACGGTCAGAGTGTTTTAAACACTGCCTGACAACCTTGTGTCAAAAGAGGGCGCTATCAGATAATTGTGCGGAGCGTGCACATTTCACAACCCAATCTAAGTTGGTAGGTCGCACAGTTTGTCACACGTAAAAGTGGAAACTCGCGTGTGATAGTTCGAAACTTAACCATGCGAGGACTTAGCGCATTGTCAACATGGATAAATCAATGCAGCAGAGTCGAGGTGAGCTGAGGCTAAACTGTCAGATTTATTCTGAACTATCAAAGGTTTTTTAATGTTTATGACGGAAAGGTATTTGTGAATGGAAATAAAAGAGTGGTGACTCAGTCTTGAACAATTGTTTAAAACCTTGCAGGGTCGTGGCCGTGTGATAAAGGACCCCCCCCCCTTTGGTTCCATCCTTCATCGAACAGTCGCGACCCTGCAAGCGTTTAAGACCTTGTCCTGCTCTTTGAGCTCCTCGATAGATTATGGCAGATTCCTGATTACCTTGACAAGACCAGAGTAAAGAACGACGCTATTACTCAGATCCAGCACTACCATCATGTCCAAACTCTGTAAATAAAAACACAAAAGAAAATAACAAGTTACAAATTTTGAGATGAGCTGAGTTATTTCATGCTTGACCCCCCCCCCCAAAAAAAAAAACCCCACCAATTACACTATTGACCCAATTCACCTGACATCATCAACACAATAATCTTGGTTGTCCCATTTTTTGATTCAATGACCCCATGTTGTTACTCTTTGTAGCGTGGGTTTTAGGCAAAGCTGCGTTTACACCAGACATGACATTTGGCCCTTGCATAAAAGTAGCAGAAAGTAGTAAAAATGCTGGCCTAAATGTATAGGCTTTTATATAGATTTCATGCTATTCAGTAACCTTTTTGCTGACCTTTCTGGGCGCAAACAAATTTGAAATCAGACTAAAATATGAAGAATATCATGCCTGGTACACGCTTACCTCTTGATTCCCAAAATGGTGAGCATGGCACAGGGGACAAACGTGCAAGGGGTCAATACCTGCTATTTTTGTCTTCCGTACATTGTACAAGAAGCTCGCAGGATAACTATACACTGTAAGTCTTAAACATTTAGCTCAACTTCAAGGATCTTTTTTTTTAAAGTCCCATTCAACTTACATCAAGAGGCACTGCATCTTTCACTATCAGCGTTGCTAAGCTACCAAAAATGAGCTGTGATTGGTCGTTGCTTCTTCCAAATTTGACACACTTGAGTTGGTGGCGATGCTGGAGCAAATAGCAAAGATAACGCTGTCCACAGAGGTCCGTCGTCAAGAATGCTTTAGTTGCTTTACCCAGAATCCCCTCCCTGTTGATAAACAAAATGTCATAAGGTAGCTTATTTCATATTATTAAAACATTAAACAGTCCTTACTTAAAACGTTTCACTAAAATATTTCACTGAAATAAGTGATACGGCTTTCAAGTAAACAGTTTAAAAACCTTTAGAATATTGTTCATTGCAAGGCAAGAAAAATTATGTAATCAATAAAAAAAATGTCTTCAATAATAACATTTTTTCATACAGAAATACTTCTCAAGACAATCGGTACAAGAACAAACTTTATACCAAGTAGGTTTTCAGATTCAATTTAAACATCTCAAAACAACACCAAAACCATACAATATATTTATCAACTTTATATTTTTTATCATATATTTCTGATAATGAAACCAATGATGCTTCATCAATGAACTTAATCACTGTAGCTAGCAAGGCTGAGGAAACCTATGAACAAGGGTGCTTGCTTTGTGAACCAGGAAACACTGAACACCGGGGTTAAACCCCTACTCTTCCATGGTAAGTGTTCTGGGTTCTTTTACGTGCACTACCAATCCTAGTACACGGGACCTATGGCTGAATGTCCCATCCGAAGTTCAAAGCAATTTTTTATAAATCATCTTGCTCAAGGACGGACGTGCCATGATCGGGACCCGAACTCACACTCTGCTGATCAGAAACACCAGAGCTTGAGTCCAGTGCTTTTAATCGTTTGTAAAAAGTTCCACCAACCTGTGGCTGATGATCGGCTCCGTCCAGCAGTGGTCAAGACAGAGGTCAGGGGCCAACGGCTCCTTGACCTCTCCACATGTCGTATTCAAGGAGGTCATCGATATGCCCCCCGGGGACCACGTTGACCTTGCAGGTGACATCATGCTGGACGCAGGACTGTAGAGGGCGCTGGTCGCTGGAGACTGCGTGCGGCTAAGGGAGGATGAGACACAATGACTTTTTGAGATTATTACACACAAAGGTCTACTTCACTGCAATTAAGATTGAGTGGTGTGAGTGTTTGGTTGCTCCCAACTTCAAGGTACTCAGCCACCATTGATTGGTCTTTGAGATGAAAAAACTAATCCAAAACTCAGGGTTGACCCAGATTTTCCTCCGGCAGTCATTTGATAATTCCCTTAAAAACAACCTAACCTTTCCTCCTAAAGGACTTTACTTTGGTGAAACTGCACGATCAAACCATCCGTTATGAGCAAGTGGCCATGACAACCATCAAATCACAAGACTCCAAACATTGGGTTACCAATGCCTGGAGGACTATAACTGATTTGGGGCATCTCCTACAGTTGCCAAGCTTTGAAGGAACATACATCATTGGTTTTTGGAAGAGTAAATTCATTCCCATCATCCGCTTTTAATCAACACACCATACAACCAAACCATGAAAACTTCATCAAATTTGGTGGTCATGTTTTGACTAAAAGCAACAAATAGTGGTTTGTGTTCAGTCAGGAATTGAGAAGCTGCAACTGAAATAAGCAATGATGATTTGGGGTTGGGGGGGGGTCTTCAAATTATGTTTGATTGACTTAAGACTTGAGACAGAAATCTGATGATTACGAATCCTCTAATTTGTCTTTAAAGGCACAGTACACGTTTGGTAATGACTCTAAAAATTAATGGCAATAAAAACTTACTTGGTAAGAAGTACAGCAGCCTTAAACTTTTAACTTGAAGTACTAGATTTATGGAAAAATATATCACTTTGAAGCTGAGAAGCGTTTCTGTCAGACATGCTTCTCACACTGTGTATTCCTAAGGGAATATTCTTCCTGCGTGAAAATATTCGTCTCCGGTATTTCCGTGATATCTCAAAAACGCGACCACCTCTGAAGTGAAATTTTCACAGGTTAGTTTTCACAGTTTAGTTTAATTATTGTAATGATTAACACAATCAGTAGGCTCCAATTACCAAACGTGTACTGTGCCCTTTAAATGCTTCCAATGCTGGTTAACTAAACTACTCATCATGTATTTGTCATTGGTAAAGTGTACTGAAAGGATTTACCTCAAAGCAGCCATTACTGACAGTGCTGGACTCTGCCCACGGGAAAAGACAGAGGTGAAGCCGTTCTACTCGGGAGGCCCCTGTAAGGTGACATACTGGGTGACATACTGGACATACTGAGACGTGAATGAGCACTGGCGCTGAGTCCGGCCAGCGTGCCTGAGCTGTAGCTGTGGCGAGGGGTCTGACCCAGGTTAGAGGTGTTCAAGTCTAGTATCTTGGAGGCCACACAAATCTCCTGCAAACAAATTCAGACGACATGAAAGCAGGGATTGTTAATAAAGCAGTAGCTTGTAAAGTGTAGCGTCCATCAGGAAAGCTTGGTGACTTGACCCTCCCGACTTCCCCTTAGACCTTTCATCTTTTCATTCTTTCATCCAACTCCTAAATAGAAATCTTCCAGAACCTATCAGGACAGGATTGTACACAAATTAAAAGAAATCCTGAAAATTGGATACCAATATCCTCTTGGTCTTGAGATAAAGCTCCAAGAAAAAATTGGGAATGCTATATTTCACAGGTTACTAAAGAAAATTGGATGCTATATTTTACAGGTTTCTAAAGAAAATTGGATGCTATATTTCACAGGTTTCTAAAGAAAATGGATGCTATATTTCACAGGTTTCTAAAGAAAGTTGGATGCTATATTTCACAGGTTTCTACAGAAAATTGGATGCTGTATTTCACAGGTTTCTAAAGAAAATTGGATACTATATTTCACAGGTTTCTAAAGAAAATTGGATGCTATATTTCACAGGTTTCTAAAGAAAATTGGATGCTATATTTACACAGGTTTCTAAAGAAAATTGGATGCTATATTTCACAGGTTTCTAAAGAAAATTGGATGCTATATTTCACAGGTTTCTAAAGAAAATTGGAAGCTATATTTCACAGGTTTCTAAAGAAAATTGGATGCTTTATTTCACAGGTTTCTAAAGAAAATTGAATGCTATATTTCACAGGTTTCTAAAGAAAATTGGAAGCTATATTTCACAGGTTTCTAAAGAAAATTGGATACTATAATTTTCCCACAGGTTTCTAAAGAAAATTGGAGCTATATATTTCACAGGTTTCTAAAGAAAATTGGATGCCATATTTTACAGGCTTCGAAACTAGAATTAGCTGTTTTGCAACTTTCTAACCAACATTATGGCCTGACGTTTTGACCAGCAGGTTTTTTTAAGACTAATGGGCTTTATAATAAACCCAGAGATATAATTATCCAATTTCAGTTTCACCCTGGTTCTGTTGGTAACAGAAGATCCCAATTAATTTCAAGAAGCTTTCCCTAAAAAATTGAATCTGGCCCTAACTTTTTTTTCCATTTTAGGGTTCGTAATTCTTTACTTCACCACATACAAAAGCAAACATGTTTGATCATAACAAGTGTTGGACTTTCAGCTCTGTGATGGGAAGTTCGACTCTTTCAAGAAAATCTCAAAGCCATGGGAGGTCAATAAAAAATCCTGAAATCAGGAAAAAAACAATTAAAATTCAAAGGTCTGTCCATTCAAAGCTATATCCATTAGCACAACTCAACACCAAACGCTGTGGAATGTGATCAGATTTTTAACCCAGCCCTGTGTCAAGCATGATTGGTGTTACTGAGGACCTTCAACAGACCTTATGCACATGACGTCAGTTGAGTAGGGCGCCCTCGGCTGGAGGTCACAAGAAGGTTACTCGTTAGCCCATCCTGTGCATCTTGCGCACTTAGATGTGGGTTTTCCATTGTGTCATCATCGTTTTACCTCTAAAATACCGGTGTAATTGCACCAATGCATAAGGTCTATAGTAAAGGTTAAGTCCGTTATGTACGGCTCATTTAACGCAGGACAAACTTGAGATTTGGAAACGCACTCACCTCAGCTGATGCATATCTAAGCTGCCACACAGAGTGTAATCCCATACTGGAGTCAAAGGTCATAACCAGGGAGGGGTCAGAGGTCGCGAAGATCACCTGCTGAGTGTAGTCTGTCATTAAGCCGATCTTCGTACTTCCCATTCCTAAATGTCAAGAACATTTGTTTTCAAAAGCAGTAGTGTGTCAGTACTTGTATATGGCTACAAAACTGTAGGTACCGGTCGAGCGGTCTAGTGCGCTGGACTCAAGTTCTGGTGGCCAAGTCATCGAGGTGTGGGTTCGAATCCCGGTCATGACACTCGTGCTTGAGCAAGACACTTAACTACAATTGCTTTTAACTTGACCTTATTGACGGTAATTGAGTGATGTTTTTTTGTTTTGTTAAGTATGTTGTAAATGCCGGATAAACGATGACTACTAAAAATGCCAGAAATGAAAATAGAGAGAGAGATAAAAAAAAAATAGGCAATGGGAGACTTTTGAACGCTAGATGGCAGCAGACTTACCAGGTAAAAATCCATTGTTTACGTAGTTCTAAGCATGCACACATAGCCAAGAACAATGGATTTACCTGGTAAGTCTGCTGCCATCCAGCGTCCCAAACCCCCATTATTGTCCCCCGCCCCGCCCCCCCCCCCCCACGCTAACGCTGGCAACACTTCTTAAATAGATTAGAACAAGATTTACTTACCACCCGTCTTGCATATAATTGGCGCTGGCTCATCTAACGGATGCAAGAGACTAAACATTGTGGGAAGACATTCAGAATCTCTGTGAACAAAAAAAAGAGACAAGGCTTTAAATTATTACCTTCAAAAACTTTTGTTACTATTTACACTGCTACAAGGGAGTGTTTTTTCTTCTAAAAGCAGTAGGTGGCATGTCGTGGACGAGTGGTTTAGTGCATCAGATATGGTGGCTGGAACATCAGGAGGTGGGTTCGAATCCAAGTCATGACATTTGTGTCCTTGAGCAAAACATTTAACTATAATTGCTACTTATTTGAGCGCTATATAAGAAGCCACTATTATTATTATCAACAGACCCCTTGCATATGACGCAACAAGCCCAAACAGCGCCCTCACTGAGCTCATCGAAGATCTATCATTGGCTGAGAGTTGTTTGCGGCATGTACATAAGCACATTTCCATTGTGTGACCTCAGCGATGGCAACCAATGCAAGGGGTCAATGCACAGTTGTAGAGAAACATCATCAACTTGGTTTGTTCATTTATTCCAAGTTGAAGTGATCCCGTATGAAATACGATAATAATACAGCATTTGAAGGTCACACTTTATCTATAAACATTCAAAAGCGCCAATTGAAGTCAATCAAAGAAAATTCTCACATGTGTTAATAGGCCAATCTGAAAAGATGTGTTTTAAGAGATTGTTGGAAGTGGGAAATGTCGCATGTGTCTCTAAGATATTTAGGCAAAGAGTTCCATGTGTCTCCAAGATATTTAGAGTTCCAGAGGCGGGGGGGGGGGGGGGGGGGGGGGGGACATAATGATGACAAAACTTCATCAGGCTAGGCGAGTCTGAGGGAACAAACAGCAGGCTGCCCGATGACCTCAGACCTGGTCTGACATGCCGGTACATAATGATGACAAAACTTCTCTTCAACACATTTCTTATGTGATTATCAGAAGCTGAATGTTTTCCGTGACATTAAGTCCTACCTTCTAGGGCTGGCGATTTCTTGGTTGGACACAGCTCTCTCAAGGAGTAAACCCTGGTCAATACTCCACGAACGAGAAACCTGAAAAAAGGAGAAAGACGACCAAGACAACTTGAAGAGAAGATTCCAATCTGATAAACCGATCCAACTTGAACTAAAGTCTTCCAAATGACCAGCGCCTGATTTCATAGAGCTGCCTCAGCACAAAAAGTAGCTAAGCAAACAACAATTATGCTTAGCAGAATAAGGTAACCAGCCAAAACACTATGTCTCATGTACTGTCTCTGACTGATTTCCTATTCAGTTTGCTTTATGAGCAAAACAAATTGTTCAACCAAAATTTCTGCTTTATCAGCTCTATGAATTTGGGCTCTAGCTAAGCAAAACAAAATTAGGCTTACCAGAGTAAAGTTACCGGCCAAACTACCATGTCACATGTACAATTTGTGACTGGTATCCTGCTGATTTCTGCTCAGCAGAAAAGCAGCTTGATGAAATTGGGCCCTGGTAATAAGTCTGGACCCCAGAACACATAAAAACTGCTTAGCAGAAAAACTATTGCTTAACCTGTGTATTTGTTGAACAAATGAGACGGTAGATATTAGAAATGACTTTACCTGGAATGGTAGAGATGCTGTGAACTCATCGCCTTTATCAGTGAAGACATGTAGGGTTGCAGACCGAGTGATGCATATGCTTGGCACTGCCTCTCCTAGATCAGCAAAACAGACATTTGTTGTTGTAAAGCATTAAAGGCAGGATATACTTTTGGTAATTGTCACAGACCTGTATCCTCACTTGGTGTATCCAAACATATACATAAAATAATAAACCTGTGAAAATTTGGGCTCAACTGGTCATCGAAGTTGCAAGAAAATAATGAAAGAAAAAACACCCTTGTTGCATAGAATTGTGCGCTTTCAAATGCCTGAGAAAGGCTTCATGCCTGAGGCCTTTCTCAGATTCAAATACTTAAATGAGATATTACTTCTTTCTCAAATACTACATTACTTCAGAGGGAGTTGCTTCTCACAATGTTTTATACAATCAGCAGCTCTCAGGTGCTCCTTGCCAAGTAAGTTTTTATGGTAGTGTATTTCTTGAGTAATTACCAAAAGTATCCACTGCCGTTAAAGATTGGGTCATAGACTGGTTTTTGTCAACGTAATGCTTATTTAAAGGCAAAATTATAAAGAAAGATACAGTGAAAGTCACATGTGAAAGTTTCAGCTGAATACAGTGTCTACTTGCTAACAGCAAAAAACTATCACAGTATTTTCACAAGAATGTCGAATCCATCCACGCTTAGCAAGGTGACAGTGGATACCAACCGCATCTCTAGCCTCAGCATTCGTGAACGGACGCCAACCCTCAGAAACCTGAGAAACGATTCATGCATGAAGCGTTCGGATCGAGTCCGTAGTGTGACGTCTCAGTGCTGTTTTGAATCCTAGGCGCTTAGGGGCTTTTCGTGAAATACAGAATTTATGCCCAGCGTGACACTGATCAAAATGTCTTTGTTTTTACATTATGAAACCATTTTTATGAGTTGTACTCAATTATATGTACTCATTACACACTCGTTTACCCTTCTATAACAAACGAACAATAATGTTAATTTCGTTCAAGTTGATTCGTAACAGAGATGGAGTACACATTTATGAATATTTTTTGGTCTACCCACAAACCGATGTGTATAAAGCACTGTATACTCGGGGAAAAAAAAACACTGGCATTTTATTCGGTGGGATTCGAACCCACAACCTTCGCCATTCTAGAGCAGATGTCTTAATACCAACTGGACCATCGAGATTGCCCAGTAGCACACACATTGGTGTGTTGGTAAAACCAAATAATATTCTTTATCCCCGATGCAAGTGCAACATCTATTATACACATTTAGGATCACTTGCCGGTTTGGTTGGATCTTTCTTCTTGAGGATCTCCCTTGTAGTCTTGCAATCTGAATGTCACCCATTGAGCCTTCAAGTACAAAAAAAGGGAAATAACAGTAGAACTAAAAACCACACAGGAAGTGTACAACAGATTTGGCGTATCATGGGCAAGCGGATAAGAACACTGGACTCAGGCTCTGGTGTTTCTGATCAGCAAGTGTGGGTCCGTGTCCCGGTCGTGACACTTGGTGTCCTTAAGCAAGACACTTAACCATTATTGCTGCATCCTTTGGTTAGGACGTAATTCCATTGCTTCCGTGTATTGTGTAATGCACATTAAAAGAACCCAGTGCACTTATCGTGAAGAGAAGGGGTTCGCCCCGGTGTTCCTGGTTTGACTGGCTGCATATGGCGCCACGGCACCTTGTAAACCATTACATGGTGCTGTGTAAAGGAAAAAGGGTCCCATACTTGCCAGAAAAAATACAGAGCGCTTTGAGATGCCCATAAGTGTGATAAAGCGCTATATAAGAACTACGTATTATTATTATTATTATTATTATTATTAGATTTCCTCCTGACTAAAGAAATTAACCTATCTACCCATCTTCTTCATGCCACCTGGCACATAATAATAATAATAATAATAATAATAATAATAATAATAACAATAATAATTGGTTTTTATATAGCGCTTTATCACACCCGAGGGCGTCTCAAAGCGCTTCCAACATTGTTACCCCTGGTTACTGGGCCATTTATTTCATTCCTTAAACCATCTCAGCTCCCTGGGGAGTATACAGCCTGTGCAACAAGTATGCGCTACTAAGCTAAATAAATCACAAGAACCATCTCTGCCCTCACAGGTACCCATTTACCCCTGGGTGGAGAGAAGCAATTATAGTTAAGTGTCAGGGACACAAGTGTCACGACCGGGACTCGAACCCACACTCCGCTGAACAGAAACACCAGAGCTTGAGTTCGGTGTTCTTATCCGCTCGGCCACGACACCCCACATAAGGCCTCCATGTTATTTTTGCATTTCCCTCTATCTTTTGCATAGCCCCATGATTTAGTCCATGATTTCCAACCAATTTCCTTCATTTCCTTTTCAACAGTTCTTCTCCAAGTTGTTTTTTTACAGTCTTCAAAACAAATTGCTGACTGAACCCAAATTGACCTGCTCTCGTTTAAAATAGTCACGTGAGGTGTGCGGAGACACCATGTACGTAATCTCTCTTTATGAGTTGTGGTGGTTCTGAGAAGAACTTGAACCATCGGTTCTTCTCAGAACCACAACTCATAAAGAGAGATTATGAACACGGTGTCTCTGCAAACCTGACTTGATTGTAATTCCCACCATGCCAAGTTTCAAATCCTACTTCATTTAAACTGGTTTAAGTGGAATTACCAAATGTTGGTCAATTCACATGTACCTTATAGGATGTAAGACTAAACAAACCTAGTTAGGAATGTGTGACTTTCCCAGGCTTTGTCGTACTTAAATGATATTTTTACCTCAAATTTGATATCAGTGCAAAGATAGTTCCCGCCTGAATCAAGAAATGCATAATCTTATTTACATAAAAAAATATATGGGCACAAGTTATTGCAATACAATATAATACAGTTAAACATTTTAATCTCATTATTCGTTTAAGACAAAACATAATCTGTGTTGAAATGCTAAAGTTTTCTACCATGACATCAGACTGTACCTCCAGTATTGCCGAGTCTAACTCGTAGGACTTTTGAACAAGTCTGGCTTGTGACTCGCACCCTCGGCTCCACACCACCGAGTTCCCCTTGATGTAGATCTCCTCGTCAAAATCCAGCTTCTGGGTACCAGTCTCTCTGCTCTGTGAGATGTGCCAAAACTCCTTCTGGAAGGATTACAAGATATAATAAATAAATAACATTTTATTTGTACATTGCCTTTAACAAGATCAAAGCGCTTCACAGAGAACCTATAGAACATAACAAAGTTAGACAGAAATAGAAAAGAGGGAGGTTTTGAAACGTTTTTTGAATGTCCCAATGGAAGGAGAGTCTCTGATGTGAACAGGAAGTTTGTTCCATTCCCTGGGGCCGGCTATGGAAAAAGCCTTGTCGCCTGTACGACAAAATTTGATGTTAACATGTAAAATGAAGTATCAGAAGAAGACCGAAGCCCCTGCCTACCTGGGACATGAAATGACAGTAGGTCAATCAGGTAGGGAGAAGCTACGCCTCGCTGGCACTTGAAAATATTGAGCTTAGTAATTTGAATTACAATGCGATGTTTGGCTGGTAACCAGTGTAATTGCTGCAGGAGTTCCGGGGCATTAGAGAACCAGCCAATGAGTATATCAGCCGAGCAGCTCGATTTTGGACTTTAAGATATATACAAACCCATTAGTTGTATCATTATTAACTATCACTGTGAAATTACAGTGTGTTAATTAATAAAGCTCATTTGGTAGAGCGCCAGCATGTTAATCCGGAGGTTGCATGGTTTAAGTCCAGCTCTAGTCAATTTTTCTTTTCAACCCAAAATATATAAAAAAAATTATCCAGTCAGTTTCCCTTGTGGTTAACTGATTGTTTTTATTATTATTATTAATGTTGGAATGTTTTCACATATTTTTAAAATGCTTTTTGATGATTTCCTGTACTGGCTGGTCCAGATTTTTGGCTTCTACTAGTGTTTTTATATGCTGCTCCTGTATATTAAATTCTTGCATTTTTAAACTTTTATTGGTTAATGTAAATTTTATGTAAAGCGCCTGTGAGCATTTGTCTTTTAAATGGTTTTGGCGCTATATAAATTTTTTATTATTATTACTATTCATTACTTGGGAAGTATCTCATTGTTGACAGCAAAAGACTCAGCCCATGTGTAACTTTAGGTGTGTAGGCATTTCGTTGGTTTTGCAATTTAATATTTTTATTAATTTTTTAACTGCCTCACACTATTTGTTAATCAAACACAATAATGATCTCACGTTTGGACCCAAACAGAGTCTTTATAAAATGGTAAATGACAACACACAAGGATACTAGTATACCTGTATGTTTGTGATATTGTGTTGCATTGTCATTTAGCCTTTCAGAAAGACTCTGCAAGGGTACACAACATGGCTCAATTTCATGGCTCTGCTTACCGTAAGCAAAGAATCGGCGCTTACGGAAGCAGGAAATTCTGCGCTTACGTCAAGCGTATTTCACAGGTGCGCAGGGAATTTCCGCTTGTGAGCATGCCTAGTCCACTTTAGTAGGCCATCTTCTATTACACAGCTAGCGCAGAAGTTCGATGCTGGCCTGTAAGCGAAGAATGGTGATTGCAAGCGCAGAATTCGAGGTAAGCAGAGCCATGAAATTGGGCCCCCGGTCGTCTTGGTTGGTAAAGCAGTTTGCAAATTTAAGCTAATTCCATTTTTTTTTTCATTTTAATATTTTGCGTACCTGCGAGGAGTCATTGATATTGACATCCCTGAGGGCTGAAATGGGTAGATCAGCATCTGGATACGCCGTCTCCCTCTGTGAACTGGTGACGCCCCTACCGTCAGACTGACTCTTGCTGAACTGTCGGCCGAACGGGATGAACTCATGTGGTTCACAGGCCGCTATCATGGCCTGTAATGAGAATAACATTTAATGATCAAAGTTCAACCTCATTTGAATTACAAAGTTTAAACAATAAATAAACAATAAATTTGAGAAAAGTTGGTGAGAAGTTTTTGCCAACCAAATCAATTTCAGATCTTTCTTGCTGATCACTCCAGCTAGTATTAGTCCAAATATTTTTGTAAACGTGTTTAGCGTCCTGCCTTTTTTTTAAAAGGGAGGAGGAGGGCCTTTTTTCTCTCTTTAAAAAAAAAAAATGGCCACCTGAGACATTTTTCAAGACAACTGGCCCGGCTATTTTTCAAGATGGTTCCCAGCTTTATTCTGTTTGTATTTTCGGTGTGCTAAAGTCTAAAAATACGATCTTATTTATTTTTGATTGATTTTTTTTTGTCAGAGACAATTAAAAATGATCCTTAAAAAAAAAGGAAAAAAAATAAAAATGAGGCAGCCTCTTAAAAGGGAGCGGGCGGGGATGCTAAAAAAAATACGGTCGGTCTCCATTAGGACAAATACTGGAATTCTAACTCACACTCCTGTGACTCAGCCACCAGAACTTGAGTTTGTTGAGCTAGAACGCTCCGTCACGTCCATGCCATGATCTTGTAGATCTTGCACACCACCAAGAGAAAGTTTTGTCTCTCTAACTAACCGACTTGAATGAGCTGATCACTCAGTCACTCATAATGACATTTTCATCACAGCGTATGAAGCTAATCCATAATCGACGATGGTTGTAATTCAAATGAGCGTGTGAACAGGCTTTTTTAATGTATGGTAGCATTTCAGTCGTTCTCAAATATCACACGCTTGTTCCGAACTTTCACTTCTATTCCCAATCCCCCATCCAATCAACCATCCCCTATCCAAACCCCATCCCCTACCCTCACCAAACTCCTACCCTCACAATCAGTGATCACAGTTCACACCCAAATTTTTCAAAACTCCCTACCATACTACTCCTAGAATTATGAGGTTCCATGAACCTCATAGAGGTCCATGTACAAACTACAATACAAAACTTTTTTTCATTTACGTTTCTGCACCTGGAGTTCTCATTTGAAATCGGATCTCGCCAAAATTAGGCTCTACGTGTTCCTTGGAATCTCATTGAGCGTTGCATGGGTCAAGAAAATCCACTCCGCAAATTTAAAATTGTTAAAAAGCAATAAATTCTTACCGTCATTCCCAGTCCTCTTCAAACAGTGTGAGTGTTATAACAAATATGGCGCTTGCTGCACTCGCAAAGGTCTACCGAACAAACTGGTACTCCGCGCGCAGCAACGCTGGTCCCGGCAACTGTAGGTTGGTTTTGTACACACATCATGTGACTCCAGCGCCATATTTGTTATAACACTCACACTGTTTGAAGAGGACTGGGAATGACGGTAAGAATTTATTGCTTTTTAACAATTTTAAATTTGCGGAGTGGATTTTCTTGACCCATGCAACGCTCAATGAGATTCCAAGGAACACGTAGAGCCTAATTTTGGCGAGATCCGATTTCAAATGAGAACTCCAGGTGCAGAAACGTAAATGAAAAAAGTTTTGTATTGTAGTTTGTACATGGACCTCTATGAGGTTCATGGAACCTCATAATTCTAGGAGTACCTACCATACCTAGCCGACCTAAACAGCCCAACAAGGTGGGCAAACACCCACCTACCCCCACTACACCCTACTTTGCAATCAATCCCTAACCTCACAGTCACATCCCAACTCTCAACCCCTACCTTCAACTCAAGTTCAACCCCTCCGCCTCCCCCACATCCAAACTCTACCACTCACCCCCCCCCCCCCCCATTCATTCATTGCCAATTCACCGTATTTTTGACAGCGTGAGGGCGCTCTCAAAAATATTTGTATCACTTCCGGGGGTATAACTTCAGCGATTATCGTCTGCTCAGCTAGCTGTGTACAGTTTTAACATCGGCGTTCGTCACTTCTGTGTGCGATAGTTTCTAGTTGCTTCATTCGAAGCAAATAAGGCCTACCAACTGTTCTCCGCAAACAAAAACTGCTTCAACTACTTCCTCAAGACAGTGATAAAAATATTTTTGAGAGCGCCCTCATCTCACTGACTCATGCTGTCAAAAATACGGAGCATTTACAACCAAATAAAATAGTGTACTATAGTGTAGTGACCGTTACTGTTTACGTGGTGTTAGCACTGTGTATAGTGTATAGTGTTCACACTACACTAGTGAATTCACACTACACTACAGTCACTAGTAAACTTAGTCAGGTGTCATTGTAAATATTCAACCATGATTCAACCATTGCATTACTGCCAAGTGCCAGCAGAAGTAGAACGATGTGATGACATTATTTGGTTCTGATTATTTATTTTTACATGACAAACAATACATAAATAATACAAACCTTAATTTCTCTTTGTTCCTCCAACGTTGCAGCTGCAAAGAAATCGAACGAGAAAGCAGAATGTTTTCGAACATTTGACTTACGGCAGCATTTTGTTGATTTTTGACAAATGAAATCTACCGCAATTTCCCGCGGACAACACATGAGGAGATTTTCAATAGTCGGGTACCCTTTTTTATGAGCCGCATGATTTGCCCTAATGAAGTATAGCAACAACAATGACTTGACCCGAACGATCGAGGTCGTGAGAGGGCGCATATACCAACAAACACTAGCAAATAATGAGGAAAACATGTAAATTGATTAGATGGTAAAAACAAAAAGAGAGGGCATACTCACTCATTCAGTTCAAACCGTTCATAATTTCTTTAACAACAAGTAGTAGAAATTTCATTGACTGAAATACTCTTAGACATCTTTTTATAAAAGCTTTGTATGCTTTGCCGTGTTTATTTACATGGTGGCATTTTGTCCCCTAGATAAACAAGATTTTCTATGGTCGATTTTTTTCCAACTTGTTGATACTCAGCCAGACTAATGATTTACATCCTTTCTCATATTGTAACAAACGGTATGCTGAAAAACCAATAGTTAAGAAATAACATCCTAAAGGTCCACTGAAAAATCTGTCACTCGAAGTGAAGAAAAAAATCATCATGCTCCACTCAAGTGGTTCGCTATTTCTCTAAGTTGCATATTTTTTTGAAATATTTTACCATATAAGTGTTGAGATTAAAAGTCTCCCCTTACTCCTCTGCTATTGACCCAAACTGTGGGATGTTTGTACCTCATATTAACGATAAAATTAATAATAATACAGGGCATTCAACTGGTGCTATAAAGATGATAGCGCCTCACAACCAACAGCAAAACAAAAACACTAGCAGAAAACAAAATACATTATGTACAAACATACAAATCATATCAGGCCATTCATTCATTTGTTCATACCATGGTGACTCGAGGAGTTGTGCCCATCTGACTCTATCAAGCATAGGGTTAGAGAGAGATGGATCGCTTAGACCAGAGTCAGCCTCGGTGGATGATTTCAAGGTCATGTTGGGACGACCTCTACACCTAGGGGTAGGCTACTGAGGGGCATCAGGCTTCCCAGAGGATACGATTAGCTGGTTCATTATGGAGGAAAGCGTGTCCGGCTAGGCGAACGCCCTTTAACTTCCTTTATACATGGGCATGGCAGTTTGTCTTCTAGTAAGGCCACCTCTATGAGAGAAATTAAAATTTCTACTGGAACATTTCAAGTCACCAAGGCAATGACAAGGGGCATGGAGGCAATTGACATTTTCCATGAATATACAAATTGCACTTCTTGCGTGTGCAATAGCGCTACTGGTGGGCAAAATAAGGGAACATCGTGTCTTTCTGTATGGGGCCGATGGTGGCACGGCACACTCCCCCATAAACCCTATGGCATTTGCCCACTGAATGAAGGCAATAGACCGTGCAAGTCTCGCGCATATTCAATCATTTTTGGGATCACTTTGGCTTTAACAACGCGTGAAGGAAACGAACTCGCTCATTTTAAAGGGTCCAAATGTTCGGACAGGCACGTGACTTGCACAGTCTATTAGCATATTTCATAGGAAAGGCTAATTGCCTCCGGTAGTCAGTTGCCTTTTTTTTTATCAGGCCTGCTGAAAACTCTAGCTTTAGTAGGACTCTTCCCCACTTCAGTGCACAGATACAGATTGAAATATTTCTACGAACAAGAAAGTCCCTCAGAGCTAGTGAAACATTGTCCCCTATTGAAAATGGTTTCCAATCTTAAAAAGCTGCCCAGCGAGAATGTTGCTTACGGGATTTATTAGCTAAGCAAATGGCAGTGTGAAACCAGTAGTCAATGTAAGCAATATGTTTCCTCGCTCAGCAAATACATGTGAAATTTGACCAAGACTATACTGACACAAAAGAAATGAACTCAACTGACAGAGTTGTTTGAAAAAGATTTTTATTCACATTGTATTGGCTTGTAAAATGAAAACTTAAAAATATAAAGTGGGTTTTTACAATCTCCAACTACATTAACCTTGACTTCCTAGGTAGTGACCTGGAAATTCTCTTGATCTCATTATGGTATCTTAACATTCAAACCTTTCAGATCGATGTGCTGAACGACATAAATTACTGACTGAATCAATCAACAAATCAATCAACCAATCAACCAATCAATCAATCAATCAATCAACCAACCAATCAATCAATCAATCAATCAATCCATCAATCAACCAGTCAATCAATTACTCGATTGATCAATCACACTCAAGGTAAACCTGGAGCAGCATTGTGGACAGTTTGAAATAATTTCACCAAACCCTTCAAAATTCAATGGCAGGTTTTGCTCAGTTCTGTTGTTCAGATTTCTGCACAAACTCATCATGCTTGGCACAAGAAACTCCCCCTTATCATCCAAAACATGACAAGTTTTGCTTGATTATGTAAAGTTACATGAGTTACCAGAAAAGTGTCATGCTTAGCAGGCCATGGGGTCAAGCTTGCCATCATAGTAACCAACCAAACAGCCTGAGGGTTCAAAGTGCCAAATAAACAATGTTTGGTCTAGATTGGTCTGAGATTGAGCAAGGCTCTCCACATGATGTACATACACACTAAGAAACCCTAATTTAGGATTAACGAAATACAGTTGACTTCTTTGTAGTTCAGTTTTACTTGTAGTCTAAAAAGCTGACACAAACTCAGAACTGTATTTCTGTGGTTTCATCATTGCATTTGAAAACCCCCTACAGACGTGGAGAGTTAACACACAGAATTTATGACCTCTAGAAATTGCAAAAAGTCATCAGTACATCATGCAAAGAGGGGGTGTGTGTACCCTTCTTCAGCAGCTCGGTGAAAGACCTTTGATTCATCCTCCTTCTCAAAAATGATGTGACTTTGGTAGTTCAACCAAAGAAACCCTGTTACGGCATACTGTGCAGTTTGAAGACTGTCTACTAATATGACGCTGTATGGATGCAGCTAGAAGCTCCAAATACTCAGCACTGCACCGTCCTTCATTCTGCACCTTTTCAGACAGGAAAACGGCAGACATTTTGCTAAACATTAATCCTTGGTCGTCTTCAATCACATTAAGTGCACACTTAGATGCAGCACACCAGAGTGAAACGCCACATCTTGATAGAGTGTAAATCTTGCTGCCTCATGTGACCACCATCATGCCAGTCATCCGAGTGTCCATAGAGTTACTATTTACATTGTCTTTGTTACATCCTCATTTTCTTGCTACATCGACCTGATTTTCCTGTGCTCTACGAACAGAACACGCTGCTTCACTAAAAAATGAAAACAGTTATAGCAAAAACATCATTAGGACTTCAGCCATTCAAAAGATTTAAACAGCTATTTATAATTGAATGTAATAACGGCATGGGTCGTGTCTCCGTGTCATGGCCGAGCGGTTAAGAGCACCAGACTCAAGCTCTGGTGTTTCTGATCAGCGGAGAGTGGGTTCGAGTCCCGGTCATGGCGCTCATGTCCTGGAGCAAGATACTTTACCATAATTGCTTTGTCCTTCAGATGGGACATTAAGCCGTAGGTCCCATGTACTAGGATAGGTAGTGCGTGAAAAAAAGAACACAGAACATTTATCGTGGAAGAGTAAGGGATAAACCAGGTGTTTCTGGTTCGTTGCAAGCACCCTTGTTTAAGGGTTTCCTCAGGCTTGTGAATTACAGTGTTCACGTATGAGGAATTCTTTGTTTCATTACCAGAAAAATATAATAACAATAATAAAGAGTGGTATTATTATTATGATTTTTTATTTTTGTAACCGTACACCGATGTGTGTTAAACACCATATACTCAGTGCTTTCAGAGTGTTCTGTGGAAAAAAAGAAAATCCATTGGCAAACTACTTGGGTGGGATTCAAACCAACACCCCTGCCATTCTGGAGCACAGTCTAACCACTATGACCACTGAGCAATTAAAATAAAATAACCACTAAACACAGAGGAATTAAACTTTGCTGTGGAGCTTCTTGATAATCCAACAAGATTAGGGTTCATGAGAATACAGTTTATATCCATGTCTTTTATACCACTTCAAGTCAAGTCTACAAAACTTGCCACAAATGGGGTCAGCACAACATCCTGCACTAAACGTATTTGGATACAATTAAGTTTGAGAAAAAACAGAAACAACTGAAAGATACGTTAGCTTGAAAGGAAATTATTGATTTCAAAAAACAGAATGTTAATTCCTTCTGAAATGAGACTTCACGGACGATATTCAATGACGTCTCTCAGAGTGACATGTTAAAATACCACGGGCGTATAATTTTAAACTTGTACTCAGTGTTATATTCATACATACCTACAGGGTCGTAAATAAGACGAACAATTTTTTCACTAAGGCGGGCACGCTTTGCTGTCACTTCAATACCAGTTCCTGCTGCACTCCTTAACATCACAAGAACATTCCTGGTGAAACGGACCATGTAAAAGTCATCAAAATGCATACAATCAAGGCACAATGTGAATAATATAGACCATGTTACATTTGTTTACAGAGTGGTGACCTCGTACATTATAATGCATTTCCTGACGGGCAAGATGCTACACAGGCTCAATGGGAAAATTTATATTTTGTGTCATAATTTTCACATAAATTCAAAATTTTCAAGAGCAACAGCTGTACAGCTTTTGAGATGTCGCCCCTTTCTTCATATCAAAAGTTGAGCAAAATCAGACAGTGCGGTCTCCATAAAACATAAGATTTGTTGTATTCTTCCATTGAGCTGTTTACAAATGTGCCCGCCGGAAGTCCAGGCTCTGTGGCTCTTTTGTAAGCATGTGATGTCACAGGTCACATCGTCTATATTATAGTGGAGATAGTTTAGGTTTTGTCTGTGGCATAGAGTTACAAAAAAGTGTGTATAAAACAAAACTAGAGGGAGCACTTCAGGGTTCGCCCTTTAATGTTTTCAGTGACTAGCCAGCAGGACCAGCTAGTTTGTCATTTCACTAGTCCACCAGCTTTTTCACTGGTCTTCATTTTTAGGTTTTCTTTTATTTACCACTGTCATTTGTATGGACTTGAGTTTGAAACCATACAAACATTCCGAGTACGCAGTGGTCTTACATGTAGCCGTTGTAAATGTGCTGTTGGAACTTTAAATAATCAAATGAACATGTGATGTATACTCACTTGCTTTTTTTGGCCACTGTTAAGAATCAAATGAAAGAGAAATAAAAAAGAAAATTATTAGAACTTAGAAGCCACTAACTTTGCACATTCTCAATGTACACAATTTAAACTCTCAACTTTGTCATGGGCAAAAGTATCTTAACAATAACAGCACAATGAAGTATGAATGATACAATTTACTTTTTTCAACCTGCATGAATAATGCATGTGTACAATTCTAGATAAATGCAGAATGCCCCACAACTTGGACTAGAATTAGATCCCCTTTTACCGTGGTACAAAGCACATTTTTTCACGGTGATACTAAACACCGGAAAATACCAAAAAATACCAGAAAACTACCGGAAAACACCAGAAATTTACCGGAAAACTACCGGTAATTGCCGAAAAATACCAGAAAATACTGAAAAATACCCACAATTCAATGCACGCAGCGCGCACGTGTGAAGTGCATTTCACGGCAAGGTCGGGCAGATTAACTGCCAATCTGCAGAGCGCAAACTCCAGTTTGCGCACAATTTTGCCTAATTCGTTCTGCAAATCCGGTGATTGCGCTCAACACATGAACGATCGTGGACGTATCGTCAATCGTGTCAGAATAAAAAAATAACCCTTTTTTTGTTTGGCCTTATGTGAACAGTGCGTGTTCAAACCCCAACCCACATGACCCAAAGGTTCCATAGAGAATTTTGGCCTGGCCTAGGACTAGGTGCGGTATTTTCTGGTTATTTTTCCTGTGTATTCCGGTAATTGTCCCGTGTTTTGCGGTAGTTTTCTGGTGTTTTCCGGTAGTTTTTCAGTGTTTTCCTGTAGTTTTCCAGTGTTTTCCGGTATTTTCCTGCAAATAGTATCACCCCATTTTTTCACATAGAATAAAAGTAAAAACACACAATCACAATCAGCAACCTATGAAAAGTGTCCCGTTATTTAATATTTTGTCGAAGTATTACTTTCCACTTTGACATAAACAAATACATCGTCCACGGACTATACTCCACTGGAGGGATGTACAAATTAGATAGAGGAAGAAGAAGAAGAAGAAGAAGAAGAAGAGTCCAACCAGGGGCCAGGCAGGGCTACTGACGTGACCAGTGTCAGTGATTGACTGTTGTTTTTGTATTGAGTCTACTTTTATTTTTACCGACATAACCGACTACCTACCCTAGCTAGAATCTAAATAGCAAAAAAACAAACAATAATATTTCATTGATACTTACTTCTACACAAACTCAACAACATGTTGAAACTGTGGGAGCTTCCGGCTCAAAATATGTGATAAAAAATGACAATACAGCTCTTCTTCTATTTTTGGTATGCCTGCACTGCTACTCTAATGCTCTAGCAGGTTCATCTCACTCGTACCCAGATTGGATGTTCCCTGTCAGTGTAAAAAATAACATAAATCAAATGGGAGCGAGCTCGGTCAATTATTAATTTTGAGAACGAAGTCTGGAGGGTGCTTGTAGATCTAGCATCCTGTCTTCTATGTTCTGAAATCACTTAAAAACAAAAAAGGAATCCAGACTGCCTGATTAAAAAAAACCGAAGCAGAGCAAACCGAACAACCGAAGTCGGTTCGGTTATTCGGAGATGTGTGATCGCCAACATGCATCCTTCACGAGTGTGCGCCACGTTTCCTAAAAAGCGCTAACAAGTAGGCGTGACTACATTTAAATAATGAATAATAAATTACATATCTTTTTTACTAATTGGCAAAAAAGCGCCTAGTGAAACATAAACTGTATTTAAATGGTTGCTTTTTGGTAACATTTTGCAATTCTCATCTTTCTATCAATAAACTTTATTAAATTAGTAAGTGATGACTGCATACTTAATATTCATAACCTTATTAACTGTTGTGACGTAGTAATTTATGCACATCATGAATTAGTTGTCGTCGGTCCGATGATAGCATGCAGTAACAGAAGGGTGCCAGGTTGGCAAATAACATCTGGATATTTTACCCTTTGGCAGTAGAATTCATCATTTTTTCAAAGGTTATTACATAAACCTCGGATTGTACCGAGGTGGGCAGACAGTTTGAACATTTTCTCATCGCGGCTGAAACATGAATCCTACTAGTTTTGTAGCAGCGTTGTTGGCAGTGCTGTGTTGTACTGTTTCACAAGTCAGATCCCTTTCGTTTATGCTGCCACCAAATGTGAAAAAATGCCTGCAAGAAGAGATCCACAAAGATGTTCTTGTGACAGGGGACTACAAACTAAGTGGTGCACCAGGACATAAAACATTATTACTTGTAAGTGCTAGGATTATCAAGGTCTTTCAATTCAGTCCCGTCGATAGATTAGTTCATAAACGGGTATGAATTATTATTTTTTATATTAATTATCAGAAAAATTAACAAAACTTGATTGTTTAACTTTAATTAATGTTTTTGTTGGTCAGTCCATGGTAGGTTTCCTACCTCCATGGTCAGTCATTGTAATATCAGTTCGGACAAATATTTTTATAACAAAAAGGTATATGATATTGATATGGAAGTGTATTTAGGACAAGGTGAAAAAAAACCTATTCTGTACATGTATGAATGACAAATTATTGTCAGTTTTGTACACCCGGGTTACTGACTTCTGCTGTATTTGAGGCCATGATGACTGATCGAAGTCTGAACTGTCTCGATCATGTCTGACTTTATACCTCTTGCTATATGACCAAAGATATGATGTGAATGGGGCAAGTTGTTGTAAAACATTCTGTACTTTCGGAATAGTAATCTGCGTACGAAATAATAATTCAGTCATTTGAATTACTAATTTGTAGTACTACTGTAGTACGAATGTCAAACAGATTTTATTTTTTCACCATGTCCTAAAATAAAATACAGTTCCATAATGAACATCATATTCTATTGAACAGATGAATGACCGGAAAAATAATTTTGCTGATTTACAAATAATTAAACTACTTACTTTTTAAAACTGTAATACCAGTTGTGACCAAGGCCCAATTTCATGGTTCTGTTTACCGTAAAGAAGCAACATACAAATCTGTATTTCACAGTTAAAGGGACATTACAGAATTGGTTTTTGCTAACAAAACAGTTGTTGGCAGTGTAGGCACTTTATGTAATCCACCCTATACATAAACTGACAAACCTGTAGAAGTTTGAGATCGATCGGCCATCTGGGTCACGAGAAAATAGTGAAAAACCGATTACACATTCGCATGAAATCATATAGATTCAACAAATGAATAAAACGCTCACTGAGCGATAAACTCCAATCAGAAAATTAGTTTATTCATTTGTCATCAAATATGGCATTTTAGACAGAAATATTTCAAGGGATGTTTTCTACTATCATCATCATTAGACCGTGTAAGTTTTATGTAAATCTGTGATAAAAAAGTACATTGTACAAGTTTTTTTCTTACCAATTCTGTAATGTTCCTTTAAGCAGGGATCTTTGGCTTGTGTACATGCGTACATCATGTTATCAAGCATTCTACGCTTACACAGCTAGTGCAGAAATTCAGTATTTACTCTCTCTCAGTCTCAGCATAGAATGTTAACCATAAGCGTATTATTATTATTGTGAGCATTTACACCAAATCTCTGATGAAACCTGAACCAGTGTTCTCTTTAAAAAGCTGACGACCAATTAGTTATATAGAATTCACAGCTTAAAGGGAGGGTATATGTTTGGTAATCACTCTTGAAATTAATGGCAATAAAAACTTACTTGGTGAGAAGTACAGCAGCTTTCGATAGCATAAAGCATTCTGAAAATCATTTTACTTTGAAGAAATGTGGTTATCAGAACAAATTTGAATCCGAGACGCATTTCTCTCAGATTGTGTATTCCAATTGCGCATTATTCATGGACATATAACCACTCCGGATTTTATTTTATCTCAAAACGCTACCACCTTTTGAAATTATATTTTCACAGGTTAGTTTTATTGTATATATCTATATTTATATTGGATTAAAACAATCAAGCGGTTCCAAAAACCAAAGGTATACTTTGCCTTTAAGAAGAAAAGTGTAGAATAAACAAATAACTTGTATTTGTGGTATCCACCATTTATACAAGACTTGTCGAACAAACGGGTAAGAAATTATTTGTGGAAAGTGAAATAATGACAGAATTGTGAAACTACAACAGGTGACGGACAGGCGCAATAATATTCTGTACCAGAAAGAAGATGCAGAGAGTGGAAAATTTGCTTTCACAACGGATGTTTTCACTGTGTGTGAAATCTGCTTTAAGAGTAAAGTACCACGAGGTCAGTGGTAAACGCATTCAAGAACATTGTGCTTGGTCATCATGGAGCAATGCACGGTGTACATGCACACATGTATAGCATCACTGTATCTTTCCATTCTTCATGTATTGTTGCTCCCATCTATCTGCCTGCCTTCAAAGACTACACTTCAACTGTCACACAAAGAAAATCAAACAAGTGTTGCAATTTTGTATAGGATGGCAACAGATTGGCTCAATGGCTTGTTTGATTTTGTTTGATGACTGTTTTACTCATTTGAATAAACTGTGAATGAACCCTGGTGGGAATGGTGGAGGCATGTTTTTAAAATCTCATCTCATTTTTCTCCATACCTTCCCTTTCGGTCCATTCTTTTCTTGCTTCTGCTCATTGCATCAAATATAGGTCAGCGACAGCAAAGGACACATTTTGTACACTAAGGACGATGCGTTAGAGGGCAAGTTTGCTTTCACATCGGATGACTACGACACATTTGAGATTTGTTTCTCGACGAAGCTTCCCGCTGGTGAGTGTTCCCCCACGTCGAAATCGGCACAGATGCAAGCCATTGTCAGAACGCTACAAATGAAGGTGTTCAGTCCAGATATCATATGAGGGATTTGACGCTGTACATTTGTGTCATGATCATGGATAGTCATGCCTGCAAGGCTGCAGCTGCAACCAAATTGCATTTTGGCAAAAATCATTTTAACATTCTTTACATTGTGTCAGTTTACCAGTTTGTCTTCTTAAAATAAAAATGGGGGTGTTTCTGGTTCACATAGCAAGCACCCTTGTTTAGAGGTTTCTTCAGACTTGTGAGCTACAGTGATAATAATAATGTTCGGTTTTTATATAGCGCTTTACACACCCGAAGGGCGTCTCAAAGCGCTTCACACTTATTACCCCTGGTCACTGGGCCATTAGTTTCATTCCTTAAACCATCTCAGCTCCCTGGGGAGTATACAGCTATACAGCCTGTGCAACAAATAATGCGCTACTAAGCTAAATCAATCACAAGAACCATCTCTGCCCTCACAGGTACCCATTTTACCCCTGGGTGGAGAGAAGCAATTATAGTTAAGTGTCTTGCTCAGGGACAAAAGTGTCACGACCGGGACTCGAACCCACACTCTGCTGAACACAAACACCAGAGCTTGAGTTCGGTGATCTTAACCGCTCAGCCACAACACCCCTATAGATTAAGTTCACTTATGAGGCATCCTTGGTTTCATTACCAGAAATATATAATAATATTAATAAACAAATTTGTAAAAAATCCTCCACAAAGCAACCCTTCTCAGAGCCAACTCTTTTCAGCTGGGAAAAGCTGGTCCACAGTGCTGTGCTCCATTAACGCTTAAGTTAACAGTCCAAATTTCTCCTATATCCAATTGCCCAAGTGAAGGATTTAGAAGGAGTTGGGCTTGCACAGTTGCAGGCCCATCACATGGTCAGGCATTCCAATCTTTAATCTAAAATCTAAACAAATTGGTGTGGAGTGACATAGTAGAAGAGGAAATGGAATGATTTGGGGCCCACTCTAACCAAACTGTCTAGTCTGTAAGGGTTAGTAAATGATTTGTCCCACCTGCGACCATGGCATTCCTAAGACTGAAACTGAGGCTAATTTTGTTTCCGCAAGCAGTGCGATTTGGAGACGGCATTTTACAAAGTTGGTACTACACTTTTATATACACTTTCCATGCATGCTGTGCTGAAACACATTGAAGAAGTATGTGGTCATATCACACGGAAATCGTCATATACGCATTATGTTCAGAGCTGGGTGCATTGCTGTCACTCCATAATTATGGCGTCTTTTATAGCATGGTGTGTTGGCACTCTGTTGAGGCGTCCTGCCCATTTTCGAAGTGGGGGGTCAGAAGAGAGTTTATGAAAAACCAACCAAACAAAAAACTTAAAACAAAAAGAATGCATACTCGTGAAAAGTTTGAACAGATTCGCAACATTTGTTAGTAGAACAGGAGCTTAATGCACACTGGATGGTCTCTGTAGAAATGTACACTGTTCTGATTGAGACTGCTTAGTGCTATAACCCATTACACTGCCCTCACACACGGCCACTGTCTGCCCTTGGTGTGCCATTTTGGGGAGTGAAAAATGCTGGTAAAGACATGATGCGTGTCTAACCCTAACTGCAAGTGCATCGCCTAAAAATGCACACTCAGTAACACACAGGGACTCCCAAAATGGCGCACGCAAGATTTGTGTATGGCGTCAGGTGAATTAGGTCAATATACCAGTCCATCCAATGTACATTCCACTAAAATTGGTACATACAATTCTTTGGGTAATTTGCGACATTTGTTGGGAACAGAAAACATTACATTGTGTATTGTTGTTTTCGTGGGAAAAAATTACCACTTTAAGAAATATAGTCTGCCCTACCACCAACTTGTTCCATATTAAAGACAACTTGATGAATGTTGAGTATATATTAATGGATATCTCCTTTTTGTAGGAATGAGAGGAGCAGACCGTGAAGTATATCTAGACATCAAGCGAGGTGTGGAGGCCAAGAGCTATGAAGATGTGAGTATCGTACTTCTGCCTCATTCATAACATAAAATAATATTGAGCAACAGAAATGTTTTATCTGCAAACAAAAATCAAAGTAAAATTTTCAAATTTTGTTTTGAAAAAATCGCCCGAAAGGTGGAATTGAACCACTCCGACGCTAATCGGCTACAGATTTGAAGTCTGCACCCCACACCAGTGAGGCTCATCCGGGCATAATAAGGAATGGACCGCATTGCTATAAAAAGGAACCTCAAGTCAATCATTTTAATATCACGGCGGTTGAGTGAAAACCATCCAAAAATGAACGAGACCGGGCAACATTTGTACCACCCTTGCTAGAAGCAGCGTATTTTTGTACACCCATAAATGAAGGTTTTTTCTTTCGAAACCAAAACGCTTTCCCAAAAGGCAACTTTCTTTGTATGATCTAAGCTAATTAGCATATAATTTGCATATTGTACAGATAGCCAAATCTGAGGCACTGAAACCTTTGGAGGTTGAGCTTCGTCGCTTGGAAGATCTATCCGAAGCCATTGTCAATGACTTTGCCTACATGAAAGCAAGGGAGGAGGAGATGAGAGATACCAATGGTAAGAACAGAACGATATTGTTTTATCTCGTTGGATCAGTGTGGGATGTCGTAATGATGAGATGCGGCCTTTGTACAACAATTTGAGACCACAGAACAAAGTCATAGTCTAGATTTATACACAAGTCAATGATTTGGGATTTGAACTTTTTGCATGATTGCAAGTGTACAAGATATAACCCTTAAAAAAAACCGAGTTACCGCCTAGTTGTACTGATGCATTGATTGCATCCAAATTTAATACTTGAAAACTTGTTGCTGAAGAAGACAATAGTTGTGCATAATTTGGCCACACAGGGTCAATTGACAAATCATTCACAACATTTAAAATTATAAGTAAATATAAGTGCTACCACTATGCCAGCCTTTGAGATGCTAATTTGTGATTGTCTAAACAGTACACAATTTAATCTGTGCAAAGTTACACCCCTATGCACAAACTCATTTCTCAAGAGGTATGTCTTGAGCCTGATACCTCAGGGAGGCAATTGCTCCCATTCCCATGATCATTGCCTCAGTGCCCTCTTGTAATGTTCCAAGGCAAATGTACATTTCCCTCGTATAGGTGCCCTTTACTGAGACTGAGGAAGAAAGTGCCTTGCCCTCACAAGAACAACCATTTGGTGCTTGATATGGGGCATGGTGGTACACCCCCCCCCCACACACACACACACACACCCACCCTCTATTGTGTCTTATTGTGTGCTTGAAATCTCAGGAATTCTTCTAAGGATTCTAGGGGGTACTTCTGTACAAGAGGAAAATAGTGTGTTGAAGTATGGTAACATGGGGGGGGGGGGGAGTATCCGTTGCTCCCATATTCGGGCATGGTATAAGAACAAAGCATCAGCGGAAGATTTTACAAAACTTATTGTGACTGCATAAGGCCACTTGTGCAAGATTTGTTGTGTAAATGGAGCACAATTTAAGCAATAAGTGTTGCGCAAGTGGACTTACGCAGTTGCGTAAAGTTTTCGTGAAATTGGCGACAGGCCTGCAGTCTGATACCAACAACAGAGCTATATTGGGTTAGTTCTCACAATGTAGCGATGTGTTTACACTCGGGACCCTTACCCTCCTGTCCAAAGAACAATGGTACTAACATTTTTGTTAGAAGTCATATGAAAATCTTGTTGTTCATTGTTCTCTTGTTGTTCTCTTTTCTGTTACAGAATCAACAAATTCCAGAGTTTTGTATTTCAGTGTTTTCTCCATGGTCTGCCTCCTTAGTCTTGCCACCTGGCAGGTGTTCTACCTTAGACGTTATTTCAAATCAAAGAAGCTCATCGAGTAATAACCTTTGGAGGCCTTCAGATGTTTCTTAGACGTGGATGTGGGTAGAATATTTTAGGCGATATTTCCAGTTTTCTTGACCATTTAAAGCTTCTATTCCGCATATTTATTTTCTTTAATTTTGTTCCAAATGTTCTTTGTACACAAATACAGGGCAGCTTTAATTAGGATTACACAAATTGTTTGATTAACAATTGCTCTTGCACTAGTATACACAATCGTTAGGGAAATATCAGAATTGAGGTCAAGGAATTTTGTGCTTACCTAAAAAGGTGCACCCCTGGGCCCAATTTCCTAGAGCTGCTTAAACACAACAAGTAGCTAAGCATTTCTGCTAACTGGAATAAGGTAGCCAGCCAAAATACCAATCTGCACTGTCTATGACTGGTTTCCTGCTAATTTTTTGCTGAGCAGGAAATTTTAAAGGAATGTTTTCTGCTTAAGCAGCTCTATGAAATTGGTCTCAGGATACAACAAATAAAAAAGCTATCTTTATTTTTTACACTGGTGTCTTAAAAAAAAACTTAGGGACATGGTCTAGAGCTTTTTGATTGTCATCAGACAAAAATGTTGTGGTATTAAACAATAAATTGTTGATAATGTTTTTATTGGTACCAACTACATTTCAAACCAGTTAGAGTGGGCATACACAATTTTACAAACTTTACCTTCTCAGCCATTGATGTATTTTAACTTTATAAAGACAATACATGTATTACTTTCTATAACATCATTTAAAATATTTCCTGTCAAATTCTCCTTTTAAAGTAGTCTTGGTGTTCGCTTGACACAACTTTTATTTAGAAGCTGGTTAGAGAGGGGTTATTTTAATTTTCTCTCCTTTTTGTGATCACGTTTTGTCACTATTTGAAGGGGGGAATAATCTTTCAGCATTCTTTATATAACTTATATGAAGGTTGTAATGTTCCCAAAATCCTAAAGAGATAGTTGTGTTTAAAAGACTTTTAAGGGACTTAAAAGACATGTTAAGGGTAACTTTTGTATTTGAAGTGTATACAGGTGTGCCACTTTTTGGCCAATCACTTGATTTCATCCTCTTTTTGATTGTTTCACAAAAAAGTTTTAAAATGCTGTATAAAGTTTTGTGTGCAGCACGGTTTCCTCAGACTTTTTGTCCGCATAAAGTAACAGGTCTGTCTATATAACATCTCTTTTTGAGATGTGATACTGCTCGAAAGTCATAACTGTAAGAAAGTGTTTCTCTTTGCTTTTACTCCTAGAAGGTTACACATTGTAGTTTCAGGACATTGTTGTTCATTATGAAATGGGTAATTTCCTCAGTAACAATACCGCGATGGAAACCCTTTGGCAAATTATGTCATTACCTATGTTTATAGCTTTGATTTTTAGGTGGAAAATTGCTGTTATTGTTTGAGCAAGTGGCCATCAATGCTAATTGACACATTTATTATAGTGTGGACCATGGAATAGAACCTGACGTGTGTTTTAGTCATCTCTGTGTATCTGTTTTGAAACAATTAGTGTACGCCGTCATTTTAGCTGAATGGCAAATTTCAGCTCACCCATTGGTTGATGCGGATAATTTCAGCTCTCCCATTGGTTGATCTGGATAATTTTGCCTTACAGTCATGTCACATGGTATTAGTAGTCTTAGACCACAGCAGACACAGATGACTATAGCCCATCTGCATGTCCCAATGCGCATGATCGGCGCGCAAAGGATTCTGGGTGAAATCCGAGTCCAAACAACACCATGGCAACCATCGTAATACGCTGGTTTTGAAGCAATGCGTGCATGAAACCTGGCATGTTTAAATGTAAACTATAGCATGGTGTTCATATAAACAGCTAGATTTATTGTTTAAATGTACTCGGTTTCCTAAGATGCTTTGCGGTTTGTTTTTTAAAGGTGGCGCTTGAGGTTATGGCCTATTGAGCTAAGCATTCTCTGTGGTCTATTTTTGTGGTGTTTTACCCTTACAACATTGGACAGGGTGGCTGTGTGACATCCCAGCAAATATTCCACAGAAGCAGAAAAACTCATTCATTTGAAGGAACCCCCTAAACATCAATTGCTTCATTTAAAAAAAAAAAAATTGGTATAAAGTGTTTGTTTTCTTCACTGAGAATGGACAAATGATTTTTTTCAAATTACTATAAATTGGATCAGCCTTCACAAATCGGTTTTGATTTAACTAGTATTTTGATGACTTAAAATTGTTTAGTAGCAACTTGTATTTGAAGATTGATAAAATAAAACTTTTGAAGAAAACTTTCTTTTCAAACAGTTTATGCCTTATGTTTGTATTAATTTCCATAGAATACTTTGAACTAACAAGCCTTTGAATGTGAAAGGGATAAACGAGGAGAAATATATGGAGATGATCCGTTTGCATAAAAAAGTTTGCTTCAATTAATCAAGGCCTGATATTTGGTCCTTGGAAAAAAGTAGGACAATTTTATTGAGCACAAGGGCTGATCAACTACTAATAGTTCCATATGGTGTGGGGTTTAATATACTTTTCAGGCTATTTAATCATATTTTTCTGATTTTTCCCCAAGGGCAAAATAAAATATTGGAAATCAGTCTAAAGTAGGATTAAGAATATCATTCCTGTTCATCATAAACTGTTTAAAGTCTTGTGCATATCCCACATGCAAAGCTTTAACGTCCGAGTGAAAAATGAGGTAATATTAGTGCAGAGATGTGATCTTCTGGTTGAAACAATATAATCTTTAAAAATGTTGATTTAGACCATGTAACCTGTGACATTAATGTTTACAAAAGAGCCACAGAGCTTCCTGCAGGCATGATTTGTACACAGCTCAAGAGAAGACCACATACATTCTTTATGGAGATTGCACTGTCTGATTTTTATCAACTTTTGATATGACGAATGGTGGCACATCTCAAAACTTGTCCGGCTGCTATTTTTTATAACTGTTGAACTTGTGTGAAAATTATGAAACAAAATGTTAAATTTAACCATAATGACCAGTGCAGTATCTTGCCTTCCAGGAAATGCCCTGGAATGTACCACAAGGTCACTCTTTTTGTAAACGAAGGTTACTTGGTCTAAAATGAGCACTTACACACATTTGCCTATTCGTCTGTCCCCCATTTTTGTAGTCAAAAGAATATTTGACCCAAAAATTATGGAAATGGTAGACGTGCATTTTACGGGGTCGTGTTCCACATCTCTGCTAGGGGTGATATAGTTGCAATCAACTAGGGGTGAGAATTTTATGAGTAATGAGTATGATTATGAAAGAAACAGAAAAGAAGTTGCACCAATAATTGCCTGATTCAGGCAAAAACTGTGTACCCAAACATTCAAAACCAAGAAAGTAAAACTCCTTTATGCGCCAAATGCACACTGGAAATGAAAATGGCCAAAGCCCCAAACCTACCTAGGCAAAGTTTCACCCATGTATTTTCATGTGAAAATAAAGCTCCCCCCCCCCCCCCAAAAAAAAGAGAAAAAAAAAAGAAAAGAAAAAAAAGGCGCCTTTGCTGTTTTTTGACTACGAACACAAAAAGAACTAGTCTATGGGCAACAACTCAATGATCTGTGTAAATCACACTTTAGGAAACGCCTACAAAAAATTGTTTATAAAAGAACGAAATTCTTGTGGTTTTCAATTGCAAAGAAAACTACAGAATAGTCTTTAGGACTCTCTTGTGAAGCGCTTAAGCGATTAAGGTTCACGGTCATGTCTGGTGCCCAAAAACCTTACACATTTATTCTCTGTATAAATTATAAGGTCGCATGCTCGTCGTGAGCTAGAGTGTGCTCACCGATGTCAAACTCATTGAACCGTGACACAATAGCAATGTGTACACTGCACCAAAATGGCCGTCTCCGGTGGAGAAGATGGAGTTCAATTGCTGCACAATAATAACATCTGTGTTGGGGAGTCGTCGTCAAACGCTAGCACTAGCAGTTTCAGTGAATGTGCCCAAGAAGAACGATACAGTCATGTGAGAGTTTTAGGGAAAGGAGCGTTTGGAGAGGCGGTGTTGTACAATAAAACTGAAGTAAGTACGGCACTGAAGTCGAAGACACTGGTTGATTACGGGAAAACAGGCATACGAACTTTTTCTGAACAGGCGCACAGAGTGTCGCCTGTCGGTGTGTTTACATTTATTTATGTTTGGAAAAGGCTTTGAGAAAGACTCCAAAGACTCTGCTGGTGCTACTGTCGGTGATAAAACATGCTGCCATTTACTTGCGTGATATTATGTTCATGTTTTTGAAATGTTCTTGTGTATTTTGCCTGTCTGAACTTTTCAGAAATAATTTTATTGGCAGACACATTTGGAATTTGTTACATTTCCTCCTCAGCAGTCTAGCCATGTGGAGGAAAGAAAAGCCTTCTTTGTATCTGTTTTACACTTTAGTGTTTCTTTTTGTGTAACTTATAGCCCAGGTTGGACTCCTCCGTTGCATACAACGCGACGGAGTCCAGGATATAAAGGTCCCGTACCATTGCGAAAAAATTTATAACAACATTTTTTCATATTTTTACTTTTTTGACTTTGAGGAAGCTGAAACTTGACTCACATATTCCTTGTGTCCTAAATCTTACGCCTGCTCTATTCAGAATTGCAAATTATATCCTTGGATGACATTATTGTGAAAATAAAATGAAAAATTTACGCATTCTCGGCGACAGCCTAAACTGACAAGACGTGAATGCTTCAGCGCATGAGCGTCCTCAGACACGCCCGCAAATCTAGTTGTGAACTCAACAAAAGTGTAGTTAGGACACCAAGAATGTGTGAATGGAGTTTCAGCTTCTCAAATCAGGTAAAAATATGAAAAAACATTAGCTCAAAATATGTTCGCATTGTAGAGGAGCTTTATACCCAGGACGTCAGTGCAGTGGCACTGACTGACGTCCTACCAGGGCTATGTAACTTATTGAATTTGTGGAGTGAAATAAACAAAAAGTTATAAAAAATAATATAGGTCATTGGTTGGCCAGCTAGGTAGGTAGCAGTTTGCAAAAACTATCAAGCATTCTCTCCAACTCATTAACTGCGTGTGCAAATCTAAAGGTACTGTTTTAATATACAGTGTGTTAAACTTTTTAGCAGCTCAATTCTGCAGCTGAAATTGTAGATGTTGTGTTTCATTGAATTACTTCTACTTCTATTTCTACTTGGATACTCGGTAGGATCCATAAGTCTGGATGTAATGCCGAGGGACTTCTTGTCCATGAGCGGTGCAGGGGTGTGTATTTACAATGTGCAAGTAAAAACTCAGTTTTTTTATTTCTGAAGTCTGACAGTGACAGTAAGTGTGGTAAGGACAGAAGTATAATTAAGTAAAGTAGACAGGCTAAAGAGTAAAGTAATGGTTGTAATGTATTTTGAGTTCTAAGAAAGATGCTGAATCGAACCTCCCTTTTTTCAATCAATATGACCCCCAAAAATCATATCTGGGTAAATAGGATACTATTTTGGTCATACAAATTAATGAAAAAGTGGCGAACGGATTTGGCACGTATTCCCTAAATTTGTATGCAGTCTCTTGATTTATTAGGCCAAGTAAAAAAAAAATACCAGTTGATCGTCCAGGTTTTTTCAAAAAGAGGAGGATGAGGGCCTTTTTATTTATTTAAAAAAATTTCTTTCGAAGGTGGCCGCCAAGCATTTCAATTCAAACTGGCCACCAATTCTTCAGTTTAACTTCACCACTTTCTTTCTGTAGTTACAAGTTCTAAAAGATTGGTAAGTTTAATGAAAAATACACAGAAAATGTGTCTTTTTGAAGAAAAAAAAGTAAAATAAAAAATAACAATAAAAAGGATCAACCTCAAAAAAGGATGAGGGAGGGGACGATCAACTGGTATTTTTTTTATTTGGCCTTAATACTCCACAAGGAAGTCTCGATTGGTAATTGTTGCCAGAAATAATTGTCAAGTGCATAGCCATTTTAATTGTCACGTCATCAAGGAAACAATACCAAGGAAGCACAAATCCAGAACTAGGTTAAGAAAAACTGATAAGCAATTAAAAAGGATCCACTATCAAAACACTAAATATAACCATGATTAATAATGTAAAATGTTAATTGGGGGTGGGGTTGAAATATCCCTGGATACCTTGGTTTTCACTGTAGTGCAATGGCCTTACTTAAGTATTTTTTATTTTTTTGTTTAGATGATCCTCCCAACAAGGAAACTTGGCAAAGCTCTCTCACAAGGGAGATATTATTTTCCAGCTGGCAACAGCCAATCTCAAACACACGTTGCTTTAACCCTCTTGCTGTCTGACCATTCAATACCATTCACTGTGGTTTTGAATGATAGATAAACTATGCCAGCCTGCAATATGACACCATGAGGGAATGCATGAGTAAATTTAGGCAGTGTGGTCGGATCAATAGTATCTTATTTGGTAACACTTCAAAACAAACTGTTGACTCTGCGAGAAACCTTGGTGTGAGATTGGACAAGCATCTGACACTGTCAACTCACATTAATCAAATTTGCAAGACTGCTTCATTTGCCTTACATAAAATTGGAACAATTCGTCCATTTTTGTCAAAAAAGTCAACAGAGATGCTTGTCCATGCTCATGTAATGTCACGTCTTGATTTCTGCAATGGTATTTTGTACGGTCTGCCTCACTCTGAGATTCAAAAGTTGCAACGAATACAGAACTCTGCGGCTAGGCTGGTTACACGCACTCGACTTCATGAACATATAAGTCCTATCTTACAACAACTACACTGGCTTCCGGTTAAGCAGCGCATTGATTTTAAGATCTTAACATTGGTATTTATGTGCTTGCAAGAATTAGGCACTGCTTATTTACAACAGCTGATAACCAAATATTGTCCATTAAGAAACCTCCGTTCTCAATCAAAATTTCTTTTAGCCACGCCTATAATTTCAACCAATTTTTATGGTGGAAGGTCTTTCCAGTTGGCAGCTGCAGAGTTATGGAACAAATTACCAAACAATCTCAAACATGTAGACACAGTGAACGATTTTAAGAGTCTTCTGAAAACATATCTGTTTAATTTGTAAATAATTAAGTATTACTCTATGTCAAAGTTATGTCACATTCCAGTTCACTTTCTCTTTTCTTCGCTCCCTGCTTCCTATTCCTAATGTTTTCATTCCTTAAAGCGCTTAGAGATTTAAATTTATTTTTTGTGATTTTGCGCTTTATAAAAACTGTTTATTATTATTATTATTATTATTATTATTATTATTATGCATGTACACAGTACACAGTTAGTTCTGTGCACAGTTGTGCCACCGTACACAATCTTGGCAGTCGAATGGTTTCAAATGGTTGGTCAACTCAATGGAAAATGTTGCCAAGAGTCACTGAGAGTAGGAGGGTTAATGTCTATGTTTATGAATTGCACAAATCAGTAAATTATGATTCCAAGACTGCAATATTTATTCTAGACATTGTGAAATCAGCAGTTAGCCTGGCTGGATTTGAACCAACAACCTTGTGATGGCAAGTCCTGCAGTTAAACCACTTGACCACGGTGCTTTATGATTTCACTTTAGCTAGTAATTTTCAATTATTAGATCCAAGGTATTCTACATAAGGATTAATGCACGTTATTTTACGTTATAGGATAATTCTTTGGTTGTGTGGAAAGAGATCAATTTGGCTCAAGCCAACGAGAAGACTCGCTTGAATGCACAGAATGAGATTGATATTCTCTCCATGCTTAATCATGCCAATATCATCACCTACTACAACCACTTTGTGGATGAGAGTGCCCTATTCATTGAGATGGAGTATGCAAATGGTAAGAACCCCCTCCCCCTCCCCCTCCCCTCCCCTCTCCCTCTAACCACCTACATCGAACGACATGATTATCCGCAAACATTTTCTTGACTGACTTACAGCGGACATTTACTTACGACCGGAACAGCTGTGGAGCACCCTCAATTTTTTGCATCAGCCGGATGGCTGACGAAAATATCCAACTGGACTTTCCAGTGTGTAGTATGCACAGACATACACCTACTGTGTTTACGCTTCGTTTCACCGTTACTAAGAGGGACACCAGGTTCTGGAAATCAGGCCTTGTAATATTCCTTTTCCGGGGGCTGTTGTATAGTCACCAATTCTGGACCTTTGTCCTGTTGTTGTACAAATGTGGCATACAAGAACGGACAGGCTGTCACCCTTGTTTGTCATTGTGTTTGGCTCAATGGGAGGTAAGTCCTAGAATTCTCAGATTCCAGCATACCATGGCAAATGTAATTCGACTATTCTGTTGTTGGATGGAAGTTTATGATCATCCTGAGCAGCTTTTAACCTTTTGTTGTTGTTTTTTCCTTAGGGGGCACGTTGTATGAGTTGATAGTTAACCAGCACAACAAGCTATTCGATGAAAAGGTTTGTCTACTCGAGACTTTGCTGACAAAAATAATCCCCTAAATCTACCCTTGCTGTATCACTCAAGTTTGGCGTACTTACTCAGTGCCACAGTGCAAGTATTCCGTATTGTAGAGTTTGCAGTTTGAGTGTGATATATATTGCTACTAATACTATGGACTTGGTTCCACGAAGTCGAGGGTTGGACACAGTTGTAATTCAGGATGTTTTGTTCATAATTTGTTTTTGAATGTTTTCTTTGTAGGATGTTGTTTGGTATCTCTTTCAAATTACATCTGCAATAGATCATATCCACAACATTGGAATACTACACAGGTATGTGCATTCTTTATAAAAAACCTTTGTATTTTGATATTTTGATGTAAATTTTATTGTTTGTATTTTGAGGCAGCTATTTATGGAATTTTATGTAACTTGCGCCTTTGGACATCCTCAGTTGGAGAGGGTGCACTAGAAATATAATAAAATATTAATTTTTATTATTATTTAATACATGTTAAATTTGCATCTGGGATAAAGAATATTATTTGGCTTTACCCATACACCGAGTCCTGTGAAAAAAATTGACAGGTATATACTTGTGTTTGATTCGAACCCACAAATTTTGCCATTCTAGAGAAGCTGTCTTACCTCTAGACCACCGAGATTGCTCAGTAGCTAGAGGCAGTTCAAATCCTATATTTTAGAAGATGTTAAACTTGCATCAGGATAAAGAATATTATTTGGTTTTACTCTTATTATGTTATTAATAATAACACCAGTTGTAGCTATAACTGATGATATTTTACTTTATGCATGTATACTTTCTAGTATTACTTACTTGTTTGGTTGGGGATATTACCCAATCTGACAAATATATAAGCAAGATGCTAGATCTAAGAAAATTTCTGCATTGATTAAAATGAGTGAAAGGACCCCCAAAATAGCATACTTGCAAATTTAGTCTGTTTCTTTGCAAAACATCCAGCCATGCCTTCCAACTCAGCAAGAATGCAATCTTAAGATAGGCTTCCCTGAAACACCTCCTTAAAGCTCTCAAAAGAACACCTGTCAAAGGAAACCTCTTCCGATGCAATGCATGTCATGGGTTCACCTTTCTTTTCATTTGTTTTGTGAAGCCAAGGACTCGCGAAAAAGCGATATTAATCACTGCATTAGCCAAAAACCCCATGGACAGAAGACGAAGATGGAATTTTCAGTTTTAGATGTGGAAGGGAAAACCCCAGAGAAATATTCCAGGAAAACCCACGCAATCAAGTAGGGACTTAAGACCCAATCCACATAGTGCCCCCAGCGGGACTGGAACCGGGGTCCCAGAGGTGGAAGGCAAGGAAAGATACCACTACGCCAACCTGACCGCCCTATGAGGTACAAAAGTGCTTCCAAGACGTTAACCCACTTCTGATCAATTTCTTTTTTCGTTGCAGAGACATTAAGACATTGAACATCTTCATGACGAAGCAGACCCTACTGAAGCTTGGTGACTTTGGGATCTCTAAGGTGTTGAAAGATACTGACATGGCCGAGACAGTTGAGTAGAAATTTTCTTCTGTAATTCTTGACATACGAAACAAAAGGCTGCATTTAAAGTAGACCACTTTATGAACGTGTGAATGACATTTAAGCAGGAATGCGTCAAAATTAGTCTTCAACATAAACTGTTCGACGGTGTGTTGTTTTTTTTTCATCAAAATCTGTGGTTTGTTGAAGGTGTTCTACAGGAATGGTAGAGCTGACAAAATAGTTGCAGACAGTGTTCATGTTTTGTGTGATCAACCATGTACAATGAAATAACAAACCTGTTGAAATTTGTGCTTAATCCGTCTTGTCAGTCAGGAGAAAATAGTGAAAAACCACGCATGGTTTTCAGCATGTAAACACATTGTCCTAGATTTGGGTTGTAACAACCAAAATCAGCTGTTGTGTTTTTAAAGTGTTTTTTGTTTAGGTTTTCAGATACAGTTTTTCTCAAATATGACTTCATTTCAGAGGAAAATATTTCACAGAAAAAAATGGTTCTAGTATGAACTTCATAAGCTTTTCGACTAAAAATTAAACAATTATGTTATCCTTACCAGTCCTGTATAATACCTGTAAAAAAAGGTGGTCTGCCTGGCCTCATGCCAAGTGGGATAAATTTGGCTGAATAGTCTTCAAAGCAACAGAATCGAATCATTTTAGATGGTTAGGATTTGAGGATGTGAGTACCCTCTCATCCATGTACAGGGAGTTGTCAGCTTCTTGGGTTCACAGGTCTCAACCAAAGTTTGGTTTTATTTTTGTTATTTTTCAGGTCGTGGGTACACCATATTACATGTCTCCTGAGCTTATGCGTGGCCAACAGTAAGTGTGCTTGCTTACCCTTTTCTTTAAATACCAAACAGATCCATTACTAATTCTCGTTGTGAAGCCAAGGACTCTCAGAAAGCGAACTTAACCCTTACAGTGCCAGCCTTGTTTTAGTAATTCTGTATCCACAGGCCGGCCATTAAAAAAAATAATTATTTATTTTTTTATGTTGAGTAGTAGAACGTAACGGAACGTTGGCGGCCTGTGGATGGAGATTCAGTGTGACGTTTCAGAACGTTGGCGGCGCTTGAAGGGTTCCGTGCCGGTCGTGTTTTGGCATTTCTTTATCCAGAGGTTAATTATATATTTTTTTGGGGTCGAGTAGTAGAACGTATGGGAATGTTGGCGGCCTGTGGATGGGTACTTAGTTTGACGTTTCAGAACGTTGGCGGCACTGGAAGGGTTAATCACTATACTAGCAAAGAACCCCGTGTAGAGAAGACAATGAAGGAAGTTCAGTTTTAGGTGTGGGAGGAAAACTCCTGAGAAATATTCCAGGACAAAACCCACGCAATCAGGCAGGGACTGAAAAACCCAATCCATGTTGTGCCCTGGTGTGATTTGAACTGGGGTCCCCAGAGGTGGAAGGCAAGGCAAGATACCACTATGCCAACGTGACTGCCAAAATTCGTTTCATCAGTTTTTTCAGAAAAAAAAATTATATGCAGTTGTAGCGATCAATGATGATGGAATTCATATTAAACACCATAACACCCCTTAATGCAGATTCTGCCTTTTGATTGGTTTAGAGCACATCACATGATATGTCTTATTTTTACTAGTTATTAGAAACCGTGCAACAGAACACAATGTACAAGCAGTAACCAATGTGCTATACCCGTACCAACCAATGTACTACACCATAGCAACAAATGTGCTGAACCCATAGCAACCAATGTACTACACCCATAGCAACCAATGTACTATACCCATACCAACCAATGTGCTACACCCATAGCAACCAATGTGCTATACCCATAGCAACCAATGTGCTATACCCATAGCAACCAATGTGCTATACCCATAGCAACCAATGTGCTACACCCATATCAACCAATGTACTACATTCATAGCAACAGCAGCTTCTTGGTACCTAGACGTCAAGGCACATCATATGTATGGGGTATTATAAAATAAGTATTGACTACTACTATTTGTGCTTTGGTCATTTGGTTAGAAAATAAATATTGACTGCTTTTACTTGTGCTATGGTTAATTGGTTATCCGTCGAGCAGTCTATTTTCGGCTTCCCCTTGGGAAAACAGAACGCTCTGGGGATCACCTCGGGAGTCGTTGTTTTAACCACAACACTCAAAGCAGTCAATACTTTTACACTATTTTAACTTTTTCTGATTGTTACACAGTGTTTTTGTACGTTCTACTTAATCAAACTTGATGTACAATTTAAAGCATTTGTTGTTTTTGTTTTTATGTTCTAGGTATAACATCAAAAGTGACATGTGGGCAATAGGCTGTGTGTTATACGAACTACTGACTTTGAAACGCAGTTTTGATGCTTCGGTAGGTTTCTACACTTACATATGTACACGTTTTTCCAGAATAACCAATGATAATGAAACTAGTGAAAATAGTTGAAAATTTTGCATCGGGGATAAAGAATGTTATTTGGTTTTACCCTAACACCAATGTATGTAAAGCACTGTACACTCGGTACTTTCCCCGAGTTCTGTGAACAAAATCCACAGGCAAGTTACTCTGGTGGGAAGATTTGTGGGTTCCAATCCCTACCGAGTTACATGCTTGTGGATTTGTCTTTTTTTTATAGAACTCGGGAAAGTACTGAGTATACAGTGCTTTACATACATCAGTGTTAGGGTAAAACCAAATGAAACCGATGTCATTTGGTCTTCAGTTCTTCAATTCATTTTCACTTAATCCTAAAACTCACAACTTATGGGGGGGTCGATCATTCGCACATGCTGGATCTTCTCTCAGGAACAAACTTCCTCAAGATCTCCTTAATATTTCTGATGTTCACATTTTTAAAGATACTCTAAAAACTCACCTTTTCAAGATATATTTCTTTAATTCATAGTTTTGTTGGTATCCATTGTTAAATATTGTATGTTTTTCCCTAATTATTGTTTTGCTTTCTTTTCACTGGATATGATTGTATTGTTTTTGTTTAAATTGTCTGCTTCTCTGTGCCTTGAACATCTCTTTGATTGATTTGGTGCATTATAAATGCCTATTATTATTATTAATTATGATTTATTTATGTTTACAGTGCCTTTTTGACATCTTCATTTACTTTGTTTTCCTCGACAGAATCCACTGAAGTTGGTGTGGGGAATCGTTCAGAAGGAAATAGACAAAGAGACTATCGATCCCACATACTCAGCTGAAATTAAATCTCTAGTTTGTGAGTTACTGTCAAAGGTTAGTATCAGTTTTGTATTAATCTTTGTCTAGTGTCATCTTTATGATGATCATCATTATTTAATAATAATTAAAACCTATCCTAAAACTGATTCATCTTCCTGGAGTGCATGCAGCCACAAGACACTATAGAGTTGTAAACAATATGTGCGACTCGAGTTACACTCAATTGTGAGTTTTGCGCTCATATCTGAGTCACTGACTCCAGTCAATAGACCCCTTGCATGTGACATCACAAGCTCAAATGGCGCCCTCACTGAGGTCAGAGGAAGACCTTTCATTGGCGGAGAGTTGTGCATGGTGCGTACGTGCTTGTGCATTTGACCTCAGTTGTTGTTTGACCTCAGCGATGGCTGCCCATGCAAGGGGTCTATGAGTTACTAACTTCTTATTGATGCTCTTATTTTTGATATATGATATTTAGGACCCAGAGAAACGGCCATCAGCCAGTCAAGTCTTGAACTACCCCTTCATGGCAGATGTCAAGGAGTGAGTTAGTTGATTAGTAGATGTCACCCCAAGCAAGATTCTTGGCAACACTTGGACTGTCAATCATTTTTCTGGGCATTAGTTGTTTCCCTCAGTTATGAGACCCAGTGAAATACAACTCGATAGGCTTACTTGGGGCGACTTTGTTGGGGGGAAAGCTTGCTTGGGGTGACAATGTTTGGGGCAAGCTTGCTTGGGGTGACATTGTTTGGGGCAAGCTTGCTTGGGGTGACATTGTTTGGGGCAAGCTTGCTTGGGGTGACAATGTTTGGGGCAAGCTTGCTTGGGGTGACATTGTTTGGGGCAAGCTTGCTTGGGGTGACATTGTTTGGGGCAAGCTTGCTTGGGGTGACAATGTTTGGGGCAAGCTTGCTTGGGGTGACATTGTTTGGGGCAAGCTTGCTTGGGGTGACATTGTTTGGGGCAAGCTTGCTTTGGGGTGACATTGTTTGGGGCAAGCTTGCTTGGGGTGACATTGTTTGGGGCAAGCTTACTTGGGGCGACTTTGTTGGGGGGAAAGCTTGCTTGGGGTGACAATGTTTGGGGCAAGCTTGCTTGGGGTGACATTGTTTGGGGCAAGCTTGCTTGGGGTGACATTGTTTGGGGCAAGCTTGCTTGGGGTGACAATGTTTGGGGCAAGCTTGCTTGGGGTGACATTGTTTGGGGCAAGCTTGCTTGGGGTGACAATGTTTGGGGCAAGCTTGCTTGGGGTGACAATGTTTGGGGCAAGCTTGCTTGGGGTGACATTGTTTGGGGCAAGCTTGCTTGGGGTGACAATGTTTGGGGCAAGCTTGCTTGGGGTGACATTGTTTGGGGCAAGCTTACTTGGGGCGACTTTGTTGGGGGGAAAGCTTGCTTGGGGTGACATTGTTTGGGGCAAGCTTGCTTGGGGTGACAATGTTTGGGGCAAGCTTGCTTGGGTGACATTGTTGTGGGGCAAGCTTGCTTGGGGTGACATTGTTTGGGGCAAGCTTACTTTGGGCGACTTTGTTGGGGGGAAAGCTTGCTTGGGGTGACATTGTTTGGGGCAAGCTTACTTGGGGACATTGTTGGGGGAAGCTTGCTTGGGGTGACATTGTTTGGGGCAAGCTTGCTTGGGGTGACATTGTTTGGGGCAAGCTTGCTTGGGGTGACATTGTTTGGGGCAAGCTTACTTGGGGCGACTTGTTGGGGGAAAGCTTGCTTGGGGTGACATTGTTTGGGGCAAGCTTGCTTGGGGTGACAATGTTTGGGGCAAGCTTGCTTGGGTGACATTGTTTGGGGCAAGCTTGCTTGGGTGACATTGTTTGGGGCAAGCTTACTTTGGGCGACTTGTTGGGGGGAAAGCTTGCTTGGGGTGACATTGTTTGGGGCAAGCTTGCTTGGGGTGACATTGTTTGGGGCAAGCTTGCTTGGGGTGACATTGTTTGGGGCAAGCTTGCTTGGGGTGACATTGTTGGGGGAAAGCTTGCTTGGGGTGACATTGTTGGGGGGAAAGCTTGCTTGGGGTGACATTGTTTGGGGCAAGCTTGCTTGGGGTGACATTGTTTGGGGCAAGCTTGCTTGGGGTGACATTGTTTGGGGCAAGCTTACTTGGGGCGACTTTGTTGGGGGGAAAGCTTGCTTGGGGTGACATTGTTTGGGGCAAGCTTGCTTGGGGTGACAATGTTTGGGGCAAGCTTGCTTGGGGTGACATTGTTTGGGGCAAGCTTGCTTGGGGTGACATTGTTTGGGGCAAGCTTGCTTGGGGTGACATTGTTTGGGGCAAGCTTGCTTGGGGTGACATTGTTTGGGGCAAGCTTGCTTGGGGTGACAATGTTTGGGGCAAGCTTGCTTGGGGTGACATTGTTTGGGGCAAGCTTGCTTGGGGTGACATTGTTTGGGGCAAGCTTGCTTGGGGTGACATGTTTGGGGCAAGCTTGCTTGGGGTGACATTGTTTGGGGCAAGCTTGCTTGGGGTGACATTGTTTGGGGCAAGCTTGCTTGGGGCGACTTGTTGGGGGAAAGCTTGCTTGGGGTGACATTGTTTGGGGCAAGCTTGCTTGGGGTGAAATTGTTTGGGGCAAGCTTGCTTGGGGTGACATTGTTTGGGGCAAGCTTGCTTGGGGTGACATTGTTTGGGGCAAGCTTGCTTGGGGTGACAATGTTTGGGGCAAGCTTGCTTGGGGTGACATTGTTTGGGGCAAGCTTGCTTGGGGTGACATTGTTTGGGGCAAGCTTGCTTGGGGTGACATTTGTTTGGGGCAAGCTTGCTTGGGGTGACATTGTTTGGGGCAAGCTTGCTTGGGGTGACATTGTTTGGGGCAAGCTTGCTTGGGGTGACATTGTTTGGGGCAAGCTTGCTTGGGATGACAGTGTTGGGGCAAGCTTGCTTGGGGTGACATGTTGGGGCAAGCTTGCTTGGGGAGACATTGTTAGGGGCAAAGCTTGCTTGGGATGACAGTTTGGGGCAAGCTTGCTTGGGGTGACAGTGTTGGGGCAAGTTTGCTTGGGGAGACATTGTTAGGGGCAAGCTTGCTTGGGGTGACATGTTGGGGCAAGCTTGCTTGGGGAGACATTTAGGGGCAAGCTTGCTTGGGGTGACATTGTTTGGAGCAAGCTTGCTTGGTTGGGGCGACTTTGTTGGGCAAGCTTCTTTGTGTGGCATTGTTGAAAGGGGGGGAGCTTGATCGGGGCAAGATAACCAGCTTTCATGTTTTTCTTTCACATGTGGCATATCGTCGCCGAGCAGTTAAGATCACCTGACTCTACCCTGGTGTTTCTCATCAGCAGAGTTTGGGTTTGAGTTCCAGTCTTGATTGGAACTGAAACCCGATGTCCCATCCAAAGGGAACAAGTGCCATGTTCCCTTTGGATGGGACATTAACTATAGATTCCATGCACTAGGATTTGTAGTGCATGTAAAAGAACCCAGAACACTTATCATGGAAATGAAGTGGTTAACCCCGGTGTTTCTGGTTCACATAGCAAACACCCTTGTTTACGGGTTTTCTTCAGGCTTGTGAGCTACAGTGATTAAGCTCACTTATGAGGCATCCTTGGTTTCATTACCCGAAATAGATAAAGCAATGAAGCAATGTGCGTAGGATTCCTGTATTCACCATAATGTTTGAAATTTTTTAACGCTTGCAAGATTAATTGTCGTGAACCATCCCACGGTCTGTAACCCTTTGTAAGGTTATTGGACCAATCACTTTCACTATTTGGACTTCTTGGTTTCAAATAGTATTGTAATTATTTACATGATCAAGCTCGGAGGAAGTCCTGCACTGCATACTGTTGTAGTACTCAGTGAAATTTACCAAATGATACCAAAGCGTATGCTGGCATAATACCTTAACACATAACTATTTGACTGATATTGAATGACCAGTCATTATTAGGAGTGTTGACTGTGAACTGTTCAGATGCGTCTATCACATATCGAAATAAAGATTTTAAGCCTTTGAGAAAGACTCTGCTAGAGTCAAAGCTATTTTTTTGCAAAAATAAAGGTTGGCAGAGTTCCTTTAACACACAAAGCTAATTTATGAGTCACATCACATTTAAGATGTATTCTGTTTTGTAGTTTTGACAAAATCATCTTCGTCTGCGAATCCGTCTGACATTTTTGAGCTTGGTGTTTTTTTCATTGCATGGCTTCATCAAACGGCCGGTGGATTACAAGACATTGCCGGATACGTAGGAGTGGTTTTTCGAAATACAAAAGAAACTATTGTGGAGTGTGGTGGCCGAGTGGATGAGAGCACCGGTCTCGGGCTCTGGTATTTCGGAATCGGCAGGGTGTGGGTTCGAGTCTCGGTCGTGACACTTGTGTTCTTCAGCAAGACACTTAAACATTATTGCTGTGACCTTTGGATGGGTCTTGAAGCTGTAGGTTCTGTGTGTCAGTGATCCTGGTTTGATTGGCCGCATATTGCGCCACAGCACCTTGTAAACATGGTGCTACGTAAAGGTATAGGTCTCAAACTGCAAAAAAATAGCTCCGCAAACCTTGCAGGAAGAATGTGGAGCACTTTGAGACGCCCATTGGGTGTGATTAAGTGCGATATAAGAACTACATATTATCATTATTCATTGTTACTTAAAAATCTTGTAAGATTATTATTGAACATGGTGTTTTGGTTTCAGAGCTATGGAGAAAAGAGTTTGGGCGCTGAATGCCTCAGCAAGGAAAGCCAGGATAGCAAGTAGTACAGCTACAGAGACTATAGTGCCTGTCGTCACATCCAAGACTAGTGAGGTAGGTATTCCAGTCTTGCGTTTACAATTTTTGTAAAGTAGCCCACCGGGCTGGTAAACTATGCATTTAAAATGCCCCCCAGGAAGTTTTTTTAGCCAAAATTTCAAACATTTATTGTAAAACTTTATCTTTATGATGTATTAATGGTAGCACATGCGTTGGTGATATGACTTCTGACCTATAGACCTTAGGAGGTGGACAGCATCATTTTTTATTATGGCGACCATTTGCTATTTTTAGACTATGTCATCTTGAAATCGCACTCTATCTACGGCTGTTTGCTGCGTGTTAAATCGCATGTGTAAAACTCAAAATACAGCTTGTCACACTTTGAGGGCGGTATAAGGAGTAATAGACTGTGCAAGTCTCGCGCTCATTCGAACTTCCAGGACCATAGTGGTCCCAACCATATGGAGTTTTACGTGGGCGAGATTTTGTTTCCTAATTATTTTAGTTTAACGTAGTTTATGACTATGAAAATTATATATATGTTGTTGGGAATGTAATACTTAGTGATAAAAAATATGAAAGTAAAATCAATTCAACAATATAACAAAGAAAACCCGAGAATTAAACTTGACCTCAGCTTCCGGTTACTGCAAAAAATTAAGAATTTTGTGCTCACCTCCGATAAAAAAACTTATGTAAAAGCTTGTTTTGGATGCGCGATGATAATTGCCAGATGCTGTAATTGCAACGCCAGGCCTTTTTATTGCAGTCTATGGTTGTTGAGGTGTCAGCTTCCTCTATAAGCTGCGCCAAGCGTAAATTTTACGACGGTGTGACCTTCGCGAAACCACGTTAGGGGTTTCTAAAAAGTTAAGATCAAATAAGCATCCTTGTCCCAGAGTTTTAATTATTCTTAATAATAATTAACACATTATTTGTGTATTATTATAAAAGCTGAAACTAATTTTATAAAAATTGTACTGAGTATTTTTATTTTTGTTGTTCATATTTTGTCATTGGATATAATTTAAATAACAGATTTGATTTCAGAAAAAAAAAGTTCTTCGTTTGACGTGTTTTCTGGTTGCGATACGCGCGAGACTTGCACAGTCTATAGGCAGGGAGGCTGTGAGGTTAAAGGTTAATACAATGTTTAAAAGCGCCTAATAAATACCTATTCTCATTTGAACTTGTAAGGTGTCACGCTGAAGGACACGAATGCTGTGATCGCCGAGGTCTGGTTTCAAGTGTTATGACAACGGTGTCAATATGACAGTCTTTCCTTTTTCTCCGTGCCACTAGGTTTACTACTGGGGAGGTGGCCGGTTAACGCCGTGCAAACTTGAAACATTCATTCACGGATATAGTGCCTTACAAGTTGCAGCAGGCAACCAGCATTTTGCGGCAGTCACGGTGGAAAAAGAGCTCTTCACTTGGGCGGTAAGTCACTCCTATATTTCGCTTGGGAGAGTTGTCCTGATTATTTTTATTTTGTGATGCTGTGAACATGTACTACCCTTGTCTCGCCCGCCCCCCCCCCCTCCCCTTAAACCTAACAGTGTCATAGAATTGTGCTTGTCATATCTCAAAAGTGGCTTATTGCAATGTCACCGCCTGAAATTTTGCCAACCAAGGCTGGAAAAACTATACCACTGGAAGCCATAAATGCCAAGCGAAAACAGATTGCCACAGTTTGTAACATTGTTAAACAAATATCCCCCAAAAAGCATTGAAGTGAAAGTTTGCGGAAATGTTGAATTTGGTCACAACCAGCGGTGTAGCCAAGGGGGCGGTGGGCCTTGGGGGGGCACGTGCCCCCACAAATTTCCAGTGCCTCGCAATTGAAAAAAATTGTGATAGTGCTCACAAAAAACAAAACAAAACAAAATAGGAAAAAAAGAGGAAAATGCGTGTTTGTATAGTCTTATGTAGTGAACGATCGCGATCGGGCTCACTACCGCGGCCACAAAATGCCAAGACTATAAGAGGATGGTTGCCCCCTGCAGCCTCCTCCCCTCCCAAAATAAAAGCATGACCCCCACCACTGACAAACCAATTCTCCCTGTGACCCCCCCACCCCACCCCACCACCGAAAAAGTCCTGGCTACGCCGCTGGTCACAACATCTGTTAACGTGATTGAACGTTTTGCTAACATTCGGCTGTCCATGCCAACCTGCACAAATTGTTTATCAACAATAGAAAGGTCTATTGCAAGAGAAAAAAAGGCCCCGATGAGAGTCATTTAAACTGAAATAATATATGTTTGGTTTGTGGGATCACAGTGGTTTTGATTGTAGTGTCTTTCCCTGCTTTTCACCTCAGCGGACCACGGTTTAACCCTTACAGTACCAGCCTCGTTTTAGTAATTCTGTATCCACAGGCCGGCCATTTGAAGAAAAAAAAACTTTAAAAAAATTTTTATGTCGAGTAGTAGAACGTAAGGGAACGTTGGCGGCCTGTGGATGGAGATTCAATATGACGTTTCAGAACGTTGGCGGCGCTCGAAGGGTTCCGTGCCGGTTGTGTTTTGGCATTTCTTTATCCAGAGGGCAGTTATATATTTTTGGGGGTCGAGTAGTAGAACGTATGGGAACGTTGGCGGCCTTGGATGGCTACTCAGTTTGACGTTTCAGAACGTTGGCGGCACTGGAAGGGTTAAATCCTGCCTCTAACTAAATCCATAACGTGGATTGGGTTTTCAGTCCCTACCTGATTACGTTGTTTTTTTCCTGTTTTGGGGTTTTCCTCCCACATCAAAACTTGATATCTCGTCATTGTCTTTTTTTGTACTGACCCATTTTTCACAACGTGCAGTGCACTTACACGCACCTATCCTGTCCCCCATTTTGGGAGTCAAAGCGTATACAAAGGATCTGACACCAAAGTTGGTGGAAATGGAAGGCGCTCATTTTGCCGAGGTGCACTCTGCATCATACAAGGGGGTCAATAAAGGTTTCTTCAGACTTACGGATCACAGTGCTAGGCGCTTTTGGAGATCCCTTTAGTTTCATTACCGGAAAGGTTTTCAATTTGTTTTATACATTGTAAATATTTGTCTCTCCTTAACCAATTATTTCTTAAATCTGTAATAGTGTGTTTTTTCTAATTTTTAATCTCTGTATATTTTCCTGTAATTCGACCTCCGGTCGCCACAGGAATTTGTTTTTTTAAAGAATAAACCAATAATGAATGAATGAATGAATGAATGAATGAAATAAAAAAAACAAATGCATCGTCAGGAAATTACTGAAGACATAAGTAAATACTCTAGATTTCAGTTTTTGTTTTTTTTAGACTGACACGTAGAGAGTCTCATGAAACTCTAGCCTGAACATCTGACGTCACACTTCAAGCTCATGAATAACGCCGGGTACCGGCCTTGAGCACCTGGCAGGACCTCGCCAGATGTACCTTTGACCTCGCATCCCATTCACACGGATGGAGATTCGTAGTCTGTACACACATTACATAGGCCCTTTTCCAATTCATGGCTTTGGCTCCAAAATCGGCTCAGGCTAGCTTGGCTCCCTCAATTATTTTAACTTACGCATGCTTTGCGGTCAGGGTTTCAGACAAGAAAACTGGGCCTGAAGCCCAATCCGGAGCCGAAGCCGTGGATTCGAAAAGGGCTATAGTGAATAAAACATGTGACATACCAGCATTATGCACACGTGCAGACGATTTTAAAAGTGGTAGCCGATAAAGACAGGGGACCAGTCTAATGAAACTCCGGCTTTTGAATTTTTGTTTTTTAGAATGTGCAAGGAGGGCAGCAATTAGTTGGCCAGCTCGGGCATGGGGGCACAGCCCTCTATAAGTTACCTAAGAAAGTAGAAGGTTTACAGAACGTCAAGGCAGTGTCATGTGGGGAAGAATTCACTGCGTGCATCACAGGTAAAAAAAATGCTAACATTTTCTATCTCATGACTTGTCTTGACTTAAAGGCACTGGACACTATTGGTAATTACTCAAAACAATTGTTAGCATAAAAACTTACTTGGTAACGAGCAATGGAGAGCTGTTGATAGTATAAAACATTGTGAGAAACGGCTCCCTCTGAAGTAACGTAGTTTTTGAGAAAGAAGTAATTTCTCAGTAAAATATTTGAATTGATTTTGAGACCACACGCGTGAGGTCTCGAAATCAAGCATCTGAAAGCACACAACTTCGTGTGACAAGGGTGTTTTTTCTTCCATTATTATCTCGCAACTTCGACGACCAATTGAGTTCAAATTTTCACAGGTTTGTTATTTTGTGCATATGTTGAGATACACCAAGTGGGAAGACTGGTCTTTGACAATTACCAAAGGTGTCCAGTGTCTGTAAAGGCAGGATATGCTTTTGATAATTGTCAAAGACTAGTATCCCCATTTGGTGTATCCCAACATGTGCATAAAATCACAGACCTGTGAAAATTTGGGCCCAATTGGTCATCAAAGTTGCAAGAAAATAATGAAAGAAAAAACACCCTTGCATAGAATTGTGTGCTTTCAGATGCCTGAAAAAAGGCTGCATGCCTGAAGCCTTTTACAGATTCAAATATTTTAGTGAGAAATTATCTCTTTCTCAAAAACTACATCAGAGGGAGTCGTTTCTCACAATGTATACTATCACTAGCAGCTCTCAGGTGCTCTTTACCAAGTAAGTTTTTTATGGTAATGTATTTCTTGAGTAATTACCAAAAACTTTCCTCCCAAGGAGGGGGGCCTTAGAGATAGCTATCCACTATCCACTATCAGTCGCCATGCTTTTCTGTCGTCTGCTAGATGCACTGCTCTGACCAGGGCCCAATTTCATAGAGCTGCTAAGCACAACAATTTGCTTAGCATGACATTTCTTCATTGATAAAAACAGGGTTACCAACCAAATTTCCACGTGATTTTCGGGATAAGCAAACAACAGCTGAATACCAGTAACAAGCAATATGCAACACATGGAAATTTGGTTGGTAACCCTGTTTTTTGTCAAGGAAGAAATTTCATGCTAAGCAAATTGTTGTGCTTAGCAGCTGTATGAAATTGGGCCCAGTGATGTGATGCCCAGATTGGCACAACAGGACTTGATAACATCTGTCCACCGTTAACAATTGTATACTTGATGATGAATGGTTTTTGCTAATGGAGAAATAATAATAATATACCTTTGATCAAACCAATGGTTTTCTCACTCCAAAAGGGAGAGACACAGCTTTTTTTTTTCTTTTGAGTAATGAAAGTTTAAAAAAAAAATTTCTTGTAATGCCACATAATTAAGCTTTGTGCTGCCAGTTGGTAAAAATGAATGAATAAATGAATGAATAGTGCATCTACTCCAATAGAAAAATGTATAACTAATTACTCCTTAAAATGTTCATTGATTTAAGAAAAGTCTTCTGACTGGCACCCCGTACAAAGATAGGAAGACCGCCAACAGGGCTAGATAGCTCAGTTGGTAGAGCGCTGGCACGTTAATCTGAAGGTCGTTGGTTCAAATCCTGTCCATTCTTTTTTCTTCTTTTTTTCAACCTTAAATTATTCAAAATTTACCCAGTCAGTTATCCTCGTGGCTTACTAAAAGTATTATTCAATAGTTTGTACCAGTGTTGGATTTAAGTTTATCTATCCTTCAAAACCACTGGGTAAAATTGAATGGTCAGACAGCTGGATGGTTCGTAACAAACTAAGGTAACCAATATCAGGCCTGTGATTTTATCTTTTAGAGGTCAAGTCCATTTTCATTTTGCAATGGGCACTTCCGTTCAAAAATCTTAAAGTCTTTTGGAAACTTTTGAACGGGCACTTAGGCCAAGACCAGGGGCAACAGAGACCATTGGCCTCCCTGGACTCTGTGTAACTCCAGGCCGGCAATATTGTGCCATGTCAAGGAAACATATGGCCAAATTAAAAAAAATACCAGTTGATCGTCCTGATTTTTCCAAAAAAAAGGAGAATGAGGGCCTTTTTATTTTGTATTTTTTATTTTTTTCCAAGATGGCCGCCAAGTTTTTCAATTCAAACAGGCCACCAAACTAGCATGCGTTTTTCATCCCCTACTGACCGTGCATACCAAGGCTTAAGAATTTTTCTTTTGGTGCGAATTAACACACAAACAAAGACCATCTCGCAGCTCACCCAGGGCCAGGCCTTTAAAAAAAGAGCTGAAACACTACATGACATAAGAATGATCGTGGAACGTCAAGTGAGCGCGCATCACGAATTTCGCTGGTCGAATTGGGGCACCCCATTGATTCAGTAACTAGGCTTATTTCACATTATTGTAGTTGTACATTATTGTTGCCAAGCATAGCTATATCAGGCAAAAAAATAATAATTAAAAAAAAAATTTACATGAAAAAAACCTGAAAATAAAAAATAATAAAAAAAAGGATGTGGCCTCAAAAAAGGATGCGGCCCGGGCGGGAACGATCAACTGGTATTTTTTTTTATTTGGCCTATTATAATGGTTGTATTTTAGATGATGGTGACCTGTACACTTTTGGTTCTGACTACTACGGCTGCCTGGGCTGTGATAACCAGGGGGGAGATGAGGTGCACTCGCCCATCCTGGTGGAGTTCTTCACTAGTCGGCCAGTGGAGCAAGTGTCGTGTGGAGAAAGCCACATTGTAGCGTTGACCAAAGACAGTGAGGTGTATTCTTGGGGATGCGGGGAGTTTGGTAAGTGATGTATTAGTCTTCAATTATCTTTAACCACTTGAAGCCAGTTAATGTCTTATTACGCAAGACAGTTTCTGAACGTCCAGTTTCTGTTTAGGACAGTCATGTCGGGGGCTTGAAATCGGGGCTCGAAATCGACACTGAAATGCAGGCCTGAGGCCAGTGATATTAGTATCGGGCCAGTAAACTGGACAAGTCAGATGGTCTTGTATTTTTTCAATTCAATATCTTTATTTACAAAATAAAATATGATGTTCAAACGTTGACTTTGAGTCTGATGAAAATCTTTCAATTCTTTTGAGTATCAAATTCTACTTACCCATAAAATCAAATGAGATCAATCTCCTCCTCTCAAACACAAAAAAATACTTTCTCATTTTGATTCTTGTCTTTTCATGTATTTTCCCATTTGGATTCTGTTCATGCAAAAGATTTCTGGTCCAGTAAACATTATGAACTACAAGCCCTGCGGTTTTGAGGATTTCCCCCTCCTTCCCCCCCCCCCAAATTCAAGCCCTGAACAGGTTTACTATTATTTGTTATTTTGGATGGATTCCCCACTTTGTGAAAACGTTGATGAAACGAAAGAAAATGTATCTGTTTGTAACAGGTCGCCTTGGGCTTGGAAGTGAGGACGATTGCAGCCTACCGCAAAAAGTAAGTCCACCTACGATTACTTGTGATGATGTTGTTCCTTTCCTTTAACACCTTTTCAGTGTTTCATTTGTTAAACTCATTTGAAATCGTATTTTGAAATCGTATTTAGAACCAAGTTATGTCAAATACTTATTAGATAACTTTGAAATGGGGAAGGTACAATTTAAAGGAACATTACAGAATTGGTTTTTGCTAACAAAACAGTCGCTGGTAGTGTAAGCACTTTATGTAATCCACCATATACATAAACTGACAACCCTGTAGAAGTTTGAGATCGATCGGCCATCTGGGTCATGAGAAAATAGTGAAAAACCGATTACACATTTGCATGAAATCATATAGCTTCAACAAATGAATTAGTTTCAATGAATCGGAAAATTAGTTTTTTCATTTCTCATCAAATAAGGCATTTCATACAGAAATATTTCAAGGGATGTTTTCTACTATCATCATCATTAGACCGTGTAAGTTTTATGTAAATCTGTGATCAAAAGGTATATTTTACAAGTTTTTTTCTTACCAATTCTGTAATGTTCCTTTAAGGGGGAAGATTACATTATTAAATTAGCCAACTTAATTTTGAGAAACATCCATAAAAACCAACCGAAAGTGCCACTGAAATAAATTGTCTTGTTTTTCAAAGAACAAAGAGATTGAAAATTGACCCATGTTAAAAAAAATAATAATTTGTGTTTGTGTTGTGAGCACGACAACATGATGTTGTTTACCCTTCCACCAATGTGTGACAAGCACTGAAGTACTCATCGTTTGTTGTCCATGTCGTCACCCTGAGAGTTTTGACTGACCTATTGTGACCCCTTTTGATGATGGTGTTCAACCTCTGCCTATCCAAAGCTGACTGGTAGGCTGAGGTCAGAGACATGCCTGCCAGTTTCTTTCCTTCATCAGTCCAGCAGTGTTTCTGTCTTCTACCTCTGCCTGTCCAAGCTGACCGGTAGGCGGAGGTCAGAGACATGCCTGCCAGTTCCTTTCCTCCATCAGTCCAGCGGTGTTTCTGTCTGCCGTGTGGACTGTTTCCTTCAACATTTCCTTAAACAGATTATTTCCTTCTCTTCTTGTTCGTGGTAACCGCTGCGAATCACAGGATTCGAACTGGCCTCTCACCACCAAGTACACTTGGTTGGCTAGTGGTTAAGACATGTTTGCTAGAATGCAAGGGTTCGAATCCTACCAGAGGAGCCTGCGGATTGGGTTCTATAGGAGTTGGAAAGCCCTGAGTATAGAGTGCTTTATATCACACATCGATGGAAGGGTGTAACAAAAAAAGAAACGCTCTATATTATTTGTTTTTACCCATACACCGATGTGTGTAAAGCACTAAATACTCAGTGCTTTCCCGAGTCCTGTGGATAAAATCCACCGGCATTTTTTGCAAGACTTGGGAAAAGTCCTGAGTATGGGTAAAACCAAATAATATTCTCTATCCCCAATGCAAATTTAACATCCATTGAAAAACTATCTTCTCTAACTTCACATGATGATAGGTAACAAGCTCATTTCGAGCTTTGAGATAAATCATCATAAATATAGTTTTAATATTTACTCAATTTATTTTGAATTACCCATGCTAGACATTGTCTGGACTGCAGAGTGTGATATTGGGGTGTCATGGCCGAGCGGTTAAGAGCATCGGATTCAAGTTCTGGTGGTTAAGTCATCGGGGTGTGGGTTCGAATCCTGGTCATAACACTTGTGTCCTTGAGCAAGATGCTTTACATTAATTGCTTCTCTTCACAATGGGTACCTGCGAGGGTGGAGGTTGATATATCGTTTGAAAAAAGTCTTTGGAGCGCCACGGCAGCCCAGGGCTGTGTACTCCCCAGGGAGCTGAGAAAGATTACAGGAATGATATTGGCCCAATGACCAGGGCACTAATGTAAAGCGCATTGATACATTATTGTAAAATGTGCTATATAAGAACTAATTATTATTATTATTATTTATTATTATACATCACCTAATCTTTCCGCAGGTCAAAATATGTGGCAAAAAGACGATCCGATCAGTGTGTGCCGGATTCGACGGCACATTCTTCGTCACATCAGACGGCAAGGTGTTGGCGTGCGGCAGTAACGAGAATAACAAACTGGGCTTCAACACCGTCACCAAAGGACTCCAAAAACGACAAGTCAAGGTAATTGTTCACCAACTGTATACGGGATAAATGTTGATGGAAAATTTTGGTGGAACACTCTGATCATTAAGACGATTAGTGACTAGGCGCAGTAATAATAGTAATAATAATACAGCATTTGTAAGGTGCACTTCCCTGTAAACCATTCAAAGGCGTAGGTCTAGAAGAAGCTTAAGTTAACTCGTTCCCTACGGAAAGCCGCTCACAGCGGCTCGTTGACGTCACTGTAGATACTCGGGGCATCCCCATGACGTGTGCCTTTTTTACATAATTTATGCCGTATTGCCATCTGGATGACCTCTGACCCTAGTTGCAGCGGCTTTGAGTCGCTGCCTTTGGCTTTCCATCGCGCCAAGGGCATTATTGACACATTAGATGTGGCGTCCAATAATTAATTCCGTACAAACCGCGCGAAATTCGAAAATTCTATTCCGGAGCGAAAGAGTTAAGTTAAAGTATTATCAAATTGTCAAATTGTTGGGAAAGCAAGCGTGAACAAGTGTATTTAGTTTCTGCTGGAAGAGAGTGATGCTGTGCATTTGTCTGAGGTCTTCAGGAAGTGAATTCCAAAGTCTTGGTGCTATGTTGGAAAAGGCCCTGTCCCCGTAACTGGCCAGGCAAGTTCGAGGAACATAAAGCGTATTGCTGATAGATCTCAGGCCTGGTCTTGTCGTACGAGGCGTCAACAGATTTGTTAATGTAGGGTGGAGCTGAACCATGTAGTGCCTTGAATGAGAGTAGGATTATTAATTGAATTCGCTGATTGACAGGTAGCCAGTGTAGTTTATAAAGTATGAGGGTGATGTGGTTGAACATTCTAGTACCAGTACCCTACAATCACCGAAATAAGATTCAAGCATGAATGTATAAGGCGCACTGCCGTATAAAACGCAACATGACTACTACACACACAGGCTTGCCAGCCCATTCACAGTTGGTACATCACTTCAAATGGGGGTCATTGTGTTGTAAATCACAAACATGATTAAAACATCACTTTTATTGACCCTTCAGCACGCATACTGCCCGCAGCCGCCCTTAAAGTTTGAGTTCTAAACATGCAATTGAAACGCAGCAAACAGCCGTAGATAGAGCGCTATATCAAGGTGAAAATAGTTTTAAAATAGCACATGGTCGCCATAAGAAAAAAATAATAATTTGAACTTCCGTGGCGAGGAGTGAATGACGCTATGTTTAATATTGTATGAGTAAAAGGGTTGAACAAAACATTTTTTTTTAAAATCATTTTTGAAAGAAAGGATTATTTTACAGTATAAAAAATGTAAGATTTCACACAGTGATCATGAAATTCCAGCATTATCTTTGCTGTGTTTTACAGGAGATTTATGATATACCATGGAAGGACATCCCAGTAATGGTGAAGCCACTCAATAGGTATCACATCGTAGCAGTGTCTACTGGGAAGGACCATTCAGCTGTCATAGACGGTCAGTATTTATTTTCATTTTTGTATTAAAGGCTCTGAAGTAACGTAGTTTTTGAGAAAGAAGTAATTTATTTGAATTGATTTTGAGACCTCACGCGTGAGGTCTCGAAATCAAGCATCTGAAAGCACACAACTTCGTGTGACAAGGGTGTTTTTTCTTCCCTTATTATCTCGCAACTTCGACGACCAATTGAGTTCAAATTTTCACAGGTTTGTTATTTTGTGCATATGTTGAGATACACCAAGTGAGAAGACTGGTCTTTGACAATTACCAAAGTGTTCAGTGTCTTTAAATCTGGTTGTGAAGCAAAGTATTCTCAGAAAAGCGAACTTAATCACCTAGCCAAGAACCTCATGGAGAGAAGACAAGGAAAGAAGTTTCAGCTGTAGATGTGGGAGGAAAACTCCCCGGAGAATTATCCTAGGGAAAACTCATGCAATCAGGTAGGGACTGAAAACCCAATCAACATGGCGGGATTCGAACCAGGGTTATAGAGGTGGAAGGTGGGGAAAGAAACTGCCCTACAAACCTTACTAGAACAGATTGATGGTGCTCTCTAAAGGGTGAAGAGCTCCTGGCGTAAATCACAGAACTCTAAAATCAGAAAAAACCTGTGTAAGGGAGCTATTTTAGTATTGGGCTATTCAATCAATAAAGGGCCATGCTGGGGGTTCAGTGGGGGGGGGGGGTGAGGGTGTTGTTACTGCTATGGGTACCTTGCCAGCAAACTGGGTGGAACCCCTTTTCGGCCAAAAATCAGACCTAGCACCTTTTAAACTGATATTCTTTCAATTTTGGGTTGAGCTATTAAAAATGAAGGTTTCATTGTCTGGCTTTTTGAAAACATATTTGCCAAAAATATTTTTAATAATAATAATTCTTCTGAATAGTTTTTACCCACACCAGACAAAACCGTTCAAATGTCATGCCTCTTTCTTTCAGATACCGGGAGGTTAATTACCTTCGGTGATAACCAGCACGGTCAGCTGGGTGTAGGAGACTGCAAAACAAGGTCAGGGGTCAATATGATAACTGGGCTGCTCAGAAGTAAGCAGGTTCTACGCGCCGCATGTGGGGACGGATTCACTGTCATCGCAACGACGGGTGAGATTCTCAATGGTTTCCGTACAGCAAAGTGCAGGGGTCTCCGTTGCAGGGGCTTTTCGTTTCAGTGCAGCACAAGATTACTGTAGACTGTGCAAGTGTCTGGGACGTTCCATTGTTGGGATATCTTAAAATGCGCCATTTTGTTTCCCACGCGGGTTAAAGTAAGGCCGTATCCGATTTGGCGGCTAGAGCTACGGCTACGACTATTGCTAAGGGTGTTGCTAAGGACGTCCTATACTTCAACGCATGATGATGCTAAAATCTAACCATAGCCATAGCTGTAGCCGCTAATTCGGATATAATCTAATGTATGTGTAAAGGCAAGGCTCTCAAATTTTTTAACATTGCAAGTTTTGCCCAGTCCACTAGAATATTTTGTCCCAATGGCTATCCTCAAATCTGTTGGTACTTTGGGAAGAGGACTCTGAAGGATTTGAAAGTTTGCGTGGCCGGGGAATAGAATCAAGTGAGGCTTTGTGGTAGCACCGTGCACAAACTCCAGAATAGAATCAAGTGAGGCTTTGTGGTAGCACCGTGCACAAACTCCAGAATAGAATCAAGTGAGGCTTTGTGGTAGCACCGTGCACAAACTCCAGAATAGAATCAAGTGAGGCTTTGTGGTAGCACCGTGCACAAACTCCAGAATAGAATCAAGTGAGGCCTTGTGGTAGCACCGTGCACAAACTCCAGAATAGAATCAAGTTAGGCCTTGTGGTAGCACTGTGCACAAACTCCAGAATAGAATCAAGTTAGGCCTTGTGGTAGCACCGTGCACAAACTCCAGAATAGAATCAAGTGAGGCTTTGTGGTAGCACCATGCACAAACTCCAGAATAGAATCAAGTTAGGCCTTGCGGTAGCACCGTGCACAAACTCCAGAATAGAATCAAGTTAGGCTTTGTGGTAGCACCGTGCACAAACTCCAGAATAGAATCAAGTGAGGCTTTGTGGTAGCACCGTGCACAAACTCCAGAATAGAATCAAATGAGGCCTTGTGGTAGCACCGTGCACAAACTCCAGAATAGAATCAAGTGAGGCTTTGTGGTAGCACCGTGCACAAACTCCAGAATAGAATCAAGTGAGGCTTTGTGGTAGCACCGTGCACAAACTCCAGAATAGAATCAAGTGAGGCTTTGTGGTAGCACCGTGCACAAACTCCAGAATAGAATCAAGTGAGGCTTTGTGGTAGCACCGTGCACAAACTCCAGAATAGAATCAAATGAGGCCTTGTGGTAGCACCGTGCACAAACTCCAGAATAGAATCAAGTGAGGCCTTGTGGTAGCACCGTGCACAAACTCCAGAATAGAATCAAGTGAGGCTTTGTGGTAGCACCGTGCACAAACTCCAGAATAGAATCAAATGAGGCCTTGTGGTAGCACCGTGCACAAACTCCAGAATAGAATCAAGTTAGGCCTTGTGGTAGCACCGTGCACAAACTCCAGAATAGAATCAAATGAGGCCTTGTGGTAGCACCGTGCACAAACTCCAGAATAGAATCAAATGAGGCCTTGTGGTAGCACCGTGCACAAACTCCAGAATAGAATCAAGTGAGGCTTTGTGGTAGCACCGTGTACAAACTCCAGAATAGAATCTAGTGAGGCTTTGTGGTAGCACCGTGCACAAACTCCAGAATAGAATCAAATGAGGCCTTGTGGTAGCACCGTGCACAAACTCCAGAATAGAATCAAGTTAGGCCTTGTGGTAGCACCGTGCACAAACTCCAGAATAGAATCAAATGAGGCCTTGTGGTAGCACCGTGCACAAACTCCAGAATAGAATCAAATGAGGCCTTGTGGTAGCACCGTGCACAAACTCCAGAATAGAATCAAGTTAGGCCTTGTGGTAGCACCATGCACAAACTCCAGAATAGAATCAAGTTAAGCCTTGTGGTAACACCGTGCACAAACTCCAGAATAGAATCAAGTGAGGCTTTGTGGTAGCACCGTGTACAAACTCCAGAATAGAATCAAGTGAGGCTTTGTGGTAGCACCGTGTACAAACTCTTTAATCCTCTTACACAGACTGCCACAAAGTACCATACCTTCTAGGCTAGCATTGGGTACATGGGTTTTTTGTCTGCTTGTGCAACTGATATGATGTGGAAACCTCATTTCTTGTGTACTGTGGACTTTCTCCTGTGGATTTTTGTGTGGAAAGATCCATTTGAGCAGGAGAGTTCTCCGATCTAATGAAGACACTTTTTATTGGTTATTGTGGGTCATGCCTGACTTTTTCAGAGCGAAATATGAAACGGGGCGTCATTGGATTTCAACAACTAATGGGAGAAATGGAGAAATTTTTCTTCAGTCAAAAGGTCAAATTCAAGGCCGTTTTGACTGAATATCGAAAGTCAGTTATGAACCAAAACATCCCCGTACAAAAATGTAAAGACCCATTTTTCTCAGAATGATGTCATCAGATGTTTCGGAGGTTGACAAATATTTGCACTGGAAGGGTATCGAATACAATGGCAATGTGTACCATTTTAACGTGAGGTTTGAGACTTGGAATTTTTTCCCCACTCACATGAGGATTTTATCTCCTGAAGACGAGTAGAGTACACTGTTCAAAACGTCGAGACCACACCGGCTCTTTTCAGAGCCAACACTCGCACAAAAGAGAATTAATATACGGGTGTACTTGCAAGTTTACTATGTATTTATTTATAGTCACTTCTTATTTCCACACCTTGCAAAGCTTCAACGCCCAGGCATGCAACTTTTCCTCGGATCAGCTGATTTCCTCATTTTTTATTCTCAGTTTTACCATTCAAAATTGAAAAATACTGTACAAAATCATTGAAATTTGTAATTTCCTCTTTTTTGGTGAAGTTACAGTTGCATGCCTGAACACCACATGAGGACTTTATCTATTGGAAAATGAGAACATCACAATATGTATTTGGTCAATTCCCTTCCTTTTCAACAAATGTTCTTTTTGTTTTCTTCCTATATTGCAGACAGTGAAATCTACTCCTTTGGGAATGTGGACAGTGGAAGGCTTGGCATCCCAGTTGACCCTAGCCTTCCCCACCTCAAGAAAATGTCTGTACCAACGCCGAAACCGATTTTCGGCTCACTCCATTATGTATCGGATGTGTCGTGTCGACACTGGCATTGTATTATAAGTGTTGGTGAGTGCTGGTGACACGGATACGAAAACCAGATCGGTGGAAATCTTTCTGTTATAGTTTCATAACAATAATAATAGGCACTTTTAAGCAATACCAATTCTGTAATGTTCCTTGACCATTATTGCTGCGTCCTTCGGATGGGACGTGAAGCCGTTGGTCCCGTGTGTTGTGTAATGCACGTAAAAGAACCCAGTGCACATATCAAAAAAAGAAGGGGTTCGCCCCGGTGTTCCTGGTTTGATTGGCAGCATATTGCGTCACGGCACCTTGTAAACCATTACATGGTGCTATCTCGCGCCTTTGAATGTTTCTGAAACAGACATATGGCACCACACAAATGCTGTGAATCATCATCATCATCAACTCAACTTTTGGTGTATGCAGCACCAGCAGCCAAATTGGCACACAAGTTGCTGACAAAATATTTCCTATCAATAATATCTACCCTCACAGGTCCCATTTAATGCTGGGAGGTGATGAGAAGCAGTTGTAGTTCAGTGTCTCGCCCAAGGACACAAGTGTCCTGCCCTGGGTCCAATTTACTAGAGCTGCTTAAGTGTAGATAAAGAAGTACTAATATATTAACACTTTTCATAATTTCTCTCACTTTTTTTGCAGAAAAAGTCCTGAAATCTAAAACAATTCGTTCACCACACCAAGACAGCTTCATTTTAAGTAGAGGTAAGTACTAAGAGTCACAAAATTTAAGCACAAAAGTAGTTTTCATAGTTTAAGAATTATGTTAATACGTTCAATCTTTAAAACTTTTTTTTTAAAGGGCTACTTTTGTTGGACGGCTCAACAAAAAAAAGGATTTTCAAAACGGCTATTTGCCCCCTTGCATGATGCCAAAACACACCTCTGCACAATGCACGTCTACCATTTCCACCATTTTAGACGACAGTTCCTCTGTGTACATTTTGACTCGCAAAATGGCTGACCGGATAGGCGCGTGTAAGTGTGCTGCGTGGCGTGAAATTAGTCAATACGTAGATTACAAGAATAAAAACTAACCACTCATCTTTCTCAAGATGATTAGTACCAGTATCAACTTTAATCCCAGGAAGCTTTTATCTTGAACATTTTGATTTATTATTTGGATCATCACCCAAATTATGTCTTTTATCAGAGCTGATGCTTAAGACCAACTTAGTTCCTAAGATCGGCTTACATTGTTGCAGGCATGCATCTTTCCAGCGCATCAGCTGATGTCCTCTCTTGTTGTCATTGTTCTTTTTAATGTATTATACAGGATTGGTAAGGATAAAAAACGTAGTTGTTTATTTGAGTCTGCAATTTGGATGACCAATTGAGCCAAAATTTTCACAGGTTTGTTATTGTATGCATATGTTGGGATACACCAAGTGAGGGTACTGGTCTTTGACAATTACCAAAAATATAACCTGTTTTTAAGCAGCTCTGAAATTAGCGTCAGGGTCAGGGGTCATGGATGTAATTGCCCCTGCTGCCTCTGTGAAGTATCGGGCCTGTCAGTTGCAATTTCAAAAGTTTGCACGCCTGACCGTTGACTTACTCCCAACAGATTCCCGGATATCCGATGTGAGTCAGGACGACAGCGTCTTCAGTAACGCCAGCTACAATGCTTCAGATAACTCTGCCAGTGAGGCTGCTTCAACCTGCAATGATGAGGAGCAGGAGAGACTTAGTGTGACGGACTCTGGCTGCGATACAAACTCCAAAAATCAACACAGTAGCATGCCTCCGTGGCTGGCTGCGGTGAGTACATAGTTAGTACCAGCTGGGCCCAAATTCATGGAGCTGCTTAAGCACAAAAAGTAGCTAAGCACAACAAAATTATTCTTACCAGAATAAGATTAACAGCCAGACTAACATATCATATGTACAATTTGTGACTGGTATCTTGCTCATTTCTGCTTAGCAGGCATTTGTTAAGCAGCTCTATGAAATTGGGCCCTGATAGACGCCATCTGTACAGGCTTTGGCTTTGCTCAGTGTCAAGCGTTCTAATTTTTCTACGCAGCCAAGTGGTTCACCGACCAATCATGCAGGGAGTTTGATAATATACAAGCCCTGGAGGCCCTTCACGTCCTGGATGGTAGGGTCTGCTTCTGGAGTGGAAAAAGTTCAGAGCTTCATATTTCAAATCTTGCCTGTAGGAGGAAACTAAATCTCAATGGATAAACATTTCATGGCCGTGTACATGGCAGTGGGTTTCGACATAAATCTGTCATTTTCGTGAACTAATTTTAAAAACTCTGTTTTAAGTGTCCGTTTTGTTCATTCTCTCAACCATGCCTGTGTTCATACGCGTACACTAGCCTGTTAGGCGCAGGACGGTTGCATGACGTTCATTTGAATTTGACTTGCACTACCAATCCTAGTACACGGGACCTACAGATTATTGTCCCATCTGAAGGACAGAGCGATTATGGTAATTTTGACCTCATCAATTTCAGGAGTTGGAGGATGCCGAGTTTATTCCCATGGAGAGCAGAGAGCCTCCCACTCCACAAATGCTAGACTCCCCCAAGAATGCCTCTCACCCTCGAAACATTCCACGCGTGGACCATCCCACCAACGACCACCCAGACCTCCTCCCTTCAGGCACAGGCCTCTCAGCTTCCCAGAACCAGAAATCTCTCAACGCGAGCTCCATATCTATCGGGCTGCCTGGTAGCAGCCACCCTCGTCACGGCCTTCCCCCATCGGTGCCTCCCCTGTGTCTGGACGGTCTGTCGGGGTCTGGGGACTCGGTGAGGCTTCAGATGCTCCGAGACAGAGAGAGGGATGAGGAGATTGAGGCGTTGAATGAGCGGCTGATATACCTCGAGGCTGAAAACAAGAGAGTGAGTATTCTTTTTTTTCTTCTTTTTTAATTCCAGGGATAACATTTTATTGCTCTCTAATCAACATACATTAACATAAATATGATAATGAATAAATTGGTGTATCTGACAGCAAATAAGAATTAACTGGTTACAGTAGATTATTCACAGAGTAGAGAATAATTATTCCATTTCGAATTAAAATTCTGAGAAGTTCCATTGACAACTGACAGGTATTTCTCGCAGATGTAAATAGCTCTTCAGGTCTTTTTAAAAAGCTACGATACAAGGACGTCTGTTGTTCATTTTCATTTTATAAATGTGAAAGTGAGCTATTATTAAAGAATAAGATTAAGGTATTTGTATTTGTTACCAGTAAAACCATAGGGTGAGTATTCTTAGTAAAATGTTGATCTCAACGCAAGTATGGTTCGTTAGAGGATGAAAGTGTTTCAGACTGTGTATTATTAGGTACCAGGGGGACGAACTTATACCAAGTAAGCTTTAACCACCTCACGTCGGTATTCTGAAAAAATTTCCATGCCCACCCGCGGTATTAGTTTTTTAAAACTTTTTGGAGCTCCTTGAGAAATTGTTTTCCTTCGAAGATATCGTTGCTACATTAAAACCCAGACTTGACAAAGGAAATGCAACAACGGTTCTCAGAATTAGCACCGGGATTTGATGTTGTTTTGTGTTAGAAAATTGAGTAGGCTCTCACCGTGATTCGCAGAACCTTGGCCGTGAGCCACGGCCAAAAATCTGCCATGGTATGCTGGAATCTTAGAACGCTCGGACTTACCTCCCATTGAGCCGAATATAATGACAAACAATGGTGGCATCCTGTCCATTGTTGTTTGCCACATTTGTACAACAACAGGACAAAGTTCTGGAATACGGGGTTACACAATAACTCCCGGAAAAGGGATTTTACAAGGCCTGTTTTCCAGAACCTGTTGTCACTTTTGGTACAGATGAAACGAGGCGTATCACTGTAGGTGGCCTGCCTGTTCGCGCTACACACTGGAAAGTCCTAATGGAAATATACGTCAGCCGTCCGGCTGCCAGCCCCCAAAAAACGAAGACAATCTGAGTTGTTCTTGGCTTTAAAAAACATCTGCCGTAAGTCTGTCAAAAAAATATACTTATGGATAAAAACGCCATTCGACGTGAAGTGATTGCTATTAAAAATCATCAATTATTTTGATAATCTTCAATCATCCATGTCTTAATGTATACATTCACTCGGGAGAAAATGGCTTAATTTTCATTTAATCTCTCGAGCCTGCAGGCACCCTGAATTAATTTTGTATTTTTCCGCTTGCAGTTACATCAAAAGGTAGCCAACCAAGACAGCAAGATTGACCAGTTGGAAAGAAAGGTACGTCAATTCGAGAGCTCAAACCTTGACAATGAATGTAATCAACCCTTATGATGTGTTGTTCATGCTCAAACAGAATCACCCACATGGACTCAATTTGTTAAGCACAAACTGAAATCAAGCAGGAAAAAAAATTTAAAATGGGCCAGTACAGTTTGCCGGCTAGAGTGCCAAGCGGTGGATTCTATTTTGAGACTTGCAACGTGCTGAGCTTTGAAGGGCAGATAGCTTTGTCAAGCACTCTAACAGGTTTAATACATAGACCCCTTGCATAGGCAGCCGTCGCTGAGGTAAAACAATGGAAAACGTGCAAGCGCGTATGCGCCACGCACAACTCTCGGCCAGTGATAAGTCTTCCTTTGACCTAGGTGAGGGCGCTGTTCGAGCTGGTGATGTCACATGCAAGGGGTCTAATGGATAGAGCCTGGTCGGTAGCTGACGCTATTGGTACAAGTACGCTGCAGTACTCCTTCTTGAACAGCCGGCCCATATTCCAAGACTCCTATTAACGGCAGTGTTCAACACATCAAGATCACCATTCTCGGCTTACTGGGAATTTTTCTGCAAGCTGTGCAAGCATTGAAATCTTAGTCACACAAACCCCCTGCTAACCCGTAAATTAAAGGTATTATACAGGATTGGTTGAGCTGACAAAATAGTCACATATTCAATGCTTTGTGTGATCAACCATGAAATGACAAACCTGTGAAAATTTGGGCTTAATCCGTTGTGTGAGTCAGGAGAAAATAGTGAAAAACCATGCACAATTTTCAGCATGTAAACACAATGTCCTCAATTTTGGTTGTAACAACCGAAATCAGCTGTTGTGTTTTTTTAAGGTTTCCAGAAACAGTTTTCTCGAATATGACTTTATTTCAGAGGGAAATATTTCACAGAAAAAATGGTTCTGGTATGAACTTCATAATCAGTAAGCTGTCAGACTAAAATTGAAGTTGTTTTTCCTTCACCAATCCTGTACAATACCTTTAAGTGAGAAATGTACTCTTACTGTAAGAAGACTCATGAAGTTAGGGTGCCCTATAGGGTCCTGTGGTATTTATTGAGTTTTGCAAACACTTTTGAAATTCTCCCGTTTTGTGAGGATAAAGTTATGATCAGTCAAAAATAAATTCCACTCATATCCAACACTCGGTACTCTTGTCACTGATATCCGTTGGAGCTTGAGAAAATTATGTTTTTCAAAATTTTGCCGAAAACCACAACAAAAACAACACCGACTTTAGGTGAAAAAGAAGGAACGAGGGAGCCAAGTACCTGCTGGCCCTTGTAGTTGTATCCTCATTAGTAAAACTTTTTATTTTGATCTAAATTTCAATCTAACTTTGCGCTCATTTTGCGGGAGACGGTCACATTCATGTGTGAACGATATTTGTCTTTCTAAAAAGTCACATGTGTACAGACAATGTGTGCACATCAACCTCAACCCTGCGGGAAGGGTACAACATTTTGGTCTAACTGAAATGAAAAACTCACAGTTATTTCTCAATGACTTCAAGGAATTGGAATGTTCTTTTTCTGTTTCCCAGACCAATGTTCGACCTTTCCTGCAGGGATCTCTCTCTCTAAGAGAGATAAAGATTTACACATTAAGTTTTGTCCTTAAGTTATATGCTGTTGTGCAATAATATCATGCAGTCATTAGGAAATTACAAGCTGCTTAAGTGTGCTTTTTGGTGGTGGGTCATTTTGCAATAACAGCTGAGTGTATTGGTTATGCGTAGAGCATTATTGTTAGCATTAGGGACTAAGAATTGGAGAGCAGATTTCACTGGACTAGAAACATTTCTGCAAAGACATTGTAAAGAAACCGAAGGCCAAGTTCGAATTAGCAGCCGCTAGGGCTACGTCTGCGGCTTGATCGTCATGTGAACGTGAGGTAAAGGATGCCCATAGCAACACCCTTAGCAACCGCCGCAGCAGTAGCCACAGTCGTCAATCCGGACATGGCCTTTCATCATATTTGATTTAAGTGGAAGGAAAGCCGCTAGACCGCTGGGACTACTTAAGTTGCTTAAATCCAACATAGAGCAAGAACCACAGACTTGGCCGGACAATCTTATGGGTCATTTCAAAAACTTGTTTATAAGAACTCAGTCTTGCTTAGCAACGAAGAAGCCCGTTTATACTATAAACAGGTTACCAGCTAAAATTTTCATGTGGTGTGTAATAATTATCTGTGACTGGTCCACTGCCTTCTGCATTTACAACAGGGCAATCATTTGTTGTTTAGCAGATCTATCAAACTGGGCCCAGTGGTTAGTTGGAACCCTGTGGTCGTTTCATTGATGCTTTTGACTACTTTGCTCCTTTCGAAAGGAGCTGACATGCTTCGGGTTCCGAGGTGCATTAATAGAGTAGAGCTTTCTAGGCTTTCTAAAATATAATTTCTGTCATATCGCATCTTCAATTGCCTGTCATCGAACCGTCAGGAATTATGTTTTTCCCTGTCTTTCAATGTTCGCTGGCCTCGGCACCAGTCTAATTGCAAGTGACTTCAAGGTGTGCTGATCTTGTAGTAGCTTCTTATGTGAATTTGAGACACGGCCACACGGATGTCCCTCCAAGTACAAATAGACTGCAGAACTTTCAGCTCGAGTCGTAGTAGATGTTTGTACTGACCTCCTACTAGCTTACCCATTACCCATCATACAGTTGTTAGTTAGGCATTTAGTGCAGGTCGTACAAGTTAGGCCCGTAAACAGCGATACAGGGTACAATTTTCGGGGTGCACTTATAGGGGTGCACCATTTTTTCGGGGGGGGGGGTCCGTTTCCGTTTGCATTTCTCTTACACAAGCCCCTTTTTAGCACTCTTACTGTATTGCTTTTTTATCCATAATAGTTTGAGGGGGGAAATAAAAACAGATAGAAAAATAGTTTTAAACACTTTAAAATTACTACATAAAAGCTTATAAAATGTAAAATTTTAACAGAGACATTTTTTATCTCAAAATTCAGAGGAGCTGCTTAAGTAGAAAATTTTGCTTACAATATTTGTGCGCAGCAAAAATGTGCGGGATACCAGTCAGAAATGGTGCATGTGACATGGTATTTTGGTTGGTAACCATGTTCTGATAAGCATAACTTTGTTCTGCTTAGCTACTTTTTGTACTTAAGCAGGACTCGTCCAGTGCCATTTTACAGTAAGATTACAATACAAGAAACGGTGAATGAGTGGACATGTTGTTCTTTTCTAGAACACATCCCTTAACAGAACTCCATTGAGCCCCCCCCCCCAAAAAAAAAAAATACTTTATCAAAAAGTTCCTTTGAAAAACTTCCCTTTGGTAGTAATTTTATTCTGCACGAATTGGAAAACAGTTTTTAAAAAAAATTCTCTGAACTTATTTTTTACATATTAGCATGTACAAAAAACGTCTTTTTATTATTTTTGTTATTGAAAATTCAAAATATTAGCCTTATGTAAAAAAAATAATTGTAATAATAATATATTTTTAAATGAAAATGACAATCTAAGATAAGTTCTACAAACAGCTGGAATGATTTGATTCAACCGAAACAAAAATATGAACAATATTTTCAAAAACATGTTACATATAGAAGGATCCACTTGTTATCATTTTTGTTCTCTATAGCTACCTTTAATATTTGTCAATTTCATACTTTGTTTTGAATTAATCAGTGGGTTTCACGAACGCAGTCTCCCGGCATCCATCATGTTGTATTATCATTCTTATCTGTCTAAACATTCTGACCAGTGTTAAGTCATTACCTGATGTTCCAATCTAAGATTTCCATAATTGGATTGGTACTCTGCTCCCAGACATTGTCACAGATGTTCGTACATGAGTGACATACACTGGACCCTGTGGGGGAACAATCATGGCAGCGTACTATATATGCCAGAGAAGTAGTTATTTGTGGAAGTTAAAGGTAGGGTTGTAGATTGGTTATTGTCAACCTAATACTTATATTGGTTGATGTGGCTGTGGGTGTCATGGCCGAGCAGTTTAGAGCATCGGATTCAAGTTCTGTTGGTTAAGTCAACGGGGTGTGGGTTCGAATCCCGGTCATGACACTTGTGTCCTTGACCAAGTACAATAACATATACTACATTGGCACTACAATTGCCTACTGCAATTGCTTCTCTTCACCGAGGGGTATAAATGGGTTACCTGCGAGGGTAAAGGTTGATATTGTGTTTGAAAAAAGCCTTCGGAGCGCCACGGCAGCTCGGGGCTGTATACTCCCAAGGGAGCTGATTGGCCCAATGACCAGGGCACTAATGTGAAGTGATTGATACGTTATTGTAAAATGCGCTATATAAGAACTAGTAATTAAATTAAATTAATTTAAAAGCGCCCTCGCATGCCTGCAGCTCAAACATGTTTGTAGCCGCCTCATTCGCAATTCAGCTTCTCAGCTGTGAGTCAGGATAATTAGCCAAATTATTGTTATTATTTTTATATATAGGCAGAATTATAAAGAAAGATACAATGAAAGTCACTTGTGAAAGTTTCAGCTGAACACAGTGTCTTCTTGCTGGAAAAAACAGCAAAAAGGTATCACAGTTTTGTTCACAAGAACGTCAAATCCATACACGTTTAGCGAGGTGACAGCGGGTACCAGACGCAGCACTCGGGAATAGATACCAACCCACAGAAATCTGAGAAACGATTCATGCATGAATCGTGTCTCAGATTCAAATGTGAATATTCAGGGTGAATATTACCTCAAAGGGAATCCTTATACTCATAGTGCATACCATCAACAGCTAAGGACGTTATACTTCAACGCATGATGACGCGGAAATCTAGCCATAGCCGTAGCCGTAGCTGTAGCCGCCAATTCGGACCAGCCTAAGTAAGTTTTTATGGTCATCACAATGGATGTCTCACTCATTCCGAACAGTATTGTTGTCTTAATACCCTTCAAAGAATTGTCCGAATAGAAGCAGAAATCAGGGCCACCTTGTGATCACTTATGTAGTACATGTTATTTTACATGCCTTGGAAATCTTAGGTTCAATTATCTAGTTTATTTTGACCACCATGCAAAGACCATCAGCCGGTAGAAAAGCTTTAAAAAAACATTGAAATATTAGTTTTCTCTTTTCTCAGAGTTCTATAACAAAGCTTAGGCATTAATTCCCAAGTAAGAAATGCTTTCACTATAAATGCTGCAGTTTTGTAAATATAAGTTCTATAGATATTCAGTTCTTCATGAATTTATGAACAGCTTATTTTCCATAGAGAGGATAGTAGAATCACTCCCACATTGAAAAATGATTTCACTTGAATTGTTGCAGGTTTATAAAAAGAATATTAATAATAAAAAATAAATAAATAAAAAAGTACAATTTTCAACACTTATCACTATAGAGTAATTAATTTTATGGATACTCAGTTCCAAATTTTATGAGAAGCTTAATTCCCAAACCATCCTTAATCCCCAATTGAAAGCAATTTCACTTGAAACTCTTGCAACAGTTTGATAAAATAAAAGGGTACCTCTTCAAAAAATTGTCCCCATTATAGTAATTTATTTTTTATAATGAGTATCCCGTTCTACTGAAATTTGTTTCCAAATACTAAGAATAGCTTACTGTAATGGCATTAATTCACAACTGAAAGCAATTTCACTCCAAACGACGCAGTTTTTAAAAACACCTCCGTTAAAATATACCCGCCAAAAAAAACATTTCCGTCATTTCCTTGTAAATTGGACATTATCAGATGACGCTTGCATTCTGTCTGTTTTTATCACATTTTCATTTTTTTTTTCTGAACAATTTCCACGAAGTCGTTTTCAAAAGTTGCTTTCGTTGCGTCACACCTAAAAGACTAGTTTCAGTGTGGGTCATTTGGTGCTTGATGTGTGGCATGGTGTATCCAACCCCCCCCCCCCCTATTGTGTCTTCATTGTGTTCTGGGAATCTCAGGCATTCTTTAGAGGATTTTAGGGGTGGGGGGGTTACTTCTGTACAAGAGGAAAAGAGTGTGTTTAAGTTTGGGAAAATTGGGGGGGACACCCTCTGACACACATGTGACCACCTCTGTGAAAATGAGTCTGATGTTGACAATTTAAAGAATTGGATTATATACATGGCTGGAAAGGACATACCAACAGCAGTAATTTGGTATTATGTCTAAGCTCTGGGGTGTATCGCGTTGATGAGTTACTCCCGTTTGAAATTAGCCAATATATCATTTTTTTGTTGGAAACGAATTACAAGTAAATTGATGTTTAAAATTACCATTTCGCTCTACATATAAGCAAAAGGACACAAATTAGACTAAAGTATGATCACAAAATTGTTGTTTTCATAGCTTTATTGACTAAAATTGAGTGTTCTGAAAGTTTACCATGCAAATATAGATCTTAAACAACTTATATTTTCCACATTAAAACGTCCATTAAACAATAATGCATTGGGCAACATCAGACTCATTTTCACAGAGTGGGTCACATATTGGACATGGTGTAGTGTGGATTGTCGGCAAACATCATGTACAATGAACATGGCATATCATGCTTTACTGTACACATCATGCTTTACTGTACATATCGCATCAGTTAGAAACTCCCTTGGACCTCAATGCTTCAAGAAGGGAAACTCTTTGGAAATTCAAAATGTATGGAAATTTCATTTCTCATTTCACTGAGGTCGCTTTGCAGTGAGCACAGCTGTTTTGTAGCGGATCAATAACATTTTTATTTACGTCTTCACAATGATACAGGACAGAGTCATTCGGAAAAAAAGTATAGTAGTACAATACAAGCAAAGAGAAACCATGACTAATGATAATGAGAATGAGAAATGTAACAATAGAAGCTGTGAGTCCAAGGAGGCTGTTTAGCTTCAGTTAATTGTGCAGTTAGTATCATCTATAGTTGCCACTACCAGCAATATACAACACATGAACTTGTTGTAAAAGAGAGGGGTTTCCAGGGTTATGATACATGCATTCTCCAATAGATGAAAGTTAGGACAAAATTACTAGTCTCTCACCTTGCGTTAAAATGGTCCAAAATGTCATTTTATTGGATAGTCTTTCAGAGTGAAATTTGAAACATGACGCCATTGGATATCAACGACAAATAGGTCTGTACATTCCAAAGGGGAAACTTGTGCATCGAGCCAAAATGTCAATTTCAATGCATTTTTGATTGAATATCATCAAAATCCAGGAATGAACTAAAAACACATTCAAGTGAGAAAATGTACAGACCCGTATTATTTTATTTGAGTACCGGTACATGTGTATTGTGATTTCTGAATTTATGCATTATGCGCCATATGTTCGTATTTTAAGAAACTATATGTCAAATATTATTTATGGTATAATGAGCTGTAAATCCACGCATACTGATGACCCGTATTATTTGAAATTTGACCCCATTGGATGTTTGGAGATGTTCACAAAATTTGCACTGGAAGGGCGTACAACACAGTGGCATTTTGCAACATTTAACGGAACATTACAGAATTGGTCTTTGCTAACAAAACAGTTGCTGGCAGTGTAAGCACTTTATGTAATCCACCATACACATAAACTGACAAACCTGTAGAAGTTTGAGATCGATCGGCCATCAGGGTCACGAGAAAATAGTGAAAAACCGATTACACATTTGCATGAAATCATATGGATTCAACAAATGAATAAAACGCTCACTGAGCGATAAACTCCAATCGGAAAATTAGTGTATTCATTTCTCATCAAATATGGCATTTCAGACAGAAATATTTCAAGGGATGTTTTCTACTATCATCATCATTAGACCGTGTAAGTTTTATGTAAATCTGTGATCAAAAAGTATATTTTACAATTACCAATTCTGTAATGTTCCTTTAACATAAGGTTAGAGACTTTTGTCCTTTTTCCTACTTTCATGAGGACTCTGTTTATTGGAAAATGAGAGCATCACGAAACTGAATTTGACCTTGGAGCCCCTTTTTTAAATCTGAGATTATTTTTCAAAGTTAAAAATGCCAGTTGTGCAGGGAAAACCTGTGATGTTTAAATCTTTCTAAACCGTCTTTCTATCTTGTCAACTTGTCGCAGTATACTTTTCGGTATCTTGGAAAAAGGGATTTTTTCCCCCTTTGAATCTGTTCTTTGAATATATATCTATGTGCCTGAAGTTAGTACAGCTGAAATAGTATGTGCAATACAATGTACATGTGTATTGTGATTTCTAAATTTGTGCATTATGCCCCATATGTTCGTATTTTAAGAAACTATATGTCAAATATATTTATGGTATAATGATCTGTAAATCCACGCATGCTGATGACCCTTTTGGTTTCACTAGAAGTATTATCGATCATATATACATAGTGAATGTTATGAATTACAAATAATAAAAGGTGTTGTTACCCTCTACTTATTAGACATGAACTTTAGTTATGACACTTTTTTTGCAAAAAAATTAGTTAGTGGCCTGACGTTTCGACCCTAGCAGAGTCTTTCTCAAAGGCTTTTATGGGGAGACATTGTGGAGTTTATGTAAAACGAAGAGCAAATTGTTACAATTCCTCAGACAAATATGTAAAGCAAACACACACACACCTGCAATCAGGGACCTCCTACTGGCTCTCTTTTATCTGTACTTGTTGGAAACAGCTCCCATTGGTTTTGTACATACTTTCCAACTGGGGACCTTTACCCAACTGGGGACCCTATTGTTTCTTTTGTTATGTATTCCTGGTTTGAATGTGTATACCTACCCACATACAAACCTGCAATCGGGGACCTCCTATTGTCCCTCTTTTGTTTGTACTTTAACTTATTGGCAACAGCTCCCATACGTTTTGTACATACTTTCCAACTAGGAACCTTAACCCAACTGGGGACCCTATTGTCCTCTTTTGTTATAGGTCACCTGTTTGAATGTCTATACCTACCCACACACACATTTTATTTGTCCTCCGATTGTTTGGATTTGCCTTTTTTTACCCACACCCCCATTGGTTTTGTGCACAAGAGCAAACGGAGGGCGTCCTCGGTTGGTCACACGAGCCAGATCCCTATGGCTAAAATTCGCTCTGTCCACTTTTAGACACCCTCACAGACATCCGCTAAATCAAGGACTTCCCTTTGTTCTCCAATTATTATTACATACCGCACACATTGATCCTTGTCATTTGATTGGTGGACTACGCGTCACACTTCATACTATATTTTGCCATGTGTACTGTTTCGACGCTTCAAAATTTAATATAGGAGTCCTATATTGATCGATAGTATGGGACTCGTGGGATGCTTCGCAGCTGCCCTTCGTGCGTACTAATAGATTTTTCATTGAGTACCGTATGTATTGATTTACGTTACACGTCTTTAGCGCACGTAATCTTGCACGCCAACATGTGCGCATATGGCTCAAGAACGCAGAACGTGTCTTAGCCAACTGGTCTTAAACAGTTCCAGCTAAATACCTTACGCTAAAATAAATTATAAATTAATTTTTCAAAAGTTTGTATAATTTATTGTTGAAATAAACTACGAATTCATCAAAATGACAAGGGTCTATGTGTAAGGTATATAAAACAAATATAGGATGCACTTTATTCATACAATATTGCTGAATATAATCACTTGTTGAAATATGGACTGTTCCATTTCACTCGGATTCGCCTCGTGAAATGGAACAGTCCAGTTCCATCTTGTGATTACATTGTGCTGAATTGTATTCTTATGCATTTAGTATTTGTAGAGACCTTTCTATTGCAACGCCACAGCCCCGAGTTTTTGCCAACCAAGATTGGAAAACTATGAAAAGCCATAAATGCAAAACAAAAACAGATAGCCACAGCTTGTAACAATGTTACACAAATATTCAAAGATAGTGTTGAGTTTGTTGTAAACAAAGCAATCAATCATGGGATGTATTTTTTTATTTATTTTTTTTTGAATTGAAAGTTGGCAGAAATGTTGAATTTGGACACTACATCTGTTAAAGGATTGAATGTTCCGCTATCGGCCGCCCATGCCAACCAGCACGGTTTGTTTATCAACAGTAGAAAGGTCTGATGCATTTATGCGATGTCCTGTTGGTTTTGTACGGAAGCCGGTGTAATTCTGTCAAAGCATGGTTGTAGAATTGGTCAAAGCAACAGTAGTAAGGTCTAATGCATTATGCGATGTCCTGTTGGTGGTGTACAAGACAGTCTAATTCTGTCAAAGCATGGAGTTAGAATTGGTCAAAGCAACAACAGAAAGGTCTAATTCATTATGCGATGTCCTGTTGGTTTTGTACGGAAGACAGTGAAATTCTGTCAAAGCATGGTTGTAGAATTGGTCAAAGCAACAACAGAAAGGTCTATTGCATTATGCGATGTCCCGTTGGTGTTGGTTTTGTACGGAAGACAGTTTAATTCTGTCAAAGCATGGAGTTAGAATTGGTCAAAGCAACAACAGAAAGGTCTAATTCATTATGCGATGTCCTGTTGGTTTTGTACGGAAGACAGTGTAATTCTGTCAAAGCATGGTTGTAGAATTGGTCAAAGCAACAACAGAAAGGTCTATTGCATTATGCGATGTCCCGTTGGTGTTGGTTTTGTACGGAAGACAGTTTAATTCTGTCAAAGCATGGAGTTAGAATTGGTCAAAGCAACAACAGAAAGGTCTAAATTCATTATGCGATGTCTGGTTGGTTTTGTACAAGACAGTGTAATTCTGTCAAAGCATTGAGGTAGAATTGGTCAAAGCAACAGATACTTCCTTGCTCATACATGTTGATGGCATTAAACAAGGACTTCCTGTTGATTGCAGTTGTGTGTGTGTGATCAAGCGAGGGCCTTATTCACCTTTTGTTATAAGTCATTTGTGTGAATGCCAAAACAACTATATGCACACAAACAGCTTGTTATTCAAGCGTGACTTGTTCAGGGTCGAAATACTCACTGGACCACTGGCCACAAGTCTTGCAATTTTAGCAATGGGTCAGTAACCCCACAACAACAGCAGACCTTTTTTCTGATGAATCATAAATAATTGCGTTCTCCAAGTCAAGATTAATTGATGACAGTTATTTGTCTGCCATGTGTAGTATCATGTTTTAAGTTAAGGATGTGCATAACATTGGTAAGATTAAAAACATGAAATGTGACTTGCACATAATGCAAACATTCATCAAGTGGAAAAACTTCCCTTGAAATATTTTTGCCTAAAATGCTATGGTTTTTGAGAAATGAGTGAAACAATTAGTTTTTGTCTCACCAGACCAAAGCCTGATGTTTGGGTGACTTCACTATTCCGAAAACCCTATGTTAAGAAAACACCCTTATATTTTTGACGCTAAGGTTAGGGTTAGGGTTAGGGTTAGGGTTTGAATTTGGAAATACACAAGGGCAGTCGAAACATAGGGGTGTTGGAACATAGGGGTGTCGAAACATAAGTGTGTAACCGTTTGAAAACAGTGAAATTAAGGGTTTTTTGAAAGCTATTTTCTTGTGAATCCGAGGACCGATTGAGCTTAAACTTCCACAGGTTTGCTGTTTTATTATGTTGGATCACATAAGTGCAGCAGATGCTGGTCTTTGACAGTTACCTATGTTGGCAATTTTAAATTAATGTTCATATTATCAAAGTATTTTAGACAGTTATGTGTGGGTCTACAACATTGCAAATATTTTGCGGATAATCACTGTCGTAGCATAGTGTGAGATAAATGTTTTTGACATTACAATTCTAGAGTTTTGTGGTCAAGTGAAGCGTGAATATGTAAGAGCTGTAGGATCAACGCTATATCAACGGTTTGATGTCAAAAGAGTATTTTAAAAACAATGTAACTGTATTTTATTTTATTTTTTATTTTTTTAATAATTTTATTTAAAAAAACGCAAAAAATTAGTTAGTGGCCTGACGTTTCGACCCTAGCAGAGTCTTTCTCGAAGGCTAAAAGCCTCGAAACGTCAGGCCACTAACTAATTTTTTGCATTTATACTACAGGTCCTTTTGGTTGGTAAGCAGTTTGCAACAGCTAATTCTAATTTCCCAATTTTATTTAAGTAACAAGTATGCTGTGGATTGAGTTGTTCTAGTAAGTCAAACATGTTCACCTTTTTGGCAACTGGAAATTATTTACAATTTTGGTTTTTGTGTGTGTGTGTTTTTGTTGATGATTTTTTTTAAATGGTATTTTCTTTTCTAAGAAATGAATACACCCTCATGTACCTAGTACCTAGGTTGACAATATGTATTATTGTATTAAGTTCTCTTCCTGAGAGTGCATTTGGTAATATTTCATGTAAATTGTGTAAATGTTCTATCTATTTCGTGTATATTTTTTAAAATATGTTTAAAGCTAATTTTTCTGTTTACAATTTAAAAAAAATTATGTACAGCATGGAAACGCTCCTGGTCTCATTAGAATACATACATTAAAAACTTGTAACTTGAAAATTCCTTAAATTTCCTCAAATTTTTTCTTGTACATTATCAAATAAAACCTTAAGAGAAACCGGCTGGGTAAATTTTCATATTTTCCATATTGGGAGACTGCCAGTTCGAAGGCAGCTTAGTTTGTAGAGCACCGGCATGTTAATCCGGAGGTCGCAGAAGTTCAAGTCCCATTCTAGTAAAAAAAAAATCTTTGTTCACCCCCAAATTGGTTTTGAAAACAACGTAAGGCAAAAAAACAAAAAAAAACATGTTTGCCTGCCAATGGCTGCCTGACACATTTTTCAAGACAACAGGCCGGGCTATTTTTCATGGTGGTTGCCAGCTATGTGTTTTTTTGGTGTGCTAAAGTCTTAAAATACCATCTTAATTTTGTAAAAAAAAATTGGTCAGATATCGTTAAAATTTGTCCTTAAAAAAAAAGAAAAAAAGGAGGCGACCCCTTAAAAGGAAACAGGCAGGGACGCTAAACAGGATTTTGTTTTGTTTGGCCTAACAAAGCTTAGTATTTTGAATGATCGACATGGTAGTCATGTAAAGAACATAAAATTCAACAACATTTTTCGGGTAGTTTTTGGAGTAAAGCATTTTCAGTCCTTGTACAATAAAGACTTGTACGCAGAACTAGGAGATACAGTCTCAAAATTTGATGTAAACTCAAAAGCTGGGCGTACAAAAATGATTGTTTTTTTTAAACAAAAGTAGGGTGTCTGATCTCGAGTAATAAAAAGAGAGTCCATAAGGCAATCATCACACACCCCTGTTTCTAACACCGATGGATACTTAAAGCAACATTACAGAATTGGTTTTTGCTAACAAAACAGTTGCTGGCAGTGTAAGCACTTTATGTAATCCACCATATACATAAACTAACAAACCTGTAGAAGTTTGAGATCGATCGGCCGTCTGGGTCACGGGAAAATAATGAAAAACCGATTACACATTTGCATGAAATCATATAGATTCAACAAATGAATAAAACGCTCACTGAGCGATAAACTCCAATCGGAAAATTGGTTTATTCATTTCTCATCAAATATGGCGTTTCAGACAAATATTTCAAGGGATGTTTTCTACTACCATCATATGTAAGTCTGTGATCAAAAAGTATATTTTACAAGTTTTTTTCTTACCAATTCTGTAATGTTCCTTTAATGGTCAGATTGAAACTTCATGGCAATATGTTGAGGCTGTATGATGTCAACTTTTTAATAAGCTTATGTCATTGCTGTAGGATCTAAAGAAAAAACCCATAAATATTTAATGTGCCTTCGGGTGATTGAATAAAAATTAAAGAAATCATAAAAAATGACAGTTCAGTATTTTTAGGGCGCTGTTCATCTAGCGTGTAGACGTGTACAAGTTTTTTTATTCCCATACAATGGAAATATTATGAGGAAAAATTGACATTAATTTACAGACAACCGCTGATTTTCAGACAACAATGCACTTGTTTGGCATGGCACTGTTGAAAGGAAATTCAATCCAGCAGAATTTGTGTGATGCATGTTGTGTACATTGTGAAGACTTCTATCCGTACACAATGACAGTGGCTTCTCCTCTATGGAAGATTGATAGCCTTAAACATGTCAGTTCCAATTTAGGGCCAATTTGACCGGAAAATTTAGTTTTCAAATTTTAAATTGATGTTTTTATAGATTTTAGAAAGTTGTAAGCTTTCATTTTAAGGTGTTGCACAAATTAATCCGCAAATGATAAGAGGTAGTTAAAGGAACATAACAGAATTGGTAAGAAAAAAACTTGTAAAATATACTTTTTGATCACAGATTTACATAAAACTTACACGGTTTAATGATGATGTTAGTAGAAAACATCCCTTGAAATATTTCTGTCTGAAATGCCATATTTGATGAGAAATGAATAAACTAATTTTCCGATTGGAGTTTATCGCTCAGTGAGCGTTTTATTCATTTGTTGAATCTATATGATTTCATGCAAATGTGTAATCAGTTTTTCACTATTTTCTCGTGACCCAGATGGCCGATCGATCTCAAACTTCTACAGGTTTGTCAGTTTGTGTATATGGTGGATTACATAAAGTGCTTACACTGCCAGCAACTGTTTTGTGAGCAAAAACCAATTCTGTAATGTTCCTTTAATCGTACATGAATTATTGACGGGGTACCATTATTATTGTTTGTCCATCAGCCATGAACAAACACTTTGGCATGTTTTCTTCTTGAAACAACATCATCTGTCAAAATTTGTTCAACCCGAAATTAATTAAAATTCACCCTGTCAGTTTTCCCTGTGTTTTTTTTACTAGAAATATGTTCCGTTCAGAGAAAACATTCTTTGAAAAAAAATTCCTCTTGGTGAAAAATCAGGCCATCAACTTGAAAGTTAAATCCTGTGGTTGTTGTGCATTCCAATTTTGTCTTTTTTCCACGTCAAGGTAAAGAGTATTGCCATTCTTCTCTAAAAGCCAAACAAACACACAAACAAAACAAAAACATTTAACTTAAACATATAACAAGATACCTATGTAGAGAAAGCGATGAAAAGATATGAGTAAATTGGCATAATTGCAATAAAATGTTGGAATATGTATATTTTATCAATTATTCTAACAGAGAATTTAAGGTGGAATTATTTTACAGCATTTGAGTAAAGACTTGTACGGGCATGGGTCTGATTTCCGATTTCTTTTTTGGCCTTAAGAAAAAACAGAAAAATTGTGAATAAATAGCCTGAAATGTTGACTAAAGCCTACACCATGTGTACATGTACGTCAGCTCTTGTACTCGGTAAAATATACCTACTTTTTTTCTAAGGACCAAATTAGCCTGTATCAGGCTAGATTGAAACTGTCATCACATTTTTGTGCATTTTATTTGTTGTCATTCATTTTCGTTTTGACCTTTCACTGGATAAAACTGAAATGAAAATGTTGAGCCCAAAAGCAAAAATAAGATCGTATTATAGTTTTTGGCATTGAACTTTGAAACTTAAGGGGGAAAAAATGTTAAGGAGTGGGGTGGTTAATGACCTTAGAAGAGTCTCTCTGAAAAGATTAAACTGAAATTGATCGTGCATTCAGTCAAGAGTAGTCAATACTGACCACATCTTTAACAACCTGGCCACAGTGCCCCGGATTATTGGCCTTTCGTTGATCTCCAAGGCAGGATTAGAATTTAATACTCCGGCATTATTGCAGATTCTACAGGGCATGTGAAGGGGTTGTTACACTACCCAGATGCTTTTGTAACAACACGGCATAGAATTTGTAAATAATTAAAGACGGAAAAAAGAAAACCTGTCCATGGTGTTGATTTATAAAACCTCACTTGGTGAAATAGTAGTTGCTGATACTTAATACATTTTGGACGATGGTTGAATTGTGAGGAGATCTGTCGGTCCGATATGTTCTCGTCTTTCATCCTGTGTGTATTTACTTCTCTGCATGGCAAAGGAAAACATGAAATTTATTGTGCCCCCAAAAAGGTGGAACAGCCATGGAATGTTTTTTTCTTGAAATTATAATCAGAGTTATTCATAAACTGCAATTTCTGATTTATATTGCCGAAAGCGAGACAGTTTTCACGAATTCACTCGACAAGGAACTAATAAATGTACCAATCTTTAAAAGAGGTGATGGCCTTCGGTGAAACAAAATATTTTTACCAAGTCTTTCAAAGTTTGGGCATATTACAACATTTTTAAATCTCTTCTGTATCTTTAATTTTCCGTTGGACAGGATTTCTTAGTATAACTCAGTAAAGCACTTTGTGCCCCCCCCCCCCATTCATCTTAATGCACCATCTGTGCCAGTCTTGTTACAGTTTGGCAATTCGATATTCTGTTGCCGCAAGGTTTTTAAAAAAAAGATTTAGCTGAATCAATTATTCAACCTGTTAAAGACCTGAGCCAAGTTTTGTATTACATGCATTTTATTTGAAGAAATAAATGATATCAAAAAACGTTGGAGGGCTACCTATATTAAGTAAGTACCAAGAGTCCATGTATACTTAAAGGAACATTACAGAATTGGTAAGAAAAAAACTTGTAAAATATACTTTTTGATCACAGATTTACATCAAACTTACACGGTCTAATGATGATGATAGTAGAAAACATCCCTGGAAATATTTCTGTCTGAAATGCCACATTTGGTGAGAAATGAATAAACTGATTTTCCGATTGGAGTTTATCGCTCAGTGAGCGTTTTATTCATTTGTTGAATCTATATGATTTCATGCAAATGTGTAATCGTTTTTTTTCACTATTTTCTCGTGACCCAGATGGTCGATCGATCTCAAACTTCTACAGGTTCGTCAGTTTATGTATATGGTGGATTACATAAAGTGCTTACACTGCCAGCAACTGTTTTGTTAGCAAAAACCAATTCTGTAATGTTCCTTTAAAAATGTATGCCATTTTTAATTAGATAAGTACATCCATATTGTGTAAGAGTCAAGTCATAAACATGTACATGTAATGTACTAAACCCATACATTTTACATTTCGCTGTCTCCTTTTATAACTAGCAAATTCATTGATGATAATCCATTTCAGATTCAATTGGAGGCCGCCTCCTTTTTTTAAATTATTGTTATTTATTTTTTAAGGATCTTTTTTTACGATCTCTGTCGAAAAAAAAATCAATTCTAAAATACATAACATCGTAAATTGTTTTACTTGAGCACACCAAAAAAACACACAGAAAAAAGCTAGCAACCATCTTGAAAAGTATCTCGGTCGTTTGTCTTTAAAAAAATGTGTCGGGCGGCCATTAAAAAAAAATGCCTGCCTCCTCCTTTTTTTTTAAAAAGGCAGGACGCTAAACATGTTTTTTAATTTTATTTTGCCTAACAAACAGTAGTTCCAAAGACTATGCTGAAAGGCCTCTGCGGTTAAAGTTCATCATGTTTTTTCTACTGAAGGGCTCAACTTTAATCCTATTAAGCTTTGGGTAGAAAATCTTTGGAGATTCAAATTCGTCATTGATTTCTAATCGACGGAAGCATTTCAGACGAAAGGATTTTGCAGGATGCTTACTACCATTACCATCTTTATAACCAGTAGGCTTTCAGATAAAAAAATACAAAAAAAATTGTTTTTCTTCTGGGTCGTTACAAAGTATGACCTTACCTTTATGTATGAAAACTTGTTTGTGGTTTGATTTGGAACAAAATTACCTGCCTGTATTGTAACATGTAAGCTTTATACAAATCTCTAAAACATCCCTTTCATGAAAACAATCAACCCTTGATCGCGATCCCTTCCAATTTAGATTGTATGTACATGTATAGATACGGGCCCAATTTCATAGAACTGCTTAAGCACAAAAAGTAGCTAAGCACAACAAAATTATGCTTACAAGAACAAGGTTACCAGCCAAACTAGCATAACACATGTACAATTTGTGACTGGTATCCTGCTCATTTCTGCTTAGCAGACAGTGGTTAAGCAATATTTTCTGCTTAAGCCGCTCTATGAAAATTGGGCCATGGTGAGTGCGTTCAACATGCTTAGATCGCCTAACCGCACAGTAACACACGGCAAAACAGAATCAACATACTGGCTCAACTAAGATTTATTGTGGTAATGAATCGGGTAAATCCGATTTGGAAAACTAACAGTGCTCCATGCTTGACCTTTGTTTAAAATCAATTATCTGTTGACGAAAGACCGTTTCATTCTATTCTCAAACACAAATATCAATTTACAGTGTCTGAAAAAATGCAAGCAATTATTCATTTACTTTCCCCCAAATATAGTCCACGCGTAATTTTCTAGATTGGTGGAATATTTCACCGAGGTCAACTTCTGTTGCATCATTTAAAAAAAAAAAATATTCAAAAGTCAACAAAAATGTTCGGCAATTACCACCAGATCATTTCAATGTACACATCCTTTTAAGTGCAATTACTTGAGTGGCTGTGAATTAAGGATGCTTTGCTTTAAATTAATTTGTTCAAATATTTACTCTGTGTCACACAGAATTGTGGAATGCCAGTTAATGGCTTTAAGGAAGAAGAGGAAGGTTTGAAATTGAGAAAACATCCAGATGAGTAATTCTGGAGGCGGGAAATGAATCTATTTTTCACATGGTGTTGTTATTTTCTGGGTAGTGGGGAATATGGAATGATTGGTTTAAAAGTGTTGTTCCAGGCTACTGGGTTTAAAGGTAAAGTCATAGATTGGTAAATACTTCAAAATTAAATGACCATAAAAACTTACTTGGTAAGACGCACTGCAGCTGTTGAAATATTTTGAGAACGGATTCCCTTCTAAGTAATACGGTTTGGATAATTTGTTCAACCCAAAACATTTTGAATCTGAGAGCATGAATCATTTCTCAGATTTCTGAGGGTTGACTAAAAATTCAAATTTTGGTCGTATTCGTTCATGAATCCTGAGCTGAACGATTATGATACAGTGACAGGTTTTTTTTGCTGTTTTCTCAGCAAGAAGACACTGTGTTCAGCTGAGAGTTTCACAGGTGACTTTTAAGTAGGATTTGAAACTTTGCATGGTGGGAGTAAAGAGAGGTTTGCGGAAACACCCATGTTAAAATCTCTTTTGAGTAACTGTTGGTTCTGAAAAGAACCGGTAGTTAACGATCCGGTAGTTAAGAGTCGTTAAAACTACCGGTTCTTTTATAACCAACAGTTACTCAAAAGAGATTTTAAACCGCAAACCTCTCTTAGTCATGTGACTTTTATTGTATCTTTCTTGATAATTTTGCCCATAAATCTGCATTATCAGGCCTTGCCCTTAAGCTTTTTGTAAAGTAGCCCTCCGGGCTAATAATCTGTGCGTTTTACTTGCCCCCAGGAAGTTTTAGTAGCCCAAGTTTTAAACATGATGGTCATAATGTGTCTTTCTGATGTATTTATGGTAGCGATCACAACCAATTTAATGGTCAAAATGAAGTAACATTCACACACTCAAAATGAAATTATCAATTTTTTTAATTCATTGTTCACATCCGAAAAGGAAGAAATATGAGCATTATAAACAAGTAGGTTGCACAGTTTTTAGTAGCCCACAGGGCAATTTTAGAGGTGGTGTTTACTAGCCCGTAGCAGTTTTTACTAGACAATGTACGCCGGGCTAGTGTTAAGGGCAAGCCCTGATTATGATGAAAAAACAAACAATCTATGACCCTACCTTTAAGAAAATGTCTAAGATATTTATAGAGTGATCAATTTCATCAAATTATGATTGTGGGTTTTCGGGGGAACAAGAGAGCAGAGCACAGCATGTATGCGGTACATCTGTTCTGAAACTGACAACTTTTCAAGAAGGTAAATAAATTGGTTTGCGTGTCAAGGTTGAACTTTCACTTCACTAATGCTGCACTATTCCCAGTTAAAATATATTTTAAAAAACATTTCCATTTAGATTCCATTGTAATTTTAAGATACTCTCAAACATAGCAATTCTTATTTATGTTTTCCCCTTCACTGATGTGATTCTAAGCACTGTAGGGAATGATTTCCCTTGTAAAGCAAGGCAAAATGCTACACAAAATATATCAGTTGCTACTCAAAAAATTGTCATTTGATACTCGTTATAGATGGATTGCCACATGACGTCACTGACCACCATCTTTTTAATAAAAAACAATGGAAACGTGTTCGCGCTGTGCACAACTCTCAGCCAACGATAGCCTTTCACACGTGCACGTTTCATCAACGATGGCGGCCAATGCAAAGGGTTCTATTAGCACTCAGTGTGCACCAAACAAGTTCAGTCTTAATTTGATGTTATCGCAAAATTGCTGGACGAAATCGTTCCCTGCACTGGGAATATTGGGAAGCAAATCCATAGGCATATTACTTGGGTATCCTAAAGGCTGTCTTGGCCGAGCAGTTTAGAGAATCGGATTCAAGTTCTGGTGGTTGAGTCATCGGGGTGTGGGTTCGAATCCCTGTCATGACACTTGTGTCCTTGAGCAAGAAGCTTTACTGTAATTGCTTCTCTTCACTCAGGGGTATACATGTATATAAATACCTGCGAGGGTAGAGGCTGATATTGTTTTTGAAGAAGCCTTTAGAGCGCCACGGCAGCTCGGGCTGTATACTCCCCAGGCAGCTGAGTAAGATTACAGGAATGCTATTGGCCCAATGACCAGGGCACCAATGTAAAGCGCATTGATACATTATTGTAAAATGCGCTACACACATGTATATAAGAACCAGTTATTATTGTTAGTGTTATTATTACTCCGGTGGAACACAAAATATGCTAAAAAAGCTTAAAAAGTAACAGTTATTGTTTAATTAATCTTTGAAACACCCTTTGGAGAAATTAACTCTGCAAGCTTTTATTTATTTGTTACCAATGTTATTGAAAAACACCCTTTTTAATGAGATCATGAGAACATTTCTCAGATTAGTTATTATTGATACTTTACCATTAAACTTTCCTGATTTGTAATGATAATTACCCAAACTTTACCCAAACTTTACACAACTTTTGCTCATGCTGCATTAAAGTTCATCACACATCTTCTTTTTCTAAGTATTTTTTTCCCAACCTATAAATTGTTACACCTCATTGTTTGTTCTCTCCTGGGCCCAAAATCATAGAGCTGCTTTAACATTTGCTGCTAAGCAAAAAACAGGTAGGATACCAGCCACATATTGTACATGTAAAATAGTATTTTGGCTGGTAATCATATTCTGGTAAGCATAATTTTGTTGTGCTTATAGCAACATTTTGTGCTTAAACAGCTCTCTGACATTGAGCCCTGGGCCCAATTTCATAGAGCTGCTTAAGCAGAACATATTGCTTAACAATTTTCTGCTAAGCAGAAATGAGCAGGATGCCAGTCACAAATTGTACATGTGACATGGTACTTTGGCTGGTAACCTTATTCTGGTAAGCATAATTTTGTTGTGCTTATAAACTTGTTGTGCCTAAGCAGCTCTATGATTGGGCCCTGATCATCATGTGGAGTACTAACAGCCAATCATATCCAATGTTATTGAAGTTTGCTGGCCTAATTAACTCCCCATGTATTAATTTGGCTTGAGCTTGGTTTACAATTTGGCAGTATTTTTAAGACTTGGTGGAGGTGGGGGTGTGTACATGTAACCGTGGTCTGCGACTTAACATCATCCAGCTGGGGTTCATGCAAATTGATTGCGGTGCTATGGTGAGTAAAAAAATCCGTTCCGATTTCCATTTTTATGCTTTCCATTAAGCATACCTTCTATTGCTTGTGAAACTGCTGTCAATATTCAGAATTATTCTGAGTATTTTGCCCCATTGTAACGATTACTGTGTGTTCATGTTATTTATTTGTGTTACTTTATTTATCCGGTTTGAGAAGCATTTCTTATGCCAGAAGTTTTTAATTCTGAGAAGACTTTAGTTCTTGAAGAAAATACAAATCATTCAACTTTTCTTGCATAAATCATAAAAGAAAAACAAACTCAGTGCAACTCCTATGGGCTTCTGGTAATCATTGGAGCCAGTTGGTGTGAAGTGGGCGTGGCTCATGGGTCAGAATTGATCCTAATTCTGGGTCTCTCAGAGTGCCTGACCCAGTTCTGAGTCTGGCTGATCCGGAAACTGGTCAAAAACGGGTCAAAAATCAGTTTGACCCATAGAAATAGAACTCAGAGAATGCTATGAGTGCTTATCAATATATTATCTGCTTTGAGGCAAGTCATGCGCGCTGCCATTGTAGCTGTATGGCAAATTCCAGCTCTCCCATTGGTTGATCTGGTTAATTTTGCCATGCAGACCCATGTCACATGGTATTGACACTCTTTGTCCACAGTTGACATAGAGGGCGTGCACAGCAGACACAGACAACAATCGAGCTCAGCCTTCTCTGTGTTCTATTTACTGTGGTTTGACCCGTTTCTTGGGTCATTCTGACACAGATTCCGGGTCATATCGACCCAGTAATGGTTCCGGCCCGATTTGACCCGGCATTCAGGGTCAATTCTGACCCGGGAGTTTTTTAGAGTGATATAGTGGAAGACATCACACTTGCAAACAGGATTGTGTCCATCACTACTTGACAAGTGCAATAAGATGATGTAGCGAGTCTGGAAATCCTCTCTGCAATTTGAACAACCAGGAGGTTCAGGGGGGTTTCTGTCCTATTTCTGGATTTAGACCTTTTCTATACACTTCAGAAAACTCGGCCAATTTTCTTTTCTCAAACTCTTATTTTTTGTGCTTCTCACTTTCAAACTGCTCATTTTCTATTCTCTGCTGTTTTCTCCCATATTGCCCGTAATCTCACCATTTGCAGTCACTCTATGCAATCGTGATTTTTGTTAATCTTTGCCAAGCTGCACCTTCACAAATACTTAACTGTATTAAATGAACATGAACGGGCCATTGGCCTGTCAAAGTGATTTAGTTCTTTATGTTTAATGTGACCTTACCTCATAAATTTGAGGTTTTTCCCCTTGTAACAATTTGTTTTTTTTGTTAAGGGAAAGAATGACATGTGTTATCACAAACAAACAGTTCATGAATGAATGCAATGGCTCATCCAAGAAAGAGAGGTGCCACAATAGACTGGGCAAGTCTCATGCATATTCAAACATTTTTTGGACCACTTTGGTCCCATATACATTGCTTTAATGCCTGAAGAAAACAAACTCCTGCATTTTAACAAGTCCAAAAGTTCAAATACGCATGAGACTTGCACAGTCTATTTGAGATGTGGGATTGCATTTCATCAACCTTTAGTTTTAAATTTATATTAATAGCATCTCTGAATTCATCTAGCTGTACTTGTTAGTGGAGCACCTAGCCCAGAGAAGATGACCTCATTTTCTTAATTCTCTTTTTTCCCACCTTTAGATAACCCCAATTCTTCGAAGAGACAAAAAGATGTGGCAATCTGTCGACACATGGGAGAAGGAATGTCAAGTTGCTAATAGCAACCGTGCAGTCGCCCAATCAACTTGGCCGTACAGAAAGTCCGGCGGAAACCGTCCCGCACATCAAGTCTCGTCCTTTACCCGAGCCAGAAGCACCGACCAACGTATGATTACGAGTCCATAGTCAATAAAATGCTGGGGAAAAAACTTGCAGTCAAACCCAAGTCTAAACTGGGTAAGGTAAAGTGTGCCGACCAATACGCCCAGACGGATCACATGTTTAAAGAGCCTACAAAGAAATACATGAATCAGTTTATACAGACGGAAGCATCGACCTGCAGGAGAATCCAGTCAAGTATGAACAAGGTCACACACACCGTCCTAGACACAGTTATAGGATCTTCCAATCTGCCTCTAGCAGAAGAGTCAAATACAGAAATAGATACATTAATATTGACAACCCCGTGGGTAGCGCTAAGGGAACCAGTGTCACTGCAATGTCTAGTGGTGAGACTGCTGGAAGCAGTGAAGCATCACATGGTGATCAGTATGGCCAGACGCACAGGGTGGATGCCACATACAACGAAACGTACCCCACCACACCCCTTGACGTACCCCATGACACACCCCGTGATGCAGTTCACCCTATAGATCCCATCGACGAAAGGAGTGGTCCATCCCGTATGCTGGAAAACAAACCGCCACAGAGCCCACCACATCTCAGTATAGAAAGAAATTGCCAAAGTTCCTGCAGTACAAACGCAAATATGATGTGCGAGTCACAGATTCAAATTTGCACATCAAGACGAGTGGAAGGTACCGCTGTAAAAGTGACCCCTTAATTCAGTCAGTATCCTATGAAATATGATTTTTGTTATCATGAAGTAACATTTATCCACTATGCCAACGAAGTAACATTTATCCCACTGTTTATTTTGATGAATTTGTACAAATTAACTTATTATTATTGTTATTATTATATTAATGGTGATCTGGCAACAGCTCTCTCTCTCTCGTTTAATATCAATGAGTATAAACTGCATTAGATGAAATAATTGGGGTATATTATTCAGCCTACTTTAAACATTATGGTGGCAGTTAGTCCAAAACTGCAGATGTAAAACTGCAGAACAAACAGACTAGGAAGGAACTGTTACCAGTAAACTTGCTGGTACAGTACACCCAACCATCTCTTATAGGAGGAGTGTTGGCTCGAAAAAGAACCGGGGGTTGCAGTCTTGACTTTTCAAATAGTATAATCTGCTCGTCTTCAGCAGAAGATGAGCAGAGTATACTGTCCGAAACGTGTGGTTACTTATCCACACCATGCTAAGCTTCATACATCACAAATAGCAGACTACACATTAACCAGTGCCCTGTCCATCAAGCACCACACGGAGCACCCTGATGAACAACAAACAATGACTTGCCGTGGCCGAGCGGTTAAGAGCACCGGACTCTATCTGGAGTTTCTGATTAGCAAGGGGGTCGTGGCACTTGTGTCCTTGAGCAAGATACTTTACCATTATTGCTTTGTCTTCGGAGGAGTGGTAGTGCATGCAAGAACCTACACCATTTATCGTGGAGGAGTAGGGGTTAACCCTGGTGTTTCTGGTTCACATAGTAGGCACCTTTTTCACAGGTTTCCTCAGGTTTGAGCTAAGTGATTAAGTTCATTTATGAGGCATCCTTGGTTTCATTACCAAATAAGGACCATTGACACCAACTGCAAGCAGAAATACAAATTGTTTACCTTAATAATGAAAGAAGAAGAAGCTTTTAGATTTCAAACCCATTACCTCATAACCACAAATCATATGTCTTGACCAGGGCCAATTTCACAGAGCTGCTTAAGTATTGAAAAAGTGGCTAAGCGCAATAATATCATGCTTACCAGAATAAGGTTACCAGCCAAATAACCACGTCACTTGTTCCATTTGTGACTGGTATTCCTGCTCATTTTTGCTGAGCAGAAACATTTTAAGCAGTATTTTCTGCTTAAGCAACTCTTTGAAATCGGACCCAGTGACCAAATTCATCGAGCTGCTCAAGCAGACAATAGTGTTATAAACACTTTTCTGCTGAGCAAAAAGTCGTGTGACATGGCATTTTGGCTGGTAACCTTGTTCTGGTAAAGCAAAATTGTTTTTTTGCAGGCAATTTGTGTGCCCACGCAGCTCTAGGAAATTTGGCTACGGGTTTGAGGCTAAACAAAGGAATACAGTTGCACTTTGATGCAAATTATGTCACGAAGTGCACCTTGGAAAAAGTAGAAATTAAAATGCATGAGTGTGAAATCTGTCGGCTTATAATTTAAGCTCAAGGTAAAATATTGATTATGCTGAAACATTGAACGACATGTAAGGGCTATGTGGTAACATTAAGCATTTTTTTTATAAAAACAACTACCTGATTTGACTGTTCATATTTAATAACACATGTATTTTTTTACTCTCAAATCTTATTCGTCAACTCACAATGAAAGAAATTAAAACAATTTCTTCTTATTTTATCTTTTCTTAAAGATACTAGGTCCGTTTTGTGGCCCGAACAGTTTAGATTTTAATGTGATATAGCGATTTTTTTTTTTTTTTTTTAAATTATGAGAAAGTTATAAGCTTTCATTTGATGTATTGTACGAAAAACCAATCCACCGATAGTAAGTGGCAGGCCTAGTTCATTGAACAATGTTGTCAAGATCCGGACATTGTTTCAAGTCCATCAGCCATGTACAAACGATGTTTAGCATTGTCCGTGATGGAATAATATGCAAAAGTCTTTGTGGGCTTTTCGTTTTGAAACAGCATCTGTTAAAAACATTTCAGAGACAAAAATTATTATACAAATTAATATATCAGACCATGCAACTCTGAAATATTTGCATGATGTACATAACAGAGCTGCCAACTCTACCCGATTCTGCAGAAAGTTCCCTGAAACTAAACCAATCTTTCCATGTTCTGATGAACACATTTGGAAATCTCCCTGATTATGGAAACTTTTCCCCAATTGAATTCTAAATATCTCCCTGATTGTTGAACAAAAATCAGTTTGCATCAGCTAGTTCCCTTTTTACAGTTATATTTCTATGAAAATGTATAAAGCGATTATTTTTTTTACCAATAGCCTATATCAATGATTGTATTTTACCCAAAAAGTTTACCAGAACTGCGTCAATATTAATATACAATATATTATTCCGCAATAATGTAAAAAGGTATGTTACACGCTTTTTGTGATCGAAACAAGAACAAAAGACAATATCTTTGAACGCTTATACAATACCGATACAAATTGCTCTGAGAAAATGATGCCGTCAGAAGTTCGGCCATGAGCGAAAACAAATGCCACCCAAATTACCGATCTCTCCTTTCAGAATGGCAAATCGATATTTAAACACCGCATAAACGTGCACAAAATCCCTGACTAAACAACACCCGTTACTCACTGATGAAATTTTGATGAAATTTTCACAGTTTGCTTGTTTATAGCCAAGAAAACGAGAGCATTATTAATGAAAATGCTTGTCCCATAGAAAAACAAGTATATTAATTAATTTACTCTTCCATAAACCGATGACTTACTTCTAGTTGAAGCTACATTTACATAATGTTTTAATATTCCAAAACAAGTAACGGATTGTTCGTTCTGTTAATTAAATTTCCTGTTACATGAAGTGTTTTACTTTCCTTGCAAATTTAAAGTTTTAGAGAAACTACTTTGATTTTTTCCCTATTTATTTATCCTTTTTTCTTTTATTTCCCCTTTTTGTGGGATGAGTACATTCATGGCTGGTGTCTTCAAGAAACCTGCTTTTCGAAAAAAAATTGAGGAAATCTGTGTCAGAGCTTCACTTGGGTATTTTGATTGATTTAGTTAAATCAAAATAAGTTCTGAAGGACACTTTGAGGTAATTAGAAAAATTTTCTTACCGTTATTTTGGTACTTTTAAAAAATACATCACTATCCAGTTTACAAAAGTAGATCACCGTGCTCACGGATTGAACATTTTTCATTTGCTTTTCTTTTGTCTCAGATCATACCGCAAGGTTCTATAGGTTTTATGAAGAAACAAAATCATAATTCCTTCAAACGGTTTTCAAGAAAAACATATCCAATTTACACGTACTCATATATTTAAAAGGAAATACATCCTTGTTTTGGGGAGGATTGAATTTATTTCTTCGTTAATTAATTATCTAGTTGTAACAGAATTGCGGAGAAAAAGCACAATTGTTTAATTTTAGTCTGACAGCTTACTGATTATGAAGTTCATACTGAAACCATTTTTTCTGTGAAATATTTCCCTCCGAAATGAAGACATTCGAGAAAACTGTATCTGAAAACCTTTAAAAAAAAACTGCAATCAGCTGATTTTGGTTGTTACAACCAAATTTAAGAACAATGTGTTGTACATGCTGAACATTGTGCATGGTTTTTCACTATTTTCTCCTGACTCACACAACGGAATCAGCCCAAATTTTTACAGGTTTTTTATTTCTGTGGTTTTGTGTGCCCCCCCCTTTCCCTTTTTCGCAGTTGATTTCTTTCCCCTGGGCGTTGACAGTATTTCACAGGGAAATACTTACCCGGAGGATTGGTTTTTTTCTTTCTTCAGTTTGAATCTAAACCCTGTTTTTGTCAATCACATTTAGTCAATCATATTACCTCTGTCTGTGTAAGCAGGAGATAAGATCATTAACCGTTTGTGTTTTCATTTCTTGTTTTTCAAGTAACATGCATATTTTCCCCCTTAAAGGTATTGTACACTTTTGGTAACGGCTCAAAATCAGTGTCCACATTTTGTGTGATTCAACATATGCATGAACAAACAAACCTGTGAAAGTTTGAGCTCAAATGATCATCGAGGCCACGGAAAATAGTGAGAAGAGACCTGATGTGTTTTTTTTTTTTCAAACATCCGAGTTTTTATCAGGCGTGATAAAAACTATTGTTTTACCAATTTCTCAGAAACGATAGCATTTTAGGCAGAAATATTTTAAGGAACCCTTTCTACCATTACTTACTTTAAATCATGTAAGTTATGTGTGAATCTGTGAACATTGTGTTTTTCGATTTTACCAATAGTGTACAGGGCCTTTAAAGGAACATTACAGAATTGGTTTTGCTAACAAAACAGTCGCTGGCAGTGTAAGCACTTTATTTAATCCACCATATACATAACTACTGACAAACCTGTAGAAGTTTGAGATCGATCGGCCATCTGGGTCACGAGAAAATAGTGAAAAACCGATTACACATTTGCATGAAATCATATGCTTCAACAAATGAATAAAACGCTCACTGAGCGATAAACTCCGATCGGAAAATTAGTTTATTCATTTCTCATCAAATATGGCATTTCAGACAGAAATATTTCCGGGGATGTTTTCTACTATATCATCATCATTAGACCGTGTAAGTTTTATGTAAATCTGTGATCAAAAAGTACATTTTAAAATTTTTTTTTCTTACCAATTCTGTAATGTTCCTTTAAGATGCAATCTATTAAAAAAATATTTTCTCGAAGACGACTTTATTTCAACGGTCATATTATTTTCTTTGGAAATGTGTGTATAACGAGTAGAACTTTAAATGAATACTAAACATCCGCGTACATAAAAGACGGAAGAGCGGACACTTTAAAAAATAGAAAGTGAACCTTTTAGACCGAAGATCGTCAATTTGTTTGATAAAAACTTATTTATGCCTCGTCGTTTATAGATGAAGTTGAGTTCAACGATCCCACTCGTACGATGTTGTATTTGTGTAGGTGTCATACAGTCAATGACTTTGATAATACACAGGGGAGGGGAAACCCACGAGTGTGATGGCTTTTACGGGTCTCATGGAATCAAATGCAATCAATTTTTATTTTATTATATACCGGATAAAACGGCTTGCAAGATTCACGATCGCAATCAACAAACGCAATCTGTTACTTTGTTGGGTTGTCGTGCGTCTGTGTAAGGGATTTTCCAGATTGTGTCACGGGATACGGCACTTTTATTGTGCCCCCCCCCCCCTAATGTGGCGGCAACACGGTACTACTGAAATATTAAAATGAAGGATTCGGACAATTTGGTAAGTTCATGACGAGCTATGGTGTGCGTGGGGTGTCAATTGCATTGTAGCGGTAGTGTATATTTACACTTTGTCTTCTCGGCACGCCTAATTTTTTGTGAATTTGGTCATAGGTTAGTTTCGTTTAAGTCTCCTGAAAACGGCTTGAATTAAGCCTAACTTTTAGTGAATAATTTTGGCCATACTCATAGGTAGTTAGTTTGGAATAAGTCTCCTGAAAACGGCTGGGATTAAGCCAAATTTTTAGTGAATTGGTCATAGGTTAGTTTGGAATAGGTCTCATGAAAACGGCTGGGTTTAATGCCCATGTCTACGACCAATAAATCAAACCCTACCTTTCCAAGCTTCCGTAGGTTAGTAGACATTGTTGCCTCTCCCCGTTTAAAAAAGAAGAGCCTGCCCTGGATGGACCCTCTCTTTCTTGGAAGCCATTTTTTGGTCGACGCCCACCGTGTTTGTTTTTTTATGAGATGACTGATGATCGTATCCTTTTCTTTGCACAAGGACAGATGGGTGGCAGTTTGCCCGTGGTTTTGCCTTACCTGCATCTCGCAGATTTTGATTCAATAAAAGTGAACTTCTCCCTGTTGGGCATCGGGCGGTAATTAGCTGCGCGTGCTGGGGAGCCAAGGCACACAGTAGAACAGCACATGCCCTCTGCATGGTTTCATGAAGCACAATTTTCTATACGACTTTTTTATGTCTGGATCGAGTCAGATGATATTTTGGTGGGATGGAACTTTTTTGAAGTAATATCTGAACTTTTTTGATGTAATATCTGATTTTGACACACGTTTGATTCTAAACAGAGGGTGCATGTAATAGTGCAGGTTTTCACGACCAACTTCAACAGTAATATGGAGTAACTCAATTTTAACAGTTTATAGCAGTCACTGGTCGAATAAGATAATTCAAACTCATTGGGTCGAAGAGACCATTTTCTTAAAAGCCAGCAGCAAACTAGTCAACCATTCAACCATTGTATAAATAGGTAGTCCTAGTATAACTCAACTGAAGAATGGGTGAAAAATGTAGTCTTGAATGCCTGTAAATGAAGTGAAATGGCTAAACGAATCTGAGTGATGAAAACAACGAAATCATGTGTGCACGAAAACGAAATTGAGTTCAATATAGTATAGCTAAAAAAAGAAGCACTAGTTTGATCGAATTGGGGGGGAAAGGCGGGAATTTTAATGCGTTTTAAATAAATTGAATTATTTTTTCTGCTGATATTGTCTGGGGAAAACCTGTATTTTGAAGTGTTGTGAGAACAGTTCAGACTCTTTGCTCTATCTTCACCATTGCATCCTCTTTAAAGGAAGGGTATACTTTAATTTTTTGTAGTTACTCCAAAAACTAATGGCCGTAAAATTATACTTGGTATAAGAAGCACTGCAGCTGTTGATAATGTATAATAACATGTTAGAAACGATTCCCTTCTCAGGAATGTGGTTTTAGAGAGAGGATTCAAAAACATTTCAGTCTGAGAAGATTCTGCATGAAATGTTTCTCAGTTGTATATTCCAATTACGGAATATTCTTCCTGCGTGGGAATAACTGCTCCATAAACGCTACCACCTTTTGAAATGAAATTTACACAGGTTACTTTTATTGTATTGTCTACATAAGATTAAACAATCCAACGATTCCAAAAACTAAAGGTATAACTCTACCTTTAAAGATGGTCACCATCAATGATTTATTTGATCTTCGTCTTTTAAAAGTGAAATATACCGATCAAAATACAACCACTCATATACTCATGTGGACCCATAAGTATTGAATATCTCCTGACAATTTGAAAATAAGATACAGTATAAAGTTAGCAGCCATTGCTACATTATTATTTACTAATATGTTGTTAAAGGAACATTACAGAATGGTTTTTGCTAATGAAACAGTTGCTGGCAGTGTAAGCACTTTATGTAATCCACCGTATACATAAACTGACAAACCTGTAGAAGTTTGAGATCGATCGGCCATCGGGGTCACGAGAAAATAGTGAAAAACCGATTACACATTTGCATGAAATCATATAGATTCAATAAATGAATAAAACGCTCACTGAGCGATAAACTCCAATCGGAAAATTAGTTTATTCATTTCTCATCAAATATGGCATTTCAGACAGAAATATTTCAAGGGATGTTTTCTATTATCATCATCATTAGACCGTGTAAGTTTTGTGTAAATCTGTGATCAAAAAGTATTTTTTACAAGTTTTTTTTCTTACCAATTCTGTAATGTTCCTTTAAAGGTAGGGTCAAACAATGTGTGTAATTTCTATGCCGAAAGCCTGCTCGTTATAAAGTTGCATGGGAGTATAGCATCCTGCGAAATAAATCGATGTAAGAATGTCGACAAGTTTGAAACTCCACACGTGATTAAAAATGTCCGTGGTGACCGTTTGTGAATGCTGTGGCCAGAGATGCGGCTGGTACCCGCTGTCACCTTGTTTTAAAACGTGGATGGATTCGACGTTCTTTGTGGAAATACCTCGACAGGTTTTTTTTCTCAGCAAGTAGACACTATATTCAGCTGAAACTTTCACGTGTGAGTTTTATTGTATTTTTTCTTTATAATTTTGTCTATAAATCAGAATTGCAAAACCCATCTATGACCCTACCTTTAACTGACGTGAACAATTTCTACTCATTTCATTTTCTTAACTTGATCAATACTTTTGCATGCTTGTAGAAAATTTGTCGGTATGGACTTTATTTGTGAAAGTTTTCATCACCAAACAGCCGTTGACGACCGCATTATTCTACACCATGCAGAGATGACATGTTGAATGTCTTGATATCCTGCCGTGCTTTTGAAGAATGTTCGACAAAAGACAAAGAGAATGAGCGCATTATTAACTGTCTTACAATTGCGCATTGTGAATCGCCATGGGCCGTCACACCTTGCTATACTTTATTGTGATGTTCAATGTTTATGACGGACACAGGCCTAGCCTTGCTACACCATTTTTGATTTCATTATTTTTGGATGAACTAGGCCGATAATATTTTATGTACCCCGAGCTGTTTGCTGTTTTACTTTTTATTGGCTGAACTGTGAACATGCATACAGTGCAACTATTTAAAGTCACTGAGCACCCCACAATATTTTTACTGTCTTTTTAATGTTCTAGTTTATTCATGGAGTCAAAGGCAACGGGCGGCAACCCCCCCCCCCCAGCTCCCACGCGCCATCCCCACCACAACCACAATGATGATACCAACCATGATGCAGTCATCTGGATGTCTCCCGTCTCAAATTAATGTTATCGAAGTATGTGGCAAATGAAAAAACTCCGGCCCTATTTATTTGTGATTCTGCATCGTGACCGTCGCCATATATAAGAACAAGAATTCTAACACTGGTTTTTATTAATCATTGTGGTGCTATAGGTTCTATAATGCTTCCATGTTTATATTATACTATAGCCTTGTCCACAAGACGTACCTTCAGGATACTTCCTTTATATGATCATAACAATGATAAGATATCATAGTTCAATAATGTCTGTTCTATAGTTCAATCTGAGTATGGTGGCATGTGATCTGGATGTCCAACATGCAAGCTTTATCTTTTCAGGGGTTTCCAGGATACAGTCAGGATTATCCTAACCCTAAAGGTGACAAAGAGTGCATTTATAGATCACGAACAAAAGGATATCCTCATTTTACAAAAAATCGAGAAAGACTCTGCTAGGGTCAAACGTCAGGCCACTAACTATTTTTTGTGTGTGCAAAAATACCCGTTACACTTGTACTCCCCCCCGGAATAAATAGTCAAGATTTGGAAAATTAGTGATTTCTGCATTCGTGTGTTCCCCCCCCCCACACTGTCCCTGCCCCTTGTCCCTCAACGTTGATTCTTTGACAATCTGTCATTCTGAATTAACGACCCTTTTCAAGGTCAGTCCTCGCATTGTAAGATTAGCATCATTTTAAGTTGATCTTTCCTGGATTAAAAGGTATGATACAGAATTGCAAGAATACTGTTTAGTTTTAGTCTGAAAGTTTACTGATTATGAAGTTCAATTGAACCATTTTCCCCCAAAATGTTTCCAGTAGAGATGAAGTCATATTTGAGAAAAATACCTGAAAACACTAAACAAAAAAAGCAACAGCTGATTTCGGTTGTTGACCAAAATTAAGGACAATGTATTTACATGCTGACAATTATTGTTTTTTTCACTATTTTCTCCTGACTCAAACAACGGATTAAGCCAACATTTTCACAGGTTTGTTATTTCTTATATTTTATGGTTGATCACACAAAATATGAACATTGTCAGCGACTATTTTATCAGCTCCAATCCTGTACAATGCCCTTAGAATGCAATTCTGTCACGTCAATTTGACATACCAATGCTGATCGATGATAATATACATGCAGACGGACTCTTTTCTAAGTTAATAATCTCGATTCTTTCTGGGTCACTTTGACTTCAAGAGCAGCTCAGCATCTCGCGTGTGCCTCGCGCACAAAACCCCCGTTATTTCGATGCCGTCGGCGGGAATCCCGTTTTAAGACGCCCCACGAACTGTAAAAGATGAGTCAGACTTGTGAGGTAGACCGCGGTCGTGTCGACGTGGAAGAGATGACGGGGTTTATCCATTCAGCCAAGAGGAAATTATTGGCTCGTCACAACCTTAAAGACGGGCAGTGGTTATACGGCAGTCCACTGGTTCGGCAGTCATCACTGTGGACATCTTTCAAAACCATCAATTATAGGATTTATCAATTTTGTTTTTTCAAGAAATCTCGGAATGGTCTGTCATCAGTTTAATGATACAATCCAAGTACATTGCAAGATCATACCGATAACCACTGGCGATGATGATGTTTGAAGGCAATAGTCCCAAGGCAATTTAGGTTCGCGTAAAATCCACGTTAATTTTGATGAAACAGAAATACAAGAAGTCCATTTCAAAGTAAAGATGTGGTCATACGGTGGATACTATAGTATGACCATGGAGGTAGACCATCCTCCATGGTATGGCCACACTTAAAGTACAATACCGGTGAGATTATTCATTGAAATGTGAAAATATAAATTATATACAGAAAAGATCTCTAGAGTTGGTCAAGGAAAGAACACTACCGCTCTTTAACAAATCCAGAGGATAGTGTTTATAGTCATTTGTGCTTCCCGAGTGATTCCTCGCTAAACGAGTTTTATATTCTGAAACGACTATCTGTGGACTGTGGTGTTTTAAAAAACAAAAAGGTATCGGGGAATGGATTTTCGTTTTAATGGGAGTAGGGCCCTCGGAGACACCTGGAATAGTCGGCCGTATGATCATAAAACCATCCCACTGTGACTTATTCAATAAACATTTAAAGAGGCGCTCCAAGGTCGAATTGAGGTTTGAACTGCACTCATTTCCCAATAGATAGAGAGTCCTCATGAGAGTGGAGAAAGAAGTACAAGTCTCTAACCTGACATTAAAATGGTGTCAAATGTCATTTTATTTGATACTTTTTTCAGAGCGAAATTTGAAGCACGACGTCATCGGACATCAGAAATAAACGGGGAGGTGCATTCCAAAGAGGACTTTCTGCGCCAGTCAAAACGTCAGACTCGATGCCGCTTCAATTGAATACTTATCCAAAAATAAACTGAAAATTCTCTGTACAAAAATGTAAAGACCATGTGTTTGGAATGCGACGTCATCGAACGTTCTTAGATTTTGACCAAAATTGCACTTGAAAGGTATCGAAATCAGTGGCATTTTACACCATTTTAAGGTGAGGTTAGAGACTTGTAATTTTGTCCCCATTTTCATAAAGACTCTATTCTATTGGAAAATGAGTAGATTACAAAAAAAAATGAGTTTGACCTTGGGGCTCCTCTTTAACAGAATAGCATTTTTCCAAAGAATGATTCAGTAATCAACAATGAGGCAGCACGTTCGTTGTTTCCCATCAACGGTACGTCGGTCTAGACCTCAAGTCCCATTCGTCTTACCAGCTATATCCGAATTACACCAAAAAGCCTCAGTTTGACCAAAAAAAAACCCTCCTAGCCATGTTTTTTTGTTTGTTTAAAGAATATTTTACATCAGACTCTTAAAAAAAGCTGACACTGATGCACACTGGGGAGTCGGCGAGCTCGGTGATGACTAGATAAATAAAGGAGAATAATTTAATGCGGGATAGAATCTTTGCGGACATGTTTGACTCGCTGACGCCGTTTGGTCTAAGGTTTACTCCCACGATATGCTCAGAGACAAGACGTTTTTGAGAGCTTGCCGAATGGCTACGTCAACAAGGGACGAGATTTTCACGGCAATCTTTCGGGCTGCGATGCTGAAGACGCCGTCTCCTCGAGTCTACGGGTTTGGAACAAACCTCCAGGCCCTATCTATGGCTTGCAGCACGTAGCAATTGAACTTTCAGAGAGACAATTTGTGGTCATTATTGCGGTAATATCGAATGAAACCGGTGCGAACTTATCGATTTGCAAACTTTGGTGACTGATGGCTCCGAGTTGCCTTACCTTATTGTAGTACTAACTTCTTTGTCATTCAATATTGGGTATCATTATTAGATTGTGATCTGTACGACATTCTAAATGCGCCAAACACTCACTCATTAACAACGAGATTGTATCGCCAAATTAACGTATTTTATGGAATAAGTCGACTTGTCTCGATAATCTCGCCAAAACGACTTATATTTCAATCAGTTATGAAATCATAGTCGACTTGTCCTTATAAATTCTCACCAGGACGAGTTATCGAACCCGATAAGTCGACTTTGTCATACTATTATTTCACCAAGACGATTTATTTAACCTAGGAGGTCGACTCGTCGTGATAAATTGATCTCGCCAAGACGATGGAAACAAGTTGCCACCATCAGTTTCAGTATAGTCGTCTCGGCGAGATCTGAGCTGACTAATCAGTTGGTTTCAGTCGTCTTGACAAGACTAGTGAGGACAAGTTCGACATCTTAGTTTTCAGTCAGTCGGCTTGGTGAGACAAACTATCTGGATAAATTGGTACCTCAATTTCAGAGCTCCTTATAGGTCTGGAAATGTGGTTGACATATTATACCCTTACCAGTTCACTGCGCATTGATGGTTAAACCAAACAAAAGTGCTTCGAGCTCTTTTAAAGGCCCTGTACACTATTGGTAAGATCAAAAAACACAATGTTCACAGATTCACACATAACTTACATGATTTAAAGTAAGTAATGGTAGAAAGGGTTCCTTAAAATATTTCTGCCTAAAATGCTATCGTTTCTGAGAAACGAGTAAAACAATAGTAATTATCGCGCGCAATAATTTGAAAAAACAGAAAACACATAAGGTCTCTTTTCACTATTTTCTCGTGACCTCGATGACCAATTGAGCTCAAACTTTCACAGGTTTGTTTGTTTATGCATATGTTTAACCACACAAAATGTGGAGACTGGTTTTGAGCTGTTACCAAAAGTGTACAATACCTTGTCACATAGGGCAACTTTTAGTACAGGCAACTTGGAGGCAATCCACGGATTGCATGCAAGAGAAACATTTAGGTAGTACAGCATACTGTTTACTGACAGTATCGTACTGCCCCCAAGACAATTCATTATTGTGAAGATGACAGTGTGATTTTGCCTGGAACTGGTTGCCTGTAAATTGCCCGTGTGAGATGGCCTTTGTAGTATACGCACACTCGGGTCATCTCTCTTGCCGGTTTGGTTCCGGCTTATAGGCGCCATTCTTCTGTTTGAAGCCCCGCCAAAAAAAGACCGTGCAAGCCTCGCACATATCGAAAACGAGAAAACAACTTATAAACCCTTCCCATGAAATATTTAAATTGAACATCGCGCGTGCGCACTCTCCCTACTGGGCCCAATTTCATAGAGCTGCTAAGCACAACAATTTGCTTAGCATGAAATTTCTTCATTGATAAAAACAGGATTACCAACCAAATTTCCACGTGATTTTCAGGATAAGCAAACAACAGCTGAATACCAGTAACAAGCAATATGCAACACATGGGAATTTGGTTGGTAACCCTGTTTTTATCAAGAAAGAAATTTCATGCTAAGCAAATTTTTGTGCTTAGCAGCTCTATGAAATTGGGCCCTGGTTGGCAAAATAAGTGAACATCGCGCCTTTTCGTATGGGACTGATGACGCATACGCGTTTGTGCGTCTGCCTAGTGCACAACTCTATGGAGTTTGCCAACTCTATGGAGTTTGCGTAGGGTCTGTACGCATGCGCGAATGTAATTAGCATATTTCATGGGAAAAGTCCATTCATTGGAACTCAGTAAGGGCGCTGTTGGAGCCTCTGACGTCATTTAATTTGTGAATGTGCAAAGCGCAGGGGATCTATACAAAATGGCCTTTTTGCACAAGTCAACATATGGACATCGTCTTCACATTGATACGAAAACTTCCAAGTTAAAAACCAACTCACGACTGCCTTCTCTAAGAAAAAGGTTCCATGCTATACTTCATTTCCTCCTCTTAATAGAAAAATTTACATATTTTTTTCTTCTTCGTTCTTCTTCATCTTCGGTCTCACAAGAATAAGATTCTGCATCAGGTCGATTTATTGAGCACGTCAACGAAATGTGCTTGTCCCTCGTTCGGGGATGAGCGTGACGGGCGGACATGCTAACTGTAATGCCCCCGGACGCCACATTGTCTGTGTCGACGAGAAGCCAGAGATTTGGCCTGTGTGGTACAGGTGTTAGTTAGCATGATTGCCCACCGGGAATACAGCGAGAGGAAAGCCTCCCCAGCCGTGGAGGAAGAGAAGAAAAAAACCCAGTGCGGCAACAGGAAAAAAAGAAAGACAGAATAGAGGAACGTGAAAATGCTGTGCCAGCCGCTCGGGCAGTTGTGCACTTTGAGTAACCGTAGACTCACAGGCAGCAAGTATTTCGATAATTCGATACGGTGCGAGCTCAAAAGGCAACCCCAAAGCGAGTAAATCGAACACAGTGCAATGGATTGTTACACTGCTTGCGTGCACGACCATCCCGATGGCTTATTCAATGTATAATTATTTTAAAACGCAACTGCTATCACTGAATCTGATACAAGTTTCTATGTATGTTCTTAGTGGCGGACAATAGTGGTAAGGAAGTGCGGAAACTGTTTTGTGTCGGGCGACAAAACTCACTTTTCTTTGCAGTTTTTCCCGTGATGAGGGAGGTCGACTTGACGTTAGAGGTAGCAATATACCTTATGCATTGGCGTATTAAACTCAAACCGCAATCTTATGGGTAAACCAATGGAAACGCACAGATTTGTTCGTGCGGCGCACATGATTGGCCAATGAACATTTTCCCTTTTGAACTCTCGGCGAAGGCGCCCGCTACTCAAATTGACGTCATATTGTGTATTTCGCTCGTCCCCAGCGCCTTGCCTTAAAACCAAAGGCGCTGGGATGGGCAAACGTACAGTTAACGTTAATGCTCAGTCCCATGCTCAGTCCCATCATGCATCACACTCACACTGCAAGCACTGCACGCATGACGTACTTCCTGAACAAGAATCTGTGCAAGCTGATTAGCCCATCCCAGCGGTCCTGGATAGGCCGCTGGGGGCCGAGCGAAATTGTGTATTAGGTATATACTGTTCTACTGCTTCTGTGTCGTACAGTTACTAGTGAACAAGGCATCCGACAACTCTGAGCCCAGCGATTTGCCTCAGCGTGACATTGATATAAGAACTCCTTTCCATGGCGTGACTGCTCTCAAAACCTTCCCGGTCACAATTATAACCCATCGATTCAGAGTCTCATTGGGACCTGACCCATTTCTGGCTCAGGCTAACCCGGAAACTGGTTAACAAGTGGGATTTCAACTGTGATGTTTGGCCCAATCTGGGTCATTTTGACACAGACTCAGGGGGACACACTGACCCAGAACTGGGTCAGTCCCAACTGGACCTGGAATCTGCGGGAGTTTTTTTTAAGAGTGTAAGACCCATTTCGAAACCACGACTTCGGCTTCGGTTCTAGATCCGGCTCAGACTTCGCTCGCCTGTTTGAATTGAAGCCCCATACAGAATTCACACGACGTTTTAAAAGTAACGGATCCTAAACAAATCCGGAGCCGAAAATGAAAGCCATGGTTTCGAAAGGGCCTTCAATCAAAATGATGTTTAGCCTTGAATACTGGGAGCTAATTCTTGTGTCGAAATACTGTCCAGGGTAGATGGGTCCTTTTTCCTGTTGGTAATTAGTGTTACGTAATAACTACACTGTGAAACCACGCCCGCTTCACGCAAACTGGCTCCACCTCGATTGCATTGAACTGTTTTGTATTTGCTGATTTGATGTAAGAACAAACTAATTTTCTGACTTGCTCTTCATTACACGATGTCTTGCATCTTATTAGATATATCGGTTTCTGTTGTAAGAAATTTCTTTGAACGATGGAATGTGCTTTTTCTTTTGTTCTCGTTGAAAGAAAAACCCGCACAGAAACGTATGCCAGCTATGGAGCCAGTGGAGCGAAACCCATGCGCATGCGCAGCGGATGCGCGCGCGCGTTTGAGGTACTCAGCAGCTGGCGTGATTTGTTGACCTTTGCGAAAAACAGTAGTACAAGGTCCGACATACATCCCTACATTTACTTATGGTATATGTTTTTATTTTCTTCTCATTTATTACTTCAAAACAAAATTGCCGTTTTTTATGGCAAATCAAATCTGAAATCAGATTAACAGAGGCAGAAAATCATGCCCGTAGCAGGATTCTTGCAAAAAGCTTAACTGTTTGGAAAATCGTGGACGTCATTATCAATCATAACTACACAAGATATTGTTTAACTTCAATGGAAGGGCAAAGTCACGTTAAAGGTCAGAACTGTTTATGGGTAACTCGTTTTTTAAAATATATATTTCTTTATTGTTGGGTGTTTGTTGGTTTTCTGTTTTTTTTGCTTTGCAAATCAGTTTAAAAGGTCAGAACTGTTTTAGGGTAATTCGTTTTGTTATATATATTTCTTTATTGTTGGGTGTTCTTGGTTTTCTTTTTTTTGCTTTGCAAATCAGTAAAAGGTCAGAACTGTTTTATGGGTAATTCGTTTTTTATATATATATATTTCATTATTGTTGGGGTGTTTGTTGGTTTTCTGTTTTTTTGCTTGCCAAATCAGTAAAAGGTCAGAACTGTTTTATGGGTAATTCGTTTTTTTATATATTTCTTTATTGTTGGTTTTCTGTTTTTTTGCTTTGCCAAATCAGTTTGCCCAGCAAGTGCCTGACACCATAGCTGAACTACATAAGGGCCCAACATGTCTTGGGCTTGTATTGAGGCGAAATTGTCCACAACAACAGAATTTTCGAATCTATTCCGAAAAATCATCATGAATAAAATCCTTTTTTTTTTTTACGGCTATTATTATTTTATTATTATTTATTTGGAAATCTCACATAAAAAAATACAACATTACAAGTACATACAATATGGATACAACTCTAAAAACATTAAACATTAAAAAGGAGTCCATCAAGAATAATGACATTATGACATTCCTTGCATTTAGATACGAGATAAACCATCTGCAGATTTCATCTAATGAGATTGTGGGCCAGAGAGAGAGAGAATACTGGTACAAGATCACGACCTGATCCGCACCCGATCACGATATACACACAACTTGAAGGCCATTTGGCGCTCAGTCACGAACGCACGAGGTCTATAATATGGCTCGTTACATTCAAAATGACAAGATATAGTTGGTGCTTTGGCGAAAATATTTCCAGTTCAACAGGTAATCACTCCTTGATGACCATTTTTATAGAAAGTTTGGTAGGAAGGGCTGCTATTAAACTTGTGAATGTTTTGTTTTGGTTCATAAACAAAGGCAAAACCATAATTAAATTGCTGAGAAAGCTGTTAGACAAAAAATAAAAAATGTTTAGCGTCCTGCCTTTTTCTGAAAAAAGGAAGGAGGATTTTTTTTTTTTAATGGCCGCCTGACACATTTTTTCAAGACAACCGGTCGTACTTTTTTTCAAGATGGTTGCCAGCTGTTTTTTCTGTGTGTTTTTTCGATGTGCTAAAGTCTAACAATACAAACATATTTAATTTGAAAATTAATTTTTTTCGTCGGTGTTAAAATCCCCCCCCAAAAAATAACAATAAAAAGAGGCGGCCTCTAAAAAGGAAGCGGGCGGGAACGCTAAGTACGTTTATTTTATTTTATTTTATTTTGCCTAACAGGTCATTCCTTCTGAAATTCCTGATGTTTCATTATGTAAATTCATGCAAATAATATTCAAGGTTTTACGTCAGACACGTGTTGACCTACACTGTGTTGAGAATTTCCCTTTTTAATTCGATCGTCGGGAATTTTCCTTCCAAAAAGGAATTTTCATAATAAAAATGACCACCATTATGAAATTTAATACATTAGCCGGATCGTGTGAAATGAGAGGTCCACGCTGTTGGGAGAGGGATTTGTGCATGATAAAACGCTAAAAGCAGCCCGCCTAAATTTAACCCACTCGTTCAGTGTTGTCTTTAAAAATTAGTTGTGGATTCATTTAATATCGGGGGAAAAGTCCCTCGGGGTCCGATCGCAGCTTTGACACGATCTTAAACAAGACGGCGCGGTCATTGCTCGCAGCACGTATATAAGTACAATTAAAAGGAGACACCACGATATACGGCTGTTTCAGGTGTCCTTTTGTGGCAGAGAGAAATAACGCAACGGCCATTGATGAGGCGTCACGAAGGGTGAACATGGGTTTTTAGAATGGAGGGTCTGGGTGGTGGGACACTGGCCCTTTTCGAATCCACGGCTTCGGCTCCGGATTGGGCTTCAGGCCCAGTTTTCTTGTCGGAAACCCTGACTGCAAAGCATGCGTAAGTTAAAATAATTGAGGGAGCCTATGCTAGCCTGAGCCGATTTTGGAGCCGAAGCCGTGAATTCGAAAAGGGCCTATGTTCGATATAGGGCAGAGGTCCCCCATGTCCCCATGCTTTAACACACTATTTTCCTCCTTGTACAGAAGTACCCACCCCCTAAAATCCTCTAAAGAATTCCCGAGATTCCACGCGCACCATGAAGACACAATAGGGGGGGGGGTACACCAGCAGGACCAGCAGGTGCGCTGTAGCGAGAGGCACGTGGGGTGTATTGTTGTCTTTTGTTTGTTTTGTCTTTTTTTATAGGGGGAGGTAATTCCCCATGTTCTTCTTCCGGCACTTGAAGCCATTTCAGAATGTTTTTTATTTTGTCAAGGGTCATACTAATGTAACAGAACAAAGATAACAGATAAAGTTTTAAATGCCATCTTTAAATGGTGTGGTTGAGAGATGTTTGACGTCACTCTTTAGTCATTCAGCGGATTAACTCGTCAACCGATAGGTAATGCATGGTTTACTCCGATGAATAATTATGTTACGAGTCTAATTGATTAAAATGAATCAAACATATCAAATTGATAATTAGATTTCTAGCACCGTCACTGGCTCTGTATAAATACGGTAGTTATTCGGTCGAGTCATGATCATATAATTTATATGCAAAACATATTGCTGTTCATCTCAAATGACAGCATCAATTATTTTTAGAATGAGCTCATTTCGTAAATTTACAAAATTTGTAGGGGAAAAAACCCTTACAATGAATTGCCAAACAATAAATTGAATTCCCCTACAAATTAGATTAGTAACTTGACCAGGATTTTGGAAGTACTGTCAACAAACAGCCGTCTGGGCGGCATTTTACGTCCACTGCATTTTTTTTTCCTCGCATAAAATTGTCTTTTCCGTAAAGTGAGCATGTGTTGCAACATTATCCGAACCGTCCAGCGCGCCGATAACCCCGTACAGAGCACGTCCTGTTGCCATTGAGAAGGGCCTGGCGCCTCCTGTCCAAACAGCCTGTGTCCTGTGTGAGAAAGAGTCGACGAAACAAGAATTTTGACCATTGAGGAAACGATGAAACAGGATCTTCATACCTGGCCGAGTGGCTTTTAGGGGAGAAATAATCGAGTCTTATGATGCAACTAAAAATTTGTCGGGCCCATGCCTCTGTCGGCTGATAGATTTCTGGCGGGAGGCGTGATTGAGAGGGACGGGTTGAATGACCACGCTGAGATGGCTTGATAGACTGTGACCGCTATCTATAGATGGTCAAGTTTCTATGCGCGAAGCCTCACCACGGAAGTTTTGCATAATTATTACGCTGATTTGTGCTGTCCACTTCATTACCACTGGCGTAAGAATAACATTGTAAAACTAATCTGACACAAGTTTATTTTCTTTGCTGCTTGGAGTTCCACTTTAATAAAGTTGCACTTTATAGGCAAGCGGGGGTGGGGGGGGGGGGGGGGGGGTAACCTACCCCAGTCCCAAAGCAGTGGGCAACTCACCCAGAGTTTCCATTCAGTTTTCAATACTCACCTTTAAAACCCAGTAGGTAAAAAAAAATCACTAATGAGGTAATCACGTTTAAAGATGCTAGGTTTGATTTTTAGCAGGTTTACCAAAAATGTTTAGATTTTAATTTTAAATAGCAATTTTTAATAGATTCCAGAAAGTTATAAGCTTCCTTTTAAGGCACCGCACGAAAATATCAAACCAATAATATTAACTAGTAGTTAATTAAAAACTAGAAATTAATTATTGCGGGGACCCCGGCATTGTCGTACGTCCATCGTCAGCCATGTACGGGATACAACCTATTTTATTTTGTGCAGTGTCCGGTGCGAAAGGCACGTTTTTGCAGTTTGAATCAGCATCAGCTGCCAAAAGCCACTCAGCCAGAGAAAAAAATAAAATGTCAGGGGCTGTGTGCACGTTATTTCCTAATTTCGGTGATTTATTTATTTACAGAAACTGTTTTTTCAGCGGTTATGGGGCGCCGTTTCTATTGTCAATTAACTTGATTGCTTAGCGTATTTGGGCATATTTTTTTTACCATGGTTTATAACAACTGTATGTAAACCATGACAGAACCATATATAGAAGGTGTTGTCAAGATTGTTTTATGGTTCAAATACCAATAACGTAATGTCTTGTGATTTAAAAATATTATTTGTAAACCATTAACATACAATCAATATTTATAAATCATGGTTTATAAACCGTGAAAAATTTAATCATAATAAAACATGTTTTATAACCATGAAAATTGCAGCACCATAAAACATGGTTTATAAATCATGAAAATTGAAGCATGGTTTATAATCATTGTTTATAAACCATGATTTATAAATGTTGGTTGTATATGTTCATGGTGAACACACAATATTTAAAGGAACATTACAGAATTGGTTTTTGCCGATTACACATTTGCATGAAATCATATAGATTCAACAAATGAATAAAACGCTCACTGAGCGATAAACTCCAATCGGAAAATGAGTTTATTCATTTCCCATGACAGAAATATTTCAAGGGATGTTTTCTACTATCATCATCAGTAGACCGTGTAAGTTTTATGTAAATCTGTGATAAAAAAGTGTATTTTACAAAAGAAATTCTTACCAATTCTGTAATGTTCCTTTAAAAAGCACAACACATTACGTTAAGTCTGGTATGTAAAACCATTGAGGTAAAACATAACGATACTTTTGACAACACTTGGTTCACATCTAATTTGTTGAAAATTGGCGCCCCATAGATTTCCAGCGAAATAAGTTTCGGAATTATAAGCTGTCAGAATAATCATCAATCATCCTACATAATTTGTTCACCATTCGCAAATATTTTGACCTCTCCAAAAGCCCAAATTTTGTCCGAAATTTGACCGAAGAGTGCAGCGCGCCAGTCACCTATACCGACTATACGCCACTCTTATTATGAACTAATCACAAAATGATGATGTGGAGTTTTAATATTAGACTCGCATCTCTCTAGCTCTCTGATGACAGCAGCACTACACACTACATGTATACTACTCGACTCTGTGTCGTGTACACGCGCCGTCGTGCCCATCCAAATATGAATATTAATGTTGTTGGATGGCGTCACGGATGTTTTGACCAATAGTTGATGATGTAAGTGACCTAACTTTATTGACTAACTTACAGCTGATCGACCCCGTGTTTAGGTCGTATGCATCGCACACACTCAACACGCGCGTAGCATATAGCACAGCTAGTGTGTGCATGTAATAAGGTGGCTATTGGTACGGTGTAGCGAATGGACGGCGGAGGTACAACAACGTACTTCAATCTCGTCATGAAAAGGGGGTATTTTTGTCGGAATTTCTCTTCCTGAGCTGACCAGTGGGAGACTAGAAGCACACCACAGTTCGGTGCCAAGTTGTCTGTTCCTCTCTTAAGGCATGACTATTCAAACGAATACTATCTGCATGCCCACTTTAGAAAGTTTTTAAGTTGCCCTAGTAAAATATCTTGGAGGTCTCGTCTGCGTTTAGGGCACAATATTTCTCCTGGTTGACATGGTAGAGTAACCACAATCAACACAGTACACTGTAAATAGAAGCCTTATCTACAGAATTTAAAGGGACGTTCATGTACAGCAACCATTCACCTCAGACGTCAAACTGCAACGTGTTTTTCTTTGCCTGCCACATTTCGACTCGCATTGAAACCGGACATGTTGAGATTCCTGACGCAAAAGCTTCGAGCACAGTCACTAAATGAAGTGCAACCATATGAACCAAAGGTAAAGCTATAATAATTGTTTTAGTTGAATTCCGTTATTGTTAGTACAAAATAGTATTTATAAGTATAGGCAATGTTTTGTATGCATGTGTTTATTTGTGTTAAATATGTTATTTTGTTCTTATTATTTTTTTTAATTGGCAAACTCTCAAAAGGCAAAATTTACAATATTTATTAAATTAGAATAATAACAACCATTTTGCATTTATTTATTTAGCTGCTTTTCAAACAAGTGACAAAGTCTCATCTGTATTTTTTAGTTTCCCTGTGGTTTAATGAATTTTTGCCTCGTTGGTACAATACAGGAAAGATGCCCAATCAGACTGCTACTTTTTCATTCATTGTGAAATGGTTCCCCCCCCCCACAAAGAAAAAAATATATATCAAAGAAATAAGATACTACTTTTTGTTATCATGAGTGAAAAAGTGGCAGTCAGGTTTTGCATCTTTGCCGGACAAGCGATGAAGTTGTGATGATCAAAACCACACTTTCTCACAACTCCAGTGTCGTAAAATATGAATGAGAACAGTAGCTCCTTTCTAGCTTTAGCCTAACAACAACAATTTAAGTATATTTTCTAAAAATGCTTTGAAACGACCAAAGATCTGTGTATTTGCTTGTGATTTACACCAAGACTGAGGCACAGGACTCGGATTACAACACAGACTCGGAAGAAGAAAACCAAGAAGTGGAACACTTGTTAGAAGGTTGGTGCAGCATTTATTGAGTTTCACCAGTTGTAAAAATGATATATTTTTTTTCAACATTGAAATCACAGTAAATGTTTCGTTATAATGATATGTAGATTTACATAATCAAGATTATTTCAGACTACATTAAACTGGATTCACGTGTGAATGAAATTAATTGAAAATAAATGATGCAATACACTGTACATTGTTTTTTCTCCGCTTTGTAAATTGTTGTGTTTGGAGACCAGAGCAGTACTTTATTGCCCTTGACTGATGAAATGTGAAAAATACCGTCTGCCTGTGTCGCCCTGGAATCAATGACCTCCCGTGTGTTCTACAAAATTATTTTTCTGGCTGGAACGTTGAATCTCGCCATGACTCACTGCACAGTCCAGCTGCAGTATGGAAACTGCACACAAAGGATGTTATTGCACCATTCTTGCACAGTATCTGTTCCACAGACAATATTTATTGTCTCCTTTGCAACCTAGGTGTATGTTTCTGTAACCTCTATAACATAAACACACCTTATATGCATTTTGTTTTGGGCGAAACATACATGCGGAGTGTTATCTTTATATTTCATTGTGGATACATTTTCATAGCATGTTTATGTTGGTAATATTGATATACATGTTTTGATAACTGATTCTGGATTGATAATCCATGTTTGAACTGTTTTGCAATGTCTAAACCAATTTCTGTGTGGTTGTTGGTGTATGTGTATTATACCATGGAGGTAGAAATATTTCTACCTCCATGATTATACACACAATGTATGTAACTTGGTTATGTATTTTCTGTAGGAAGAATTAGGGATTTTGGTTTATACATCATGTACTTCTTAATGAATGACTGAAATTTAGGCAGTGGTTTCCTTCATCTCCAGAAATTAGTCTGTCGATGAGAGTTTTAACTGCTAGGTTTCCTTTATGTTCAGCTTCTATTAAATGAAACATTGAATCAAGGGCAGTTTTGTTTCAGAGACCACAGTGTATAGACCCTTAACACATGTTTATCACAACTTTCTTGCCTTTTTAAAAAACAAATGTTTGTGAACTCTTGTCAACAGAAAGAAGAATGTGCAATGGATCCTCCAATCCAATTTCTAGTCCAGCCACTATGACACCTCACCCTGTGAGACAGAGACCACTGGAGGATATAGTAAACTCCACCGAGAATATTTTAACTTCGGAACGGGACAGGCACAGCTCGGAAGAGGAACTCACGGGGTTAGACAAACAGCCGACCCCAGAGAAACGAAAGTGGTCACAAATAAGCCGTGGTGGAAATGGGGACGTTTCAGGCTCAAGTGATGAGGAAGTTAGAGAACTGTGTGCCAAGCCGATACCGTTGAGATTTAGTGCGTCCCCGCCGAGGCACTTACAAAGACTGGCGCGAAAGCATTCGGAAGGAAACGCCACCTTTTTCGTGGCGAATGTGGGCCCGGCCGGAGACTTTGCATCGCCTCGGAAACGGCATAGGCATGCGTATCACCTGGATGACAATCAGAATGGTCGCTGTTTAGATTTTGAGAAAATGCAGCAGGTACGTATCCTATAGTAGTTGTATGACACAAACAAAATGGCTGACTGCAAAGTTTTACTACCACATTTCAAATTACCCAAGTTTGTCTTTAAAGGTTTCAGGAGATTTGTGCACAAATGCTTTCAGTGTTGAAATTGAAGGAAGTCTCACTTCATTCAATTATTTTTTAATTTTAAATTTTTTGTTATTAGATGTATGCATACAAGAACTTTTGTTACATATACTTGCAAGATAAGGGGTTTAGTTTTTAAACTTTGCCTTTTTTTTTTCTTTTTTTTTTCCCCCCGAACTTCACAAAAGCAGACCAAGAGGAATACAAGTTTAAATTGCAGGATAAGATGATTGGTAGACAAACTTTCCCATATTTTTTTATGACCGATTGGTATGCAAGGAAGGTCCCTCTCAGTTTCAGTTTGTCGACATGCAACCAAAGCTAGTATAACATTACAGGACATTCCTGGAAAACCTATCAAATACAGTATACATGCCTTCATCAACTGTCAGTGTTTTGAAAATGATGTTAAGGACTGTGTAGGTGTGCGTGACATTTTATACCACTGGCCACAGCTGTGCAAAATTGCGTGCAAGTGGTGGAATCTTCAACACGTACTGTCAAGCAGATTGTGTACAGGTTACAAAATGTACAATAGCCTGCATGAGCACACTTAGTATTATTAGGTTACTAGAAGTTGGAACTCAGCCAAATCCTTGGATAGCTGCCAAGAATAACAGTCCAGCATTGATATAGTAATGCAAATACTGAGAAAAAATTTTTGCTGATGTTTTTATAGTGATTGAACAAACTTACTGGTCCCAATTTCCCAGCTCTTCCAACTCTGTATTCTGTGTACTTACATTGGCATTATTTTCATGTGGGTTTGCCAAATGAATAAAAACAGATGCCAATAAGCCCCCCCCCACGTCTTTTTACCCATAGACTTGTTTGTACTCATAATGAAGGGTCTTCTAGGGTAATAGCCAACATATTCTACATTATGGGTACTGCTGAATGTTTGAAAAACAAAAACAGGCAACAGGGTTATTAAAGTCTTGTATTTCAAACCCCACAAAAAAAGGTTTCCTTGTATGGCATCCATCTTGAGTTCATCAAATTACACAATGTCAGGTTGGAGTGTATATTGTAAGTGCAGGTTGCCCTGGGCAACTGAACATTCCTTTGTAGCACTTGGCAAAGCATTGCAAAGGTGTGGTTAAAAAATTTGAAAGAAGGTTGAACAATTCGCTGCGATATCTACATGCTATGATTATGATCTTCAGATCTTGTTTATTAATATTGATTAAGCCCCAATATGAGTTGAAGCAGAATTGAAATATCAAAGTATGCCAAGGTGATGATGGTTCATGATATTTGAAGCACTCACTAATGCACCTTTGTCTTGATAACAAAAATTCACAAGGCTTTATTGAAAGCTTACTAAAGTAGATGGCGTAATTATTAACCAACTACCTTTGATCCAGGGTACATGGATGAGGCAGCAGGCCAGCTAGTTGGAGTTGAATGCTTTGTGTGCGTGTGCGTGTGTGCACTTGGAATAATTACGCGCCTGATATCCTTGGAATCAAGCGCTCAGCTCGTCCGTGTCCAGCCATGTGTAAAATGGCAGGCTGCTCTAGGGACGGTATGACAGATTGCCGCGTATTGTTCCCCCAAAAGGGGCTTGCAATAAAACCATCTTCAAGTAGTAGCAGCCATGCACATTTTAATTAAATGTATGGATCGTCGTTGATTGCCCACAATTGCCGACGTTTGTTAGGCTAGCTAGTTCACATGAAGGACACAAATATTATGTGACTCCACCCTTAAGTGAGAGTTTGCCTTGATGTACAAGGGATTGCCTCCCTTGTGTACATAGCCTAAGAAAAGTGTGAGGTGCCCTGGGTTGAGGTTCATGTATGTTAATGTACATAATAATACATTATTCAGGAGCGGCCTGCTTAGCCTACAGTCTGGGCGATCCTGGGTGTATGGTATGGGTGTTCTTTACATTGATATTCAAGAGCTGCCTGCTTAGCCTACCAACCAGGGCGATCCTGGGTGTATGGTATGGGTGTTCTTTACATTGATATTCAATAGCTGCCTGCTTAGCCTACCAACCAGGGCGATCCTGGGTGTATGGTATGGGTGTTCTTTACATTGATATTCAGGAGCTGCCTGCTTAGCCTACCAACCAGGGCGATCCTGGGTGTATGGTATGGGTGTTCTTTACATTGATATTCAGGAGCTGCCTGCTTAGCCTACCAACCAGGGCGATCCTGGGTGTATGGTATGGGTGTTCTTTACATTGATATTCTGGTGCTGCCTACTTAGCCTACCAACCAGGGCGATCCTGGGTGTATGGTACAGTATGGGTAATCTTTACCGACCAACACCTGTGGGGTGCTTTTGAAATTATGAAACAAAGCTTCCCCATTTAAGGCTTTCTTTGTTCAAGTTGTACCCCAGGGGGAAATTCTTTAGAAAAGGGAATGATCAAGCAACAATGGAAGGACCCCACAAACCCAGAATGTGCAGTGTGGTGTGAGGGGTCGAGTGGAGGGGAGGAGTTGGAGGTACATGTAGAAGAGAAGTATGGGGGGTGGGCCTGGGATTAACAATTCAGACGGAAAATCATAAGCCTTCCTCCATGAGTAATCACATGTCATTTTTGAACCAATTTAAATTTAAATTTTCCTTCATGCATGCATTTGAATTATTGTACTGGTACATTTTGTTAAAAACGATGACATCTACAAAGACCTGGTACAACTAGACAGGGTTTAATGTAGGGATCATGACTGGTGTCTAGTGCACTCATAGCTTTAGAGATGCCCTTGATATCCCTTGATGGGCCTTATTATCCATTTGTACAACAACAAAAGTACAATAATGTTGTCAGATTGAAATGTGCAAATTATGTATGCTGCCTAAGGCCTGCTTTGAAAATGAATGCAGTTTAGATTTTTTTTTAAATCAACAATTTGACTGTAGACTGTTCGTGGATCTGGCCTACGTGAACATTTAAACATGCTTGCACATGTATACAATTACAATACTGTCCGTTGTATACACTTTCACCACCTCGATGCATAATTTTACATTATGCACAAGTAGTCAGTAAAAGGTAATGTCTGCATCTATGAAAGAATTGGTAAGAAACAATTCTACTCTAGAATGACTTACGGTTTATTTTGTCAGTTGCAAAATAATTGTTTAATATCACAGATGTTTGAGATGATGGAAGAAGGAGGGAAGCACGTAGTGGCTTCATTTTAGTAGCACAATTATTTGTTGAGAAGTTCTCTGCACTGTCAATTTTGGGGTGAGACACCTGGCAGTTTTAAGTCCATACAGGGATTTCCGCAACGGGCACCAATTGCAGATTTCTGGGTCTTGTAGATGAACAGCAGAAGTTGCCTCTCCATTGCTTTTCCATAGTTCAAGTCCTACATCTATGAATACATGTACCCGCACATTTCAAGGAATTACAATGCTAGCAAAACCTATTTTACAGATACATTGTACAGTGAGAAAAATGTATTCTAATTTACATGAATAAGCTATGACGGTTTTTTTTATGGGCACCAGATTTCTGGGTCATGTACAAGGTACATTTACAAGAGCAGTTGTTTCCATTGCCTTCCCATAGTTCAAGGCCGACGTGTATGAGCACATAAGTACCTGCACATTTCAAGGGATGGAAATGCTAGCAAAACTTATTTTTCATTGCATTGTACAATGAAAAAAAATATATATATTAAATAATTTACATGAATAAAAATGTGGTGTCTATGTACTAGAGTGCACAAAAAAGTATTACGGTATTTGCAGAAGTAGGTCACCAAAATGTCACATGACGTGTTTTGTGTTTTGTTTGTGTTTTATGATATTTTAAGCAATATTTTCACCTGTTATGGTTACATCAGCTCAGTAGGCACTGCTGCTGGTCATTACGGTTGGCCCAACCATATAGCAATTGGACCAGACCAACTGCACTGGATATGTACACTACACAGCAGGGCATGTCCGAACATGCTTTGTGTCAAAATACATGAAGAATAGCTCTATGGTATGAAGGAATTAAGCGGACCTTTTCGTTTCTCCTCTTGCAGTTGGATGTACAATGTGTGCATGAGTTAATGAAAAATGTCTGTGCTTCAAAGAGATTGGCACTCTATACAATATACAATAACACTGGACCGCTGGCCCGAGGCCAGTGATTTTAGCATTGGGCCAGTAAACTCATGTTTTGGACAAGTCCGGTGGTCTTGTGTTTGTGTTTAAGTGTTGACTTTCAGTCTGATAAACACAATTCTGTTGATTATCGAAGACTACTTACCCATAATATACAAATGAGATAAATCTTCTCTTAGCGCTTTTTCAAAATTCAAACAGTTCAATTATTAACTTGTGTTGGCGGCATTTTTTCTTCTCACTTCAATTCTGGTCTTGTACTCAAAATTCCGGTCCAGTAAATATTCTGAGCTACAAGCCCTGCGCTCTTGTGGGTTCCCCCCCTCCCAAATTCTAGCCCTGAATATGTGTAAAACATTATGTTGGTTGCAACAGATTTGTGTCAAGGCCATGTATTAATCTATTGATTGCTGCAAAATGCATAATCAATTTTCATCCCGTTTTAATTTAATTGAATGTATTGTAAAACCTGTCCTTTCATTGAATGTCCTCCTCTCCCAGCTTTTAAGGAAACCATTTTCTCTTCCTAGATTAATGCAGGGAAGGAGAAGAACACTAGTTTTGCAATTTGTATGGTTGCCCCCTGATTCTCCCGAGGTGCCCTTTGTAAAGTGCTGAATGAAATTGTTATTAATTTACCCTGTAGAAATTCCTTCTGCCAGCAGAAACTTGCTATGTCCCTTCAAGAAATTTCAGGCTTTTGCCAGTGTCTAACACCAAACAACACACGTGTTCTTTGAAAAAGCTGTGTAACACTAAGAATTGCCACACAAACCGATACATGCGGTACTACTGAAGTGCACAGTGTCTTTGTTATTGCGTATGTACCGAACACTTGGGGATATGTTTTTCACTTACAAAATCTGTTATTCTCCTGTTTGTTTATTTTGTAAATTGGTTATTTTTGTGGGTTTAAAACATATGGTCCATACAACGACAGAAGGAATCATACTAATATGACTGTGTACAATGTTGAAAAATAAATTAACCAAAATATGACAACTAGAAATTTAAACAGTTATGGAACATAACAACTTTATGTATATATTATTATTAGTAATTAAGAATGAAATATTATCAAATGTGTTTTACATGTGTACACATTCTTTAATCCGATCGCTTTATTGCTTTTATTTTTTGTTCTAACATTTTTCTTTAAAAAAAAATTACTTAAAAACTGACATTACATTTTTGTTGAGACCTTATGCAGCCAAGAGCATATGTTTGATTGATAATGTATTTTTATTTTGACTTTTGTTTCTGTAGAAGCAGTGTTATAAGAAGTTCCCATTTCATGGGCATAGCCTTAGCCATGGGCATGGTGTCAGAGCGGCCAGACTAGTACGGATTAAGGTGAGTTTTTAAACAACAAGGGAACATTCAATATTTTTGTTTTTAAAATTTAAAAAGTACATGTTTACTTTCAGTTTCCTGGGAAATGATGTAAGTTCTTGTTTGTGTATTTTTGCCATTATATCCCTGTACCTGTGTACATACTGTGCAGATTTGTCATACTGTGCCCCTTTCGTCAGTTCCTACACAGAGTGCATTTTCAGTATTGGGTTAGGAGTTTCAGTTTCCATGGAATGAAGCACTGTTTTTCCCTTTTTTTTTTATTTACAAGCGGCAATTTGACAATCACAGTGGTTTTGATCTTGATCACAGTCACACTGCATGGCAGCCATATGACCCAATAACGAATCTTATTGTGCTGTGTAGGGGAAGCACCTGCCTAGTTTCCTCTGGGATTCCTCTCAGCCAAGTGTCCATATAAATGAAACCAGAGCATCATAGAGGTCGAAAGCTTGAAGTCAGAATTGGGCTGTGTTTTCGTGCATGATATGATGGGTTTTTGTATGCGTGGCTGTTGTTGCTGTAGGGGAATTTATGGCTAGGGGATGAAGAGGAAAAATGGTTCACCATAATGTACTGACCACTCTTTGGTTTAGTTAGTCCGTTGTGGGTTATGAATGTGACAATTAAGCTTAGTGACAATGTCGCAACAACTAGAATGGTAAACAGTGTAATAAATAGTGTGGATCTAATAGTACTGGTTGTGAAATGTACAGTATGTGGTATGCAATCACACAATGCATGTACAAAGTTCCATTTCAGGCATTTTTTGTCGGGACTATTTGTCACATGATGCTGGACTAGATATGACAGCTTGAGGTAACAGATGCAACTGCTACTTGAATTGTGCCCAAACTGTAACTTTAATTTGCCCGAGATTTTATGGAGAGCTTTTTTTTCCCTTGCCCTTTGTAGTGAGCACTTGCTTGGAAGTGGTCTTGAATAATAGGCGAGCGTACATAAATTTACAATATATGTACCTGCATATTGTTGTTTGTTTGTAAAATAAACTTCCGCTTATTTCAGTTAATAGTAAGCATACAATGCTTATAAGATACACTCCCAGGCTTTTTATAGTCTTGCAGTGTCAGTCATATAAGGTTTGGTGCAGGTACATTTTCAGAACAATCGGCTGTGAAACATGTGTTGTAGTGTGGTTATTTTTCGTTTTTTTTTCTAACTTAGGTATGATTATTATTATAAATGGTGGGTTGTTTTTTTAAAACCATGTTGGGTCAAATCCCGGATGAGTTTAGTTTTGCAGTCCTTGATTTTTATTTCAGTGCAGTCAAGCGTGGGAGATTGACATGTACGCGTGTGTGTAGGCCTGCATATGTGTGTGTGTGCATCGGTTATTGGTGTTGTTTTGTATTATACGATGTACAGAGGAAGGAAACTGTCTTGATGATGTACAGGGTTTCCTTGACCTAAAAAAAAAAAATTGAAGAGAGCTGGCCTGGGAACGTTAAATACATCAGCCTAGCCAAGGCAGCTGCACCCATAATGATAATCTCCTGCCATACCATACAAGATACATTTTGAAGGAAATACACTTGTATGTACACAGTGTATGGCGGTACTTTGAAGCCATAGGTGCATCGATGGAAGAAACAAAACAAAACATAGTTGTTCTTCCAAGTGGATCTCTACATGTTGGCTCAAAAATGTTTTGATTTTGTTTTTTCGTTTAATACCCTACAGGGCAGTGTTAAATATTTTGAAAGTAAAAGAATTATTTTATTGTATCCAGTAGGTGTACACACGGCAAAGGAGAGAATTAACATCATCAATAGAGCGAATACATTGGGCCTACATAGTTTTTATGCTGCCCAGAATTTTTAATGGGTCTATTATTATGGTCTGTTGCTCTCCCCCCCCCCCTCGGTTATGTAATAGGTTTAATGGCTCTGATAGTTGGTTGTTACCAGGAAACAGCAGCCTGATGGGGAGGGAAGGTCACGGCTAATTTGAGAGCTGAAATTGTCTGCATTAGCCTACTCATAAAGAACTGACCTGGGCAGCAAGAGATGGGTAGACAGATTACAAAATCCAAGCCATAAATATTTTCTAATCGAAGTACCCCCCCCCCTCACCTCCCCTCGAAACATTTCCACATGTATGTAGGGAGGTGTGTCCAGTACACGAGTGTATGCTGAGGTGCATCTTCTCTTGTACACGTACCATACAATGAGTACCATACATTGAAGATGTTATTTTGGTTGGTTATCAATCAATCAATCAATCAATCATCAGGCATTTGTAGAGTGCAATCATTTCTAGTTGCCTATTCGGAGGCGCTTAGCAAAGTGAAGAAAACATGTGTAAGACAAAAGAGTTCACAGAATTTCATGTGGAGATCATTGACAAGTGCAACGGACTTAAATGAAAGCAGATTCGAAGAGATGAGTCTGGAGTCGGCTTTTGCTGGGTTATCCTGTGGGCTTCTTGTCTCCTTATTTGGCTGCATGTACCTAGACAGGACAATTTTTTATCAGTTACATCTGTGTAAATGACACAATGTCTCTCTCGGGTTTGAGGTAAAAGCTGAGGTTAATGCACTGCTTTGTACATGTACACCTACAGTCTGATGGCTATCACATATGAAAACTGTTTTTGGTCAACATATCCTGTTTTTCTTCCCATGGTTACAACCTGTCTTTGAACTCTAAACTTTAAAAGCATAACGGAAGAGTTGTGGTTTGTTGGTGTGGGGACATTTAAGGCTGTTTTGTTTTTTTACTGTTTATCTTCAAATTTCGACATCAACTTTGTCTACATGGTCAGATCATGTTTTTAATGGTTGCTGCGCATTACAAACCAGCAGTCTTAAAACAAGTGATGCGCAAAATATTTCACCTATAATGTAAGCTTTGTCGATAAAGAACAAAGCATGGTTCGCAGTCGAAAATCCATACTGTTCAAGATCAGTCAAGTATTGCTCGATTTACTCTGTTGTCCGTCTACGTAATGGTGTCTACAAGAAATGTACCCATTACATGCCTGGAGTCGTCACAAATTATAGGTGTCTCAGTTGATACACAGTGGGCAGAGAATTTCTGCTCTCTGTGCATCATATCATGACACCCTCCTCCATTCCCTGTGTATAAGCACAGACTCCTTAGTGAAAGGAAAGCAGGGCTGTGAAATTAGGCCCCGTTCTTCAGCGTTTCCCCCCTCCGTGCCTTTTAAAAGTTTAACTTGCAGAGTGCCAGGAGGGGGGATTTAAATGGTGCACTGATCAATGCATGTGTGGCGATAAACCTCCTGGCATAATGTTCATATTGATTGATGGTGTAAAGCTGCAGTGTGCATGCTTTCCTGTAGTCATCAATATTTAATGTGTTATGTTGCACACATGTGGTAATATAGTATACCAATGGAGCTATTTTTATTGCTCCATGGTTATACCCCACTGAACTGTATTGAAATTTACTCTATTAAAAAAAAAAATGTTAATCCTTATACATGTATGTTAGGATGACTGTTCAGGCCATATTACATGAAAAGCACTAACTTCATCCAAAAAGATAGATAAAAACCTGTGTTCGTGTAACATGTGGGAAATATTGAACGTTTATTGCACAATATGTTAAGATTTAAAACAAAGCCTTTGATGGAATGCCGTGCTTTATTTAATCCAGTAAACCTATGTACATGTACAAACACGTATCATTAATTTTGCAAGCAGTCTTGAAGCCATGGGGTATTTTGTGGCAGGGGGTACAGAATGTCAGATGGAAACTAAGGCGTGTCCGAATTGGCGGCTACAGCTATGGCTAGGGCTGGATCGTCACATTATCATACATTATAGGAGGTCCTTAGCAACACCCTCTAGTACGGCCTCAAGTACTTTCTGGTACTGCCTCAAGTAAAATGTAAGCCATAGACCTTGGCTGTCACCAAACAAAGTCTTGCTCCCTATAAAATGTGCATTTAGCGATAATGAATGCTGTGTCTCATTTTAATCAAAATGGAGCCGGACTCCTTTGCCCAGCCTCACCTCGGTTTATCAGAATTTCCTTGAGAGGGAAAAGAAAAACCCTGGTTGTGCTGTATCGAAAGCTTACGTGTACATATTGTCTTGTTATATGAATAAAAATCACCTTTTTTTAATGAGGTGCTCAATATAACAGGAGCATGGAGGCAGACAACATTTCTGTAATTTAGCGTCTTGTGTGCACTCCATACCCTTGTTAAAAGTCTGAAACCTGTGACACTTCATAATCTGGTGTGTGTCTGTAATGCAAACAACATTGATTTTATGACTGCGTGCTCTATTATGATGTATTTTGCGTTTGTAAATGCTGACCTGAATAGGCCATTCTTTGGACTATTGCAGACTTTCTTGGCTTTTGTGTGCTAGAAATCCATGGTTGCGTGGAGACTACAGAGTTTCAAGGTTTTGCCCATAATGTTGGTTGTATAGCAGAATGGTTTTGTAATTTAAAGGGAGTGTGTTCAGACTTGGCAGTATGACCTATTTTGTTGAATGATCTCGACGCTAGATATGAAAAGTTTGGGCAGAAAGGAATGGTTCACACGAAACAGTAGAATTTGAAATGGTGCATTGTGTTTATCGTCATTTCAACTTGAGTTCAACTTGAGTTGCATTGGTGAAAATCTGGATACCCCCCCCCCCACCTAGTCTTGATCCATTTTAACATTGTATAACATTTGCAATATACATACAAATGCACATGTCTAGGAACAAGCTTTAAAGTTAGCTACAACTTGATGCTGGTTGTCTGAAAATGTGAAGTAGTGCTGGCTGATAATAGTGTTGTTCCTATTCGCCCTTTGCACGGTCAGCCATTTATTTGTGTGTGAAGCCTCGACTTTGGGACAGCAGTGAATAGAAACATTATGTAACTTTGTATTGTCACGGTAATGTAATGACACTTTCATCCAAACAGACAATACAAATAAAGCATGAAGTCGAGGCTCTACACGCACGCATGGGGCGGATCTGTGCAAGTAGCGAATTGCATGTTGTAATGTATAATATTCTCTCTAGATTGATTCCAGGCAGAATCATCAAAATATGCATTGTAAGTGCTGAAATTCTATCCTATTGTTTTTATATAATAGACACTTAAAATGATACTGTTACGACACTCTGCACATATTCATTATCCCAGAAAATTGATTGAGTTGTAATATTAATCGACTGTATTTCCCAGATGGGCGTATTCATGATCGAAAAGTATACACTTGACTGTTTTGTTTCAAGTGTGGATGTGTGAAAACTGCATAATTGTACACTGCACATGTGCAAGCAATGCATTCATGTATGTACATATATGTACATTTTAAACTGTGACGTTTTCAATAACCTGACGAACTAAAAAGCGATTCTGGGTATTTTTTAAGAAATGAAAACGATTCCAATGTTCATGATGTATGTATCGAAGTGTGCAGTTTGGTTTTGCTGGAGTTTGTGCAACATTTTCATATGGAGAGTATTTTAGTAGATTCTTCCTGTTGAAGTATTTCACTTTGCAGGCAATATGTGAAAAATGTCCATGGTTAGTTGTATTAACCCATTGCACAACGCAGAATGCACCTCCGTAAAATGCGTGTCTACCGTTTCCATCATTTGAGGAGTAAATTCCTTTGTGTACATTTTGACTCCCAAAATGGCGGACAGGATAGGTGAATGTAAGTGCGCTATGCGTCTTGCAAGGGGTCAATAGTGTACATGATACATGTACATGTACATTATAACTACTTTACCTGCACCTTACAATACATGTGTATTTAGGGCAAAACTTTCACATGAAGACATTTAATGCGACATACAATCAGTTTCACAAAAACTGCAGGATGAAAGATGTGAAAATTTTAATGTGCTATTGCACAAACCCTACATTTAGCCTACATTGTAAATGTAAGAAATGTACACCTTATATGCTTTTTATCTTGAAGTACATGTAGTTGTACATGTATCGACAGACAGCATGAATTGCCCTCGAATGATCTCCCTGGGGTCTATGATCACATGATCACATTATCAAACCATTCAGAAGATGACCTTTGCAATCTTGATCCTTGAGAAGAGAAAAAAAAAACAGTCTGCTAACCTAATATAACTACAATGTTTAAGTACAGTACAGAGTTGTCTGGCCTGTACTGTCTGCTTGTCATATTGACACTGACAGGTTGGAACACTTGTTGCCAAAAATGTGTCCACTCCCCCTGGCATCAAGCCATATAACATAATTTGATGAACTGCAGTACTTGTGTAATGTACTTTATTCATTTATAGGCCTGTACATGTATATCTTATACACGTTAGTTGGATATCTTCTCTCAGAAGTTTTTATTAAGTCAAAGATGCACACTATTTTTTTTAAATACACCTGGTTGTTGAGTGGAACAGTCAGTTCATTTGCTTGTTACACCAAAACTTGAAGTGGGGTGGGTGTTCTCTTTTTTTAATTCATTATCCGTGCCGCAACCTTTTGGTCACACTTCATCAGTGTACATAATGTATAGTACCTAACATGCTGAACATTTACATGTATTTTTCACCAGAGCGGTGAGTCCTGAGATCTCATGTGGAGGAATTGCCCAGTGGCATTATTGACTAGGGGCAATATCCACCCACCACAAAACCACAAAAATCAATGGCTACACCCACCATCAGTATTATGGGTAAATCATTGGATCGAGGCATGTGGTGTGAAGGACACCGCAGCAGCCATCATGTGCTGAAGGAGTGATATTAATTTGTCTGGGCTTTAAACTTTTATGGCAAATGTCTGCTTATTCAATTGCGGCTTAGATATGTACACCATAATAGTTGACTTTTGACCCGATGAGGTGATGATCAATAAATGTGCTGCATATGTGCTCAAGACTGTAATACTAACAGGCTGTTTTTTTTCCATGGACCATTTTGTCGAACCACAGATCAGTGTCAAGTAGAGTGTTTTCTTCTGCAATACTTACAAATGTTTGGTGATATATGCATTGATTGATTGATTGATTGAGTGGGAATAAGGTACATGTACTGGAGAGAACAGTTTTGCATGAAGTTTCTCACATAGACAACCAATCCCCCCTTTCACACCGCCATGCAAAATATAATGAGCTGTACCGTGATTGTGCATTTAAAACTGAACAGTGCAGAGGGCGGATAGAGCAGGCCAGTGTATAAGACAGTTAGTTCCACATCCGTAAAATAGCTTTTTTTTTAAAAGCCCTCAAACCAAAGAGTCTGTGCTCCAGATAAAATAAAAAAAATCTAGTAACAAAGACACAGATGTCCTATCCATTTTCCCATTTTGAAGTCCAGCTCAAATTTTGCTTGGCAATTGATCCAAGCCTTAATTTGGCACAACCCTCCTCTTGGCTATTTTCAGAAAGGGTGTTCGTTGTTTTGATAAAAACAGTATGCCCTGTAACATATACACACAATGTCTGCCGGTCTGGTTGGCTCAGAGCTTTTCTCATACAGGAAGCCCAAGAACTGGTGACACTTTGCTGGTTGCCACAGAAGAGATAAATTGTGTGGTTTTTTGTCTGGGCAAAAGGTACGGTACAGGAGGTTGGCGTTATAACTTGATTGGGTTTGAAGAGAAAGCTTTAAGAGTATAGTCCCGAGAAAGAGTAAAGCTTAGTGCTGCTTGTTTTGTTTACAAATAAGCGGTGTGCCAGCAGATTTGACAACCCTGGAGTTATGCTGGGAAGAGAACCCATGGAAAGTCCTAATCCCAAAGTGTGAGCGCACAACACAAGGTGATATCGTGTTGCTAGGTTTGAATAGAGGGAGCTTAACCAAAAGTGATCTATGAAATGCTAGCCGAGGCATTTTTTTTTTTTAGTGCTTGGACGTCCGTCCGTGTCCTGTACCAGCACTTTAATCCTATGCCTTCGGGGTATCTTTGTATTTTAATAAAGACTGATTGGGCTGGAGTAGGGGTTGGGCTGGCAAATATTTGCCCCATGTCATATTGATAATATACTTTACTGATAAAACTGACCAGCAGCAGCTGCAGAATGAACGCATTCAATAAAAAAAAGGAAGGGTCTTTGTAGGTCATGTGACTTCCCTTTTTTTACGTATTAATGCCCAAAGCTCAGGGCACGACATGCTGCACTACACACCTCCATGCTGAGTGAGCCAGACAAAGGATTTCAGTTCAGTTGCGAAGGCAGTTAAAAAACAGTTCTCTGTGAGGAAATTGCAGTGTGGGCATGCATGCACATTGAGTTGAGGGGTTTGGCTTGTCGGCCATGTTGGCTGATTGTATACTAATGAGACTGATTTTCTCGTTTGTTTCTCTTTCAAAGTAACGATGCCAAATGAAGTCATGCTTCATGTATGTATTCAAATTGGTGTAGACAACGTAAGCATCCAATCCCCAGGGTTGAAAATCGTCTCCACTTTTGTCCAAAATGTATTGTATAATCCAATGAACATGTGACCAGTACATGTATGTTATCTAATATACTACAGTGACATGTATATAATGCACATGTGGTTTTTTTCCTGGTGCATCATGAGGCTCAAAAAGAATGGCCATTATTTTACGTTATTAGGTTTTGTGTACGATCTTATTATCAAAATTGAGTGGCGTCACAGGGGTACACACAGTCAGATCTTATGTTACATGTGTGTTACTGTTATTAAGTATGGTGTGGTGTGTACGTGCTGAACTGAATAACTCGCTCTGCACCTCTGGAGTTATTGCCTGAAAACCATTCACTTTAGAACAACATTCTTATCATAACTCTGCAGCAATATGAATAAATTTTGAATTGAACAAAGACAAAATCGACTAGAGCGGGATTTGACCTCCGGATTAACGTGCCAGCGCTCTAGCAACTGAGCTACATGTATCGATCTAGCCCTATTGGCAGGGGGTGCCAGTCAGAAGCCATTCCACCTGTAACTGCTATACAGCCGGGGATCACACCCAAGTTTACAATACAACCTGGGAAGCGGCAGGAGAGGGCCGGATTTACCTTAAGGGGTTGGACTTTTTATTTAAAATATTCAAGTAAAACCACAGGGAAACCGACTGGATAAAATTTAATTCAATTTTGGGTTGAACGAGAGCGGGATTCGAGGTCGCAGGTTCAAATCCTGCTCTAGTCATTTTTTCAAACCCCAAATTAATTTAAAATTTACCTAGGCGGAATTCCCTTGTGGTTGCCTACTTGATATTTGCAGTAAATTAAGGGAGAATTTCAGGATTGGTTTGTACATAGACTTGATACTTGCAGTCAGAGACAGTCTTCTATTGAACAGATTTTGCACTTGGAAGCAGACTGATAGGAGGTGTCTATTTGTGTTTGTCACTGATTACTAAATTGGAAACATTCCAGCATGTGGGAGTTGAAACTGGAATGAATACAGACTCACTTTTCATTGGGCCACTTGTTTGTCACCTTGTCAATGAGAAGATAGGGACACAAGCTTTGTATGAAGTTGTGGAGCAGCTCAGCTGGCTGGGAGCCAAAGTATTGCTTGCCCCTGTATGACTTTGAACTGACTGACTGACTAATCAAGTTGTGGAGGGTCCCTATGGACAAGTCTGGAGTCCACACTTGATGATAGACCCATCAAGATTTGTAGACACCATGCCTTGACCCTTGACCTTCCTCGCCCCTTTGAAGCTTACTGCAGTTTATAAATAAACCTGTGTACAGTATAAAAAAAGACACTCCTTTTTGGACACTGTTCAGTTGCAGGGACACAGGTCCATCACTCATGACAGTAACAGACAAAGAGATTGGGCTGTACACCTACACAAGGACTGCACCTGACCCACTGTGCCTAAAAGGACATGTGTAGAAATAGAACAGTGTTTACTTCGTCATGCACGCTGTGTTCATAAACTTGCACTGTGCATAGTGCACTTTATATGATCTATGTACACTGTACATGCACTGTGTACATGTACATGTACATTTACATGTACTTAGGGTATACAGTGCACTATGCGAATCCATCATGGTCGCATCAATGTATTGCAATCAGACACTTCTCATTCTTTTCGAGCAAGTGATAGCACAAATTTAGCCAGGCACACATGTGTACATTTACATTTACATTTATGTACATGAATAATGTACATGTAACAAACAAGAAGGGTGTTGACTAAATTGGGCATATCATTTCCCTTTTAAACCATATACCATAGAGCATATAGACACAGTGTATACAGTAGACTACATGATATGAGTAGTACAATCCCATTCATTTTATCCAATTATTACATGTAATGTAGCCCTCTGTTAATAAGCACAATGTCTTTTTGTCTGTTGTGTTTATTTTAGAAAAAATAGTCCACAGTACTACAGGGCTGATACAAAGAAACTTTGCTTACATGTAGAACCCAACCTTTCATTTTAGATTTGAGCATCTCCTGTACATACAATGCACGCAAGTTCTTAAAAATAAATTCCTTGGAACGGAGCCAACCTTTGCAAATGATGTTATTGGCAAAGTTCCAGAGGGGCATCCCCAAAAGGTTGTATAGATCCAATCCTGTGTGCTGGGTTACAAATTGTGTAGTATCAGACAGTGTTTTGATGAAATCGTTAGTTTTGTTTCCCCGACCCCAAAAGCTTTGGGGATCTTGGAATCTGTCCAGAAACTACTATTGCCCTGTTGTTAACAGTTTTATTCTTCTGAGGGAATGCTAGACGTGACGAGGTGATCAATGTTTTACATTAGGCATTGATTGGTTTAGTTACCATTCCCGGAAATTGTTTATGAGTGCTGTTGTTTTTTTTCAAATGTATATTGGTAAACTTCACAAAATGTTGTACGTGTTTTTGGGATGGTTGATGGTTTGGAATTTATGGACTATGAAATTGGGACGCTGTAGGCCTACACAAACTGGTTTGCAGATTACACAATGCTGGCCAACAGTACACATCGTTTATTCTGGGACTTTCACACCGGAAACTTGTGTTGAAAGCTTTTGAAAATTTAGGGCTTCAATGTACAGATTCATGCAAAACATTTTTCTTTTCAACGTACAGGTTTCAATTTGGCAACCAATCATCCCTGATCCAAAATGACAAATGTGCAACAGTGGTTCAGGTTAGGCATCAATGCAGACATGGAACCTTTCAGCCAATAAGCTATTTTCCCCTCTCAGTCCCCCACCCCCCCCCCCCCCCGCCTTGTCTCTCTCTCTTCTTAATTATTAGTGTCGTTGAAAACTAGAAGAAAACAAGTATACAAAGTTTTGTGTGCTAGGCGCTCCCTCTCCTTTTGCAAGAAAAAACAAACAAAAACAAGTTGCATACAAAAGTCTGATAAATGCCAGTTGTTCATGTTGTGAAATGTTTTAAAACAGGTTTGCCCTTTTCATAGGTTTTATGGTTCTTCAAAAATAGAACATGTACTGTGGACGGATTTGTTTTTGTACAATACAAGTACAACAAATACGTGCATGAGGCCACAAAAAAAAAAAAAAAAAAAAATTGTACTGGCCATTGGTGTTTAGATGTGTACACGGCTCTTTAAATATAAATCCCTTTTGTGATGTGACCTCACAATGGACCCACATCTGTCACAGTTGGCTCTTATCTCCTGTGTCATGTACTGTAGGATTTAATGTGTGTTTGTGTGTCCCCTCTCCCATCCTGTCATTGTGGTGCACACTGCACAGCAGCAGCATGCATGGCATTATACCTGGTGACATTTCTCACTTCCTTGATGTGTACTCAGTACTTGCCAATATTTTCTTAGGGGGATTTTGTGTTAATAAGATCAGACCTGTGTTTGGCTAATGGTGGTTGTGCTTTCACCTTCCTGGTCAGGAATTTGAATGCACTACTAGATATGCAGTGTGGCTCAATCGGGTCTCGGTAACAAGTTAATCGGCACAGGAGGCTAGACCGAGCGAAGAGGGAAAACATAACTTTCCTCTAAACCAAATGGTTCAGTCTGCCAAATAAAGGCGAGCATATAAATAATTAACAAATCCCACACAAAGAGCAAACTACAATCTCTAGTAACAATTGACTGCTGATTTAATGATAGAAAAGTAAGAATTAGGAAGCAACAAATTTCAATTATTTACAAATTGCACAATACAGGCAAGAGGAATTTTCCTCTTTAACTTCTTTCACTTTGAGTATTTATTTTTATTTTTTTCGCCCTCTGGCCTTTAAAAAAGGGCACTTTGTACTGCAGATAACTTCACAGACAGGGGACTTGATTTCAGTCTGATTTGACATTCTAATCACCTAGAACGATAATCAGTTCACATTGATTTAAAGGGTCACAAACTATCTACACAGTGTATATGATCATGCTTGTATGTGCATGGACACACATCTCCTGGAAAAGAAGCACGCACAGTGCATTATGACTGAAGTCGCTTTCTTTGAACTGTCCGATTTCCTTGAAATTCTCTTTGTTGGGTGAGCACCGTGCACATTATGTAAAGTAAACGTGAGGAACAGACACTGGCCGTTCGGGGGGGGGGGGGAGCACATAGTACACGTACACCTGTCTGTACATCGGATTGGACCCCACCATACAGAGGTTGTGTGCATGGCTTGCATGTTTCATTAGAAAAATTGACAAGTTGATACTCGGCAATTTGACACCCCCCAGCCAAAAAAAAATCTCCGTCATCTTCTGAATGATTCAGCGGCGTATATCGTCAAAGCCGTTCCGTCCCAGTGTAATGTATGCAGCTTCCAATTTGCGAGATTCCTATCACAGTGTCCAGCTATTGACAGTCGCTCCTGGCGGCATCCATTTCAGCCTAGGCCCCACTGACCAGGAATTGGGTCACGGCTTCGCCACCAGGCCCATACTCTCCGGCGTGCATCTGCATATTATATTATTTATCCGTTCGCGTTTTTCGAGCAAGTTAAACATCCGCGCATGAGAGATTCATTTCGTGATCACTTTATCTGCTTCCACGGCAATTTTAGTTAATTGACAACTGATGTTTTTTTCCCCCCGCGCACTGGTTGTACTAGCAAACTGTATGCACACAGCATAATTGCAACGAGTTTGTTTTATTCAGAACAAGAGAATGATGGATGATGGCTCGAGAAATAAATTGAAGAGGCAAGGGCAATCAAGAACCAAGGTTGAACTACCCAAAAAATACAGGTCTTACGTTTATTACTATTTAGGGTCCATCAGTGTCATGTGCTTTATTCAGAAAGCACAATACTGTCAATCTCTTGGACGTTTCAATAAGGGATTGTCTGAAGTGTTCTTGTCTCAATTATATTATAGTGTATTCATGTTGGAATTTTCAGTAGCACCACCATTGAACAAAGCACTGGCAGTCACAGAAGGAGATTTTTGGTATAAAAACTTCGCATGCACCTACACTGTTTGTTAAATTGTACTACATGTACATGTACCAACCATGTAATGTACACACATGCATTGTGTACACTGTGTTCATGCATTGTACAGTGCCAGTATGTACATGTACATGTAGATACATTTTGTACCTTCGTACAGCACTCTCATCTGGTGTGCTCATTTTCATATCATGAGTATTTTGTGAACTATTATAGTGCCAGGGCTTTGTACTCAAATCGTTGTACCGAAAAAGGATGTCTTCATTGTTGGACAATTACCGATGTGAAATGCAATACCGCTAAGTGTTGCAATATCGAAACTTCTTTTGCATCCTTATAGCAAACATTTTCTGGTTATACTTGTTAATGCAACGATCCTCAAGGCATGCGTCGAGGAGTCCTGCTGGGCCTGAAGTCACTAGCGTCCTTTTCTTTTTAGTGCCTCTTCCACTGTCATTGGAGATTTGGTATATGAAAAGAAGGCAAATTGCATTTTTTTTCCCCTGGAAGTGCTGGAAACTGCGGTGATTATCTGAGGGAATTAGATGTCCCTGCGCTGATTAGGATTTGCCTTGGAGTCAAGGGGGGGGGGGGGACTTTGTGTATTCAGGTGAATGGCTTGGGTCACCTTGGCCTTAATAGTGGCCCAAGGGAAGAGTCAAGATCTGTTGGATCAAACAGTTGATGGCTGATGAGTTAAAAAAAGGGAAGGAATTAATGTATGAGTGGAAGGACCTTCAACATTACAGGAAAGGTGTATAAGGTCATAAACACCATTGTTTATTGACCCAAACAATTTGGCTGGAATCATATCAAGACTATTTGTCAGTTACATGCACATGTGTTTGTAAATGTGGTTAACATGTGAAATATGCATGTCCTTTGATTGAAGGTCACAATACCCAAATGTAAATTTAAGAGATTAAGTTTGTCCACATGATCGATGTTGCCATTTTCAAGAAACATGAAACATTCAACCAGCTGGATAGAAACCCTTCAAACCATTTAGAGAGTTAACGAGACATATATTTGCATAAAAACAAAATGAAAAGAATGAACAATGTTGCTTTGGTCTTGGCCTTGGTGCCCCTTCAAAACAAAAGTTCCCCATAGACTCATAAGATTTCCCTTTGGAAGTGCCCTTTGCAACATTAGAATGGCCTTGCCCTCTCAAGGTAAGGATGACATTCCTGGCTTGGAACAAAGAGATTTTTGGAACAGTGTGCAAAATACACATTACAGGTCCACACTACGTACATGTACATTGTACATCCTCCCAAACCAATACAAATGAACCTTTAAATAGCCTCAAATCCTCTACCACTATAGATTTAAAAAATCACTGATGCTCCCTGGAGACTGACCTTATCAGGTGACCTTCTGCTATATTTAATCCATATCCTGAGTAAGAGACTGAGATCTGTGGCCTAAAGCGAATCATTTGGACCATTTCAATGAGGGAACTTCCTGTCCAAACATCTCGAGTTACACGCAGTAGAAGAATTTCTTTAATTGTGTACATTATTATGTATTTTTTTTGTTATCTCTTTCGCTATTCATTGGAAGTTGAACAATTCAATTAGAATTCTGCCCTTCGCCCACCCGATGTACAACCTTTCAGGTCTGAATAAGCTGAATGTAAGAACAACACAGAGCGAGAGGGGAAAATAAGATACGTAGAGCAGAGCTTCACAATGTACGTACACAACCCCTTGCCATTGCAGCACAATTACTCTCGGCTATTACAGCGTGCAACAAAAACAAATTGCAATCCGACGTTGATTAAGTTTGTGTTTGTTGTGGCGATGGCGTTTGTTTGGTTATGAAATCACAGCCCTTTGAAAATTCTTTTTTAGAACCGGTCAGACAAGTTTTCCTTCCTAAGACTTACGAGGAGCGTAAAAAACAATTTGATTTATTTGTATCCGACAATGATGTTATGAGTGAACGTACAGAGGAAAGTTTGTATGATGTGGAAACTCGAAGGCATGCAATTGTTTGTCAGTATAAAAAGACAATCGTGCATTATTTTGCACACTGAATTCATGAGCTCTCGGGGGGGGGGGGGGGGGTCTGTGTAAGCATTGAAACCACTCAATGTAATCCTGTGAATAACTGCACCAGTAAACTGAAATTAGTCACTTGTTCTATATTTGTAAAGATTACCTTGACCATTTTGGAACTTGAGTATAAATATATTAAGGCACATTCTCGTCGGGGGGGGGGGGGACGACAGGTTGCTGAACCGAGGAGTAAGTGCCTAATTCCGTTCTTTGGTCATATTTTTTTGATTTGTGCTGGATCAATGAAATCGTAATCACTTGAGTGCAGAGTTCCTTAATTCCGTTGGAGACTCTGCCCTTAAAAAACAATACCCAATATGCACGTTTATATGGAAAAGAAGCATTTAGGCTTTTTAAATGTATTTCTTTCAAGATCCATTGACTCTGCATGCTGATGCAGGGAAACAATTCCAGCATGTCCGGGGGGAGGGGGGGGGGAGATAAAAAAAAAACTTTCACTCCAATGCTTTTCCATGAGAAGAAAGTATCTTGGGAAGATGAAAAGAAAAGATGCATTATACAGGGGCTATTTGAGACAAACCAATCATAGGGTCCATCCTCGAGCGTAATGACTGCCTTCTCAAACAGAGAACATTTGATTTCAATCGCAGCTGTCCCTGTCCATGCTTCTGAAATCAATCCACAAGAGGCGCAAGTCAGCATAATAAAGGGCGAAAAGTGCACCCATTGAGGCCGAAAACTCAACCACACAGACATTCACCATGGCATAGAAAGAGGGGGAGAAAAAAAGAGAGAAAAAAAAAACACCCTATAATGACAGAGGTATATGTCTCCCTCCATGTTACACTGTAATAAAAGAAACGCTGTGACACTGACAGTGTGAGGTGAGTTGTTCAACCTCTACACCCAAGTGATCTGCCTTCGTTTGACCCTTGCTGGAAAGTACACAATCCCTGAGGATGCAGTACTCTGCACTCCTGTGAGTGCATTACCAACTAAGTATTGGAATAAATGGAGCAAATTAAATGCAAATTCTTTCGATGTATTCACTTGTTATCAATGCACAGGTCAAGATTCTCTTGAAGATTTAGTAGCTGTTAGCATACTGGGAGAGTTTCTTTGTCGGGGGAAGAAGTAAAAGAAATCATATGTTGGCATTCAGAAGGATTTCCTTTGTCGGAAAAGTTTTATGTAACCTCGACAAGGAGGGTTTATTGTTAATTGAATTTAAACGCACATGTGTAGCATGTTTTGATTATGTGATATCAATAATAGAATTTGACTGCTCCTCATTCCACATGTCCAACAAGAATGATTTGGGATATGACCAAAAATTGCGTGGACGGAATGTTCTGAAGACATACTAAGTACTGATGCAATGAGTATTATTGCTGCCATTACGAGTTCGAAATCGCTCAGGAAAAGATCAGAACACATTTGAACTTGATCCCTTTTGCTCAAACTCTCTTTCTGAATGTCGGACAAGTGGCTCTCTCTACCAGAAAGGTTTAGTGTGTGTAACTACGGTGAAACTGATCACCAATAAGTGTAAAGTTTCCTCATTTTAGGAAGTGTTTGAAATTTGGCATCCATTCCTAGACCACCCAGTCCATAACCGTCAAATCCAGCTTGTTATTAAAGCAACAAGATTCTTTTAGCTGTTTGATCTTGTGGGCGTAGGCAGTGTCAGGGTTCGATTTCACGAAGTACCAAGATTCATCTCAAGATGAGTTGCTATTATTACCATGGTGATTTGCATTGTGACATCACACTGAGTTGGGACCATTCTTAGCTCTATGTGAAATCTAGCCCTGGGGGCCGATTTCACAAAGAGCTAAGATTGATCTTTAACTGTGTATCAATCTTAATTGCTGAGCAAAGAGTGAAGCCACAATACAAATCACTAAGGTAAAACCGACAACTCATCTTGAAATAAATCTTAGTGCTTTGTGAAATGGAGCACAGGTGCCTGAGTTATATTGTTTACGTTTATGATTTGTTTTTGCGAGCTACAAAATGTACGGTAATGGGATTGATCAGTTTGAACGTAACCGTACTGTCGGGCAATTCCGTATCATGGCATAATTTGTGATGGGTTCCAGGACATAATGTACTTTTACTATGATTTTCACCTCGGCTCGACAAATATCTCAAGGGGCTGTGCAATTGGGAATGATGCGACGAGGGGGAAATATGGCACTGGGGGAAATTGAAACCACTCTTGGCTTAGAAGAGCTTAATGTTCTTTGGCAGCTGCCATCAAGACAAACATCTTGTGGGTAGAACATGATGCAATTGGACTGTCTGGATAGGGGCTTTGTACTTCTAAATTGGTCCTTCTTGGTCACTGAATCCTAGCCGCTAAGTCTCTTCCTCCTGGATGCAACTCAGCTCATCCTCGGTGCAAGAACTTGGGTCTGCTTCGAAGCCCCTCGGGGGCAGACCGCCATTCAAGATGTTCTCTCGGCTCATCGGGGCAGTGTCCAGCTCTGTACTGCTGGTGCCACCGACTCTTCACCGAGGCCGTGATTGCAACCAATCACTACTTAATTAAAATATCTCCGAACTCATTAACAGAGTTCACAAGATCGAATTGCACTGGTGACTTCAAAGCCAAGTGCATTAGGAATGGATGTGCGGCCTTGCTGTACGTCCGTAATTCAGCGAAGGTCACCATCGGGAGGAATTTTTGTAGCAGTGCCTGGATATCATTTCGACTAATTTGTAAATTAACTTTGAATTTATTTTGGGGTCGTTTACATAATATATGCCAACATACTTACATGTACATCCATTAGAGGAACATGCAGTACATGTGGCGAGTTTTGTGTACAGTATTTGGCTGTAGATTTCATTTGTACAAACACCTTGGTCTTTGATCACCACGGCTCACTCACATAGCAGATGGACTCTTGTGTACAAAGACTATCAAAATGTCAATTCCATTTTGTACTAGCACTGTGTGCGGTTTTGTTTCTCACAAACACAATGTATTAATTACACACAGAGTAAAAAAATCTTCCTCAACTGGAGCAATACAGTAATTACAAGGTGTTGATATAATTTTCAAAATCCTCTAACAGTCGGCATCTTTTAACCAGATGCCTTCATCGTGAAAGACTGTGTCTGTTTTTTCTTCTTCTGCACGGTCTTCCACTTCTGTGATTCAGGCGTGGTCCCATTAGATATTCTGAAAATGTTTTTTCATTGTTGCCCTGAATAATTAAAGAGGTGCTCCAGGTCAAACTCATTTGCATGTATGTGAAGAACTCATTAAAAGATAGAGTCCTCGTAAAAGTGGGGGGAAAAAATTATACAAATCTCTATCTAACCTCGCGAGCAAACTTCGAAACGTGACGTCAATGGTTATCAACAACAACTGGGTCTGTACGTTCTAAACAGGAATTTGTGTGTCGGTCAAAAGGTCAGTTCAATTCCATTTTGATTAAAAAAAAAAAATTCATCAAAATTCAGGGATGAACTAGAAAATTTCCTGTACCAACATGTACAGGCCCTTGAAATGTGATGTCATAGGACGCTTTTGAAATTTTGACACAATTTTCACTGGAAAATGAGTGCATCTCAAAACTGGTTTCGACCATGGAGCTGCTCTTAAAGAAAAAAATCCATAATTTACTGTGTTAGTCTTGCGTTCATGCATTGAACTGCACTCAGTTGTGTTTGGATAGAAACGTACGTATCGATGCGCTACATGGGGACTACAAAGCCCTCGAGGAGTTTCTTCATTTCCCACAAAATACGTGCAATTTTGTATTTTAAAAGAGCATATGAAAGTCTGAGCTGTGCGTGATTTTTTCTTCATCAGTACAATCTGCGGTGGGAGAATCATAGATTTCCCTTTTCATTTATTGAGTACCTGAAGCAGGAGAGGAAAGGCTAAATGTGTTCCAGGGAAGAGGGGCCTTCACTCACTCACTCACTCTGCTGAATGTTGATGACAACGGCCGTGAATGATAGTTGTCATCATAGTGTAGAAAACACCCCCCCCCCAATTCCTAATAGCAGTAACGATGACATCAATGCAATCAAACCAGTGTCAATTTGATTACAGCCCTGCTTTTATAGATAGATGGGGGGGGGGGGGTTTGAAACTCAATCATTCATGGCAACCCTCCTCTTGCTATCTATCATGGCTATCCAGTTTCCACACGGTTCAATAAACTGAAGAGCCCATGATGATGGATGGATTGGTCAGGAAATTACTTTGTCTTGGTGGGCCTGGGCGATGCTGCTGCTGCTGACCGTTCCTCCCTTCCCCGGCGCTCTGCGGGTGTTTCGCCAATTTGAGGTGTTTGTCCTGGTGATGCAGATCCTATTTGAAGTCGACACCCAGGGAAACCAATTACAGCCCATGACAAATGTGTGAACGGTGGCAGGTGGATTCAATTGAAAGGATCTAAGGGGGACGCACATTGGTGACATTTAAGTTGTTGCTTCTGGATTGCGGTGGCTTCTTCTTTTGGTCCGTGCTGAAATTTCATTCAATAGGTGTTGGTTAAGTTTGCCAAAAGTGGCAAGTGTTTTCATAACCTTCACTGCAAATTTCTCCCAAAACTGTATGCAATCGGAACCAACCTTTAAATACATTTTTTTATAATACGATTAAATTTGAGTTTGACATTTGTAAGGGACCGACCTAATGGAACGCAAAAAGTGCATGACATTGTGTATTGACATTATGGCATTCACTGCAATAATAATGTACTAAACAGGGAAGTGCCTACAAAGTACCTTCATCAATTAGGAACTTAACTACTCCGAGGCAACTGAAGGGTGAATAAAACATTTTTGAAAAGCAATTAAAATAGCCTGAATTTATCATGAAACGAACTTGTATTAAGTGTATTAAAATGTATGTATTCCAGCAACATGTGCATGTAAATCAGATATTATTTTGACAGTGTGGAATGTATTCAGAACAGTAATTTATGACACATTATGTACATCACAGTGATTGTTGTGTTGGTCTACGATTATAGCTTAGTACGTTGAAAAGTTTTGTCAGTTTACTGGGAGATGTGTACCATCCACTGAATGGAAATAGCTGTGGTATTTTTTTCCAAGAATCCAAACACTTTGTAAATTATGCCCTGAGAGTGTTTTGGTGATGTCGCCGGCCGGGGCACTGCCATCCAGCAATGAAACAAACAAGATGCGGCCCCCGTACAGACTCCCACAGATGCTAAGAATGCATCAGGCATAGCTGGTCAGATGAGCCATGGCAGTACATGCATGTAGGTAAAATAACACAAACATGTACTGTCTAGCGGATCCAGGAGGTGGTTTGGCACATTGGAGAGGCATTCTTGATTAGTGCTGTCTCTCATTACCAAGGAGTACATGTAGAGATTGTCTGCTTCAACTCTTGGTGGAAGACTTTTTTAAAGAGGGGCTCCAAGGTCTAATTCAGTTTTGTGATGCATCCGTTTTCCAATAGATAGAGTCCTCATGAAAGTGGAGACACAATTTACAAGGCCCCGACCTAACCTTAAAATGGTGTAAATGTCAACTTGTTTGTAACGCTTTGAGAGCGAAATTTTTAAGCATGACGTCATCGGACAACAAAATCAAATGGGTCTGTAAATCCTAAAGAGGAATTTCTGCCCCAGCCAAAATGTCAAACTCAATGTGGTTTGGATTAAATATCATCGTACAAAAACGTATACATTTGAAATGTGACGTCATCGACAAAAAATTGCACTTGAAGGGTATCAAACACAGTGGCATTTTTACACCATTTTAAAGTGAGGTTAAAAGACTTATAATCTTTTCCTATTTCCATAAGGACTCTATCTATAAACAAAAGAGTGGATCACAAAACTTAATTCGCCCTTGGAACCCTTCTTTAAATTACTCTAACAAATTTGACCCTGTCCGTCCCTTTCCCCAATATTTCAACTTGGGGAAATTGGAAAGTTCCATGTGCAGTTGGCCGATGAATTGTACCAACTCTATGAACTGTACTATGTATACATGCACACATCTTTTGTCAGGTTCTGTGATTAATACGAAGTGTTGATTCTTTATCGAGGGTTTGTTCGGTACAATGTTCACTTTCGCTCTTAAAGGAACATTACAGAATTGGTAAGAAAAAAACTTGTAAAATATTTTTTTTATCACAGATTACATAAAACTTACACGGTCTACTGATGATGATAGTAGAAAACATCCCTTAAAATATTTCTGTCTGAAATCCCATATTTGATGAGAAATAAATAAACTAATTTTCCGATTGGAGTTTCGCTCAATGAGCATTTTATTCATTTGTTGAATCTTTATGATTTCATGCAAATGTGTAATCGGTTTTTCACTATTTTCTCGTGACCCAGATGGCCGATCGATCTCAAACTTCTACAGGTTTGTCAGCTTATGTATATGGTGGATTACATAAAGTGCTTACACTGCCAGCAATTGTTTTGTTAGCAAAACCAATTCTGTAATGTTCCTTTAACTTTTGGTTACTGTGCACTAGTTGTATTGTGTTCCATTGGCTAGCTGCTTCTGGAATTAGATGAGTTTCAATACAAAAGCTATGTGTGGAAAAGTTCATACAAAAGGCCACGCTCTTGTATTAGCTGTAGGTGAAGAACCGGAAACGTTCCCAGAGCAAGATGTATTATCAGGCAGACAGAAGGAACATTTTTTTAAAAACAAAATGGCTGAGCTGTGGTTGTGCTATAATTTAAACGCCCACTGGAGAACATGTATTCCTGTGGTGAATCCGTCACTGTCTAAGAACAGTCATGACTCTTGACACGCACACACACACACACACGCACTTTCAAACTTATGACTTACAATGCAGTCCATTAATTCCCCCTCCATAAATAGAGTCAAGAGATGAGCCTGATGACCAGGTGGCCACTAAATGGTGAGGTTTTCCCTTGCAAAACAGGAAACAGAAGACTCTGGGAATTTCATGTAACTGTACATCTATTAGTAAAAAAAAATGTCCATCCGGGACGTTTGAACTCACTGGAACATATATATGGGGGCTGAGTTTTATTCTTACAGGCGCATGTTACGCATAGATTCCTGCTTTGGTTGTAAACAAGGTTACGCTCCATAATTATGGTCATCACTTTGTACAGGACTTGTTCATACATGCTCAGTTGATTGATAGTGTGCCGTACCTATAAATATCAAAATCTCAGTCCACAAAAAAACCATGGCTTATATGTAAGTGTTGATAAAGTGATTAAAGTCTGCCCGCACGTATACACAAAAAATGCAATCGTTTTTCATTGTGTGGTGTATGCAGCGGCTTGAATCCGTATGAACTGTGTATAGAAGTCATCCAAAATCATGGGCACGTCCAGCATAAATAATTTCACTGACTACAACCTTGCTCTATGCTATGACTGTGTGTGTTTTCACCCAAGGTGCACCCCAAATGAGGACTGTTCATGCTTCCATTGGGAGAAGCAGTTCAAATCGGGGTAGTTAAGGTATCTTAATTTGGATGCCAGGTGAGTTTAGGGCTATCCGATTCTGCACTCCCTATGGATTCCCTGTGAACATAGAGCAGGAACAATATCAGGAACAATATGGATATTATTAGCTTTTGCAACAGCCTTCCCTTGGGACTCATTCTCAAGCATTGTGGTTGTCAAAACTCTGCATCCATCACTTATTTCCTTATCATGGAAATTGTTCAATCACTTTGATCACATTTCACGGGTTGTTTAAGACCCAAGTTTTGAATTTGTTATTAGAATCAGCAGTGTGTCTTTGTCTGTTGGTGGGGGGGGGGTGTACAGGTAGACAACTGAGTCATCCTGGTTAAAGGTAGAGTCGTAGATTTGAGGTTTTTGTCAACGTAATGCTGATTTATTGGCAAAATTTTCAAGAGAGATACAAAAAAAGTCATGTGTGAGAGTTTCAGCTGAATACAGTGTCTACTTGCTGATAAAGCAGCAACAAAAAACGTTATTTTCACAAGAATGTCAAATCCATCCATGCATGAATCATTTATCAGATTTGAATGTTTTGAGGTGAAATTTTTTCCAAACCATATTACTTTGAGGGAATCCTTTCTCAAAATAGTTTATTACTATCAACAGCTGCGGTGCTTCTAAAATATTTGAATCTGAGAAACGCTTCAGGCATGAAGCACTTCTCAGGCATTTGAAAGCATAACATTCTATGCATCAAGGGTGTTCTTTTCTTTCTTATTTTTTTGCAACTTCGATGACAAAGTGAGCCCAAAATCTTAACAGGTTTGTTATTTTATGCACATGTTGGGATACACCAATGAGGACTCTAGTCTTTGACAATTACCAAAAGTATACCCTGCCCTTAAATACATTGTAACAACACAGATGCACATATTAATTTTGAAGTTATAAATGTGTTTTTTTTTTTTTTTTTTTTTTACTTTCTCGAGCTTAGTATTCCTTGTGCCAATTTAACTTTTACGCCAACATTTTTTAATGGCCTCACATTTCTACCCTAGCAGCGAAGCTCTTAGCCTAAAACACCTCTTGAGTAATACTTATTTAAAAATTAAATACTGGAATTTAGGTGAATGTTGTACTATTATTTTGTGTCATGAACAATACATCAATGCCCCCCAGCCAGTGATACCAGTACCTCCTACTATGACCAACCATGGAGGAAGGAAACCAACCATACCAATTGAGTCATATTATCACCTCATTACCATATTTTTACATACAGGTGCTGCCCTATATTTTCATAGGTGGTTCATGACTGGACCCTTATACCTCTCACTGAAAAGGGAGAAAGAAAGGACGGGGATAGATAGGCCTCTAAACTGAGATGAAAAGACTGTACGCTTTGCTGGGTTAGGTCCATTTGTGAATGAAGTTAGTGGTGCATAGATAAGACCCTTCAGGCGCGTGGCAGTTCAAAGGGCTATACAAACACTCCAGAGTAATTCCAGTGGTACAGTGTTTTCGGTCTGATTCAGAAAATTTGCGTTTTTTTGTGTGGGCATGCCCCCCCACGCCAGGTCATTGTGGGGTAGACATGTGCCGGGGGAAGGTCAGCCTTTCTTGGCTTTTAATCACTGGAATGTGAAATTATTTCTGACACCTTGGCAGGAATAAAGTAATGATTGGCTGTTAACGGAGAGCTGAAACTGCGTTTTAAATAGCAGGATCATGTGGCTAAGTTGTAATTCTATTGAGATGCAAATATAGGAGCTGTAAGAGATTGCTTTGGACCAGGTGGCAGGTTTTTAAAGACCCGTTTAAAATCCGGCTTTATCTCTGCAAATCCTTTAAAGGTTGAGGACATCGGAAATGACCACGTGCCAAATTGTCAACTGTATTTTTTATGGGATCTTTGTACAGCAATGTACAGTACAGTAGATAAAGTTGTTATTAAGACATATTTTTTCAAAAGGAAGAAGAGGTTTTGGTTTTGTACAAATGCCGGCCCATCGTTCATCAATATTGCTGATGCCACAGTTAATGCACGTTTGCCATGATTTATATTATTTGGTGGAGAGAAGCAATAACAGCATCATGGAGAACACATGGAAACTTCCAGTGCCATACATTTTGTTGCGAGATTTCGACCCACATTAATTACTTTACCAACCCATCTAACCACAGTTGCAATTAAAGTGATTATGCACTGAAGCTATGCGGCCATTGCACCCTTCTTGTGGCATAGAGCACGGCATAGAGCAATGCACATACATGTGTAGTGAGGTTTTTGATGAAACACTCTTTAGTATGTATCTGTACATTCTCTCTGCTATTTGTAGTCACATAGTCTGGGAGATAATTAGTTGCCCATTAATGTGAATTAATTTGCACTAACTAGCATCTGTTTAAATAATCAAGGACGCCCAGGTTTAAACTTTTCATTGTTGCAGATTGCTTCATCAACTCAGGTGATGGATAAGTCACTTCTTAGTCTGGGGGCATCTTATCGAATTTCAAAAGGGAACTAATCATGAATTCTCTCCACACAAAAATGGTACCAAATAATGGGTTCTCGAGTTGTGTTCATTCTTTGGATGCATCATGGGGGAACAAAATTTGATGCATCAGACTTCTTTTAAAGCCACTTTTCTAAGCCCCCCCCCACCCCCCTAAGTAGGGCTGTTTTTTGTTTGATCTGAGAGATCAAGCTTTGGGACGGTGTAGCGGTGTTCCGGTGTTCCGGGTGACTGGATGAAACATGCGGTTAAAAACATAATGTGATCACGCTCACAATGGCCTGTGCATGTGTGTAGGGCTATGTACATTGTTCATACTCACCTTACAGTAGGTTGCTGGCAGATGATTCAAAACCACACAACTGCTGAATCTTGAATGCTGGAGTAAATGCCAAGGTTGAGTTCTTGTCAGTGAAAGCATGTTTAATTTAAAACTAATGTGTTGCAGGTAGGCAGAGTGTATACACACCATACAAAGTTGAAGGAATGATCAGTGTATAGGGTTACCCCTGAACAATGTTTTTATTTGAGGTGGGTTTTCTAAAAATTAAAAATTCCTTCTGGACTTTTTGCTCAGATCTACCATTGATTTAAAGGCTTTTGCTGAAATATTGAATGCTGATTCAGATTGCAGAAGCCTTTAAAATTGCAGATGTGCTGTGGTTTTTTGCACATGATGAGCATACAAGATCAAAAATGATTAATGTGATTGTGTTTCATGTCAGATAAAGTGCCATCTGCCCCCCTTTTTTTTGGTCAAGATTATTTTCAGATTATATCAAGATAGGTATCATCAATTCTGTACGCCTTATTTGCATACAGCTGTCCTTGGGCGAGGTAAAAACACATACAGGAATGTCCTGGAGTGGATTAACACAGAAAGACGAAACGCAACCGCAGGATTTGGATTTGTGTCAAAAAAAATGTTGACTCATTTGGCAACTTTTCCCCTCAGTAATCACACTAAGGGTGACCTTTTCCTGATGATACTTGTGAACGTCAGTCATTGTATACACGGGCGCATCGTCGTCGTGATGGGGTACCATCGCTTGATCAGAGAGAGGCCGTAGAGGTCAGGCTAAATGGACCTGTCAATGTGAAGGACCCCACAGGTACAATCTAAATCAGGCGCCCCTTCAATCAAAGACAGAAAAATGCTTGAATCAATGTATGAGGAGAATTTGAGGATTTAGGTAGTTCGGTAGTTTTGATCGAATGTACATGATGTAGTGAATACCTCACCATGCAATGCCTCAAAAACCATATATGATGTAGTGAGTTGTTGAATCTTTCCATATTACATAACATACTGGTGTCTAGCTTCATCTGGAAATCTCAGTCATGAATATGCATGAAAAGTAATGTACATGATGGACAAGCATGTGCTATCAACTTAACTACATAATAAAAGCATGTTTTACAGAATAATTTCACAAAGTGAATCTACCACATTTATTTGTTGACTTTTTCCCTTTCTTCTTTCTAATAATATGCTGTACATAATGCAAGCGCAAGCGTTAATGCCAATATGAATAAAACATTAATTTTTGAGTATAAATATTTCAAAGTGATAAGATCGGTGAATTTGCATGAAGCCGCGGTCAGTGTCCCTGCGTATAATGTTGCACATTCTTCCGTAATCAATACGCCCGCTAGTAACTGCCCATATCTTGCCAATCACCAGGCCATACGTGTGCAACTGTGCATGCATACCCCGGCCTAATGGTTGGGAGCCAAATTCGTTTAATGCCTGCAGTCGAGCAGATATTTCATTATTGAGTTCATTGGCCCACTCCATAAATGTACGTCTGAGCGCTACCGCCGCTGCATAATGCTGTAACTTTCTCTAATTGCCTTGACTCGTTTGTATATAAATATTAATTATGATCCCTATACACGTATGTTTGTGTGTGAAATGCTAACCCCTGAAAGTATATATTTGATTGTGGTAGAGCTTGCCTCGGAACGCTGCAGCCTTTTCATCTCTAAAATGTTAGGCCAAATAAAAAAACAAACATGTTTAGCGTCCCCCCCTCCTTTTTTTTTTTTTTAAATGATAAATTTTAACGATTTCTGACGACAAAAATAATTTTGTTAATAAATAAGATCGTATTTTTAGACTCAGCACACAGAAAAGCTGGCAACCATCTTGAAAAATAGCCCAGCCGGTTGTCATGAAAAATGTGTCATGCGGCAAAAAAAAAGAACAAAAAAAAGGCCCTCCTCCTTCCTTTTTTCAAAAAGACAGGACGCTAAACCTGTTTAAAAAAAATTATTTTGCCTTACCCAATGGAAAATGGGATCCATGCCATGCCAAAACTGAACCCAGTTGAGACATTTACACATATCAAGTTTTATTCAAAATTATTGTAAATAATCAGCAACAAAAAAAAAACAACGCATGCAAAAGATTTGAAAAACACTACCTGTCTCCATGCTACTTGATTATTCCTTTTTTTAACAGAGCATATTTAATCATAATGTGCACTACGCACTGAAAAACAATTTAGAAAAAACATTTTCACCGGAAAACAATTCTTGTACCAGTTTGACCACGGAGGTAGAAATTTCCTTAAAAAAACCCAGAAAAACACCCCTTATATGAACGTGATGATCATCGCCTGTTTTTAATTTTTTCCCTGAAATGGGGTCACTGTGTTTGATGAAACTATCACAGGTTGTTGTGTAGAGATTTATTTTACTTCTCCCCCCCCCCTTTAATTATTTAAATATCTCAATAAATGATTCCTAACAGATCATTTTAAAGTGCTCAAGTTTTACAGTTTTTCTTGCAAATGTCGTCTTTTTTACGTCATTATGCAATCTTTTCACTACTTTTTGTTTTGGTTAAAAGTGCTCAAGTTTTACAGTTTTTCTTGCAAATGTCGCCTTTTTTACGTCATTATGCAATCTTTTCACTACTTTTTGTTTTGGTTAAATTTGTTGTTGTTTTGTTTGCTCACTTTTTTAAGGCTTTTGTTATTTACTTTTGAATGTGACTTTTTATGTATTCTGGCTGCAATGCAACTGTTGGCTGCGATGATCGACTTTTAATAAAGGGTTTCAAATCAAATCATATCAAATCAAATCAAATGATGGTGCGTTTATTGAAAACTAGGGATGGGAATTTATTATCTCTTCCCAAAAGTGTTGACGTACTTTCCACTTCAGTAAACATGTTATTTTCATACTTTTTCCCAGAGACACAAATTGCATCAGGCTCAATAAATATCATCATAGAAATGTGATTATTTCTCGGAAGCCTTATTTGTTCCATCCGTCCATTCAGTTTCATCTCACATGTGATCCAAAGGCCATAGAGTAATATGAGCATGCTCTATAAATTGACCCCTGTGGGCCAAGTGTAAACCAACCAATCAATAGTCACTTAAAACGTGCACTCAATACAATGTCAGCTGCATCAGGAAAAATACTGCCGTCTAACGAGCAAGCTCGTAATTAATGCCGTATTTAAAAAATATGTTACCATGGAAATAGATAACCTCTGAAAAGAGATTGTCAAGTGCATTACTTAGTTTGATTTTGTTGAACGTTGACTCAACAATTGTACGGGAATCTGAGTGTGGAAAAATAAGGTTGTAGGCCGATTGCACAAAAGTGTGATCATAGGTGAATTTGAGCTAAGCGCAGGCCTTGAGTTTCATGTTTGAGGGGGCAAGGCCGTTTACATTTTGCAAAGGGCGCTTCCATTGGAAAATTGTTACAGTGTTATGGGAGTCTTTTGAAGGGGCACTGAAGCCAAGACCAGGGCAATGGAGGCAGTGGCCTTTCGTTTAATTCCAGGCCTGTAAATGGCCCCCAAAATACTGATCCGATACTGATAAGTATACAAATGTGAATGAATCATTAGAATTACTTTTAGTTACTGATGTTTCATTGCTTCGTGTGCCCCAAATATTTGTTAGTTTCGTTAACTGGCTGTTTTGTCACATGTAGATGTTTATATCCTCTTGTTGTGAAACTATTCTATCTGAATTGCACCTATCCTGAGAAGATAAGAGGCATTGCATTACTTGCAAAATAATCATTCAACATGGCCTTTTGAAAGCTTAAACTTTCACTTCTTCTTGTGTGCAAAGGCCTTTTTTTTTTTTTTTTTTTACATAGCACTGATTTGTTTCCTAATTTCCCAGTTTTAGCGAGCTGTTGTTTTTGCAAGCCCAGCTCCGTATGATTGGCAACGGAAAGTCTGTGTCTTTACTTGTTGTAATGCAAAAAAGAGTGTTCTTTACTTGAGGCTTGTATCATTTTGATCCTTTCAGGGCATTCAACCTGGATTAAGCAGATTCATCAAAATTCTCGTCCAGTACTTAAGAAATATATCTTTCAAAATAAACATTGCTCCAGGGAGTTTCTAGTGTAATTAGCGGTGTAGAAGGTACTTTTGGTCAAGAAACGGTCAACTTCTCACCTTTTTTCTGTCATTTTTTGCTGTTGTACTGATGGTGACACTACCAAGTGCGCTTTTCACCTTTTTTCTGTAATTTTTTGCTGTTGTACTGATGGTGACACTACCAAGTGCGCATTTGCTACTTTCTCTTGAATTGGCGAGTATGAACCTTCACCAACTGTACACACATTTTGAGTTCACATCTGGCACTTCGATTTGATAGAGTTCCGGTGAGCAACACGAGCAGGATGTGAACCTGAAACCTGTGCTTACTATCCTGGTTCTCCATGCACACGTTTGTTATCTGAATTGCATTAGCTGATGTATGACAACTAAAAGTACAGCCATTAGTATACTTTTGTTTTACCTTCTTACTTTTATTAAGGAATGGCACGACATCGATACAGAAAGGTTGTTTCACAGCGCGGACCTTCGTTCAAATCATCTTCTTTCAAGAAACATCATGTATCATGAACTTATGAGTGACAAATGTTGCAGATGCTTCTGTCCTTAAAACCCCTTAAGTGAGCCATGGTAAAAGTCACGGCACATTTTATTTATTTCACTATTTTCTCCAAAGAGCAATATCTTTGGGGAAGTTAGAGTCCTTGATATCCTAGACTGGACCATTCCATATGAGGGGGATCTGGTCCCAGAGTTGGGTAGTTTTTTTTTTGAGGGGCTGAAAAATATTTTCACTCATATACTTTGTGCACAAAATTGTACAACCATACAGACCTACCCAGATCTAACCCTTTGATAAAGTGGAGCTATCTGTTCTATAGGGTTCCAGATGTCTTGCTGACAGCATGTGTTATATTGCCAATCAAACTTTTTTGGTTTACTTGGGAGCCAGTAACTAGGGTCAGCCTTCCTGCATTTGTGTAATTCTTGGGGTTACTCCCGCACCTAAGGGCTAAATTAGAAATGTCTCACAGCATTTTGTTTTTAGCTCTGTGTGTGTTTCTTAAGAAAGAAGGTCGCATTTTCACCCTCCTTGAAGATGATAGCAATTCAGGCAGGACAAATAGGTCTTCTCATCCTGACACCAGGCTTTCAAGACTTGAAAATCATCAAAATAGTTTCTCATAATCGCCCCGCAACTTAAGCCAGAACTTCTTATGCAGATGGTGGTAAAGCTGTGTAACAGTCTGACTCTCCTGAGAGCCTTTTAATTTACTTCACCCCATGCTGTAAAACTTCCTGATGGTAGAAATCATTTGCACGATATGTTTTTTTTCTGCCAACTCATAAGCAGTGCTGTATAATGAGAGAGGAAGAGAACAAAAAACCCTGAGCCATCCCAAGGCCTGGGTCCCCGGCAATCAAGTCCAGCAATTTTAACTCTCCTCCAGATCAGAAATAATTGGAAAGAAAAATACGACTAGGCCCCGTACCCAGCACATGTAACAGTAATCATACATGCGCCAGCTGGGTCTGTTATTGTAGCCGCAGTTGAACCAAAAGGGGAATGGTGATATGAATTGCACAAATACCATACTGCCTCTTGAATGTAATCAATAAACTATGGTACGGTGTTGGGACACACTATGCCCTCGGTGTATTCACTGAAGCTGTGGGAATAATTAGAGTTTGCGTTTTTCAGGTGTAGTTAACAGCGAAACTTAATTTTCCATTGAAAGCTGAACAATTGTGCACGTGTGTTTTTTAAAAGCGATAATGTTTTATTATATTCACAGTGAAAGTGTATGAAAACTTACAACAACATCAATCAACTGCAAAGTCATTCATGCTCAAACATGTATCAAACAGCAGGCACAATTGTGGAGTGTGTGCTTGGTTCTTACCACCATTGAAGTTCCACATTATCTCTAGATGTTGTTTTTTAAGATTGGGGGAGGGGGGAACTGGGGCACAAATGTTCAATTGAAGTTAAATTTATGTACTTGAACGGAGGTCCACTAGATGTTTTCTTTGTACCCCCATTATGTTCCCATCATACCTGCGTTCTTTCACATAATGTTGTTATTTTGTACATTTAGTTTTTGCTATAATTAGTCCAGGAAGACTTTGCATGTAATTGGCCTACATTATATACTATGGTCACATATGTACACACATTTTGGCATTACTGCCCTTGCAAACTGACTCCATTTACATTATACATGCACAAATGTACATGCACTGTTCGTCATTTGGCTGGCCTCACGGAAATAATTACATATAACCTGGACATAGGTATGCCTAATATATTAAAGCACTCAGGTACGTTTTCTCAGAAAGTATGCTTGGGTAAGCCTCATTAATACATCAATTACTGGCAGTGTTGAAGTCTAATGACCTTGCAGCTAACCAAGTTGGTCTCCGCCGTGGTCTGTATACAAGCTCAATATTTTGAGTGCACACTCATTTATTACAGCGTGTATGAATTCATCAAATATTGGTTGTGAAAGACACTCGTGTCCGGGACTTCTGACGATTTTGTTAGCGTTGCCGGTAGCAAAGGGCTGGCAAGCTGACGATAATCCTCTTTGTGTATGGTTTGCCAGCTCGCATGTCCCTCTTTGTGCGGCACGCGATGGCTTATGATCAGATGATGCAAAGAATGAAGATGGACTTGATTGAAATTCGACCCTCTGGCTGGGGGGATAATATCCGGCCAGGTATAAGCAGTTTGCCACTAAGAGTGTCTCAAGTTATGACTTCCTGCAAGCCGCTCGGATTTCTGTCACACTTTGACTAATTTCAGGGCCAAAAGAGAAGAAGGAAAAAAAAATTATGATAATTTTAAAGAAATGGGTTCGGTGGATTTCGATGTACTGAATCCCCCATTTGGTTTTACTTTCAAGAGTGTGTTTTCCTACTCGAGTATGGAAGTGAGTATGTGTACATTGCATGACGATTCTAACCTTCTGGCGACCACAATATTTGAACGGTAAATGTCCCTATAAATTATTCCGCATTTTCAAAATTGTGGCAAAACGCTAACTGATCCAACCCCAGCTGAACTTACAGCTTACTGCGAAATAAGCATTCCCTCTTAGGGATTTGCAAGTGATGTGTCCCCTTCATTTAAAAATCAATCAAATGTGATCACGCACAACGCAAACATCCACACGGACAACTCGATACCTCTTGCAGAAAAATGGATTAATTGATCACGGCGTCATAATGGGAGCATTGTTACGCACATGTCCGCATGGTAATCACAAAGGTGTTTGTCAACTCATTTAAAAGTGTTACACCCTTACTGTGCACCAACGGTATGTACATGTACGTGGACAGGTACATTAACGGAACAGTACATGTATACATGCATAAAACCATGAAGAGTGTGTATGTGTACGCTTGTGGATGTGTACACATATTCACATACATAAGCATGGAGGAATTTCTGTTCAAGTTTGAGCGGATTATGTACATAACTTTTTTTTTTTTTTTAGTTCAGAAAGTCTTTGAATGACTGACATTGCCAGTTCATGTAGGCCTGTACGTCCAACAATAATATTGAACATTTCTAGTGCGCCATGTCAAGTCAAGGAGGGCACTCCTGGCGCAAAAACAAGAACTCTGCTTTACACGAAAAAACAACCAAAGGCCGCAGCTTTGATTTCCGAAATAGATAGGGTTTGAGATGTGATTTAAATTGAGAATGAGTATCTGCTTGTCTGAGTTGAAGTGGCATGTAGGTATATGTAGTGTGAATAATTGTGCAAAAAAGTTCGTAAAACAACCCCCGCACACCCACTGCACGATTGTTTTTTATTCAATGGATCCGATGTTCGTCTCCACGTCCCACGTACCTCCCATTGTGGCTCCAGACAATCATTTGTTCCCAATGCCAAATTTTATATGTTCAATGCTAATGCTCAGAGAGGCGTTAACTTGTAGTGTTTTTTTTGCCTCCCCCTTGTCTACTGAGCTTCCCTAGCCATCCCCAGATCACCTTCTGTCTTTTTTTTATCTTTTGTTTGTTTGCTTTTAATCTTCTGTCTGTGCAGTATGTTTTTATTTTTTAACGGTAGTGTTTGAATGTTCATTGAACTTTGAGTATAACATATTGTATTTTTGTATTTTAATGCTAGTCTTTTATTGATCGTTGTACTTTGTGTGTACATATTGTAACATGCATAATGTTTGTCGTTTTACCTATTTGCCAGTAGAAATCGAATGTCTATGGTTTAAAAAAAGTGTGGACAATAAATGCTATCTTATCTCAATTAATATAATGCACAAGATCATGCACATTAACATGTACATGAACATGCACCTGAGCATGTACATGAACATGGATGAAGATTCTACACTCAGACAGAGATACCCCTTGCTATTGATAATGCTTGATGCAAACAAAGTTTTATGCGGACGACTCTGCACTATGATGCAACAGTTGGAACATTTGGCTTAACATTGTTCCGCATGTCATTATTAACGAACCACCCCCACCCCCCTAGCCCAGGAGTTCCTGTTCTCTTCCATTATCTGAAGCGTGCCAGTTGCAATCCACCCCAGGTCTTAACGAGCTGAGGCTCTGCCTTGATTGCAGTCTTCCTCTGATCCCACATGACTCCCGGGTCTACAGGAAGGTTGATAGTGCCAGATGCAGCTCCAGATATACCCTGAACATCCTAACCATTATCACACTACCTCACTACAATCATTTTAATACTGTGTGTTCATTCACACCTTGAGGTATTGGAATGAAGGGACCTGGTTCACTACAAGGTCATCAATAGAACTAAATACTGTCAATGTGACATTATCCTGAAATACATTTATTTTTTTACAAAAATAAATTGCATTTGCATGATTTGTAAGAAAGATTTACTTGGTGTGTTCTTATACACTTGTGCCTTGTTGATCAGTACCTACTCAAAATTAGGCAAAATTATAAAGAGAGATGCAATAAAAGTCACAATTGTGAAAGTTTCAGCTCAATGCAGTGTCTACTTGCCGAGAGAACGGCAAACAACTGTTACAGTATTTTCACAAGAGCGTCGAACTCATCCACGTTTTGCGAGGTGACGGCAGGTACCAATGGCATCTCTGGCAGCAGCATGCAGAAACGGACACCAACCCTCAGAAATCTGAGAAAAACGATTCATGCATGAATCATTGCTCAGATTCAAACGTTGGGGTGAAAAAAATTATCAGCGAATGAGCCTTTTAGCCTTCTTAGACGGTAAGAAGCGCGACATACCTTGAAATGCAATCTAACGCCCAAAATGGCTGACAACATGCAGACTGTAGCGGTCGCGTCAGTGCGAGGAGTCTTCTAACGCTTTCTTACTGAAACCGAATCTCCAGGTTCCGATCAACATGTACCTTATGAGTCACTAATGGGAATGTCTTGGCTGAAAGTGTGTGCACGTGCTCAGGGAAAGTTTGTCAGGCCTGGAATATTCCATCTTTGAGAGAGCAAGGCCATTTTTTCAAAGGGGGCACCAAGGCCAAAATCAGGGGCAACAGAGGCCATGGCCTCCGTGGCCTGTCTGTAATTCCAGGCCTGGTTTGTGCGACAATGAATTGGATGAAACAATTTTTTGCATGCTGGGAGAAAAGAAAGAAACAAATTGTCACACATACATAGACATGTAAATTGCATGTCAGTTTGGCGCAGTGTTATCTTTCCTCGCCTTCCACCTCTCTAGGACCCTGGTTCAAATCCCGCTGGGGGCACTATGTGGATTAGGTTTTCAGTCCCTACCTGATTGTGTGGGTTTTCCCTGGAATAATTCTATGGGTTTTTTTCTCCCACATCTAAATCTGAAACTTCCTTCTAGTCTTCTCTCCATGGGGTTCTTGGCTAGTATAGTGATTAAGTTCCCTTTTCTGAGAGTCCTTTTCTGAGAATCAATGAAATGTACATGTACATGTACATGTGTGTATGCTGTCGATGCTTATAAATATGCAGACTGTCAAGGCACAGGAGTGTTTAGAGAGAGTCCACGTCCATGTCAGTCGAAATGGTCGGCCTAGAAAAATCTGTTTTGTTCATTTGGAAAACCTTCCCGTTTGTTTTCATAGACACCTTAATCTTGGAATCTCTGAAAAGGAAATTTGAATGAGCTCAAACTCGGAGGCACCGCCCTTGTTTGTGGATGGCCCCCGTGCTTTGTGCACCAGAGTACTGCAGTGCACGCTGAGCTCAGGATGTTAAAATTATGGTCATCAGCACCCATCGAGTAGAAATTCTTATCATTGCTTATACATGGTACACATATTGGGGGACTTTTTGTTCTGGCGTGGAGAATGAGTGCCTATTATAAGGATGACCATCTTAATAACGATGTAAAGGACAACTCCATGTTCATCTAGTCAAACATAATAAGCAGTTTTAATGTCTTATACTATCTTTTCAAATAGAAGTTGTCATACAAATTACTGCTTTGTTACTGTAAATTAGTGATTGGGCTGATAAAGTACAGTAAATTCTACTGTATTATGCATTTTATACCCCCTGGTTCTGGTGGGTGTGGTAGTTTTCTAGCAAATTACAGTTGCTGCGCTTCAACAGGTTTATGTTGTTTGTTTTGATTGAATGTGTTTCCATTGGTATGTATAGTGCTGTGTACATTATGGAAGTGTGTCCTTCAAAGGGCGTATGTTTGAGTGTTTCATGGATTCCGTCGGTGTACACTTTTTTTGCCTGTCAGGATTGACCTTGGTACTTTGTCGCTCGGCGTTGGTCGAACAGGGAGTTAAAGGATGCTCCGTCCTTTTTCCCCTGTTAATAATGCATTGTGCGAGAACGTGCAATCGGAGCAGGCCGAGGGGAGAGTGTGGCCTACACGTGTGCATTCCCGAGTGACTGTACCTGTAATTGGCTCCATGATTCCTGTGTCTCAACGGATTAGTATCCGAGTTGGATGGGACGTTCACAAAGCCAAGTTGAAGGATGTTGCACTTCCAGCCTGGGCAAAGCACTGGCATCTTGTTTACCAGGCTCATGCTGGGAGATAATTAGGCGCATTCATCCCCGTTGTACGATCAGTCACGAAAGTAATAACAGCACATTGATAATGATCTCGATGAATTATTACATTCTATGTTAATAACTACATTGGTCGGTGTGATGTGTACGTGTCTAGAATGAGCAATAATATGGAGTGACCTTGTGGTGTAAAGCCTTCATGTTATAGTTTATCTGGGGAGCCAGACAACTGTGGTGCTGTGTATGATAATGTTGTGTATGATAAATGAAAAGTCGCGTCCCCTTAAGGTGATCCCGCTGCTGCCGCTTGCAGGTTGTATCGTAAACTTGGGTGTGATCCCTGGCTACACGGCAGTTACAGGTTGTATGGCTTCTGACTGGCACCCCCGAACAACGATATTGACAAAATAGGGAGACCGCCAACATAGGGCTTGATAGCTCAGTGGGTAGAGTGCTGGCATGTTTAATCCGAAGGTCGCAGGGATAAATCCCGCTCTAGTCAATTTATCTTTGTTCAACCCCAAATATGTAAAACTTACCGTCAGTTTCCTGTGTGGTTTATTACTTGAAAATGAAATTGGAAATTGATGTTGATGTTATTTGTACACTTGTTTTATTCTTTTCTGCAGGGAATAAACTTGAACAACAACAGAATACCTCCGCGGCTTCTGTGTGATCCGGCTGTATTCTCCTTCAGGTCTCTGAGTACAGTCAACCCCATGACCCCAGTCGAAGACCCGTCATCCCTTGCTGCTTACTGAATCCATCTTCACATACTACAAGCGGTCGGCTTGGACAGGATCGCAGCTTCTTGTATGGGATATTCATTGGAGCTGTGTTAGGAAAGAGGATGAGCAAGCCAAGCTGATTCTTCAGCCTGGACCTTCAGCCTTGGAACCCTCCCTCTGTTTGTACCAATTTTTTTGTATAAAGTTGACTGATCATTCAAAACCACACGCCTGCCCTGCTTTTGCAGGGTAGAGTAGCTGTGCACAGAGTCGACTGTGTCATACTGTAGGCGGACATAGTGCCTGTATCATACCGTAAACGATTCCAAAACGTTTGTTTGAATGATAAGTCAGTGGGAGGGTTTCGGACAACCTGCATCTGTTGAGATCTCCGTGGGGACTCTTTCCACCCTCTTTCTCATGTTCAGTTTGTATTCATAGAATATATATTTAAAAAAGGTGATTTCTTTCTTCTTGTAATCACAAATGAACTGGAAAGTTTGTGCAGATTCTTGCTTTTTTGGTATTGAACGATTGTTGGGGATTCTTAACGTCCTCTATTTTTTGTGATTTTTGGGATCATTTTGAATGAAATATGCAGCGCCATTGTTTCTGGGCTGCGCTCCTAATTTGTAAGCATTAAGATAATTTTCAGGTAAACGTAAAAATGAAATAACTACCTCTTTGGTGTAATATTTGTCTTCAAACAAAGTGCTGACTTGTCTCGTTTTTTGAGTAGAACTATTCTCAACGTCGTAACAGTTGTTGTTCTCTTTTTTTCTTTTTCTTTTTTAAAGTGAGTGACACATTGTGTAAAAAATGTGACTATACGATTAGTTACTTCTTAGAGTTAATGTACTCTTTCAATCAGAGAACTCAGGTATTGAAGACAACAACTGGGTAGTGGCAGTTTGAAGTTGACAGAGGAGAGGGTTTTCAGTCACAAGAACCTTGGTCAAAGTTATCGGAGGGCGTGGCATTCATTCCAAAACAATCTGGGTTTGTACACATATTGAGCCACAAGTAATACAACATTGCACATGTCAGGACAAAAACAGCACAGCCCTCGTCTTTGTTTGCCTACGGAAGGGGTTTAGGATCTTCAAGAAACATGGCTTGACATTTCACTTTGAATGCAGGCGTGCACGGCTGACCTTGGTAAGAGTCTGACTGACCCACTTTCATGGCAAGGTTTCATGGGACAAGGGGATGGCTTGTGATATCTTGAATTCATGTTTTCCGAAACATGGTTGTTACACTCACTGCTGCAGACCATAATGAACGACCCTGCAACAGTGCGACACATTCAAACGGACGAGTTCACAATGAAGTACTTCATGAACACACAATGGGTTGGGTGAATTTGTCACAAGTGGTATGGCATGCAAGCGTGTACCACTTCTTGTTTCGGAACTTGGACAGCAGTTCATCAAATACATTAATATCAGACTTTGTGTGAGTTGTTCTTAAATGAGATAAGTACATTCGTTTGTACACATCGCGATGGCAGTTCATGCATACGTTGTACATGTAGCTCCCCATATCAACATAGTGTGAACTATTTGAAAAACCAACAAGGTTCAGTCACTAATTCCAAGAACAGAGATCTGAAGGACTCTACAGTGGCAACTGCCAACTAAAACAGCCTGAGCAAAATGACATTGCTCCGTGGCCGTGCTGCGATTATTCATCACCTGGGCTATTGGCCTCTCATGGATGGTGAAATAGACCCCTGGAAATTTAATCAGGCTTGGCAAATATATGCAAGGTAAACTCGTTGGGTGCAGTTTGCATTGGTGTGTGTGTTCCTTGCCGATGCAGGAGACCTTTATGAGCCAGTAAATCAAGGGGGGAGCCGGGGATGTAGGCTGGGGTAGTGATGTACAGTGTTTACAGCATTGATCAACCGATGGGTATCCAACCCCAAAATGACAACTGCATGAGAAATCTCTCTACCCCCCCCCCTGCCCCTGTTTACATACTTGTATCCAGTTTTGGTAAGCGACAAAGAAGACTTTTAAGATATCTCACAAAAGACAGCCTGGCTCTCAACCACCGGTCCCACCTTGAATCTATACATCGTTATCATTGTCCTGCACGGTAGTTCAGTAGCCTCTCCGCACATCAAAGGACTCTAGTCATAATGCAATCGTCTCTCTCTTTCCATTTGAGAAATTTAGCAATCACACGCTGTCTGAGGGACAGGAAGATTTACTAAATGGACACGCTGGGAAACATTGACCAAAAAAAATTGTTGCATTTCTGCACAAATCTGTAAAGGGTCCGTGGACATTGTATACGTACCTTGTTGAAATGTACAGCTTTTTTTTTACTGGTAACTTCTCAGTCCAATCAACTGGTATTTTAGAGAACATTTTGGTGGGTTTTTTTCCTCGCTCACTGCCATTTCTCGGTTGTTTCTTCAGCAAATGCCATGAAGTAAGAGCCCTTTTGTGAACTTACTTGTGGTTCCAGTGCGAACATTTTTGTACCATGTTGTAATTCTATTGACAACTTTGATTCCAACTTTGGGTGTGTTTTTTTAAAACTTTTATTGGAGAAGCTTGGTGATTTTTGGACAAGCACGGCATTCGCTTGAAAGAAAGTGCCATTTTTGAAACTAGAAAAAAAAGAAGTTTGTAGTCATTTTTCCTAGAATGAACAAAAAAGTCTACCGCTATAGTTTTTAGATATTAATGTTCAAAATGAAAGGTAATTAATATAAAAAGAAACCTTACATTAAAAAAAAGTAAAAATAGATAACAACGAAAAACCACTATTGAACCTTATAATAGTGCTGTTAATATATTTTAAAATTTTGCATTAATTATTTTGTATTGTGTGTGTAGTTGTGTGCTTTTTGATTTTATTTATGAAATTTAAGTTTGCTCTGTACCTTCGTGTAAAGAAAGCTTTGGAATAGTATTAAACCTTGTGATTTGATTTAAGTTTTTTCTTCTTTTTTTTAAATACATTTTTATGGTATTTTTTCTTGTAGGCCTGCTTATCTAAGTTGTAAATTAGGTGAATTCTTTGGATATATTTTGTTCTTTAGAGGAAATGGGTCTACAAGGGACTGTTTTGTTTGTGCGGACCAAGATTATTGTAAATTGTGTTTTTTGTTTCTCATTTTTTTTATAAAGCAATCTTACTTTGTATTATTCCAGTTTGGGTGTATTGCTGTGAAAAAGTATAAAAAGGGAAAAATTTCCATAAACCGTGTTTGAAAAGGTCGAAGTGCCATGGGGTGGTATACTCCAGTTGTATAGTGATTATTTTATAGGTACATTCACCATGTAAGATACTATTGGACAGATTGGAGGTTATTCGATGGTCAAGCATACACAAGAGTATGTGTTATAGGATTATTTCTACATGTTGCAGCTGTTCGGCCATTTTGTTTTGTATTTATTTGTAATTGGCCGCTTCTACAATTTTTGATTTTTTTTTTATAATTTGTTTAATTTTTTTTTGTGTTCTATATGAGATATGTTTTGTAACTGCTGTATGAGACAAAGACGTTGAATTATTTTTTATGAAAAGTATGTGAAAAGAGGTGTCTTGCTTGATACTTCATTGAGGCTTAATCTGGCCTCAATGTTCTCATTATTGTGACGGAGCCCTCGATTCCTACAAAACCCAACTTGTCCCTGCCCAAAGAAAAAGACATTCCGTGTCGGGAGATGGACTTTGTTTGGCGTGCGGCAAGGGGGTTCTTGAACAAAACTGTGTATGGTGTTATGATAACGACACGTGGCTTGGCCTGCACACACAGTCTTTCTGTGAGGGAGTCAAAATTGAGCCTCACGAAACAAAAATTACCGTCGTGCTTGTGAAGGTAAACAGAATAACACTTGTGGTGGCCTGGATAATTCAAAGAAAGTACACGTATGCAATGCAAAGATTTCCAATTCGAAAAGTGCACTTTAAAAAAATCCCACTCATGTAATTGCTTTTCGTGGCGAAATGAGTTCAACTTCACAGTTTGATCATCTGAAGCAATGTACCATTAAACCAAAATGGCCATTGCTAAAGCCCACATGGTTTGTCATTACAAAACAACTAGTAGGAGATCAGGTTATTGTATTGTTAATTTGGACCAACTCATGAGTAAGGCAAAATAAAAATAAAAACATGTTTAGCGTCCTGCCTTTACAAAAAAAGGCACTTGTGTGCTCAAGTCAAAAATATGTTTTTCGTCAGAGATCATAAAAATTGATCCTTTTCAAAAAAGGAGGCGGCCTCTAAAAAGGAAGCGGACGCTAAAATTGTTTTTTTTAATATTTTGCCTAATGTATACTCTGTTTGTAAGTTGGGAACTTCTCAGTCAATTTGGGTTTCCTTGTCAAGTTCTTAAATTCTGTGTATTTTTGCGTGATCAGGTAGAAACCCTTTGTGTTAGTTGTAACCGGAGAAAGGGAATCATCACGGGTGATCTGGTTTGATTAGAAATGGTGCAGAGTTGAGACACTTCGAAAGGGGAGAAAATTATTGAGTTTGGAAATTGAATACAATTATTTTGATTTCTTGATAAGCCATGAGCAATAACCAAAATATGCAGGAAGCTTTGTGAAGCAGTGCCTGTATGACACGGAACTATGTCCACGTGCTGGACAATGCTTTCGAAACACCAAACCACTGCGAAGAGTGCTTTGTCAGTTCATACACTGGGTATTGTTGTCCCAAATGTTGACTTCATGTAGAAATAATTACAGTTCTTGTTGGGCAGAAAAGATGATTAAAAAAATGGGCAGAAAGCGTGACTGCACCACATGAATTCCGTACATTGAAAATCAGCGCTTCGAAACCAGGATATTCGGCAGACAATGGCCGTTCCAAATCAAAGTCTAAGAATTTGTCTCTTGTTAGAACAGTCTTTGCAACAAAAGGGATCTTAATGCTGCTGGGTGCCAAGCTTTGAGCATGGAGCCACTAGGATTGTTACCATGGACAAAGAGTCAAGCATGACAGAACTTGTTAATGGCCAAACAACCTTGTCATCCACTTTTTTTTTAAACCATCATTTCCAATTATAGTTTGCAACCATTAACTGGTTTCAGTGCAATAAATCACATTCATATCTGTTTGAAAATGGAAACGAGAATTGCGTAGAAGCACCACTTTGTGCGTAATGAAACTGCTCCAGGAAAAATAAAGTACAAGGAATAAAAGAAAAGGAAGTACTTTCCATTAATGAGAACATTTTCATTCTAAAACGGGCAAGATAAGAGTCGAGTTGTTTTTGTTTGCTAGGGGAAATGTATGCACGACACTTGATTTGATTTGATTTATGTGCTCTTTCATCATACGTTAATATTGGGAATTTTGAAGACAGAAAGTGTGTGTTTATGGGGAAAAGTTTAAAGGAGCAGTTGAGGCTTAAAGTGTCTAAGCTAGATTTTGAGAATGGTCTCGGAAACTAAACTGTCTAAGCTCAGTATTGGTTACTTGTAAGCGGTACGGATCCTCTATTAAAATAGATAATATAAAGATATTGCCATGAGATTAAAGGGGATTAGCTCTTGCTGATATTCTTATGGGTTAATCCCCTTTAATCTCATTTGAATTGCTGCCTTCAATGTGATTCTTATGTTCAATGATGCAAATTAAAAGCTGCTTGTGTTTTGTTATATGCTTTTTTCTTTAAGATTTAATTTTTCACTGCATAAAGTCAGGCTCGCCTAGAGCTTCAAATCCTTTAACGGTACAATAAAATGTACTTGTGTTGGTTTGAAAAAAGTTTGTCATTGGACAAAGTGGGATTTGGGTAAATACTTTGGCTGTATTACAGTGGATTTGTTTTCTTTTTATTTTTCAAGCAAGAAAACAAATTCACTGTGGATTATTACTATCATTTTTTTTACATGGATATATGACAGTTCGGTTCGAACAAATGTACAGTCATTTTAGACATCATATAGATCTTTGTATTGCTGCATTATACGCATCATAAAAATAATAATTGAAGCTGATTTTGTCTTTTTAAGAGATTTATTCTCTGTGGAATCTTAGGTTTATATTCGGCCATGGAGTAAGTACTCTGTCAGTGGCCAAGTTTTATCACTTGATTGAAGACCTGGGCCCAATTTCACAGAACTGCTTAAGCAGATAATTCTGCTAAGCAAAAATGAGCAGGATACCAGTCTCAAATGGTACATGTGTCATGGCAGTTTGGCTGGTAAACTTATTCTGATTTAAGCAACAATTGTTTTGTGCTTGGATATATTGTGTGCGTTATTATAGCAGCTCTGTGAAATTTTGCCCCCGGCCCAATTTCATAGAGCTGCTAAGAAGAAACTATTGCTTACTAAATTTGTCTGCTAAGCAACCATTTGCAGGGAACCAGTCATGTACGACATATACTTTACATGTTTTTTGGATGGGTAACCGATTTCCCCCAAGCAAGATATCTCTGTGCTTAGCAAATCTTGTGCCTAAGCAGCTCCATGACATTGGTTCACAAACATACAATTGGAAGGTATTTTTGTATACAAATTACGAACCTAGTTTTTGAAGGAAGTAGATAATTTGACAATTTTACCCAGGTGTGTACATTACAGTTGTAAGTACCTAATATTAAAACAAAATAAAAGGTTTTAGGTTGTAAGGAATACATTGATTACTTAAAACTGCATTGCATTAATTTAGTGTTTTGAAACTCCCAAAGGTTTATATAGCTTTACACTTTTTTGAGACACTAAATGTTGTTGAAATTAACACTTGCAGTAATTTTAACCTACAATTTTTGGTTTCAAAAAAAGAGAATAACTTTGTGTACATTTTAATCTAAGTAGAAGCAAACATATTCAAGGTTTGAATTAATGCCTAATTTGCATTGTCAATGTTTACAGTATATTGCAGCTTTGATTTGGGAATTAATAATTGGAAGAAATTGTGGAAGTTTCTTTATCATTTTAGCTTGGATTAATTCAGACGATTGAGTTGTTACCTGGCAATGGCATCAGAAAGTGGTACGCCATGCCATCTATCAGAAACGATATTTTTTAAAAAGATGTCCATTTCTGGATTTCTCAAATAATAAAAAAAGTGTATTTAATCAATAACAGGTGTCAATCGATGTTACTTTTTTGGTGTTTCAAACTTTGATATCCCATTGTACCAACAACCCCTCGAAAAGTTTTGAAATTGATTTTTTGAAACCTGTCACCAACACTTGTCGGATAATTGTATTGTAGTCGTGTGATGAGGTCACACACCAGAGTATATAATAACCCAGATAACAGAAATCCTTGATCGCTTTGTTTTTACCCCCCCCCCCCAATGTTCAAATGGATGCTGTCAATAAAATGCTGGCCCCCATAATGTATTGATCGGCGGTGATGTGATCATTATTGACAATCAGAGAATCAAAACAATCAATGGCTTGATATGTTACAACAGTCTAGGGTGTTATTCAACATTCGTGCTGGCCACAGGTGCGGCCAGTTTATTGGGTGTTAGGGAGTAATCCCTTTTTCTACAAATTCCAGAGTTGGATCCTGCCATGCAGGTGTCTGTGTTTTTGTTTTTATCAAAACGGTTCGTGTTTCAAGATATGGGGGAAAAAATTACCACCAGGGCCCAACTTCATAGAGCTGCTTAGCAGAAATGAGCAGGATACCAGTCACAAATTGTACATGTGGTATGGTAGTTTGGCTGGTAACCTTATTCTGATAAGCATGATGTGGTTGTGCTTAGCTACTTTTTGTGCGCAGCTGTAGTGAAATTGGGCCTGCTTGCCACATAATTCTGCGCTTACCTCTGTATAAAGCACATGGTTCTATAGGCTGTATAAAGCGCGGATTTATGCGGTGGGGATAGCAATGTAATTGGGCCCCCAAAACCTGCCTTTGCTGTGCGTAGAGGGACAAAAACAAACTCGCCTTCCCCGCTTGTCTCTACTGGACCATAGTGTTAGCCAGAGGGTTTCTGGGTGTCATTTGGACACCCCGTTTTCAATTTGGACACCCTGCCTTATATTATCTGTCATTGTAAATGTATTGTAAGTGAACAATTTGGACACCCAGTTTTTAAATTTCCAGCAAAATTTGGACACCCTTTTACCAAATTCTGGCTAAAACATTGTCCTGATCACCATTCTGATCCCGGACGTTGGGTTGTTGAGCGTCATCAACAAACAAGTCCCCCAAAGCAGAGGTATCAGGACAAACACTAGATAACGATCCTTTGATCAAGCACAATACATCGTGGGTACTTGCGAGATCTGAAATGCTGACGTGAATCTCTGTTCACCGTAAACACACAAGTCAGTCACCATCGATTCCCAAGAATTAGCATGCCTTTCGTTTTAAATCAAATTGGGTCATGGTGCCTAAAAAAACAACCATTTATTGTGTTGGTTTTCCATGGTCGTTTCAGCTATAGATTGACGTAATAACTACCCCAGAGGAAGCGAATAATTACACAGTTGTGAGACCCTTTGTGTTTTCTCTTGGCATGAACAATTTTATTTGAACCCATTCTCTGAACAGTTTGTTGTAATTTACTGCTCAAAAGGCCAAGCCACATGAGGCAATATACAGGCTACCCGGACCCATTTTCGTAGAGCTGCTTAAGCAGCACATGTATTGCTTAACAAGTTCCTGCTAAGCAAAAATGAGCAGGATACCAGTCACAGAGATAATACACGTGGAATGATATTTTGGCTGGCAACCCTATTCTGGTATAAGCACAATTTTGTTGTGCTTAGCTACCTTTTGTGCTTAAGCAGCTCTATGAAATTTGGGTCCAGTTCCAGGCAATCTCCATGAAGAAACACATTATCCTCTAAGTTGTAATATTAATTTTATTGGAGCTATTACTATATTATTATTATTATTAGGACACTGTCAGAAAAAGGGATCTTTATAGTAACTGAAATGTCCCTTTTGCATGCTGTGAAGTTGGTTGCCTCCAAGTTGCTTGTAAATATGACCTGTCCAAATCTCTGGTAGGCTACTTTGGCATTGAGCTTTCTTTAAATTGCTCATTTTTTAGAAACTCAGTTTAGCAAAGATAACAATGTAATCACTCATTCAAACAGTTCTAACTGTTATACATAAAAGGGTTTGCTAAATAAGTGAAAAAAAAAACGATTTCTCAAAATATACTTTATTTTATGATTCTCCAAACCAATCTGGTCACCATCGGCCCACAATGACTAGTAACAACCAACAGCTGCGATGAGAACAGACCAATACAGTGCAATGAATTCTTTTACCAAGTGTTAACTGACTATTATACGCCCGTTTACAAAGGTGAACTTTCAACCCGAGAAACAGTTCAAAGGAAAGGCCCATAATTACTTCCCCGCTTTTTACAGCATGGATCTGGTATTGCTGAATCCAAAGAGGATGCCGTCACTCAGGGCATCAAGGTTAACAATACAAGACTGACGTGAATTATTGTCATCAACTAATACTGTTTTGTTACCAATTATGAAAGTGCTTTTGTTTCCTGTATGAATTATAAAATGTGTGTACACTGTATGCACTGACGTCATCCAGCCGCCATCTTGGAGGTAAACCGATGATGAAACAGGTGGAAACGCACAGTTTGTCCGCGCGGCGTCCAGGATGCAAATTTATTTTCTGCAGCACACGTCGGCTATGGAGTCAACAGTTAAGGGATAGGGAAGAACAGCCTATCTCTTAACTGTTGACTGTATTGACGAAGTATGCTGCAGAAAAAAAAAATCGCGTCCAGGATTTTGCTAATGAGCAACCTCTAGGCGAGGGCGCCCTACTCAAATGACGTCGTGTGCATAATTAGGTCTATTTGGTCAGGCAGGCACCCAAACCAATTCCGACCTTGCCCATGTTGTCTGTCCATGATATAAGATGAATGAGCAAATCAAACATTGATGAAAACGTCACCGGTTTTTTAAAAATTTGTTTACAAACCTTGCCACATTTTTTTCATCGGTTCCAAACAATTCCAAAACCAAGACGTTATTTTAATGGATGTTAAAATCTGCCAGTGGGTTTTTTCTTCACAGAACTCAGTGGGAAACAAGTGACTGCTTTTTACACACATCGGTGTTTGGGTGAAAAACACAAATAACATTCAAAATATCATTGTTTCATCTATTTGAGATTGTGTCGTCAACGCAGTGCAAATTTAAATCACATCTGGATTGATATAGGAAAGATTCATTGTTTCAGAATGCAACCCAGTCGCACTAATTTAGCTTTTCTTCAACAACAACAAAATGACTGATGAAATTAGCAGTAGGTAGGACTGATTCCATCGTCAGCTTCACACGAAACTAACTTTGACAGGAACAACTCAACCATATGGTTATTGATGACACATAAATTCCAAGGTATCTCTTATCTTTAATGAGCGGTGGTCCAAATTCGCCAAAGTAACTCTGGTTTTCTCATTGGTTGTACTTGTATAGTTTCCCACAATGTACAGGGTGACAATTTGTTATTGCTGGGTGACTGTACTCTCTGCAGCCTTTACTACATCGTTCCTCTCCCACTCTTTCTGGCTCGGGCTCCCCCCCCCTCCAAAGGACCATCGCGCTCACTCGCTCGCTCTGTGCACTCTCTCTCTCTATCTCTCTCAAAAATAATTGTGTTAACATATTCGCCATTATGTGCAAGGCCATGCAAACTAGAGCCATTTCTTCCTCTGACACACGAGACATTGCTTCGAGCCAAATTGCATTTCTTCCTGTCAAGTTGAATATGCGGGAATTTGTTTTGGCAAAAAAACACAAATGGCAATCATATCTGGTTAGCAATTTAAATTGAAAGGACCACTCAAATTTTTTTTCTTTCTCCGGTGGTTCTTGTTAGATTATCTGGGAAAGAAGGCAAAGGTGTGGAAATTTTATGGCATTTCCGTTCAATGAGAGGACCCAATTTGTCGCGTCTCCAGTGTCTCTATGTGACACACAAACGCAGTGTAGGTTTTTTTTGAATGGAATGAAATTGAACTGAATATTGAATTTTTGAAAAGTACTTTCTCTTGTTTCCCCATCCAAATCAAAAAAGTACTTCAGCAAAGTACAACAAATCAAGTTAATTGTATCTGGGGATTTTGACAGAGACGGTACAACACTGTGAACATTTTTTTCATTCAATTAATCAAAGCATCTCGTAATGTGCTCGGTACAAAATAATGAAAGCCCTGAGAAACGCTAGCTGCTTGATGTTTCCCGACCAATAGGCCAAACTGAACGGAAACTTCACAGTTAACGCACTATCTTGTAATGTTATAAAAATGTCCTGGCCCAATTTCACAGAGCTGCTTGAGCGGAAATATATTGCCGAATCATTTTCTGCTCATCAGAAATTGAGCAGGATACCAATCACAAATTGTATAATGTGACATGGTAGTTTGGCTGGTGACCTTATTCTCGTATTAAAGCATAATGTCGTTGTGCTTAGCTACTTTTTTGTGCTTAGGCAGCTCTATGGAATCAGGGCCCTGCAGGAGAGAAAAAAAAAGTGATTGCCAGGCGACTGCCCAGTTGTCGATTGCCTCAATGACGAGGGCACATCAAGCCGAAACATCTCTCAGGGTGACTGGTCCTTTAACCGACATAAGCCGAGGCCCTTTGAATATTCATACGTCAATTTTAAAATTGGATTAATTCCAACGCTGTGGCATACCTTTGAGGGGACGAAGAACCTCTGATCCATAAGCCCACGGGGCTTGAATTTCAGTTGCTGCTCAGACGTCGGGCATGAAATGTGATCAAGCATGTATTAATTTACATGAGTGCAAACCGATGTAATCAACCATGCGCGACTGTTTGATATAAATCATTCTAATGAAATGAAAGCAAAACTGAAATCTTTTGATTCCTCAAGGATATTTTGAAAAGATAAGCAAACTTGAAGGCCCAAACAGTTTCCTTTCAAGAGAAAACACACACACACACACACACACACACACAAAAACAAGATTTAAGGAAGAGGAAACGAGAAAATCATTCGCGATAAGATTTGTCAGGTTTTGTTTGTCTTTCCAACTTCTTGAAAGGAGAGGAAGACCTTTCATTTGAAAATATTTTTCAAAGGGATCAAGGTTGTTTTTGCAAAAAATTAAAGCTCTACCAACCCCCCCCCCCCCCACACACACACCCGCTCAGTCCAAATGTTGCGTGTTATGTTAAATGTTATGTGCATTATCAGCATACTGCTGTCACTTCAAGAACCGAGAAGCTGTGTGGATACAGGATCCAATCACTCTGTCACTCTTCGACTAGAAAAGCTTGCTTTGTGTTTTTTTTTTGCTGCTGTGTTTTCGTTGATTTGATTTTGTTGGGGGTGTTTGGGGTTGGTTTGGGGGGGCTTGGTTAGTATTTCCGTGGTATTCAAGTTAACAAAGGTCGGTTATTGTCTTCCCTGTTATACCTGACATGAGTATACGAAAACCAGGGAACGATTTGTCAATTTCCGTGGAGTTCCTTTGCCTCATCATAAGGATCTCTCGTGTTCATTGAGACAGAAAGACGTCATAACATTTACACCATGTCCTATCTTTAATTGATTCGATTTTCAGAGCCGCATCATAATGTGCTTTGGGCGTACCAATTTATTTCTCTGTTGACCCTGGACACGATCAAGCTGAACTCTGCAGACTTGACCATTGTCCAAGTCTGCTCTCTGCGTCCAACAAGTTGCTTTCGTTCCCGTTAATTATTTCCTGTGGACAGATGCCGAGCAGGCCAAGTTTTTTGTTGCCGAGTATTTTGTTGTCAAGTCGCCCGTTGTTTCCTGCCACACTTTCCTTGCCAATGTCGCAGCTAACTTACCCTTTACGTCTACCGTTCATGCACACTGGTGAATTGTGCAGTGTTCTGCTTAATTGTTGGCGTCAACGGATCACTCATTAATTGTCTTCTTGTTCATGCTACCCCAATCACGGTTGCTGACTACTTGTTTTGTTCAATCAATTTGGATCTTATCCTTCCCGTAGACTGGACCCGTCTTCTGCTGATTTTCTTCATCAACTTTGATCATCCTGTCTATTTTTTGTGTGTCAATGTAGACGTTATCATATCCCGTCTACTTTTTCAAGGCGGACAAACTACTTTTAAAGACTCGTTTAATCCTGTCGCTCTTGCTTGGAGATCCCATCTTGGGTACGGCAACCGTCCCGATAGACGGAGGTATCCCATTGGACGTGGCCGTCTGGCAACGGGCTGCACTGTCCATACAGCAGACCCAGTACAGCATCTCACGGTCGTCCCTCGCTTGAAAGATGTACTGCTGGCCACTCGATAATCTGCAGGGAAATTCAAACAACAAAAACAGAGGCTTTGAAGTAAAAAAAAACATGATAGATATTTAAGAGGTTGTCATTTCCTTTGGTGAAACGCTTTTCCCCATGCACTTCCTCCCATGGGCCCTTGTTTGGCTCTTCTCTTTTAGTGCATTGTCTACCTTTGATAATTCTGCACTATTCATGTGAGTATAGTTTGTAAATTCAGCTGAAAATGTCTTACTGCACTCTGAAGACGTGTTTCTTTTGTTTGTACTCCAACGCTACGGTGACGTACGCGTCCATCAGGTCCACAGGTTGTTCGTTGTGCAGGGTCTTGCCTCGTATTTTGTGATCTCTGGTCTCGTAGAACCACAGGAGCGTTCCGTGCTGTACAATGTACACATAGTGCCAAGATCTGGACGGAGAAGGGCAGGACACATTTTCCACATTACTTCGACGGTAATTTTCACTCGATTCAAGTCTGATCACAGTTCAAGAACACGCAGAAAAAGGGTTTTAAAGGTAGATTCATAGGTTGGTGCTCAAAAACTTAGTGACCATCAAACATACATGGTATAACAAGCACTGTACCTTGTTGATAGGAGCCTTTTTTTTGAGAAAGGAATTTCGGCGAAGTAATATGATTTTGATAATTTGTCACTCCCAAAACATTTGAATCTGAGAAACGATTCATGCATGAATCGTTTCTCATATTTCGGAGGGATGGTGTTCGTTCACGAATGCTGCGACCAGAGATGCTGTTGGTACCCGCTGTCGTCTTTTCTATAAACTTGAATTTTGACGGATTTTTTGCTGTTTTCTCAGCAAGTAGACACTGTAGTCAGCTGAAACTTTCACATGTGACTTTTGTGTTAAACTACGTGGGTCTTTTTCCTTAAAGGTGTAACAAAAGCTCCTATACTTGATTGTCCATCAAATGGGGGCGTTAAGCCGTAGGTCCTGGTACTAGGATTTGTGCACGTAAAATAATCCAGAACACTTATCGTGGAAGAGAAAGGGTTATTGTGGTGTTTCTGGTTCACATAGCAAGCACCCAATTGTTTACAGGTTTCCTCAGGCTTGTGAGCTACAGTGAATAAAGTCACTTAGGAGGAATCCTTGGTTTCATTACCAATACAATGTACATAATAACCTCCAGATTAATGTGCCGGCAGGCCGGCGCTCTACCAACTGAGCTATATAGCCCTAATGTTGGTGGTCTCCCTATTTCGTAAGTGTCTTTGTTCGGGGTCAGTGCCAGTCGTTTATAGCCATACAACCTGTAACTGCATGCCGTATAGCCAGGGATTACACCAAGTTTTCGGTACAACCTGGAAAGCGTCAACAGAGGGATCACCTTAAAGACACTGGGCACCTTTGGTAATTGTCAAAGACCAGTCTTCTCACTTGGTGTATCTCAACATATGCACAAAATAACAGACCTGTGAAAATTTGAACTCAATTGGTCGTCGAAGAAGTTGCGAGATAATAATGGAAGAAAAAACACCCTTGTCACACGAGGTTGTGTGCTTTCAGATGCTTGATTTCGAGACCTCACGCGTGAGGTCTCAAAATCAATTCAAATATTTTACTGAGAAATTACTTCCTTCTCAAAAACTGCGTTACTTCAGAGGAGCCGTTTCTCACAATGTTTTATACTATCAACAGCTCTCCATTGCTCGTTACCAAGTAAGTTTTTTATGCTAACAATTATTTTGAGTAATTACCAATAGGGTCCAGTGCCTTTAAGGGGATGGAACCTTTTGTTTCAAACATCAAGCAATAAATGATGTAGGGACCTGTTTCGTGATCGCATGGCATAGTTCTCCTGTTCCTGTTTTCTCAGCAGAAGCCCCTCAGCCTCCACTCCATATTTGACGGCGCTCTCTCCTCCTCCTTCCGGCAGATCTGCCTCACAGCAGTCCTCTTCCACGTCTTGCCCCCCTTCATCATCGGCATCAAGACCCTCTGAGTTTTGGCTCCTGTACACTGTACTCTGGTACTGACTGCTTGCGTCCGAACTGGAATCTCCATTACATGTTCGCTGGTCAGTTTGTTGACTTTCCACGAAGCTGTTGGAACTTCCACAATCGCTGTTATGCACATCATCAGTAGTGTAGGAATAGCAAGGAGATGATTGGTTGGAAGTTTTCAATGGGCGTGGCCTATCTTCCTGACTGGCACACTGCGTGCGAGTCAAGGCTTGACCTCTTTGTTCTATGATTGAACGGTCATCAATGTTGTTGTGGTTCTTCCAGCCTCTTGTAGGGGTGCTGTATGACGAGATGGAATGTTCCATTCTGGGTGTGTGTGAGGGGCAGCTACCTGGTCTGGGTGATGGGGAGGTGTAAGCAATTGTCTTGATTGCTTCTAAGATGGTGTTTTTAGTCTGTAAAAAATATATACAAAATTGTGAATTACTAATTTTAGACACATTAGTCCTGAAAGGTCTGCTGAATTCGGCCATTATAATTTCTCTAATAATAATATGCAGTTCTTATAGACCATGTTACATTTGTTTACAGAGTGGTGACCTCGTACATTATAATGCTATTCCTGACGGGCAAGATGCTACACAGGCTCGATGGGAAAACTACATTTTGTGTCATAATTTTCACATAAATTCAAAATTTACAAAAGCAACAGCTGTACAGCTTTTGAGATGTCCCCCCCCCCTTTCTTCATATCAAAAGTTGAGGAAAATCAGACAGTGTGATCTCCATAAAACATAAGATTTGTTGTATTCTTTCATTGAGCTGTGTACAAAATGTGCCCACCAGAAGTCCAGGCTCTGTGGCTCTTTTGTAAACATGTGGTGTCACAGGTCACATCGTCTGAAGCGCTTTATCATACCCGAGGGCGCCTTAAAGCGATCATTGTTTTTTTCCCACAAGGTATCTGGAGCTATGTTCGAAATATAAGACCCTTTTATTGACATAGCACCATGTAATGGTCTACAAGGTGATGGGGTGAACCCCTTCTCTTAACGATAAGTGTACTGGGTTGTGCATTACACAACACATGTGATCTACTGCTTTACGTCCCATCCGAAGGACGAAGCAGTAATGGTTAAGTGTCTTGCTTAAAGGGACACATTGCCTTCGGATTGGGCGCTTCAGGCTATAAAAAGAATTTGTTACGAAATGAATGTGGTTGGAAAGATGTTTTAAAAGTAAAATATAATGATCTACACAAATAGGCCTATACCTCAAAATTGTGTGGTTTTCCTTTTACTTCATGAAGTAACACGGTCTGCCATTTTGTGTAACCACATTTTTGACTCCATAAAATGGCGGACCGTGTTAGTTCACGAAAAAAAGGAAAACCACACAATTTTGAGGTATATTTGTGTGGATCATTATATTCTACTTTTAAAACATAATTCCAACAACATTAATTTCATAACAAACGCTTTTACAGCTCAAAGCGCCCAATCTGGAGGCAGCGTGTCCCCTTAAGGACACAAGTGTCAAGACCAGGACTCGAACCCACTCTCTGCTGATCAGAAACATCAGAGCTAGAGTCAAGTCTGCTTGACCGCTCAGCATCAACACGCAACAATCCTCTATCGTCTCTATTCTTGTTTCTTTCATTCATTGGAGACTTCGCTTCACAACGGTCATTTTTCAAAGACTAAGACAGGAGTAAACTCCCAATTTCCAAAGCAATTATGGCACTCTTTGGAAAAACAAACTTGAAGAAAATTGTGTTTCCTCTTGATGACAGTTATGTCGAGGAAGTGAAGACGAAGAAGACTACACAGGTAACTGTGTTCTATGCGTAAGAAAATGGATGATTGATCAGTTTGGTAACCAAATTTATTTTTCCAAACCTCAAGATCGGTTTCCTTCTGTGAGACTTCACCCTGGAGGAGGATATAAAGAATAATTTATTTCATTAAACATCCAAAAATGGCACGCGCCAATAACAGGATGAAAAGGGAGACGATGAAGAGATACAACAACTTTTCTTAGTAGATAAAAAAATAAGAAAAAGGGGGAACCCACACAATCAGGGAGGGACTGGAAACCCGATTGACATGCAAGACTGCGGTGCAAGGCTCAATCGAACAGGGGTCCACAGAGGTGAAGGGCAGAGAAAGAAACCACTGAGAAACATGATGCTCAAAATGTACAATAAAAACGAAATATGTGGTCATCATAAAGTTCATGTGGTGTGAAACACATACTAGGCATTCATTGTCAACCTTACCACTAATTAAAAGTTACTTTTATATAGGACTTTAGTTTGTTACACCACCGTTCCTTAAAGGAACATTACAGAATTGGTAAGAAAAAAACTTGTAAAATGTACTTTTTGATCACAGATTTACATAAAACTTACACGGTCTGATGATGATGATAGTAGAAAAAATCCCTTGAAATATTTTTGTATGAAATGCCTTATTTGATGAGAAATGAATAAACTAATTTTCCGATCGGAGTTTATCGCTTAGTGAGCGTTTTATTCATTTGTTGAATCTATACGATTTCATGCAAATGTGTAATCGATTTTTCACTATTTTCTCGTGACCCAGATGGCCGATCGATCTCAAACTTCTACAGGTTTGTCAGTTTATGTATATGGTGGATTACATAAAGTGCTTACACTGCCAGCACTGTTTTGTTAGCAAAACCAATTCTGTAATGTTCCTTTAAATTTGTTCATCTCCCAAGAAGTGCACAAACTCAAAACAATTTTGCTTACCAAAAATTGTTTACCAGCCAAAATACAATTTTTTTGCTTAGCAGAAAATTCCTAAGCGCTACTGTCAGCTCTATGTAATTGGACCCAGCTAAACTTTGAGTCTAGTTTCTAGACTTCACGTCCATGGAGAAAACAGAGCGTCGACCTCATTAATTTTTTGTAGGCCCTCAAAATATTCTATATTAGACAGATTTGAGAGCCCTAAAAAAGAGTTTCAGTGTAAAACAAAATTGCCCAATTGTGACCTGGGGGTTGTTGACTTTCAACTTGAGGTATTTTGGATGACATAGGCCGTGAAATAAATAGTCCTATTTGCTGAGAGATGTATGGACATTCTTCAAGATTTGATGCTCGGACGTTTTGAAAATTACACTTGTGTACAGGTGTTTCTATTTGGAGGGAGAATAACTCGACGAGCCCATGGACTCCCCATATCAAATTGAGCAGAGAATTAAAGTTCAAGAGTTAATTAACAATTTTCCCTTGACTGTTAAAAGCTGTGAGACTTCTAAGTGTTTTTCGTGTATTTTTGAATATTTAGCATTTTGCACTGATTGCTATGGGAGTTTGTTTATTGGGGTGCACCCATAATGAGTCTGCAAAGCAAGGAGACCAACTTTTACCCGTTTATCGTCCAGTGAATCATTCAGAAGAAGAATCCTGCGATTCAGCTGCCTGCATTTCTGATTGCTGAGGCTCAGTTCTTCGGTTAACTCGGCCACTTCGTTCTCGTACTCGGCCGACTGCTCTTCTAGCTCGGCACATTTTTTCATCGAGGAGGCCTGTGGTTGATAAAGATAGCTCATTTTGGTGCCAGTTTGTCATCTCGGCAAAACACTGTAATGTTGCTTATAAACCAGTCAATATTGCCACACCTGTATTTAGTTGTTGTTTTGTCTACAAGTTTACAAAATGTGTCAGACAAATACGACTATCAACTATTTCGGTGGTGTTTTTTTAATAAGTATACAAAACCAAATTACCTTTTGTGACAGAAATCATGATTCTGTGAAATGTGTCTTTGAAAAAATGTGGGTTTTTTCTATGGTAAAAAAGTGAAAGGAATGATTTTTTTAAAAATGTCTTTTGCATACTGCCATACCAACAACGTTCTAAGCTGTAAACCCCTTATTTTATAAAATAATAAACCACAAGGGAAACTGACTGGGTAAGTTTTATGTAGTTTTATAAAGAAAAATGACTAAAGCGGTACTAGAACCTGCGACCTCTGGATTAACTTGCCGGTGCTCTACCAACTGATCTAAATCTAACCATAACGTTGGCAGTCTCACTGTTTTTGTTCGGGGTAGCAGTCAGAAGCCATTCAACCTATAACTGCTGTGATAGCCAGGGATCACACCCAAGTTTATGATCCAACCTAAGAAGCGGCAGGAGAGGGGATGCAACTTCTTCTTTTTTTATTTCAAACATCAAGTAATAAACCACAAGGGAAACTGACTATAGGTATATACTAAATAATTTTGGGTTGAACATAGAAACAGATGACTAGAGTGGGACCTGACTGGGTAAGTTTATAATACTTTTGGGTTGAATTACTTATTTTGTTAACCTTGCATTCCTGTTCTGCGCTTAAGTCGAGCGTTGTCTTCTCCAGAAGTTTGTGAGACTGCAGCAGTTGCTCCTCTCTGCACTTCACTTTGTTGTTCGCTCGTCGTAAATTATCTTTGAGTGACACTGGACCAAAAAGCAATTCAACTATTCATCTGAAATAATCTCAGAACAGGCTCATATTTGTATAAATAAACTCACCTAAAAATCATATCTTAATTGCTCAGCAAAATGCGACTTCCTAACTACTATCACTCAGACAAGATGATCAATTTGGTAAAAGCCTTCCCATGATCACTAAGAAAAGATAAAACCAACACACACTATTGAGTATCCTTGCCGACCTTTTCAGGAACATTTAAATGTAAACTTCACTATAAAGTGCATTTCACTTAATTTATTAATCTCCCCTATAAGTTTGTGCCTCTCTCAAAACTGCTGTAACATTGAAGAAGAGAAAACAAAGATATGTTTCTGTCGAAAATCTCAAGGAGACTGCAAAATAGAAACAAACCAACAGAATTTTCACTTTGTTACTAGTCTAAAACTTCCACAGGCTTGTTGTGCAGTTTAAAGGTAGGGTGTCATAGATTGGTAAATACTCTGAAAATTAATGACCATAAAAAACTTACTTGGTGCGAAGCACTGCAGCTGTTGATAGTAAAAACTATTTTGAGAAAGGATTCCCTTCGAAGTAATATGGTTTGGGTAATTTTTCACCAAAAAATATTTGAATCAGAGAAACGATTCATGCATGAATTGTTTTCTCAGGTTTCTGAGGGTTGGTGTCCGTTCGCGAATGCTGCGGCCAGCTGTTCGCTGTTACCTCCAAAAATTTGGGGATATTTCCTCAGCAAGTAGACACTGTATTTAGCTGAAACTTTCACCTGTGACTTTTATTGTATCTTTCTTTATAATGTAGCCTATAAATCATCATTACGTTGGTTCCAACCAAACTATGACCCTACCTTTAAATCAACTGAAATGAAAGCACACCAGCAAGCACCATATTTTCTGGCAACATAACTTATACTGCATCACACTTTTTCTTCATTAAAAAAAGATGAAACAAACTGTTTGCAGTAGCTCTGCAAATAAGTGATGTACTTTATAACCTTGATGCAATGAGAGTGTGTACACATCTATAACCAGCGTCATTGCCTCAATCAGTGCTTTCATTTTCTCCAGCAAAAAAAAAAAGGATTTATTTAGAGTCCATGAATTTGGATGTATAATGAGAAGCTGTGTAATACCCTGCTCTGCCTCTAGCTTGGTGCTTCGGTGGATGAACTCCGATAGCTGCTGAGTTATCTTCATTACTTGGAACTCCCTTTCTTTACACTCCTGCTGTAAATCACCGATCTAAGAATAGAACAAAACCAAAACCCGAAACAATCATGTCAGGGGATTGCCATTTTAAATGAATGAATAAATTAATGACAGGTTTTTATTCAGAATGGTATTGTTATTATGTAGATTTAAATTGCATTTGAAGAGTGTGAGCCTAAGGGTAACGCTGGAACTAATTTCCTGGGGGAAAATAGCTTGGTGTAATGCGTTCAGTGTTTTAGTGGCGGGGAAGATTACAACCCTACTAGTTCGCTGACCAACACACGAACTCAACAAATTGCGCGAGGTCCAATTTCCTATTTTACTCAAGTGCTCATTGTCATTTTTAGACCTGATTATGTATTAACAGAATATCAATATTCTTCAAGTCACAAAGCTTTAAACGTTAAAGAGGGGCTCCAAGGTCAAATCCAGTTTTGTGATGCACTCATTTTCCAATAAATAGAGTCCTCATGAAAACGGGAAACCAAATTACAAGTCTCTAATCTCATGTTAAAACGGTGTCAAATACCATTGTATTTGATACCCTTCCAGTGCACATTTTGTCAACACCCCAAAACATCCAATGACGTCACATTTCAAATAAATGGATACGTAATTGAATTTGACCTTTTGACTGATGCTATACAGTTTATCTTTGGAATGTACAGACCTATTTGTTGTTGACATCCCAATGACGTCATGTTTCAAATTTCGCTCTGAATGAGTATCAAATAAAAAGACAGTTTACACCACTTTAACGTGAGGTGAGAGACTTGTAATGTTTTTCCCTGTTTCACAATGACAAAAATGAATTTGACCTTGGAGCCCCTTGTTCAAATTAGGAAAGAAAGACAAAATTAATAAATACGAACAGTTATTTCGATCAAAGTCTAATAGTATAAATAATTTATGTTTGTCTGTCCATCAGACATCTCACCACCAGCCCCGGCTTCTAGATGATGCCTCCATACTTATCTTATGTTCTGCCTTGTAAATGTTGCTGTTTTGGTTACTTCAAATTAATGTTTTGGCTTTTAATTTATCATGAAGTGTGGAAATAAATGTGAGTTTGAATTGGATCAGACTCAACCAACCCCCCAAAATAGCTCTGAGATTTTGAGACATCAAATGAAAATATTCCATTAAGAAACCTCAATTTAAAATGACAACAGCAGATAAATAAACTTGACAGTTTTCTCATCATTAATTGAAACGCTTGCGTGAAATTAATCAAAGGCGGCGGTGTTTTTTTTTTTACATCAAAATTCTCAAATAAAAAAAATTCCCCGTTGAAAATAACGTTTTTGATTAGGTTATAACCGACCCTGACAGAAATGATCCAATGCTTGCCCTCAAGTAAACTATGTCAGCCATGTTGAGTGTGATATTAAAAAAAAAAGGAGAGAGAGATAGTTCTTGGTACTGCATTGAATTGATGCAAACGTCCTGATTGCATTTCACACATGGATGATGAGGACTGATTTAAATTCAGTATTTTACCTGGGTGGATGGCCAGGGGGAAAAAAGAAATTGTTAGGTGTCATTTATTATAAACTTTCATAAGGTGGGAGGCATGTTTGGATGCATTTTTTGTTGGTGTCTTCGTAAAATAGCTTAAAGGCTAAAACACGGCGGCCCTACTGTAGCTGACCACTCATAATCACCAATTAGTTAATAACAATATTAATATTTGTTATCAAACATTTGCTGTTGTTGTATATAGTCTTCATATTTGTATAGTCTTGTACAGTCCTTCAAATTCGCCCAGGGCTGACCCGTACTATCAGTACGCAATCCCTTATTCCACCTAATAGGCCAAGAGATTCATGGATTCATCATTCTCTTTACGTACTACCTGGGCCCAATTTCATAGAGCTGCTTAAAGCATAGAGCTGCTTAAAACAAAACTATGCTTACCAGAATAAGGGTTACCGATCAAACTACCATGTCACAATTTGTGATTGGTATCCTGTTACGCAACATGTTTTGCTTTAAGCAGCTCTATGTATTTGGGCCCAGCACTAAATGCTTTTATAACAGCCACACCCCAATTTTTAACTAGAATTTCAAACAAATGATTCTAGGGCTTTGGGTTCTAGTATATATATATTTTTTAAATGTTCTTATTGTTATTGGGGTTTTGTTTTTAATGTTTTGTTGTTTAATATTAATCATTTTTATAATAATAATAATAAATATTAATATTTTTGTTTTTCTTTTAACCGCTTTTTGTACATCTACGGACCTTCAGAGGAGAAAATAACTTCAAGAAGATGTAAAGAAATGTATTTGATTAGTACAAACAGCGCGTTTTCCTTGACTGTTGGGTACAGCTATCCTTCAGATGAGCATAGTGTAAAAATTGGTATCAATGAGCTCGGAGGGTTTTTAAGGATATTTAACTTTGAGAAAATAGATGAATTAGCTTTTTGCAAACTGCTTACATTCAAAAGTACCTATGGTACAAATGTAAAAATATTGTTAGTGGCCTGACGTTTCGACCCTATAGCAGAGTCTGTCTCGGCAACTTAACTTTATAATGTTTATTCAATTTACATTCCAACAATACTGTTATTACAATTTTTGGATAGGCCTATATATTATATATATATTTTGTTATATGCGAATTTAGGACTGGGAATGCGATGCCCTTAAAGATAACAACTTCCTCTCCCTCCAAAAGGTGTACGCTTTATAAGTCAAACCCATTTTCAACTCTTGTCTTAATCTTGTTGCTTTGCTTTGAAGGGATAATTTATTTGTAAAGGATTTAAGGGTTAAAAAAAACACCAAAGACATGACGTCTAACCAAAATGCTTGTTTCTTTTTTCAATTTTATGTTAGATTATTTGTTCAAGTCTTTCCATGAATATATGTTTGGCGATTGCGTTTTGTTTGTTTGTTTGGTTGTTGTTGTTTGGTTGTTGTTGTTGTTGAATTGTTGTTTGGTTGTTGTTGTTGTTATTGCTGCTGCTGCTGAGTTGTTGTTGTTGTTGTTGTTGTTGTTGTTGTTGTTGTGTTGTTGTTGTTGTTGTTGTTGTTGTTGTTGTTGTTGTTGTTGTTGTTGTTGTTGTTGTTGTTGTTGTTGTTGTTGTTGTTGTTGTTGTTGTTGTTGTTGTTGTTGTTGTTGTTGTTGTTGTTGATGTTGATGTTGTTGTTGTTGATGTTGTTGTTGTTGTTGTTGTTGTGCTGCTGTTTTTTTTTAGGGGGAGGGGGCTTTATGATATTTTTTTACAAAGTCAAATGACACGGCTTCAGATGATATGTCTTAATTTATTTTACTAAATGTCACTGGACTTCTATCCACCAAAGAAGATGGTTCAGATCATCCTTTTGTTTGGCCTGTCTTCCCCCCTTCTTCATAATCTGTGCTTCAGGTCTATACCATCACGAGCTTGTCACTTTCTTTTTGTCTGCCCGTTTCTCCTTGGTGAAAATTGGAGCAGGGATAATTGTCAGTGAAAGGTATTCACATACGTGTGTAATTGACAACCTCAGCACCTCATTTTGAGCTGAAGAGCTGACAAATATCAATGTGCCTCTGGCGTTAGTATCCTAGAAAGGTCAATGAAATTACTGTCTTACTTGTTTTTGCTTACAAAAAAAAGCATGAAAACTATACATTTTCTGAAAAGAAATGTTGATGTTTTTATTTATTTCTTTTTGGGTTGAACAAAGAAAAATTGACTAGAGTGGGATTTGAACCCGCGACTCCCTGATTAACGTCCAGGTGCTCTACCAACTAAACTATCTAGCCCTAATGTTTGCGGTCTCCCTGTTTTGTCAATTTCTTTGTTGGGGGGAGGCAGTCCCTTGTGGTCTATTACCTGAGTTATTTGTTTCATTACACATCTTACAGCGTAAGCACCAAAAACAAGATGACTATATTAAGTTGTTGATGTGGGAGGAAAACCCAAAACTTGGGAAGCAATCAGGTAGGGACTGAAAACCCAATCCACATGCAAGGCTCCGGTCTGAGGCCGGGGTCGAACTGGGGTCCTCAGAGGTGACAGGCAGGGGAGGGGGGGGGGACACAACTGAGTCAACCGGATCCCCCAAAATAAACGTTTTCAAACAAAAAGCATGGTGCCATGGTATAACTTCCAGCACAATGCTATCTTGTTTATTCTGCCAGATGGAAGTTACTTGATTTAAGGTTAGTTTATAAAAAAAAAAATCTTCTTTCGTGTTTATTTTTGTGTAAAACATTGTTGGGAGATGATGAAAACAGACCAACTTTGTCTCCGTAAACCAGGGCTCAATTTCAACAAATCACTAAAGATGCATCTTTAAGATGAGCTGCCAATATCCCCATAGTGATTGGTATTGTGACGTCACACTTTGCTTTGCAATTAAGATTGATTCACAGCTTAAGCTCTTCGGTGAAATCGGCCCCTGGCTATAAATGCGGTTATTATTCTGATGCGTAAAACTCTACTACTGATGGTTTGTATTCATTTCGTGGTTGACATGTTTCATGTACCACAGTCCATTCAAAAAGAGATGACATTGCCCAATCAATGCACTCTGAAATTATGGTCATAATTATAGCTATTTCATGGGGGAACAGCGATGGAAATAAGGTTTATATTTTAGGGGGCACAAGGGGTGGCACCATTATTTCTGGGGGGGCATTTCTGGACATCGATTTTGGAGGTAACAGACACATTTCCCCCTAAGTAATAGTTATTGTTGCTGCAGAGCTGCCAACATTTGCATATTGCATTCAGGAAGATTTTGTATAACAATAAGTGAGATATTAGAATTGCATTCAACATACCAGGGATTTGTTTCCACAATCAGGGAGATTTTCAATTTTTTTTTTCATCAAAACATGGAAAGATTGAGGTGTTTTCAGGGAACTTTCTGCAGAATCAGGGAGAGTTTGGCAGTTCTGTTGCTGTGATGACGTGTGTTCGGAGGGGGTTGGGTTTCGTGAAATCGGCCCGCCCTGGCCACAATGTGCGGGTTTTTACTCTGATGCACAAAACTGTACTACACTGGTGGTTTGTATTCATATCGTGGTTTAAATGCTTCAAGTAACACAGTGAAAACTGCATTTGGGGCCATTTATGAAATTTTTAAAAACTTGTCCAAGGGATTGGTAAAAATGCAACTGACGGACTAAAATATTGATAATTTCTAAACAGCTCCCAATAACACCTGTGACCCCGATCTCCCCGTCCCGTCATACCTTTGGAATAAGAACCTATAGTTACCTTGTTCTCAAGAGCCTCTACTTTATTCTGATATTCCTCCGCTACCCTCACCTCCTTGTATGCACTCGCTGCACTTGAAACTGAGCCAGGAAAAAAAAAAGTAAAAACACATCATATCCTTGAGTGTGACAACGAACATTCAAATAATTTACAAAGTCTGTCCAAAACATAATCTATACTCCATGAAATGAAAGTAGGTCGACAGTGATGATTCCTTATGAAGAATGAATGCATTGTTCAAGACATAACTCAGCGTCTATTTTTGAGACTGCCAAAATATTTCACGTTTTGGAAAAGAATCTCATGAATGAATTACCTTGTTGTAACATAATGTTTCGAAAACATGAATCATGTATAAGAACCCCCCCCCCCGCCAACACAAACCTTTAAACAGTTTCACACATTTTGTTTAAAGGTAGGGTCATAGATTGGTAAGTACTCCAAAAATCAATGACCGTACAAACTTACTCGGTGAGAAGCACTGCAGCTGTTGATGGTTATAAACTATTTTGAGAAAGGATTCCCTTCGAAGTAATAATGGTTTGGATAATTGTTCGCCCGAAACATTGGAATCTGAGGGTTGGTGTCCGTTCATGAATGCTGCAGTGCAGAGATGCAGTTGGATTCGACGTCCTTGATGAAAATACCGTGAAAGCTTTTTGCTGTAGACACTCTATTCGGCTGAAACTCTCATTCATGTTACTTTGATTATATCTTTCTTCATAATTTTGACTGTGACTCAGCATGACGTTGACAAAAAAAAACAATCCACGACCCTATACCTTTAACATACTGATCTGTTTAAAACATTTCAGACCAAACTCGAATTACATTCAAGGACCACTGGATAGATTTTAAGCCTGAACGGCGAAGGTAATTGATTCAAAAACATATAGGATGGTACCATTCCTGGAGTGGAAATTGATTCAATGCCGTGTCATCAGGCCCAACAGATGAAGATGGAAGTGTTCATATACGGTCCTATCTTCCCATTCCTCAATCTATTTACCATTGACTTTAAAAATGAAAGTCATTTCCAGCAATGGCCAGGACATCATCCTAGAACTGTCAACTATAGGCTTTTAAGAAAGCTCATTTCAAGTTTGGTAGCTATATGAATATAAGTGAGACGGTTCGCCATGTGAACTTATAGGGATAGCTTATCTCATTGGGGGCAACGGATAATACCATGTTACAGTTCCAAAACAACTCCCTGAACAAGATTGCCTCACTGGGAATATTCGCCAGAAAAGAATTACAACTGAGCTTTTGCCTTGAGGTAGGCCTGATATCCAAGTGTATTATTTTGTGCAGCATTATAACGCTGGGTTATGTTAATTTAGCAGGCTTCGTAAAAAGTTTGGTTCAGGCACCTTTTTTGATTGTATATAATGGTCTTTTTTGATTAGTTCATCAGCCAGTGGAGGGGAAATGCTGATTGTACCCAATCACACTGAGACAGTTTCCACTCCAAATACTTGTTATGCTTGAGAGGAAAAAATAGACTCCAATCATCTCATGATTTGTTTGTTCTTTAAATAAGACAGGCTGAGCAGTGGCGTAACCACCCCCCACCCCCACCCCCACCCCCACCCCCACCCCCACCCCCACCCTCACCCCTAAGAACCCTTACCCTCCCCCCGCACAATGAGATCGAAAAAATTGCACAAATGAATGGTTTGATACACTAAAAAGCCCCCTTAATTAATGCCCCTGCTTGCCCCCCCCGCCCCCCCCCCCGCCCCCCCCCCGCCCATGAAAATATCTGGTTACACTATACTGTGCATGAGCAATGAGTGACTGTTCGACGTCAAAGAAGAGCTACAACAATATCAATCACTGTTCAATATCCATGCCTCCATTATACGCCATCAACTTTGTTGTCTTCTTCTTTTTTTTCTTCTTTTTTTACCTCGGACTTGCTTCATTTGATCTCTGTGTAGAGTGTGCCTTGCACATCCATTTTCACCTTCTGTGGTCAGCAGAGTTTGTACAGACTGATGTTTGACTGGGAGTGATTCGCTCGCTGAGTGAGATACATTAAGCTCGGATCTGGCCACGTCACCGCGGGAACAAGTTTCATGGAGCTTGCAGCACAGCTTTCTTGAGGCCTCTAATCTGATAAGAGAATATTATAACGTCAGAAATTGAGTTCTGAAGAGCAGGAGTCAATCTCTTTCTTCTCTCTGGCTATGAAGGAGATGTCGCCACTGCTGATTTCTTAAGCTTTACAATCCTAGTCTTATTGGAAATCATTTTTATTCATGGTTAAGAGAACTTATCTGGGCCCAGTGGCGACACCCTTGCCCCCCCCCCCCCAAAAAATGAAGAGATTTACAAAATGAATGGTTCAAAGCATAAAAGGGGGAAAAGAAAATATGTATACATGTTTATAACAAAAAATGAAACAAAAAATGTAATTAAATTAAAAAGAATAAAACAAAACAAAGTAAAATGAAATAAAATGAAATAAATAAGATAGAATTTTAAAAAGGTGGGAAATTTTTAATAAATAATAAAATAAATAATAAGAAAGAGAATAAACAAATAAATAAATAAAACAATAAATATATTCTTTGAACCTTCTCCCCCACCCACCCCCTCCAAAAAATATTATTAATTACAAATTTAAATGTCTAGTAACGCCACCGTCTAGACCTAAATTAAATTTGAGTTTCAAGAGTTTTTACTGTCACCATAGTGATTTGTATTGTGACATCACATTACGCCGAGCAATTTAGCAATTATGATTGAAATATTGGCTAACTCTCCTTAAAGATCAACCCTAGCGATTTGTCAATCCAGACTCAAAACAGTGAATTAACTCACAGGAGATTGTTTTACAGTATGTCACCACATTGTCTAGATTTTCCGTCAGCATTGTAAATGTCTTGAAGCAGTTTTTGCGCGAGAGGTGACCAGTTCATGTGAAATTTGATTATTCTCAACAGATGTTGATTTAATAAAGAAATATTGGTTATAAAATGTTAATGAATATTTTTGCAAGGCTTGGTTTTTTATAGCTGGAGTCAGGGCTTTGGAAAATTGCTTTATCTTGTTGAAGGAGGTGGTAAGTAAGAGAGCAGGGCAGACAGCTTAATTTCAAAATTTACCAACTAAGTGTTTAAAAGCTCGCTGTTGATGCAAGATCCCCCTTAAAAATATTTTAAGTAAAACTGCATTTAATCACTGGCTTTCATTCATTAGAGAATATTCAATCAATTTCATACGTGGAAGTTCATTTGGCGAAAAAGATCATTCAAATTCAGATGGTTATTAGGTGTTTTACTTTTGTCAAAAGCACATTACAGTTAAATTATTGATCAAGAGTATCTTGACTTCATCAATGGGAAAACATAATGCGTTTTTGGAGACAGATGGTATAAATCATCAAATCATGTCTGCATGAAAACGGAGTGTAATGCGGAAAACACGAAGTTCACACAAAATGCGGTTTAAAGGAATGATAAAAAGCTGTGTAAATTTGAAAGCTTGAAAATAAACACACAATTTTGTTGAAATTGGCGGGAAATCTTAAATTGTCAAGACACCTCATGGCCTGTAAAGAGAAACAGGCACAAAGGGCTACTTAAAGACCTAACAGAGCTCTGCTAGTGATGGAATTTCAAACAATAAGAGGTTTTTTTTGAAAGGGGAAATTGATACACAATGAGAACACATGCAGGCATGGCCTTACTCTTCTTTTAGGAGCCTGTTATTGAGCACTTCATCCTTCAATTGTCCTTCCAAGGTGTCAATGTGAGTCTAAAAGTAAGAAGAAGTTGAATTTAGGAAGTATAGTTTATAATTAGTGAGTGATTAAAGGTATTGTACAGGATTGGTGGAGCTGACAAAACAGTCGCAAACAAAGTTCATGTTTTGTGTGATTAACCATAAATACATGAAATAACAAACCTGTGAAAATTTGAGCTCAATTGGTCATCGAGGTCACGAGAAAATAGTGAAAAGAGACCTTATGTGTTTTCTGTTTTTCAAACATCAAGTTTATTATCGCGCGCGTTAAAACATATTGTTTTATTCATTTCTCAGAAACGATAGCATTTTAGGCAGAAATATTTTAAGGAACCCTTTCTACCATTACTTACTTTAAATCATGTAAGTTATGTGTGAATCTGTGAACATTTGTGTTTTTCGATCTTACCAATAGTGTACAGGGCCTTTAAGTATCATAGGTAATATGAAATAATGATGAACAAATAACAACTTTCTTTGTTTGTTAATAGTGTATGATTAGCAAGCAATAAGGGGAATGCCGTTTTTTCACCGTCATTTTGTTTCTTCCACATGCACTGGTTGATGGTTTCCCTGTGTTTTTTATACAACTATTTTGTTGTGTTATGCTGTATTTCGGGTGGTTTTCTTTCTGTTAAAGGAACATCGCAGAATTGGTTTTTGCTAACAAAACAATTGCTGGCAGTGTAAGCACTTTATGTAATCCACCATAAACATAAACTGACAAACCTGTAGAAGTTTGAGATCGATCGGCCATCTGGGTCATGAGAAAATAGTGAAAAACCGATTACACATTTGCATGAAATCATATAGATTCAACAAATGAATAAAACGCTCACTGAGCGATAAACTCCAACCGGAAAATTAGTTTATTCATTTCTCATCAAATATGGCATTTCAGACAGAAATATTTCAAGGGATGTTTTCTACTATCATCATCATTAGACCGTGGAAGGTTTATGTCAATCTGTGATAAAAAAGTATATTTTACAAGTTCTTTTCTTACCAATTCTGTAATGTTCCTTTAAAAATAATTCATCAAATTAAATAAAAGAAAATTGAGCTGTTTAATGTCAAGTGTAATCTCATGCAGCTTGGTTCCGGCTTTTTTGTCCTCTCCACTTTTGTGACTGTGATCCTTGCTCAATTGTGTTCTTGTCACACTGTGCAGCATGAGTTTGAACTAGCCTACTTCTTTTATTTGCCCTAGTTACTTGTATTTTGATCACACTGTAAATTTTTGCTTTTTATGCTGGTTTTGTGTTTATGCTTTTAAACTCGATTTTAATACTGTAAAGTGCTCAGTGCATGACTGGTTTGATGTTGGGCGCTGTATAAATCCTGCATGATAATATAGTATTTATTGTTCGTTATTAACCTAAGGGTACTCTATCATCATGTTGTCAGAGCTTTCGTCCTCTCTCGTATTGACTGTGTCAAACTTTTCTTTTGTGCTACGTCATATGAATTGGACAGAGTTCAAAGATTGTCGTCTGGTATGTTCCACACCCTCGAGGGAACATTATTACCCCATCACTCAGGGAACTTCGTTATTAATAATAATAATAATGTTGTTCGGTTTTCACATAGCACTTTATACACCATGTCTCAAAGCGCTTCCAACATTAGTACCCTGATCACTGGGCCATTTCATTCCTTAAAAGCTCCCTGGTGAGTATACAGCCTGTGCTGCCAAATATGTAGCGCACTAAGCTAAATCAATCACAAGAACCATCTCTGCCCTCACAGGTACCCATTTACCCCTGGGTGGAGAGAAGCAATTATAGTAAAGTGTCTTGCTCAGGGACACAGGTGTCACGACCGGGATTCGAACCCACACTCTGCTGAACAGAAACACCATGCCAGAGCTTGAATACATTGGCTATCAATTAGGGAACGGCTTCATTTCAAACTTGCTTTTTTGGTTAATAAATGCTTGAATAAAACTACTCCTAGATATTATTCCAATTTACTGTCATATATGACACTCCTCCACGTTTCCTTCGGTCCACCCTTGACATCACTCACTTGAATGGTCCCATTGCAAACAAAGTTCTGGGTCAAAAAGCATTCAGTGCAGCTGGACCAATGATTAGGAACAATTTTCCTCAGTCCTATCATAGGACATCACACATCACACATCAGATTATTTCGAAGTTTAGGCCTACTCTTACTAGTTAATATTATTTTATGTGAGGAACATACACCTTTGGTCAAGTTCGTTGGAAAGGTTGTATGAATTGGATAAAATACCAAATAATGACCTGTCTTACAAATACAAATGCAAACGTTTGAGGGTTTTTTTCTGAGAAAAATAAAATCACAAACTGTGTGACTGTGGTCTACCCCAAGCTGTCAGTGCCATATACGATACCTTCATGTGATTGACTGTTTTCTCTAAAGTCGCAACTGCCACTTTAAATTCTTTCCGTTCTTCTTCCTGAAATAGTAAAAAAAAAAAAAACGAAAACACATTGATTTAATAAGACAGTGAGTGTTTCTTTAGACTGGTCTTCCACCTGTTATAAAAGCAAGCGCCACCATAGTCAGAAAAATTGACGGTGGTGCTGTATAGCGCCCTCATACGATTTATGCAGAAATAAACTATGGACCAATCAGCACCGCTGATAGTTGTGTTGTTATAAATATTTCGGTTATTCCAAAACATTCAAAACGTTTACTTCGACCACTCTAAAGCAGCTATGTCATCATAGAATTGTAAACTAAACTAGTTTTCATTTATAATGAAGGTCTTGATCCATAAAAAACAATAACTAAATAACTTTTATTTTCGCCGTGGAGGTCAATCAATTCTCTGTGTAAGTTTGTTCTTGGGCCCCTACAAAGTTTGGTTTAATGTTGACATTTTACCAAATGCAGCTCTTTACAGCATAGCTCTGCTGATATTTTGCAATCGTTTTTCGTTGGGCTTTTGTTCATCTCGACAGCCAAGATTCCATCTTCACTCCTTCCAGTCGCATCTTTAGTCATTTGGATTGCCCCGTGCCCTGCCATCCCCACCGGTAGACTCTCACTGCGCTGCATCGATAGGCTCTGGTCCACCGCTTGCTGTTCTAGTTCCAGCTGGAGTAGAGACATCGCTGATACACTTCGGCTCTTGCGTATAGTTAACAGAACAGTCGTAGGGGAGATTATAGACGCAAAAAGCCTGCTGCTGTTGGTTGGCCCAAGGGACGTAAACCGTTCCTGCACGTGATGCAAAATGTATGGAAACGATCGCGTGAAAGGAACGTTTGTTATCAGCTTTATCATTTATAGGAAATCCGATTTGGAATATCCTTTGAATAGATTACAGCAGTTCGATCAGCAAAAGCTTGTTGTACCCTCTGACTAGCCTCATGCAAACCCAATCTCGTGTCATTGTGTAGCCTGTCTTTCTTGAACTCGCCCGTCAAAATACCATCGAACATGTCCACACTGTAGGCCTACTGGCGCTTAACATAATAACAGCCGCTTTCGCTTGATCGGTTCTTTGCAATTTGGAAGCACAGTCAAAATGGTCATGTTTTGTTATAAATTGGTACAGTTACACTGCCAGAAACTGAGGTGTTAAAGTTTACACAATGGGTGTTGCCGCATATATACATGTATATATATATATATCCAAAATTAATACTAAAAGATGTTAAAATAACACCAATGCAATATCTTGTGTTGGCAGAAATTAGAGTTATTTTAACACCCTGTGTTGTAAATGATGGTTCTTTTTTGGGCTGTATAATGTGACAACACCCATGGTGTCAATTCGAACACCCCATTTTTTTTTGCAGCGTAGCACTAAGCTACAATACTTGCTTATTGGCCAAATGGTAAATAAAACATGGTGTCAGTTTTACTTATTCCTACATCGGAGGCATTTACTTTTAAAAGTTTCTCGATTCTTCTTTGGTATTTTATTAAGTAAAACAAAATTGGAAACTGATAAATTATTTACGATTAACATGCACAGTTCGTTAAGTCTACTCCCGTTTATTAGAAGGATTACAAATACGGGATAAAAACAGCAACTATAGCTTTTAAGTGACATATTCGATGTTAAAAAGTTGCCCGAATTGTAATGTAACCGGTTTTAAGTTTCCCCTAAAACAAGAAACACATCCAAAAAACGTCATTCATAAGTTGCTCTTGCCACAATGCGAATATTATACACGTTGCTTAATTAGTGAATGCAAACACGATATTTCATTTAGGTAAATTTCCAAGTACTCGAGATGAGCATGCGCACACCCCCCCCCAACATTGGGGGCGTCTCAGCCTGCATTGTGAAAACCCTACTTTTCTTTCAGTTTACATGTTAAGCTTTTGTAGCTACTGTAGATGTGTAAACAATTTACATTCTTACCTTGCTGCTACTAGGCATATTTCCTTAAAATATCTGGAAGAAAAATTCTGGTGAGGCTAAATGCAGTAACAATCATTGCGTTCATTGGTTCAGCAGAGCGAACGGAGAGATCTAACCAACGTGCGCGCAGTTCTTTCACAAATTACGCGCCTGCGAGTTTCGAAAAATTTGTTGGAACGCGTCATTGGACCGTGTTTCGATGTCATGGCTCTGCTTACCGTGAAATTATGTGCTTACTAACTATAGAAATATGTGCTTGGACCGCAAGCAGAGACGAGAAGCATTACGATTTGTTATGTATTGTAAATTCCTCTTGTGCCAGCCACACATTATAGGTGCGGTACGGTTTTTACAACAACAACATTAGAGTGCCGGCATGTTAGTCCGGAGCTCGCAGGTTCAAGTCCCACTCCAGTAAATTTTCCTCCGTTCAACCAAAAATTGTTCAAACAATTTACCCAGTAGCAGGCCTATTCGTTGTGGTTTATTCTTCATCACCAGGCTGTGTTCGATCGTCCATTGTTGGATGAAGCCCCCCTCATGCAATTTCCTACCTCTTCTCCTTCTTGCTATTCTAGCCCAAGTTGTCGTGTTTGTGTCCGTTTGGGTTTTCATTGTTTATTAATTGAAGTTCTGCTATTCTTTTCAGAAAGCAGCCGGTTGTGACTGTTGTTCGATTTCCGCTCATTAAATCAATTTAGGATTGTCTTCAGAAGAAAAAAACAAGGACAATACTATTAAACACAACCCTCACTTTTTCTCTTGTCAGTGTTTTATTTCCTGTCAGGCAGATCTTGAAATATTTTGCAGGTGTTACCTTTTAAAACCAATGTAGACATTCCATTGTCATAATGATGTATAGGTCCCCGTAAAACACAGCCTTGAATAGACAATACTATTTATTTGCATACAGATTAAAGGGGCTGTGTCGTCATGATTAAAGGACATATTGCCTTGGATTGGGCGCTTTGGGCTATAAAAAGTGTTTGTTATGAAATGAATTGAAATGAATATGGTTGGAAAGATGTTTTAAAAGTAGAATATAATGATCCACACAAGATATGGCTAAAAAATGTGTGGTTCTCCTTTCACTTCGCGAACTATCAAAGTTCGCCATTTTGTGGAGTCAAAAATTTGATTCTATATAACCATTATTTCAACCATACTCATATCAATTCATTTCATAACAAACGCTTTTCATAACCGAAAGCACCTAATCTCAGGCAACGTGTTCGTTTCAAGTAGGCATGCTACGTGGCTGTGCACAGCGAATAATTACATTTTCTAACGCTAGCCAAGAAGCGTGGCAAGTTTTGCATATTACGTAAGAGTAACAGGTTGAGTGCACACGGTTAGGGTGTGCCTATCATTGATCGTTTTCAGCGCAGCTACGACAGACGTATCATTTATTTATTTTTCTCTCTAAGAAGTAAAATAGAAGAAAAGAGAGATAATTATGTAACAGTAAATCCTTTTTTGAGATTTGTTTTTCAGATATTTCCCGGTGTATCAAGCAGGACCTTGTCTAAGAATAAAGATCAACGGCATTAGCTTACGTTTCTTAAAATATTGCAGAAGAAAGGTTTAAAAAAAAAAAAAAAAAAAAAAAAAAAAAAAAAAAAAAATCAAAGTCAGGTGTGTTCAGATAGTCTTATATCTACTGAGTTAAAGACTTATATTCGTCTTCCATCCGTGGCTCGTCGCCGAAGAACGATGTTACCCATGGTCATTGCATTAACATGTTCCTTATTGCAGGTTGGGGCGGGGGAGCAAATTGGCGCGATAGAAAATATTTTATTCACGGTTGAGGTACGAATTAGTGAATAAATTATCAACTCTCACCCAGTTACTGAGCACGCACCCTCCCCGTATCAAATCTATGGAGAGCGCGTGTGTGCAGGAACTGTGAGGGCGTTTAAAATTCCATGTACAGCCAAAAGACGTATACAGCCACAGGCTTGCTTTGATCATAACGACACAGCCCCTTTAAAATGAGAACCTGGAAATAAGAAAAACCATCCAAGGATAATGACTTATAAAGTTGTATAATACCTTGTGTGTGAGGGGGGGGGGGGGTCGTTATACATAGAACTAATTTGATAATTATTTCTTATTCTTGAAACTAGTTTGGTTGAAATTCCACTGTAAAAGTGACTTAAGCCTGAAATATGTATTTTTTCCCTGGATTAAAAGAAGAAACTGCATCAGCTATTTGGAAAAAACATTCCGAGCTGTGCTTAACCCTTTAACTCTAAAGGTAATACTCTGTTCACAAAAACAAAAGAAACTTTGATAGAGCTGATAAAAATAGTCGCAGGCAGTGTTTATGTTTTGTGTGATGAAATAACAACCCGTGAAAATTTGGGCCTAATTCCCTGTGTGAGTCTGAGGAAAATAGTGAAAAAAAACATGCACAATTTTCAGAATGTGAACACACTGTCTGTAATATCGGTAGTAGGTCTTACAACCGAAATCAGCTGTTTATTTATTTATTTATTTTTTTTAGGTTTTAAGCTACAATTTTCATCTCAGAGGGAAATAATTTAGAAAAATTTGTTCTAGTATGAACTTCATAATCAGTAAGCTTTCAGACTAAAATTAAACAATGTTTTTATCCTTACCAATCCTTAATACCTTTGATGCAACTACATGTATATTATTCTTTACACATGAATTTGTAATGTTTTTTTTAAAAGTTGGACAATTATTTAAAACCACTGCATCGATCACTTTAAAATCCTTATCCTCCCAAATCCTTCAATATCTTCTTTGTCGGAATGAAGGATCCACATGGACTGAAGGTTGTACATTGTTGGCCCAAATAACAATTGCTTTTCACTGGGTCAGGCATTCCAATTTTATCCAAACAAAGTCCCAAACAATTTGGTGTGAAGTGACACAGGAGAGGAGGATATTGGAGGGTCGAGGTCACCTGTAGGGATCAGTAATATAAGGGGATTATTATCAGGGGATTAATATAAGGGGATTGATTTAAATGTGATCTGTTTGAGAATACTCACATTTCAAATTATTTTCCCATCAATAGACAAGTTCAGTATCAATCAATGCAATGCTTGGAAACGTACATGTTGTGATTAAATATACTTTATTATTTACTTTATTATTAACACACAGATCCTAGAATTTTCAGACTAATGTTGGACAAGTTTCCATATCTGTTTTGTGTTTATTATGAACAAATATGAGTAAATAATTTTAAAAAGCAGAAAAAGAAGAAAAGTGTGTGAGTTCTAGAAAAACATTTTTGAATGCGTTTATTCATGCATTCTCTCAGAACATAATCACTCAGCTTTGCCCTGAGAAAATGGAGTAGTCTCCTTTTTCACCTTGTGATCTTATTCTGCGACAATGCACTCATAACCATTCAATAGATGGATTGCAATACGCGTCATTGACCGCCATCTTTGATGTAAAACGATGGAAAAGTGCACGCGCTACGCACGACTCTCAGCCAATGATAGCTCTTCACGCGTGCACAATTCATCAAAGATGGTGGCCAATGACGCGTATTGCAATCCATCTATACTAATATCACACTCTCGTTGCTATGGATAGATCGACCAATTACAATCGAGGATTCAAGTTTGTTTGATGGTAAAGTATAACAGTTTAACGTACAAGTCAAAGTATACATATACATTTGTACCTACAATATGATAATGGGCTACGATCACAATATCCAAAACTTCTCCGAATATCTTCGAAAGTAATATAAAGTATATTTCAGCCAATCAACTTCCAATGCTGTACAGTATACTCTATTAATTAACAAACAAAAAAATATATATATATATTATTACAAATATACATGGAACTAAAATACAAGCTAGTAAAGAAATGTCTCTATATACTAGAGATAGTTATTAACTGTACTATAACAAATTTCATCAGGAACTACCTCAACTTAAAATTTACTTTTGTAGCTTTTAAAAAGTCTCTTGCGTAGAATCTCTTAAAAAACAGAATACAAACAAATTAAAAAGTGCCAACACAAAAACAAACAACACAGGCAACAAAACCAAAAAGTAAAGCTTAAACAGTTCTGATAAAGGATTACTTTTGATACTAACACTATAAAATTATTCTATGTATTTATTACAGATATTTTCAGGCTGTGTTAAAGGAGCATGTTGCCTTTAGATTGGGCGCTTTGTACTATAAAAAGTGTTTGTCATGAAATGATTATGGTTGGAAAGATGCTTTAAAAGTAGAATATAATGATTCACAAAAGTATCCCTTGAAATGGTGTGATTTTCCTTTTACTTCGTGAAATAACACGGTCCGCCATTTTTGCGGAACTAAATTTTTGACACCACAAAATGGCACACTGTGTTAGTTCACTTCGTAAAAGGAAACCAACACAATTTTGAGGGATATTTGTGTGGATCATTTTATTCTACTTTTAAAACATCTTTCCAACCATATTAATTTCAAAACAGACGCTTTTATAACCACAAGCGCCCATTCCAAAGGCAATGTGTCCCTTTAATGGTCTAAAATTGATAAGTTTATTATTTTGATTAAAGCACCTGGACAACATTGGTAATTGTCAAAAACCAGTATCCGCACTTCATGTGACCACATGAAATAACAAAGCTGTGAAAGTAAAGCTCAATCGGTCATAGGAGTCACGAAAAAACAGTGAAACCCCCTTTTATGTTTGCACTGTTTTCAAACAACAGGCGAGATCCAAACTAAACCATTTCTCATGGACTACATGTATAGCATTTCAAGCACAAAGATTTCAAGGCAATTTTTACACCATGACCGTTCTTTACATTGTTTTAAGTCTCTGTTAAAAACTCATTTGTTAGAATGTGCTTATTTGTAATCTGCTTACTAGTAATGTTTCTTTCACTTATTGTATATTTTATTGTTCTCTTTATGCGCTTAGAGGCTTCTGCATTAGGCGCTTTACAAATGTCTTAATTATTATTATTATTAATATTTATACTAAATGTTGTGCGTACCCTTCCCTTTAATTTACTCTCCGGAATTGACCTCATCTGTGTACACAACCAGAAATAAGTCCCTCACTGTCTGAACCTTTTGGCAAAGTATCTTCAAAAACAATTATGCTCAACAAGAATACAAAACTGTATACATGGGTTCAGTTTGCGGTAACACCATGTGTATATCTACTTTGCTGTGTAGATTTGTTCTTTGAGAACTTGCCTTGCTATTATTTCATTCTGCTTTATTTCTATTTTATGAATACAAATTTACATTTCTAAAACAAATCCATAAATGTTCTTAAATACAATAAAACAGTGGAAAAGGGAGTCACATGTTTTCTTACAAAAAATGAAGAAGAAAAGAACTCTGTCCATTCATACATTTCAGCTACATTTTTAAGAATACAACTAATTTCTTAAAAGGTGTCAGGTGCTATCTTAATCATGTCATATTTAAGATGATATATGTAAGATGATAATTAACTATAAAATATATGCCACGATAATTGCAGCAGCTTCATACAGAACCTTATCAGTTGCGACAGAATGCATTTTGACATAATTGCGTATATCTCTATAGCAACAGACTACACTGCCGACTGGTCATGTACTGGCAGTGAAGTTGTGTAGTGACTGCATGCAGTTAGAAGGGCAAGGATGTATGTAGATGTACATGTACATACCTCCTCTTCTACATGTACTTGTACAGCAATACCGTCTCAGGTACACTGGCTTAATAACAGAGAGCTCACCTGAGACGGTGAAATTGCTTCTCACAGACAGTGGGTTACTAATCTTGTAAAACAAGGCAATCACCTAAAAGGATCATACAGTACAATCTTTTTAATGAGTTTGAAGATAAACTTACTGTCGAGACATCTGGTGAAATCGTTTTTTAGAGAAAAGAGTAAATTATACACACCTTATTGGTTGAACCATGGAGGTAGGAATCAAGTGATATTTATAGCACACGGGTAATTGGTAATTAGTAAAAGACGAGTTTATGCACTTTGTGAGACTCAACATATGCATGAAATAACTAATCTGTGAAAGTTTAAGCTCAATCAATCATGGGGAATCGTGAGAAAATAGTGCAAAACTCAATTTTATGTTGTCACTGTTTTCAAACATCTGGTTTCGAACTCGCGAGATCAACTCTAAAAAATCTACAGCATTTCAGGCAAAAATATTTCAAGGCCGGGAAGTTTTCCGCCTTGACCATCTTTATAACATGTAAGTTATGTTCAAATTTGTTATTTTTTTTACTAATGTTGTGCACGACGCTTTTAAAATTCGTCTCCCTCCAAACATATTCTGCCACTTAGTCAAAAGCTGACAGTACACAACCATCTGAATATAGCTTCATAATAAAATTCCATTGGAGAAACTGTCATTTCACTTATACCTTGTTGGTGAAGTTTGTAATGTTTCAATTGTTTTCCCTGAAAAACTTCAACTTGGATGTAATGTGATGTGGCGATACTACAATGTGTTTATAAATGTTGCATAATAAAGGCAACTGGGTGCGACGGCAGGAGTGGCCAGCCTGACCGGGCTGGCCACGAGGGCCGGTAGTTTGAATCCTGAACCCATGGGTTACACACTTATGATCTGACACACTTATGTTCCGATACCCCTATGTTCTGACACCCCTATGTTCTGACACCCCTTTGTTCCGACACCCCTATGTTCCGACACCCCAATGATCCGACACCCCTATGTTCCGACACCCCTTTGTTCTGACACCCCAATGATCCGACACCCATATGTTCCGACACCCCTATGTTCCGACAACCCTTTGATCCGACAACCCTATGTTCCGACACCCCTATGTTCCGACACCCCTATGTTCTGACAACCTTACATGTATATTCCGACATCCCTATGTTCCGACACCCCTTGTTTCCGACACCCCTTATGTATTTTCCTATGACAAGCCCTAAACCCTAACCCTAACCTTTAGTGTGTAAATCATGAAGGGTGTTTCGGAACAAAGGGTTGTCGGAATATAGAGCAGTCACCGAATCGAACTTGACCTATATGTTCTGTCCCTCTTCCCTGTAAGTGACTCAAGACTCACTATATACTTATTTGGCGATACACACCAAATATTATCAGTAACTTACCACCGCAGGTTTCACACTTTTGATTCCAGATAACAACACCTCAGCGATTAAATAAAAGAAGTGAATGAATTCAAAGGAGTACATTAATCTGAATTTATGAAATTCACAAATTGATACTATATCTCAGGGCCCAATTTCAAAAAAGTGCATCAGCAAAATAAAATTATGCTTACCAAAATAAGGTTACCAGCCAAACTACCATGTCACACTTACAATTTGTGACCGGTATCCTGCTCATTTCTGCTTAGCAGACAGTTGTTAAGCAATATTGTCTGCTTAAGCCGCTCTATGAAATTGGGTCCAGGACTCGGTTGCACAAAGCACTAATATCCATCTAAAGATGAGTTGTCAATATCACCATAGTGATTTGTACTGTAACATCACACTTTGCTTAGCAATTAAGATTGATACACAGTTAAGATCAATCTTAACTCTCTGTGAAACTGGCCCCACGACTTTCCCTGTAAATATTAACATCTTGAGTATTTTTTTAAGTACGTGTACATGTAAAGTTAAAAAAAAGAAAAAAAAAAAAGATACACGACATATTTAATTACTGTTTCAAGGTTGCGATATTGACAAATATGAGTAAGGCTGCCACGGAAGGAAGAGTATCCGCAGGCCTAAATTAAACTCGCCTAACAGTCATTAGATTTAAGAGGCCAAAATCAAATCATTTGTTCAACAAATTTCACTTAAAAAAAATAAAAAAGGATTTCACATGACATGAAATGTAAACATATATTTTTTTGAAAAAATCCTCAAAAACCATATACATGTACAGTCATCTTATTAAAGGCAGTGGACACTATTGGTAATTACTCAAAATAATTATTAGCATAAAACCTTACTTGGTAACGAGTAATGGGGAGAGGTTGACAGTATAAAACATTGTGAGAAACGGCTCCTTCTGAAGTGACATAGTTTTCGAGAAAGAAGTAATTTTCCACGAATTTGATTTTGAGACCTCAGAATTAGAATTTGAGGTCTCGAAATCAAGCATCTGAAAGCACACAACTTCGTGTGACAAGGGTGTTTTTTCTTTCATAGTTATCTGCAACTTCGACAACCAATTGAGCTCAAGTTTTTACAGGTTTGTTATTTTATCCATATGTTGAGATACACCAAGTGAGAAGACTGGTCTTTGACAATTACCAATAGTGTCCAATGTCTTTAAAACACTTCTTACTACTTGGTGCATCAATAAAATTGTATTAGTACTCTGCAGTTTGTTTCAATGAGATTTTTCGTTCAGTTGGCCGCATCATTATAGAAATGAAATCTCAATGTTACAGGTATTTATTTTTTTAGCGCCCAGTCATAAAAATCAGTACGATCAATCAAGTTCATGTGCGTGTGCACTGAATAATAGTTCTATATGAAACTACTGACAGCGACGCACCGACATCAATTTTAGTTAACTATGAATGTGAATAGAAAACAAACAGTCAAGGATAAAGAGCTATGCATGGCCGTGTATAAAAGAGAATGCCTTGGATTATGCATGCTTGCATCAAAATGGTCTCCGAGTCTTTCTTCTGTAAGTGCAATTATGTCAATAAGCTCTTTAAAGGCATTATTTCTACGCTTGCAAAAGAAGATCGATTGGTATAGCGGTGTCCAGCATGTTTGTGTAATTTCTTGTGTTTTTCTTATGCACTACTATTTGCAGCCAGACAAACTTGACATAAATAGATAGACCTGCATTTATTGTCCACATTTCTAAAAACATAGAGATTTGATTTCCACTAGCAAACAGGTTTATTAACAGGCATGCTAACTTACAACATTTTTACTTCAAGAATGGAGCTAAGGTCAAATTTAGTTTTGTGATGCACTCATTTTCCAGTAGATAAAAATAATAAAAGTTGAAAAAATGTCTCTAACCTCCATTAAAATGGTGTAAAATATAGTCACATTTGACACTCTTTCAGAGTAAAAGAAACATGACGTCATTTTGTTAGTCAAAAGGTAGAATTCAACGCCATTTTGATTGAATCACATGAACATTCTGGATTAAGCTAAAAAAATTCCTGTACAAAAATGGACAGACCCTTGTGTTTGAAATATATTTTGTTCTGGAGGAGTATCAAACACAATTCACACTGTTTGAGGTAAGAGACTTGGAATATTTGTCTTCACTTTTATACGGACTCTTCAAATATTTGAAAATTAGTTCATCACAAAAACTGAATTTGACCTTAATTAGAGCCTGTCTTTAATGCATTTCTAAACCAGGTTGTGTAGAAATCAAGCTGCTGTTAACTAAGCAATGGGGAAACTGTTTTGATGCTGGGGGCAGGCATAATATTCTTCCCACTTGTTTTTCCTATTTTTTGGCCGTCAGAAACATCAGCAAAATTCTTTTTTTTTTTAAATAGCCTTTAAAAAATCCATAAAAGCCTACAGCATATATGTACATATGTACATGTAGGTAAGCCCTTGTACTCAATAAAATTGCCCTACTTTCCAAGGGCCACATATCATGGCTGGCTGGGGATTAGTCTTGATCTATTGTATAGATGTTATTTATTTCTTTACGATCTCTTGATAAAACATGCATCACATGAAAAACCAAACAGGAAAAGGTTGACAGAAGTTTGCTTTTTGTTTGTTTGTTTGTTTGTTTGTTTGTTTGATGTTTAAAAAAAAAATATATATATATATATATATATTTTTAGGGGGGGGGGAAGAAGGAGAAACCAAACAGACAACAATTTAGGTTTGCAAATATAACCCACCATCTGTAACAATTGCCCTCCTTGGCAGAAACAAGTGTGATTCGGGAGAGATGTTCCTTCCACAATCTCATCTTCTGCCGGCCTTTTTCACTGGTGCGGGTCGATGTTTGGTATCTTTACACTTTGGAATATGGCGCTCGGCCACAGTAGGGTCAAACCTTCGCTGACAATGAGGGCACTGTGTGTAATCGGAGTTGACAGCTGCACGAGGGGGCGGCAGATCGCGGAGATCTCCGCCCTTAGCGAGGTGGTTCGTTACCTTGCGGGCGTCTTGTACTGCCTGGACGAGCTGATTGTGTGATTCCCTCCAGTTGCTCTTCTTTTTCTAAGTACAAGAAAAGAGCAGAAAAAACATTGTCATGAGAAACTGTTCACGAAATGAACAAATACAATTGTGTCATCATGTCACTGCATCTTTGCTATTTTGATATTTGATATTTGTATCTTTGCTAAAACTATTCCGGATGTACATGTACCAACCAATCCGTGCCCAGCCTCATAGAGCTGAGCACAAGTAGTAGCTACGCAGAACAAAATTATGCTTCTCAGAAAAAGGTTATCAGCCAAAATACCATCCAACATATGTACAATGTCTGACTGGTATCCTGCTAGCCATTTTTTGCTTTACAGAAAACTGTTAAAGGGAGGGTATACCTTTGGTAATTACTCCAAAAATGAATGACCAAGAAAAACTTACTTGGTAAGAAGCACTGCTGCTGTTGATAATGTATAACATGTTGAGAAACGATTCCCTTCTAAGGAATCCAGTTTTAGAGAGAGGGATTCAAACAAATTTCAATCTTAGAATAAAACGTTTCTCAGATTGTGTATTCCAGTTATGGATTATTCTTCCTGCATGAAAACAACCGCTCCAGATTTTCAGCGATATCTTAAAAACGCTACCACCTTTTGAAATGAAACTTTTACAGGTTAGTTTTATTGTATATCTACATGTACAATGTATAAAGGAAAATCAAATGGTTCCAAAAACCAAAGGTATACTTTGCCTTTAAGCACTATTTGCTGCTTAATTAAGCAGCTCTACAAAATTGGGCTCAGAAGATACATTTTTTTGTGCAGAGTCTCTCTTGAGCAGCCGCATATTGAAAATCCAGAATGACGATTGTTAGAACCACTGGAATTTGCTGGTCCAGCAGAGTGACAAATAACATTAGAAACTTTGGTAGACATACTTCATGTTATTCATCAAAGTCTAGAAACATTTGATTCATCGCAGACAAAAAAAACATGATTACATTTTTTTTCCACTGGTTTTTTAAAGAAAGTTATTACACAGGGGACAAATGTGGGTGGGACAATCTGAAAGTCAACTCTAAAATGAATCACTTCGGAGAGAAATATACTTGGAGTAATTACTCAATGTATACTGACAACTTGGGTGCTCAAAATATTACAGAGGGACCCAAGGTCAAATTCAGTTTTGTGATGCACTCATTTTCCACTAGATAGAATCCTTATGAAAATGGGGGGAGGGATTTAAAGTCTCTAACCTCACTATAAAACGGTGTAAAATGCCACTTTCTTTGACACCTTCTAAGTACATACAATTTTTGTCAAAATCCAAGAACATACAATTCCTCACATTTCAAACATTTGGGTCTGTGCTTTATTGTACAGAGAATGTTTAGTTCGTTCCTGAATTTGTACGATATTCAATCCAAAGGGCGATGAACTTGACCTTTTCGACTGCATAAAAATTCCTCATTAGAATGTACAGATCCATTTGTTTTAAACATCCGATGATATAATGTTTCAAATTTCACATTGAAGGAGTACCAAATATGATGACATTTTACACCATTTTAATGTGAGGTTAGAGACTTTTTACCCCCACTTTCATGAGGACTCTATTAATTGGAAAATGAGTGCATCACAAAACTGAATTTGACCTTGGAGCCCCTGTTTAACCAAGGATAGAAAAGGAGTCTTCCTTGACCTCATTGACTCTAGCTTTGGAGTAGAGGTTGGTTAAATTGACTCTTTGCAAAAAAAAAAAAATTACTGGGTCCCTCACAAAGAAGAGCTGCCTTTTTTTTACAGCCTAAAAGTTCACTTGAAAATTGATTGATTTTGCATCAGCGTTGACATTTCAGCTCACACTTGACATTTAAAAAAATAGAAGCACTACCATTTATTACACAGTTGACATGAATGCATCAGTTTGAAATACAACAAACCGACAAAGAATTATGCAAAACATCAAAATCAACATTCTGCTTTAAACACTGGTTCGCTGGCCAAATGCCAGTAAAAATACAACTGGGGACCAGTCAGAGTTCTCTCCAAGCAGTCCGGCTGGCTAGTTCAGTGTTGAAAAGCATCCCTATTGATAAAGTATGGTTTAGTGAAAAAGGTGACAGACTAGTAAAATGACAAGGTAACTGGGCCCAATTTCATGGCTTTGCTTACCATAAGCGAAGAATCGGCACTTACTGACGCAGGGAATTCCGCGCTTACGTCAAGTATATTTTACGGGTTAGCAGGGAATGTTTGCTTGTGTGCGTGCTTACTCCAGGTTACTAGGCATTCTTCGCTTACACAGCTAGCGCAGAAATTTGGCGCTTGCACAGTATTAAGCGCAGAATATTGATCCAAATCGCAGAATTCGGCGGTAAGCAGAGCAATGAAATTTAGCCCAGGTTCTTCTGGCTGCACCCTGCAAATACAATAAAAATTGAATCAAACCAAACTAATTATAAATCCACTCACCGGTTTGTAGTTTCTGTTCTTTTCTGAAGGCTGGTAATTATCAAGATCCGTTCCTTCAGCCCGGTGCTTTTTTGTATCGAACACCTTCCTAGGTTTCTTCGTGGCTGTCTTTTTACAAATCTTGGCGTGCTTGGCAAGTCTGTCTACATTAAAGTTTCTCCCACAAATAGGACAGCCTCGGAGATTCAAGTCCCCCTTGGCATCTGCTGACGTTTCAGCCTCTTCTAAATAGAAGTCAACTCCTGAGTGCTTAGTTGGTGGCTCATCGTCGTACTCAGGCATGGGATCTGGTTGTGGTTCTCGCTTTGGATGGCGTTGTTTCGGTTTGGGCTTTTCCTTCGGTTGTACCTTCACGGGTCTTGTAATGACATTTTCACTTCTTGGCGTTACTGAACTCATGCCGTCATAAGGTGTGCTGCCATCCGACAACCCAGACTGGTTCCGAGAGTAAGAATCGTACTTCGAGAGATGTTGTTTATCGTTGTTCTTTGCTTTGGGCTTGGGTTGTCGTGGGGAGTTGTCGATGTCTGATTTATTGTCATAATGGGATAGCTCACTTTGTTTTTTTGCAATTTTTTCCTCGAGTTCTTTCATATATCTGTTCTGTTCCTCCATGTCGTCAAGCTCCTTCTGACGTTGTTTTTGTCTGGCCTTTTGTTGTTTCATTTCATTTTCATATTGATAGTCGACCTCGGGTTGTCTTTGACTCTCCATACTCTGTTGGTAACTTTCCAACCTGTTAGCGCGCTCAAGGTCTCGTTCAAGTTGAAATTTTTGAAAGTCCGACATCTTTTGGGTGTCTCCCTTTGATCTCTTTTGTGGATTGTTTGGTTTTCTCTTGATTTGTGCAGCTTGGGGAAAATTTGGGCTTGGACTTTGATTTACTTCGTCCTCATCATCTGATGAGTAGGAAACTGGAGGTTTCCACTCTGGTTTAGGCTTGGCTTTGGGTTTTGCCTGTTTGGGTTTAACCGGTTGTTTTCTTTGATTTGTTGGGTTCGGAGCCGTATCACCTTCCCCATCAAAGTATGTCGCCTCTTCTGGAGGTACCCATTCTGGTTTGACTTGAGGTCTGGTTTTATTCCTCTGTTTTAGGGGTGATGATTTCTTGACAGGGATGGGTAATTCATCCTCATATTCATCATCTGAAAATGAAGATGCGGACTTTGATTTGATTTTTGTGTTGCCCTTTGGAACTGTGTTGCCCTTAGGAGGTTTTCCTCTCAGTTTGTTTGACGCTTGTCCACCAGCAGGAGGCCGGGGCTGGAATCCTTGAGGGCTGAAATCCTCTTTGTTGTAATGCCGTAAATTGTCCGTTGTTTCGTAAAACCCGTCTGGGTTTGATGTCCTGTTCATGTCTTTCATACTCTGAGATTGGCCCTTTCTGATTGGGGCGAGGGGTTGGGAACGGCTGTACCCTTCCATCCTCTTCTGTGACAGCTGCCTCTCGCTGTTGGCTCGCCTCATCTCATGCAACCTCCTCTCTTTCTCTTCCTCTGCTCTCCACGCCTGTTCACCTTTGCTTTGGCGCTTCTTCTGTTGGAAATGTTGAGTTCTGTCCAGGAGAGAATCGGAGTCTGTCTGCTCTATCTCCCGACGTTCCTTGAAAAAGTCTCTGACGATCCCACGCTTGTTGCCCGATCCAGCCACCCGCTCGATGGCTGTCTCTTGGTTCTGTTGATACATTTTGATCATTTTGGCCTCTTTCTCGCGGAGCAGCTGATTTTGGTATCTATTCTGCATCATGAGAAGTCGGGACGGCTCGGGGGCACTCAGATTCCGTCTTATCTCTTCTTGCTTGACTCTGCTCACAGGTACGGGGATATGTGAAGAAGCAGTACGCCGGGTTGTACCCTTTGACGGGTAGGAGTATGAGTGTATGTCTGCCATATCGCACAATCAATTACACGTACAGGTGTTAAGTTAAAACTGCAAAATCAGCAAACATTTTCTGGAAAACAGGCAAAGTGAGACAACAACTGTTATTTTTTTTTAGCTCATTTGGTAAAAGTTTTGTTTAGTAACAGATTGATTCTTTTGCATCATTGTTTTAAGTGTTAACAGGAGACTGTGGTAGATCCATAATACAACATTCTGAAAAAATTATCACTTTAAAATATGTGCACAGCCACAATCATTAGTACATTTTTTTGTTGATGTCCCTTTTTCAAAATGAACAACAGTTTGAAAACCGATGAAGTTTTTTCTCCTAATTATTCCTAAGTAAATTCTCAACTTTAACCAAGGTATTCTTCATTGTATCTGTAAAGTTGTTGCTATGAAAGCTTTGCAAATATTTTTACCCAATTAATATTTTATTAGTAATTTAACAAGCACCTTCATGGTAAAGGCCGTCTTGTTCAAGGGGTAGATTTGTTCATTTTGAACACTCATTGCCACCTAGGACTCGGCGCTAGAACTTCACCCAAGCGTCTGGGAGGTGCGTGGAAGTTCAAGTCCCAGTCCCAGATGGCGGCGCATGTTCAATCGTACTTCAAAGTAAACAAATCTACCCACCCTTGAACAAAACGGAGCAAGTAACTGTGAAGGTGCTAATTGTGTAATTGACTAGCACTTAACTTACGTACAGTAAAAATTGGCTGCCCACCACAAAAGACACTGTATTTTCCTCTGAATACCAGATACTTTGTCACAAAAAGTGTGGCTGTGTATGTATTTTTAAAATCAAATCGAAAAATAATTATTAACAATTCATCAATAAAAACAAATTACATGAAAGAAACCTAACTATTATTAAAGCAAAATGCTAAAATAACTAAATATGACAATGGAATGGAATACTTCAATATTTATCAACGATTCTGCAAAAGCTAAAGAACACATAACCATGACCTTGAGCACTTGATACACTGCCATATCTAGTCGATAAAACGGCCGTCTGTGTTTTGTTAGTGTTATTATACGGTGTTATACCGGATTATATGCCTACCCCTCTCGGCCAGCACGGCAGTCGCCTGCACTCTGCATGCAGACGACGGTTAAAAAAACCAGCACGAAAGCAGTATTTACAAATTACAAACATTTGTAGCTTTCAATGACTGTCCATTCGGTGCATGCTTACAATTGATGAGTGACAAAATAAAGAACCAGAAGATATTTACCTCTTCGCTATACCTGATACTATGACTACGTATCACGTTGATAAAGGTTTCCAGCAATTTGTGGACAAAATTCTCATTTTCAAAGAACTGACTGCACGACCGGACGGCTGCGCATTGATGTATCCTGGAAACAGTAAACAATTTGACCGCGTTGTGGCCTCTTGACCCAGAAGATGTAGAGGGCGCACTTCAAGTTGGCGGCCATTTTTAAATGGACTTCTCAGGAAAAGTTTGAGTTTGTTCGAACATGGAGGCAGATAATGGTTCGAACAACGAATATGTCGGTCCTTTCTTGCTCTATGGTCAAAGAATCAGCGGCACTCAGCAGAAAAAGAGGAAAATAACAAACTGTGTGAGATGAGCTTTATGCTACGAAACAATAGTGAAAAATGACACATAGTGAAGTGGTAATTATTATCGAACTTTTGGTTTTATGATATCCGGATCCTCTTTCTTCTTAAATATTTAAAAAACAAACAAACTTGTAATTTAATTTTACATGTTTTCTTCCCGCATCATGTCTGATGTTAGACGGTTAGTTAATACATGCATGGAGGAAGGAACCTTTTCTGAACCAAAATGTGGTTCCGAAAAGTCACGTGATCTTCAGAGTTATACTTCCAGTTCCAGCCGTATAAAAATAAATTACTGAACCGAATTTAAGTCTTTTTTTTAAACAGTTGTTCATGAGTATTTGACAAAAAAGACTATGTATTCAGTTTGTGGATACAAGTTGTAAATAATGATGAAAAATCGAATGTAAGATTCGCATTCAGAGAGTCCGTGCAACGGCAGCGTTACGGCACATCAGCGTGGGGAGTTAGCGGGTAAACCTTGGGGGCATGTCCCGTACAGCCGGTGCTGTGTCTCATGGGGCCAGAGAGACAAACCACGGGGGCATGAACTCGGAGCCTGTGGAGGGGTAGGGATCCAGACCATTAACAACGTTTCTGGCTATTATCCCCTACTTATTGTCAGTTACATGATGCCTGGGCTACACACGCGGCGGGACGACGACGAATAGCTGCAAGATAGTACAAGTTGGTGTGGATCGGACTGTGTTTATGTCGGTTTTTTAATTACACCTGATTTAGTGCTTGATGAAGACTGGATCCTCATGCCTCGCCATTGTTATATATGGTAATACATTTAGACCACCAGTCTACTTACAACAATGTCAAGTAACTTGACAGTTGCAACAGCTGGAAAAGCGTATACGCTGACCTTTGACCGCATTTTGTTTTTGTTCACATTTTTCATTAATTACGTGACATTTTGACATATTTTTTACAACAACATCAAAAATTATTGTCTGTAATTCCACATCACTAAATTAGGTAAGCCGGTGTGTCCCTTTAATGATTGTTATTCAATTTCTTTTGTTGCATGTTGTACTTTTTTTGTCCAACCGGGACAAAATAAATTGTAACTTTGTTCAATTTGTTTCTTTTTTTTCCATTCCAATTTCAGAAGATGTTCGTTAAGAATGAATTCAGAGTTACACCAACGGACTGACCTGTATCATCTGAGATGACATCATGATCCGTTTATTGCCACTAGAGGTGCAATCTTGCCTACGCTCTGGTATTGCTACACCGAGTATTGCGCAGTGTGTGGAGGAACTGGTACTCAACAGTGTAGATGCAGGAGCAACCTGCGTTGCCATCCGGATTGATGTTCCCAACTTCAAGATACAGGTTTGAACTATGAGCCTTTCACTCTAACACTAAAGGCCACGTCACACAGGGCAATTTTTTTTACAGGCAACCTGGAGGCAACCAACTGCACTGCATGCAAAATGGACACTTCGGCAGCACAAGAGACATTCTTCTACAATGTAGCTGTAACTCACTATCCCCAAGAAAATAATGGGAAAACTGAAATGTTAATGAATTTTCTTATTGGAGATTGCCTAGAACTGGTTGCCTGTAAATTGCCTTGTGTGTGACATGGCCTCAACACCCATATCCCATTTGTACACCGGCTCTTCTTTGACAAATTGATGGCTTCTTTGTTTTCATACTGTTTTCAACATTTGGGCTCAGTTTTTGGCTCTCCTTGAGAAAAGAGGAATCTGATTTGAGTGATCAATATTTGTAAAACAAAAAATTGGATCAAAAGCAATTTAAAACACAGATGGAAATTTTTTAGTTTTGTTTTTGTTTTTAATGAGATATCGCCTAACTCACAAGGCCGAATGGCCACTCAAGGTGAGGGCTACACTCAAACTGATTTGGGCTGTTGACCCAGAGGCACGTTGCCACCTACTCCTGGGGCTGAAACAGGGTTACCCCCTTCACAGTCCGTAAGGATGTAGGCATGGGTATCATTCACTAGGAGCCTGGCTGGTAGAGCAGAATGCACTACCTTCCCAACTTTTTTACGAAATGTTTCTTTTAATACCAATTTGTTTCGGTATGATCTTCGTAAGGAGTAAATGTTTCCCATAATCACTGACATTATTTCTGTCAACAGGTCGTAGACAACGGAAAGGGGCTTACTGAAGACGAGCTTGCCCTTGTCGGTCAACGCTATGCAACGAGCAAGTGCCATAAGCTGGCAGACCTGGAGCATTTGGAATACTTTGGGTACAGGGGAGAGGCTCTAGCTAGCATCGTTGACGTTGCCAGAGTGCTTGAGATTGTCAGCAGGGCCAAGGAGTCTGATGTCACCATGTCAAAGCTCTTCCAGTCTGGCAAGTCTGAGGTGAAACTCTTAAGGCATCTTGGCAGAATGGTTCACCTTTTTGTTTTCAAACAGTGGGGTTCAGGGACACAAGCGTTTCAATTTAAAGGTATTATACAGGATTGGTACTTGGATAAAAGACATCATTGTTTAAATTTAGCCTGAAATCTTACTGATTATGAAGTTCATACTGGAATCGATTTTTCTGTGAAATATTTCCCTCTGAAATGACGTCACATTAAAAAAAAACTGTATCTGAAAACCTGAAAAAAACGCAAGAGCTGATTTTGGTTGTTACAAGCAAAATTAAGGACAATGTACACACGCTGAAAATTATGCATGTTTTTTTTCACAATTTTCTCCTGACTCACAGTCACACAACGTTTTAAGCCCAAGTTTTCACATGTTTGTTATTTCAGGTGTATGGTTGGTCACACAAAACATGAACTCTGTCTGCGACTGTTTTGTCAGCTCAACCAATCTTGTATAATACCTTATTCAAAGTAAAAGATGCCTTCAATTAAGGACCAAGTCAAGTTTCTATGATTTGGGTTTTTTATATAAGATGCATTGCTGTGAAAGGCATTTTGCATTCTTCTTCCTGTGACTTCTTTTGCTCCCTTCCCTCCCCGGAAATAAAAGGAGGACGAAACAGGAGGAAAAAGGAAGAAAAAAACGTCAATTGTTATCTTCTCCACAGACCAGGGCCAAATTTCATAGAGCTGCTTAATCACAAAAAGTAACTAAGCTCAAAACAATTTTGCTAACCAGAACAAGGTTACCAGCTAAAATTCAGGTACCATTTTTGACTGGTTCCCTGCTTGTTTTTGCTTAGCAGGAAATTTGTAAGCACTATTGATGAAAATGGACCCAGTGCATAAGAAAACATTACCAAAAGTGACCGAGTGGTCACAAAGCTTGTTGTATGATTGGCCGGCAAATTTTACCAACAGTTTATTGCTGTATGTGACAGACAGTTGATGTCAGTTGACAGTATGACACCAGGCATTCATCATAAACTGCACGTTTACTAATTGAACCATGCAAAAAATTCTTTCATAAACATGGAATTTGGGGTACAAATTAAAAGCCAACAAACTTGAACATTTTTTTCCTTGATAACCGGTTGCAGAAAAAAGACTGAGCTTGGCTGCTTCATGACTGAAGTTGCTTATAGAGGTTGAATTCTATCAAACTAGCTTGAAATCTGGGCCTGATTACATGGCTCTGCTTGCTGCCGATTTCTGCACTTGCGATCACCATTTTTTAGCCTGCAGGGCAAACCCCAAATTTCTGTGATAGCTGTGTAAGCGAAGAATGCCTAGTAACGCGGTCTTCGCACGCACACAAGCAGAAATTCCCTGCTCACCTGTGAAATATGCTTGATGTAAGTGCAGAATTCCCTGCTTCCATAAGCGCCGATGCTTTGCTTGCGGTAAGCAGAGCCATAAAATTGGGCCCTAACTTCTACAAGTTTGGAAAATGACAAAGTTCACAATGTCGTTTTTCTATCAGTATGTAACACGGGCGTGTGATTAGGTCTTTTCAAATTAGGTCTTTGATGTTTACCAAGTGCTATGTATAATGGTCTACGTATCGGCCTAAACTCGTCTGCCAACTGTTAAGAAGACGGCACATTGTAGGGTCCAATGTCATGGTGAGCTTACTGCAGAATTATGTGCTCACAGTGCCCTGTCAAGGACATAATTCTATGGGTCGCAAGCGCAGATTTTCCTGGCAAGTAGAGCCATGAAACTGGGCCCTGGACAAAGCATAGCTTCAATAATGCATATTGGTTGGGAATATTTGTTCACAGGGTTAAATTATTAAGCTTGTTAACAATTCTAGTCGTTGTTCTGTTTCCTTCCAGGTATTTGAGGCATCAAGAAAGAGGCCAAGCGTCGGGACCACCGTCACAGTCCATGGTGTGTTTTATAACATGCCCGTCAGGAGGAAGATGACATCCCATACTCTAGACTATGAGCGGGTCTGCCGACGAATCGAAGGTCTTGCCTTGATCCATCCCAACATCTCGTTCTCACTGCGTGATGACAGCACAGGAGCCAAACCCATCCAGACGCACGTTGCGTCGTCCACAGTGTCCACGTTTCGGTTTCTCTTCGGGCAGAGCAAAGCAAAAAGCCTCAAGCAGGTCACCCATCAAGAAGGGGTGGTTAGTATCTCGGGGTATATAGGAACAGATGGTCATCCAAATAAGAGCCTTCAGTTCATTTACGTCAACAACCGCCTGGTGTTGAAGACGAGGCTTCACAAAGCCATCAACCATCTCTTGAGGAAGTCGCTGATCGCTCACTACAGGCCACGGTTTGGGGATAAAAAGAGCTCAGCCGATTCAGCCACAGTCCTGGATTTATCAAACAGCCCAGGCAGGGCCGCGATCTTTATGGCATTTTTGTTTTGAATGTGAAATGCCCCCTCCGTGAGTACGACGTCTGCCTGGAGCCGTCCAAAACACTGGTTGAGTTCAGAGATTGGAGTGTAGTGTTGGGATGTGTCCAGAAGCTCGTAGACCAGTTCCTGACTCAAGAGAACCTCACGATGAAACAGGAAAAGGACAACTTGGAAAGCAGTCCTGGTGATCTCCTTACACTTGAGGACGGATCGAGTCAAGAAGATGAGGAGGTGTCTCCAGGCGACAGAGACGGAAAGGAAGCTAACCTTACCTCGAGGCTGTCTCAGAAGTATGGGCGAGGAATAAGTGCTGCTTCATGCAGTAGCACGTTGCAGTCACTCACAGTTCGAAGACCACTTAATAAACACAAAAACAATATCAGCATCTCTAAAGAAGTTGTCTCTCAGGTCTCTAACAGCTCCTCACCAGAAGCCGCCAGAAGTCCCTCAGAGGTTACCTCCCCAGTCTGTGTCGACTCCTCATCAGAGGTGAGCTCCCCAGTCGGTATTGCAATTTCACCAACCTTCACGACGACAGTAAGCAGTCCACTCACAGCGGAGAAAGATACCTCAAACCAGCCGAGGAAAGTAAAACATACATCATCAGCAATAATCAGTGATGTCGGTTCCATTCAATCTATGACTAAATATCCAGGCAGAGAATGTAAAACAACGGGCGAGAAACCTGTTGACTCTTGCATCCAGGAACCAAATCTTGAGTTTGATGAAAGTGTCGTTGGAGAGAATTTCACTGAACATTGTGAGACACAATCAAATGATTGGAATGAGATGTACAACCAGCATCTAGGTAGCAATGCATTCCATGTGAAAACAATTTCACAATTGTCATCTGGAGCGACGAGTCTCCTCTTAGAGCCTGTACCAGACGTTGAAGAGAGCTCATCAAAAGTCCTCAATGCCAGTCACGCTGAAACAGGCGTCAAATTAACAACAGAATTGGAGTCTAAAGAGGTAAATGACAGGTGCTGCCGTGCAATGGATGGACCTGATGTAAGCTCATCTGAATTCCAACCATCAACTGAAATTCCAAGTGATGGGTGTTTATCCAATCCGGGTCATCGTCAGGACAATAAGAATACTCCCAAAACCATTCCATCTCATTCTGTGGTCGAAGACAATGCCTCGATTCCTCAGAAAAGATTCTCTCATGACAAAGCACTTTGTGTGTCAAACTCTGGACAGATCAAGGGAAATCATCGATCAGTATCTGATCATGTTGAAAAACAATCCTCGACTTCAGAAGGACACAGCCTTCTGTTTGAAAGGGTGATCACAAACAAGACTGGAAACTATCCTTCAGTGGCGGTTGAAGAAGTAACACCTGAATATGGTGTTCCCAATGTCTCAATTAAGAGTAATATATCAAGTGATTGTTCATTTGAAAAGGACAAAGTAGATGAGCAGAGCAGTGATACAAAAGTCACTCTACAAGAACCTCTTAGAGAAAACATCTCAAACTCAGCAATCACATCAGATACAAGGACACAGACAGACCTGGTAACTGATTATCAGTTTACAACCCCCAACGTAGAACTTCCGGATTCCTTAACATATTTTGGTCACCCAAACCAGAAGAAACCCAGTTCGGACTTGTCCAGTTTCGGGTTGGATAGTTCATCCGCTGATTCTGATAAGGGGAGCAACACATCAGATTCATGTGTCCTCATTGAACAGGACGAGCAACCGTCAGTTCAGACACCAATGCCATCAACTGGCATTGAAGTAAAAGGACCGTCACCAAATCCTTGTGAAGGTTGTGGCATGAAGTCGAGCGACAAAGCCAAGCATCATTTCAAAACCCTCCAAACTTTTAAGTCTGATGATTCACAACGAAAAAATCATCTAGTAGTCGGTACGTTTTCATCTTCATCCTCGAGGTGTCGGGATTCGTCTACAAGTTCCTTACAGAGATTCAGGAGGTCATTTGGAGCTGAGCCTGATGGTGAAGCGGCTGTTCATCTCTCAATCTCAGAGCTACTAAAGGGGAAGGATGTGGAGGCGACAAGAAGGTTTCATCCTAGGGATACAGGCCGGCAGAGTAAATCTTCTCACTTCACCACCGCCTCCCCCGTGATGCTGAAGAGGCGATTTCCCCCTGTCGACATGATGTTGGGAAACACCAATTCTGATGAAAGATCAATCACAGATTGTCTGAAGAAAAGGCAGATGTCCGTGCCCAACAAGACGAATGAACCCGCAGAGTCTGTCTCAGATCGTCTCAACAGCACTGAAATGGAAAACAGTAATAGGACTTGTGGTCCACAACCAGAATCTAAAAGGATATCAGCAGTGCAGGCTAAAGGTACCCTTAATGTGCATGTCGAGACCGAGGATAAAGGAAGGAATGGTGGACAACAGGAAAGAGTCACTGTCACTAACAAACCAAATCTTAAACGGTTAAGGCAGATACACATGGCCTCGGAAATGAAATCAGCCAGTGAAGTAACAGTAGACACTCCTGCACACATGATGAGACAAGCAACTACGTCAAGAGGAACCACAGCCTGTGAGAACCCGATCCAGGAGAGAAACATGGACGAGAGAGATGCACCACTGACAAAGAGGTTCATGACATCGGACAGCTTCCTGCAAACCTTCCAAGAGGTCTTCCCACCAGGTGTTATGAAAGCGGGAAATTTGAATGAAGCAAAGATACCACAAGTTCTTCATCATGCGCAACAGTCTCCTGAGGCAACTAGTATCAAATTTAATGCTGCGTATCTTCAGACAGGACTAGACACTTCTACCAACTTAAACCTTCCACAGGCTGCTCTTAATGTTCAAAAGCCCAACTCATTATCTGTTACTAAACAACAGGAAACAAACAAGCGCTGTGATGAAATGAGTCCTGCTACGGCTGTTGTACAAGTATGTGGCTTAAGTTCTCAAACAGAAAAAATTGGACAAAAGAAAAGCCCTCAATTTGGAGAAACTCACATCATCTCAAAGATTAGCAAATGCAGAATTCAGTCTCAAGCCGAGAGTGAACTTGGAGAAGAGGCAAAAACTGTTGAAGACCAAATCGAAGAGGGTTACTTTAAAACACAAGATGGAAGCCAAAGAGAGATCCATGAACAGCTTGGTAAAGAATCTCAACGACAAACTGATCTGAGTTTGGATGACAACGTAAATGGGCATTTCTCCCAAAGGCTGGGGATGGAGAACACAGTTTGCAGCCAATCATCGGAGGAAATCTCACAAAGCCTTTCAAGAGGTGAACAACATTCACCATCTGTTATCCTGTGCGATACAAAGACCTTTAAATTGAGGAGAGAAAAATTGTCCAGTTCTCCGACCCTACATTCAAGATCTTCTATCCCTCCTGGCCTGACTGCGGTCAACTGTTTGAATGTCTGCAATGAACAAACTGAAGAAGGTTACATTGGATGTAACATCAGTTGTGATCAAGATGATCAACCATCTTCGGAACTTGAAACTAGCCAAATATCAAATTTTGATTCGGAGAGCAGGCCTGTAGCGGAGAACACTTATCCTTTCCTTCTGCCTAACTCACAAGAAGGAAAATTGACCACAGACAAGCAAGAAAATACAGAGGTAGAAGTTAAAGGTGAAACCGGCAGAGAAAGTGACACAGGCTCTGTCCCGCTTCTTGATGCCCAGTCTCCGATTAATTCTGAGCCTCTCACCGAGGGAGGAAATATGAGGATGGAATCATTTCTTGTAAATCGAAGCCAGCATGCCGAAGATCTACATCAAGAAAGTGGCCCAATGTTAGCCGACATGCACCAAGTGGAAAGCCAACAACAGGGCAGCAACGAAACCTCACCAACAAGTCACCCAACATACTCTGAAATGAATCAACAAGAAGCCAAGAGAGAGGTGTCAATGGAAGATAATGTTGACTCCCAGCCTCCTTATGAGAGTGCTACAAATTTGACCGTCCAGAGTGATCACAAACCAAGGCACCAGGAAGACTCGCTGCATATGAATCAAACTCAACATGAAGTAGATTTAAAGGAAGTGTCTGACATGGACTGTTGTAATGATCAACAGCCCCAGCGGTTTCAGCAAGGAGACAGCGCTGACTCCGAGTCCATTGTCCACAACAAAAGGTGGGTGGTTCAGTACGACCAGAAGCTGAAACGGCAGGTGTACATCAATTTGAAGACTGGTAACTGCAGTTATGAGAACCCAGTGTCGAGGAAGGACGGACTTCGGGGAGATGGAATTACTGATAAAGGAAATATGATTGATGGTAATGCAGTCATCATTCAAACTGGTAAGAAATTTTTAGGTGATCATTAATAGACGCAATCAGCGACCGGAGTCACGCGACTCATAGTGGGTATACAATGTAAACAAACCAAGCAAGCGATATGTGCAGTGTGCGTGTAAATGCATGGCTGCTTCCCATCATTCGGCAGCAGCACTTGGAAGCAGTTATGCTTTCGCTTGCTTCGTTTGTTTACTTTGTATACCCACTATGAGTCATGTGTCTCTTATGAAATGTTTCACACCACCGTGCCCTCTTCCAGAGCACTGATTTTCACCAACAGAAAACTTCCCAATACGAAAAATGGCGTATATTTATTTTGCACACTAAATGCATGGCTTTTTTAAATTAATAATAATGCACATTACAACTATGCAATTAAGGTTGGAATATTCTTAGCTAAGCACAAAAAAATCAAAATAAGGATTTTGGCCAAAAGACTATGTCTGGTGTGCTATAGTGTAAGTGGTATCCTGCTTTTTTTTGCTAAGCAGAAAATTGTTGAGATATTTTCTGCATAAGCAGCTCAACGAAATTGGGCCCTGGCTTTCACACAAAGTTAACTGGTGTAAATGTTTATGTATTTTTGTCCTACATATTGCGCTGTCTGTAATATTGGTTCTAGTCTGCAGTTTGTAACATACTTTATAAAAAATCTTTCATGTTGTTATTTGTTGTGCATCATTTCATGACATGGAGCGGTAAAGCACCCAGACAACATGGATAATTGTCAAAGACCAGTATCCACACTGCATGTGATCCAACATAAACATGAAGATACTGTATACATGAAATAACAAACCTATGAAAGTTTAAACTCAATCAGTCACAAGAAAATAGTTAACCCCATTGTATATTTTCACTGTTTTCCCAACAGTATCAGGTTCTGGACTTGTGAGATCCAAGCCAAAAATTTGTTGTACTCATTTCTCAAAAACTAGGGCATTTCAAGCAAAAATATTCCACTATGACCATCTTTATACCATGTGAGTTATGTGCAAATCTGTGAAAATTTACATTTCGATCTTATACCAGTGTTATGCACACCCTTTAAAACGAGCTTGGGAAAAAACTCTGATTTCCAATCAAAAACTTAATATTTCACAATCTTTGTTTACACCACTCAGGTAGGAAGAAGTCCTACCTTCATCGAGTCCACTCACTGTGTGCTGAGCCATTCCTAGCTACGTTATCAAAGCCTGGTCATCTCAACGATGTGTCGAGTGGTACCCTGTCTCCCTCATCTCATTCTGCACTCATTGATATGGTAGATGAACACATGGACCAGCAGGGTGGTGACATTGCCTCCAAGTGGAGAGGAGATGGTCCGAGCAAGCAAACAGGTAATATGAATTTAAAAAAATGCATTTGAAGACATGGTACTATAATGCAGGAAATAATTGAGGTTTTATATCTTTACTCAACTTTCTCTGGTTAACAAAAATCTTGATGAGCGTGCAAGCAGAGGGGAGTGAGTGTGTACTTTGACAAAACAAGAAGCAAGCTTAGAATTATGTCAAAACTTATTTATATGCAGGGTTCAAAATTTACACTGGACCGCAGGCTAGAGGCCAGTGATTTTGGCATTGGGCCAGTCAACTCATGACTGGACGGACAAGTCCGGCAGTTTTTGTGATTTTTTTCAAATGTTGACTTTCAGTCCGAAAAAAACCCTGTAAAATTATTGTTTATTATTGAAGAATACTTATCCACAGTACAAATGAGATCAATTTTCTCTTAGTGCCTGTCAAATTGAAATAGTTCAAATGTTAAACTGTGTACAATGTAGGGTTTTTTTCTCGCTTCAATTCTGGTATTGTAAAAAAAGTTCTGGTCCTGTAAACATTTTGAGCTAGAAGCCCTGCAGTCTTGTGGATTTTCCCCCCAACTTCGAGCCCTGATACATATCTATTAAAGTTGACTGACAGTTTGAAGTGCAAACTAAATCTAGCTAGTTGACATATGAGAGGCAAGTCTCGCATGGTACCACAAAGGCAAGACGGCAAGTACTAATAATAATGTTGAAGGAAAAAATGGAAAAAGATGTTTTAAAGGGGTTTTGATGGTGGGGAAAGTCAAGATGAGTGACATCATTTCCGGGAATAAGGTTAGATGATGTAGTGGTCAACAGGGGAGTAACGGTCTACTGTGGCACCTTGAGGTCATAGCCTAAGAGTATGTGTGGTGAGTTTACTAAGAAATGGGATTGAGTCTTGAAATGCACAGAGTATATGGGCCACCTGTTGACATGTATATAATGATTGGGAGAATAGCAAATTTGATAGAAATTCATTCTTACAGTACAATTGTAGTGAATATTTAAACAAATATTTTTAGCAGAATGTATTTAATCTGATTGGTTTGAAGTTTGTACTGATGTTAATCATTTGGAAAAAACATAATATCTTATGTACTGCCACCTTCGAGAGAACCCTGTTTGAATCTGATCCCGATTTCTCTTCCAGCGGATCTGGGACTGACAGTGGACCACTTAATTGCCAACTGGACTAATCCGATGTTTGCTACTGCGGAGTCTGGCATCCTGGATGCTCAATGCACAAATATCCCTCATAGCTCCATTAGGGCACAGTCTACCATTCACCCGTACAAATTCACCAAGGCAATGTTTCAGGACATCAAGGTAAAGAGAATCTGTGACCTTTAAGTGCTCACAATCTGGATGTTGTTTAAAAGCACATCAAACAAATTTCCCTTAAAGGAACATTACAGAATTGGTTTTGCTAACAAAGCAGTTGCTGGCAGTGTAAGCACTTTATGTAATCCACCATATACATAAACTGACAAACCTGTAGAAGTTTGAGATCGATCGGCCATCTGGGTCACGAGAAAATAGTGAAAAACCGATTACACATTTGCATGAAATCATATAGATTCAACAAATGAATAATATGTTCACTGAGCGATAAACTCCAATCGGAAAATTAGTTTATTAATTTCTCATCAAATATGGCATTTCAGACAGAAATATTTCAAGGGATGTTTTCTACTATCATCATCATTAGACCGTGTAAGTTTTATGTAAATCTGTGATCAAAAAGTATATTTTACAAGTTTTTTTCTTACCAATTCTTTAATGTTCCTTTAAAGGTATTACAGGATTGGTGAGGATAAAAAACATCATTGTTTAAATTTAGTCTGAAAGATTACTGATTATGAGCCATTTTTTCTGTGAAACATTCCCTCTGAAATGAATTTGTATTCAATAAACTGTATCTGAAAACCTAACAAAACATCACAGCTGATTTTGGTTGTTACAACAAAAATTCAGGACAATTTGTTTACATGCTGAAAATTGTGCATGGTTTTTCACTATTTTCTCCTGACTCACACAACGGATTATGCCCACATTTTTACAGGTTTGTTTCATGTATATGGTTGTTCACACAAAACATGAACACACTGTCTGTAACTTTTTTGTCAGCTCTACCAATCCTGTATTCCTTTAAGGGCCTGTACTGGCATCCCATGGTCTCTTACTCTTTTCACTTGGCAGGTTTAGTAGATCGAGGCAGTTGCTCTAGATTCTTGAAGATTGTGCTTCGGAGACCCACTGAAGTTGCCATCAATTTAGGCTTCCCTTCCAACATCTAAAGATTATACTTTGTATAGCTTTGTCCCACAGGCCGTTACACAAAACCAATCGTCAATCGTCTCCCTCTATTCGTCTCTGTCTAACTCCACTAGGTACTTGGACAAGTGGACAATAAGTTTATTGCTTGTACGATCAACACAAACGACAAGAACAAATCTGCAGAGGCAAACTTGATATTGCTGATTGACCAGCATGCTGCACATGAAAGAGTCCGTCTTGAACAACTGACGGCAGGTAAATCGTCAACACTCAATCCTTGGTTATACTGGTATCCATCTCCAACCCTCCAAACTCCGAAAAATTTACCCAGTTTCCCCTGTGGTTCATTACTTAATACAACAAAATTTCACGATAATAATTTTGATGGAAACTGATCCAACCAAATATGAACCTTATCTCTTTGTGAAATTCTGTTTTTTGTAACTTTTATTTGGACTTCAAGATGTTTTTGAAGATCTATCGAGTGATGAAGAGGAGGCTGATAACTCAGTAGAGCAACAGCCTTTGATGAAATCATCAAGTGTCTTCCCACCCATCTCGATGACCTGCTCCCGTAAGCAGCTGAGGCTTCTAGGAGTGTTTGGCAGTAAGCTGCAGAGGCTGGGCATCAACTACCGCATCCTCGATGAAGATGAAGACAACAACGAGATGGAGGAAGGCAGAATCGAGATCACCAGACTCCCGGCATGTCTGATGGAGCGAGAAGCTGCCGAACTCAAGAGAGGGCGACAGTCGGTCGCAGTATCAATGGTGGAGGTACAGCTTTAATGAGTAAATTTTTTTTTACAAAACATTTGAAGAGACAACTTCAATAGAATGAAATATTACATTTACCCACAAAATGGGTCATCAGCAAATTTTGTACGATGCTTTTTGTGCTATCTAGTACCGGTATCTAGCTCCACTGTTTTTGATCTCCTTTTTTGTTGTTGTTTGTTTGTTTAGTATTTGTAGGTTTGATCACTTTACAGGTTTTTTCCTATTAGTTTACAAAATTTTATAATAATGTGAGCACGTCAATTTTAGTCTTTTTGACTTTCTGTTGTGTCATTTTTTATGAATGAATGTAAAATGCCTGGGCATACAGTAGATATGGTCTTTCAGGGGTTTTGCAGCATAATTTATACTTTCTACAGATACTTTCATGGTGAATGTGCCAGCAGTGTGTCCGACCTGGTTCCTCCTATCAGGATGTTTGAGCGTGAAACCAGGCTTTCTGCTTGTTCTCACTCATACACTCTTGCTTTGCTGAGATGTAGAACAAAGAATTCCAACTCTTTTGTTTCCCTCCATCCTACAATCTAGACTGTTTTAAGAGGAACATCAATTCCTACCTTAAGCTCCCCTGAGTTATTTTCATCTTAAATGTTTTCTTCTCGCAGCCCCTTACCAAGAGTGGCTTTAAGCCTTGTTTGGGGCTAGGTTGCATTAAAAAAAAAAATTATAAGTGATATGGCTTGTTGATCACACAGACCCTCCTCATGGAGCATCTTGAGGTGTTACAGCAGACATCTGGAGCAAGTGCCATCCTACCAAAGACTATTACCAGAGTTCTGAACTCACAGGCATGCCATGGTGAGTCAAAATACACTTATCAAGATACGTTGGTTGCGGCGTAGCTGTTGAAGCATCCGCCGATGTTGCTTCTGCAACTGACAAATTCATAGCATGACTCTAAAAGCAAACCCTTTTGGCAGTCAGGTTGGCATGGTGGTATCATCTTGCCTTGCCTTCCACCTCTGGGGACCCCAGTTCAAATCACACCGGGGCACTACGTGGATTGGGTTTTGGGGTTTTTCAGTCCCTGCCCGATTGCTTGGGTTTTCCCTGGGGTTTTCCTCCCACACCTAAAACTGAAACTTCCTTCATTGTCTTCTCTCCACGGGGTTCTTGGCTAGTATAGTGATTAAGTTCGCTTTCTGAGAGTCCTTGGCTTCACAACCAGAATTAATAAATGAAATAAATGAAATGAAATGAAATGATACCGGAAGCGGCGTAGTTGGAGACATGTTCTGACATTGCCTCATTTTCTTGCATGTAATAACTGAACACCATTACATGTGTATATGAGGCTAAATGTTTATTTTCTTGGCATTAAACCCAGTAGCAAAAAGAGAATATGTCTGTTAATTGATAAATGTTTAGCCTTATGTAAGGAGTCTTCTTAAAGGTATTGTACACTTTTGGTAACGGCTCAACATCAGTGTCCACATTGTGTGTGATTAAACATATGCATGAACAAACAAACCTGTGAAAGTTTGAGCTAAATTGGTCATTGAGGTCACGAGAAAATAGTGAAAAGAGATCTTATGTGTTTTCTGTTTTTTTCAAATTATCGCGCGCGATAATTACTACTGTTTTACTCGTTTCTCAGAAACGATAGCATTTTAGGCAGAACTATTTTAAGGAACCCTTTCTACCATTACTTACTTTAAATCATGTAAGTTATGTGTGAATCTGTGAACATTGTGTTTTTCGATCTTACCAATAGTGTACAGGGCCTTTAACTCCTCTACAATTACTTTGTGTGCACTTTAGGAACAAAACAGGGGAAATTCCAACTGGATTCTTCCACTCAAATTTGTGGTTTCAAAACTTAGTGTTACCAACCTCACATCAGTTGACGGAGGTTTTTTTTGAGAGAGAGACTAATGGAGGACGTTTTTTTAATGCTCGGAACAACTTTGGATTTTCCTCAATTTTTTGCGGACATGCAGACAGCTGATGTTTTTATCCACCCGGACTTTCCGGTGTGTAGCCTGTTGAGGCAGGCACCTACTGTGATCATATTTTGTTTCTCTCGTACAAAGAGGGACAACAGGTTCTGGAAAACTTGCCTCGACAACAGGTTCTGAAAAAAATTGCCTCGTAAAATCCTCTTCTTGGGGTTATTCTGTAACCCCCCGATTCCAGACCAGCATACCATGGCAGATTTTTAGCCCGTTGCTCACAGCCGAGGTTCTGCAAGTCAAGGTGCCACCCATGCCAACATCAAATCCCGGAACTATTTATGAGCACCTTCGTTGTCTTTCCTTTGTCAAGTCAGGGTTTCATTGTGGCAAGGATATTTTCAAAGGAAAACGATCACTCAAGAAGCTCCAAAAAGTTCAGAAAAAAGATACCGCGGTTGGGCATGGAAATTGTTTTAAAATACCGACGTGAAGTGGTTATTGATTGAAACTTTCTTTCTCTGACATTGCTGAATATCATTGCTTTGTTTAATGTTTAAAGGTGCCATCAAGTTTGGTGATGACTTAAGTTATCATGAATGCTTATCTCTGATTGGTCAACTCTCAAACTGTGATCTGCCATTCCAATGTGCCCATGGGAGACCGTCACTGGTACCCTTGTTTGATATGAAACTACTGGCTTCTAAACTACAGGATGAGGTTTGTCATATAAGTTTTTATTGTTTGTTTTTTGGTACTCCTTGAAAACTTGACGTATTTACTAATGGCCTCTGCCGTTGAGCTGGAGTGGAAGAAAACACTCCAATCTGCCCAGTCAAATCATCCATGCAGACTGTTGGTGTGTATCTATAAGTAAACTACTTGACCCCCATAGAATTAAAACCGAGAAAGGCGACTTCCTATACTGCCTGTGTAACCACATCCTTCATTATGGTGTCTAAAATAGTGTCTTTGGGATCCCCCAGTCCCCCTGAAACTTATTTCTTTGTACCCTTGGGCCAAATAACAAGGTCGTTGTGGCTAAAACAAAAGAAATGTTGTCTGAACAATAACTTGAGAAGAACTTGGGATGTCATCTCCAAGCTTGGTGTGTGGATTGGTCTTGAGATCCCCCAGAAGCCTAGTGCTTTTGGACTCCTAGGTCAAATGTCAAGGTTCTTATGGCAAAAAAAGGAGAAATGTTGTCTGAGCGATTACTTTGGCGCCCTCTGTGGAAAGATTTATGGTTGACGCTCACCTTTAGCTATTTCATTCTTGTTTGATAAACCATGCAAAGCTTTATTTGACATGAACTCATATGCCATAAAGTAGATTTTATTGAGGTATATGCCTCACCACATAATATGAAAGCTGATGTCATTTGTGTGTTTCATTGTTAAGTTTGCAATGCACAATTTGATTTTATATAAATTTGGAAAGCGACACCTAATAATCATGATTATTAAAAAAAAACACCTCTCCTTTCAATATAAACCCACTCTTTTAGTTAAACAAAAATAACTCTCTCTTGTATATTTATATCAAATTGACAATTATTGTATTCAAAAGATGTGTTTTGGTGACTGCTAATTTTCAGAGACATTATGTTACAATTGTAACACATTGCTACGTGTTGTTCTATTTTACAACAGGTTGTTGAATGCAAGCCCAGATTAAAGCGTCTCCAAGCTGTATCCAGCTGATCAAGACAACCATGCATATTATGCTATTAGTATAGACTAATCCATTTTAGGTCGTTACCCATGCTTTCCGTCATATCTGGGACTCAGTTACGCGTACGTAAGCGCAGCGCACAGGCTTCAACTTGTATTTTGTATTCATCAACATCATTAGTCGGGTTCCTTAGATGGGTAAAAAAATTAACACTGGGCATATTTGCATCCCAGTAATGGTGGAGAACACCGAGTACAGGACAGTCTACAGTCCAAGGCGTGCACATAAATTATATTATTATTATTATTATATATTTTTGGTAATGAAACCAAGGATGCCTCATAAGTGAACTTAATCACTGTAGCTCGCAAGCCTGAGGAAACCTGTAGACAAGGGTGCTTGCTATGCGAACCAGAAACACCAGGGTTAACCCCCTACTCTTCCACGACAAGTGGTCTGGGTTCTTTTATGTACCAATTGTAGTGCACGGGACCTATGGCTTAATGTCTCATCCGAAGGACAAAGCAATTATGGTAAAGTATCTTGCTCAAGGAACACAAGTGTCAGGACTTGAACTCAATCAGAAACACCACAGCTTGAGTTCAGTGCTCTTAACTGTTCGTACGGCCATGACACATCACATAGTTATATAATAGAACTGTAGAGAGAGCACTTGTTATTATACACATGTAAGGGGCCATTCTTAACATACAATATTACAGAATTTTGATATTTTTTTTCGAAATTGTGCGTGTTTGGTCAAAAGAAATAACTGAAAATCAAAATTCAGTTTGTATTATGAAATATTAAATTTTTTTTAAAGTGAAAACAGCTAAAAATTTACAGATGGCCCAGATCGTCATCTGGCATGTCTATATGCCAATTTCATTTCTGATCAGACTACAAAGATGTTTGTTTAAAGGCCCTGTACACTATTGGTAAGATCGAAAAACACAATGTTCACAGATTCACACATAACTTACACGATTTAAAGTAAGTAATGGTAGAAAGGGTTCCTTAAAGTATTTCTGCCTAAAATGCTATCGTTTCTGAGAAACGAGTAAAATAATAGTAATTATCGCGCGCGATAATTTGAAAAAACAGAAAACACATAAGATCTCTTTTCACTATTTTCTCGTGACCTCGATGACCAATTGAGCTCAAACTTTCACAGGTTTGTTTGTTCATGCATATGTTTAATCACACAAAATGTGGACACTGATTTTGAGCTGTTACCAAAAGTGTACAATACCTTTAAGCCAGGAAAAGCCATTGAAAAATAATAATGTTGGAGACCTTTGATCTGAAATATCAGCGTCATTTGAGGTATTAGTAATTATGTACTTCAGTGTATAGGATGTATTATTAAGTCATTCAATATTAACAAAATTGAAAATTGAGGGTGGAAAAACAATTTAAAAAACACAACAACAAAAAACGGAAATTTTTTCACATTGACTATTCTAAATGGCCCCTTACTGCGCTATCCCACTATGAGCATAAATTCTTATGGGTAAATTACATACAGATGTCAACTTAAAAAAATGTTGGTTGTAGATGTATGAACTGTTGCTTGACCTGTGTTATTAGATGGGTCAGCACCATTTTCTCATAATGGCAAAAAATGCTTCTTTCATTTCGTTTATTAAGTCTGGTTGTAAAGCCAAGGACTCTCAGAAAGCGAACTTAATCACTATACTAGCCAAAAACTCGGTGGAGAGAATACGATAAAGGAAGTTTCAGTTTAGGTTTTAGAGGAAAACCTTAGAGAAACATTCCATTGAAAACCCACGCAATCAGGCAGGGACTGAAAAACCCAATCCACGTGGTGCCCCGGTGTGATTTGAACTAGGTCACCAGAGGTGGAAGGCAAGGCAAGATACCACTATGCCAACCTGACTCCCTGCTTGCATGGTTCTGTATGCCCTCTAGTTCTATTACATGATCGAATGTTTTATGATGAATTCAATTGTCATGGTACACCTGTAAGGACGGCAAACCATAGTTTGGAAGTGTTGATTGTATAAGTGGTATGTGAACCACAAAAATAACTTTGACAACAACTTCTATTATATGTATGCCTTGTTGCATGACTGCTTGCAATGATTTATTACAATGTTTGCACTCCAGAAAACTTTGGAGTCTAGACACATGTACATTTAACCAGTGCGCTTATTGATTCACAACAATGGTAAAATCACTAAGGCATCAATAATATTGCATTTACAGGTATACTATACAATCATGTAGTTTTTGTTGAGAAGCAGTTTGAAATGGCTCATCTATTTCTTTTTGAAACGAAGTCAGAAGTGAAAGCGTTTGCTTTTGTCGAAATCCTTTGAAAAATTGACTGCATTGATCTATTCAAAGTACTTTTAAAGTACCCCTAGGTGATGAGAAGCGTCTATACTGTAGTTTTGGTCATGCCAAAGTAAATAAAGTAAATACAAATATCTAGGGTAGGCGCCTGTTTTAATGTAAATCGGGTTACACCAATATAAAAAATGTTTTTAGGCCTAAATGAAGAACTCAAATTATTTCTGTGTTCATAATTTGTTGTTGATCGTGTGTCTCTTTTGGGGCTCTGTAGTTTCTTATAACTGATTGAACTATAAAGACTGTTCAGTATTGCTAGAGAATTATTAATCCATGCACAAGGATGATCGTACTAATGATTTATTAGCACGGCTTACGTAATGTATTCAAATGGTTTAATGGGCCAATCGCATGGCCCAGTATAATCCATTCAACAAATTCATAATCTATTTTCAAGGTTTAAATATCTGTTCAGAAAAATCTGTCCCCCAACATTACATAATTCGTAACGAAGTACCAAAATTGTCAACTCCTTCGCCATATTGAAGCATTTGAATGTCCCTCAGTCTTGATTGCCTGCACGGGATGCCTTCATTGACCAGCATACTATGATTACCTATTTAAAGGCCCTGTACACTATTGGTAAGATCGAAAAACACAATGTTCACAGATTCACAAATAACTTACATGATTTAAAGTAACTAATGGTAGAAAGGGTTCCTTAAAATATTTCTGCCTAAAATGCTATCGTTTCTGGGAAACGAGTAAAACAATAGTAATTATCGCGCGCGATAATTTGAAAAAACAGAAAACACATAAGATCTCTTTTCACTATTTCCTTGTGACCTCGATGACCAATTGAGCTCAAACTTTCACAGGTTTGTGTTCATGCATATGTTGAATCACACAAAATGTGGACACTGATTTTGAGCTGTTATCAACAGAAGATTCTAAGGGTCCGGTTTTCAATTCTATGTTTAAGCCTGAGGACAGATCAGTAATGTTGTAGATCGAGGCATAAGTATTGAAATATCACTTAGGTTTAATGATGGGTAAGGGTCAGGGTTAGAGTTAGGGTTGGGCTCAAAACCAGCTCTATGGTAGGATCTTGGTAAAATTGAATTCAAATTAAGGGTCTGTGTTAGGTTTAGGGTCATATGGTTGTCAGCTTCAGTGTCAGATTCATAGTCTGGCCCATGTAATCATAGTGAAATAAAACCGGAACAGCTTTGTGTCTGTCCAAGGACAAACACCTAATGTCTAGTTATTATTATTATTCATTCGGCATATCAAAAAGAACAATACTATACAAGACAATGAGCAAATGGCACATGCCTGTGTGTGTAGGTCTAGTTTACCTTTGGCCATGCATAAGCCATTTGCGAGTTAGATTTGAATATTTTCCGATACAGTGACTGTAGTTTTTTTTTTTAGTCACAAGTTACCGCTTACATGTGATTTCCTCATACTGTAGAGACAGTTGCGTTGCTAAATGGTGTGGGGCAAGCTTTTGTCACTTGTGTAGCAACAAGACAAACAAACCCCTGGAATACCATTGTGCCATATTCATTCAGAATTGTGTACGTTCACTGTCTCTTATGTATACTAAAGCACATACAATCTTATTGTCGCAATGAGACACATCATCCATTTCTATAGTCTGAGCATGGTCTGAGAAATTCAGATTTAAGCGGTAAGTTGTGATTTGGCAAGTCATTGCACTAGACATTCAAATCTAACTTGCAATGGCTTATTTCACATAACAGCGTAATGGGCAGGGCAGACAAATCTTGTAAGTAAACACCAAGTCAATGTTGTAATTGCAAAGTTTTGTTAAAGTAACCTTGTTGAGTTTAAAGATTATCTTAATTTGTTTCAATCAATTTGATTAGAATTAGTTTAGAAATATTGTATTAGAATAATTGGTCAGTTTTGACTTTAAACTTGAATGACATTTTACAAAACAGAAAATGACATTTAACACTTGATTTTGGGGAAACATAATGGTTCCATTCACGGCCATTACTCTTTTAATGCAAAGGAATAATAATTTATTAAAGTAATTTATTTACATTTGTCTGGATTTATATTTGAAGATGAAGAGAACCATGTTATTGTGCAATAAATAATGATGAATTGTTTGTGACATAAATGTTTTGTTTTCACTCCTCCACTGTGAATGAGTTATTTGTGAATAAAGAAAGTAGTTTGTTTAGAGACGAAACTGTTAAAATAAGCTAAAATTATATGAATATTTTGATGCAATTGCACTTGGGGAGTTGGGGCAGTACTGAAACCCCTTATCTGCAAGCCACACCCCTTTTGTGGGCAGGGAGGTGAAAAATATCCACAAGTATAAACAACAGTTATCTCTGTGACTTTCGAAAACTATGCACCCACCTCAAGGTGCCGCACCGTACCCGCCCCCTTTCCTTCCCTTCTTCCCCCAAAATCTTGACGCCCTCATACGTTCAAATTATATCACATGCGGTACAATACTTTTGTTTCTTCACTGCGCCACATTAAAGCATCAATGTTCTGACCCAACTTGACAATAGCCCCAACTATAGACCATTGTCGATAACCGAACTGCGCTGGATATGGATGGCCGAATGTTAGCAAAACATTCAATCGTCGTGTGAACAGATTGTTGTGACCAAATTCAACATTTCTGCAAACTTTCAATTAAAAAAAAATTCATTTCATGATTAGTTCATTTGTTTCCAACAAATTCAACATTACTTTTGGATATTTGTTTAATATTATTACCAACTGTGAAAATCTGTTTTTGCGTTGTATTAGGCTTTCCATAGTTTTTCGACCTTCGTTCAAAAACTCTGGCTGTGATGTTGCAATATGAAGATCTACAGTTGGGCGCTTCAACTATAGTTGGGATCACCCATGCGAAGTATATAGCTCCTATGACGGGTTGTGTTCTGACCCAAAATCCCGGCTAACACACACACGTGTGCAGAATTAGCGTCCGACGTCCGTCCGATATCGATATCCCGAACTAAAAGAGAACATTCACACGGACTACCTAGTCTTGCCTAGACCAAAATTTAACTGGTGTAGAAACCCTTCTAACTTGAGCAAAAATGTTATCCCAAGCAAAGGAACACCTTCCCACCATCGTTGGAGCAGCGCTTCTAGCAACATCAGGAGTTGCAGTTTATTCTACGTACAAACTGCTGACCATTGACCGCGACCGTCGTGCGAAGGACAATGTGTACGAGACGGCCAAGCTCGTGAATGAGTACCTGGTGTTCCACTACGGGGCCCCGGGCGAGGTTTTACGGTACGACTACGGACCTGCAGATGCACTCGATTTTCCACGAAGAGTTGCCGATGAGTGTTTGGAGGTGTACAGGAACAGAGTGAACAAGGTTGTGTAACATTTTCACTATTATAAGCAGACATGATATTCTTCCTATTGACAGTTCTCTCCACTGACGTCAGTGTTGATAACTGTCAATAGTAAGATATTGTATTACTTTTTATTAGACTAATAAGTAATAGTCTGAGAAGTGTGATTATTAATATTAGTTATAACAACATTATATAGCATTGAGGTAGAAGCCTACACCATATGATATCATAAACAAGTACTCAGCAGTAGGTCAGCCCATGAAGATTTCTTCCTCCATGGTCAGCCCTTGTGCTCACTCACCACTGCTCAAAAAACAATTTCCCCCTTTTTTTCCAAGGACCAAATATAACCATGTATGTATAGTAATATTAAATGTTTAAAGGAACATTACAGAATTGGTTTTTGCTAACAAAACAGTTGCTGGCAGTGTAAGCACTTTATATAATCCACCATATACATAAACTGACAAACCTGTAGAAGTTTGAGATCGATCGGCCATCTGGGTCACGAGAAAATAGTGCAAAACCGATTACAAATTTGCATGTGTTATACAATTCATGAAAAAAACGCTCATGAGCGATAACCTCCAATTGGAAATTAGTTTGATTTATTTCTCATCAAATATGGCATTTCAGACAGAAATATTTCTAGGGATGTTTTCTACTGTCATCATCATTAGACCGTGTAAGTTTTATGTAAATCTGTGATCAAAAGTTTGTTTTACAATTACCAATTCTGTAATGTTCCTTTAATACTTGCATCAATCTAAGGGCAAGATTGGTTGGAACACCTTTTTTTAAGGGGAATAGCATCATGGGCTGCAGCTTCAAACAAATCTAAATAAAAACCCATTTCAGGGTGTGTCGTAAATTAACTCTTCCATAAAAAGCTCCCATCCATGGAGCTAAGCTAAGAATGTTATTAAAATGTTCATTCAATGTCAGCATGTTTTAGCGCTAACAATTTATACTGGTATGGGTCACAATTTATTTGGTAATACATTTTCAACATTAAAAAAAATATATACTGGCCTTTGACCAGATGTAACTTGGCATCACAAACTGTCCCCACAAAATGGTGTCAAAATGGACCGATTCAAAAAAAAACCTTTACCATCTAGAAGACTATTTACAACTCCATCACATACAATCAATAATTTCGTGATTTTACCGAATACGTACATGGTACTGTGGCATATCGTGGCCGAGCGGTTAAAAGCACTGGTGTTTCTGATCAGCGGAGAGTGGGTTCAAGTCCCAGTCTTGACAATTGTGTCCTTTACGCAAGATACTTTTAAAAGTATATATCAGACGTTATTGCTTCGACCTTCGAATGGGACGTAAAGCTGTTGGTACGTGTGTTGTGTAATTATGCACGTAAAAGAACCCAGTTACACTTTTATCGTCAAAAGAGAAGGGGTTTGCCCCGGTGTTTCTGGCAGTGGCTGCTGAGTGCGCCACAGCACCTTGTAAACCCAAGTTAAAGTTTCTTAGGTGCAACTCCTAATGTACACCAATTGGTCTTATAAACCTGTCTTAAAATGTTTCTGTTTGCTCAAGCGCCTTGTTAGTACCTATGTACGTGCGCATAGTATTAACTTTGACTATAGACATCTAGATAGATTACAAAGAAGCGTAGTGCATTTAGCTAAATGTTCACCATTGGAACTTCTACAAGAAAGCTTGCAATGCGGTCAAAAATGCTGTGAATGTTCCTTATTCAAGATAAGTTAACTCGTTTTTTGTGTGGAAGGAATGACAACAAAAAAAATGTTTCTTTGCTCAAAGTGTGCAGCAGAAGAAAAAGCTTTAAAGGTAAACGTTGCCTTGGATCGGTCGAGTTTGTAACCGTTTGTTATAAAATGCATATGTTTAGAAAGATGTTTTAAAAGTAGAATACAATGATCCACACAAATATGCCTCGAAATTGCGTGGTTTTCCTTGAACTTTACAAACTAACACAATCGGCCATTTTGTGGAGTCAAAAGTTTGACTCCATAAAATGGCAGACGGTGTTAGTTCACGATGTAAAAGGAAAATCACAAGTAGATCTCTGTTTTTCCTCACATTAGTACGATACAAAATATAAGTCAGACTTAAATCAGATTTCCAATTGTGAATTAGTCATCTCTGCAAACTTGTATTTCCATAACACACTCGTCCAAAAATAAATTTGTGACCAACCCCCCTCTTCAGCTGTGTTGTCCCAGCTCAGGGTTTCACTACATTTATAAAGAATAATTGAAAATATAAATCCACATTAGCAAGTTGTTATAAATAACATTTAAATTTTTGTATAATACAAATAATTTGTTCAAATTAAGACGAGGATGCTTGTTTTTAGAAGCTCTATTTGCCAATCATTTTCTTTATGTTTCTTTATGAGATATCGCCTAACTCACAAGGCCGAACGGCCACTTCAAGGTGAGGGCTACACTTAACTGATTTGGGCTCTTGACCCAAATCAACTGTCACCAGGGCATGTTGCCACCTACTCCTGGGGCTGAAACAGGGTTACCCCCCTTCACAGTCCGTAAGGATGTAGGCATGGGTATCATCCACTAGGAACCTGGCTGGTAGAGCAGAATACACTACCTTCCCAACTCCCAATCATGCCCCAATTTATGCGTCCATTACATAATGTTTAATGTCAACATAATCGGTGTCATTAAAAGTGTTAAAGGGCACTGTCATTACTATCACACGCCCTGTGTCGTGTGCAGTAACTGGGTGAGAGTGGCCACAGACTTGCCCCTTAAAGTTACATGTAACAAAAGCTTTGTATGCTTTCATTCTGTGTAACGTTTACTTTTGTTCATGCAGTCAGTGGTGTCTGAGTTAAAAACTGTTGAGTCACAGTTGTTAGGCTAACTTTTTTTAATTCCAGGCTTGTGCCATGGGGCTTATTTTCTTGTTTGTATTTTGTACTGTTCTTTTTGATATGGCGAATTAATTACAATAGCATATTGATAATAATTAACATGCATACATAGATATTTGTAGTGCAATGTGTTCTGATGGATTTTGGGCATGTTTGATAAAGGACACTGATTGATGGTAACTTTTAAATATAAAAAATGTTCTCCCTCTTCCGAGCCCCTTCCCTCTGTGTACTTTCTGCAGCTCTCTTTTCATTTCTTTCCAATTGACTGCTTCTGTTAGTGTTACATCAACACACGTGTACAATGTACCTGGCTATACATGGTGTCATTTAGCCTAAAGTTGTGAAAGACTCTGCTATGGTCGAAATGTCAAGCTACTAAAACTAAACTTTGTGTGCTAGTGTCACATGCGTGAGTTTCCCTGTGCTTCAGCGATATGCTATGGTTTTCCACACATCCTCTTCAAAAAATTGCCCACTGAAATGACGAAAAAGACATGACAAAATAGCTGGAAAAGTAAGAACTGGCTTTCTCAAGAAGTCAAAGATGAAACACCAGGCATTAAATCACTCATTTTCAATACTCATAATAATTTTCTGCATTCCAAATTGATGTTTTTAGGACTAAAATCATTCAACCGGTACATTTAGCCCTTAATTCAACCTTTATATTTCGGTATGGAGACATAAAGGACACAATCTGCAGCTGCAGATTGGGCAAAATCCGTTCAACGCCCATTTATTGGACAGTGTACTTGAATTTTAGATTTGCTACATGTGTACATTTTCACCACAAGCTTCAAGCCAAAGTTTGTGATTTTAAAAATCATCTGATTGAAATTGAGCAGAAGCCTTTTTAACCATTTGGATGATACCTGTTTATTTTGATCAGTCGTAGTACATGTGGACACATTTCTTTGTCACAATCGCTTACTTCAGACAATTCACTCAAACAACAACCCAGAATACATTATTTTGCGATAAACCCGGCGAGCAATTCCCCTGTGTTATATCACAAGGGCGTGTACCAGGAAAAAACACCAGAAAACAAAACAAAAAAACACTGGAAAACTACCGGAAAGTTTTCTGGTATTTTTCAGTAATTTTCCAGTATTTTACAACGTTTTCCAGTACTGTAGTCAGGGTAGTAACACCGTATCACAGCAACAACAGAGATGGTAACTCTCCCTGATTCTGAAGAAAGTTCCCTGAAAATAATCCAACTTTTCCATGCTCTGATGAACAAATTTGATAATCTCCCTGAGGATGGAAACTCTTTCCCTACCATGTTGAATGCACATGTAATTCTAAAACAGCCCCTGATTGTCGTACAAAGTCTCCCTGATTGCAAGATGCAAATGTTGGCAGCTCTGCAGCAATGTGTTCCCACTTGACACTATTGGTAATTACTCAAAATAATTGTTAGCATAAAAAACTTACTTGGTAACGAGCAACGGAGAGCTGTTGATAGTATAAAACATTGTGAGAAACGGCTCCCTCTGAAGTAAAGTAGTTTTTGAGAAAGAAGTAATTTCTCAGTAAAATATTTGAATTGATTTTGAGACCTCACGTGTGAGGTCTCGAAATCAAATCAAGCATCTGAAAGCACACAACTTCGTGTGACAACATGGACAAGGGTGTTTTTTCTTCCATTATTATCTTGCAACTTCGCGACCAATTGAGTCCAAATTTCACAGGTTTGTTGTTTTGTGCATATGTTGAGATACACCAAGTGAGAAGACTGGTCTTTGACAATTACCAAAGGTTCCAGTGTCTTTAACTCTGTAATGCAGGTAAAACCATCCTTTAAAGGGTGAAACACTGTTTTTTTTATAACCGGTTTTTATTTAATTTCTATTTTGACAGACCAAGGTACCAAGCAGAGCACTGGATATAGGCTGCGCGGTGGGGCGGACCACGTTCGAGCTGGCCCGTGATTTTGAGCAGGTCGTAGGGATCGACTTCAGCCAAGCCTTTGTAGACACTTGCAATGCCGTGAAAAAACAAGGGTCTTTGGATTACTCCATTAACGATGAGGGAGATTTGACGACAAACCTCAAGGCTACAGTTGATCCCGCGATAGTATGTACTTTTATTTTTTCCCCTCTAGCTTGTCATTAAGAATGATTATTGTATTCATTGACCCTCAGTACCCTCAGTATTAGATGTTTCATTGTAAAACATGAATCATATTCTTGTTACCTTGTAGCACCATTTCCATGGAGAAAATTTTCGTCAAAATTCTGCCGTACTTAGGAAAACTTCCTTTAAAAACTCTTTTCGTAATCATAATAATTCCTTTTCCCAGATTTGAATTACATGTAGCATTTGAAAATCCACTGAAAGAACATAAATTGTTCTATTAAAAAAATTCTTTCAATTTAACGTGACTGCATAAGTTGCATAAAATAGTTTATGGCCTGACGTTTTGAGAAGACGTTGATGACATTTCTCTGGTTAGTTGTTGAAATGTTTGTTCGAAGCTACAAGACGGTGACAAATCTACTTAGACTAGGCCCTCACTCAAAACCAATTTGGTATCACGACATTTTGTGTGTAAACTGCAAATCTTAAACTCTTATCATGTATGACACATTTGGTCATCGTGCATATATTTAGAAAATGTTCTGAAGTAGAGTTGCTTCCTCACACAGGATCGTTCCCGACTACAGTTTCAGCAAGGAGACGCCTGCAATCTACCCTTGGACTTGGGTCAGTTTGGCTGTGTTGTAGGGGCGAATCTCACGTGCCGATTACCGAATCCGTACGACTTCTTGAACCGTCTCCCGAGCCTTGTCGCACCAGGTGGTGTGCTCATGCTGACCACGCCCTGTACATGGCTTAACGAATTCACCCCTAAAGTAAGTAAGGCTGAAACTAACCTCGTTGTGAACTTACTTGGAACCATGAGACAGTTTTCTTTCGAAGATTTACAAGTTGAAGAAAATTGAAAATCTTATTTGACCGATCCTATGTTAATTAATTTTTATGGGGTGTGCTTCTTTTAAACTGAACTTTTTTGTGACGTGTCATGGCGGAGCAGATTAGTGCATTTGAACTCAAGTTCTGATGGCTGAGTCATCAGGGTAATGGTTCGAATCCCGGTCATGACACTTGTGTCCTGAGCACGAGGCTTAACTTTAATTGCTTCTCTTCACCCAGGGGTAAATGGGTACCTGTGAGGGCAGAGATGGTTCTTGTGATTGATTTAGCTTGGTGCGCTACATATTTGGCAGCACAGGCTGTATACTCTTAAGGGAGCTAAAATGGTTTAAGGAATGAAATAAATGGCCCAGTGACCGGGGGTAATAATGTTGGAATGCCATGAGCGTCACTGAGTGACGGATTTGAGCATGGTATAAGAAGCCACTGTTATTTTTATTATCATTGATTAATGGAGTGTACTCCGAAGCAATCACTTGGTACTGCTACCAGCTACTGGCAAGGTTTTGGCCAAGATTTGGTAAAAGGGTGTCCAAATTTGCTGGAAGTTTAAAAACTGGGTGTCCAAATTGTCACTTACCATACATTTACATGTAAATGACAGACAAAACTTGGCTACTGGTGTGTCATGTGACAATAAAGACTAAGGTTCTAATGTTTACCAATTACAGTGTGTAATGCTCATTGCTAAAAAGTTTACAAACATTGTTGGTTTAAAAACATAATCTGGTTTCGTTTTCGGTTAAATGATTTTCTTAAATGAAATTCCTCTCCAACACAAAATAACCGTGTCTGGCATCATACTGGTGCTTTGTGGGCGAGTGGTCTACTGCATCGGACTCAGGCTCTGGGCGATTGAATCATCGGAGTGTGGGTTTGAATCCCGGTCATGACACTTGTTTGAATCCCAGTCATGACACTTGTGTTATTGAGCAAGGCACTTAACCCTTTAGTGCCTGAGGGTACTTCCTGCCTACTTATATGAACACCACTGGTAGTACTGGTGTTGTTTAGCTTACTAAGTGCAAAAAAAAAAAAAAATCTTAATTTGCATATTTAATTAGTTTTTACAAAACGTCCACATATGTGTACATCAGGCATAAAACATAGGAAATTCAGAAGAAAACGTCCACATATGTGTACATTAGGCTTTTAAACATAGGAAATTCAGAAGAGAACTCAGCCAAAGGGGGCATTCATATTGGTGATGCTTGTATAGCGCCCTCGAGTGTTCTATTGTTGTCAGTTTTGGTTGCAATGTAGCCAACAGGCAATCGTAGTAAATGCCACAATTTAAAAAAAAATCAGAACAAAATTAAAGTGTACACATATGTGTACGTTAGGCACTAAAGGGTTAACCATAACTACTTCCTTTAACCATGGTGTGTAAATGGGAACCTGAGAGGTCTGAGACAGTATTTGTGTTGGATTAAACCCCTAGTGCTATAATTTGGGCAGCTTGGGGTTGTATTCTCCCCAGGGAGTTGAGAAAGTTAGAGGAATGGTTTAAAAGTATGCCAGATGAACAGGGATAATAATGTTGTAAAGCGCCTTAATCTAGCTTCTAGGATATGCCCACTGTATAAGAATCAATTATTATTATTTTTATACTGCGCATATCTTTTTTAATCAAAGTTCAGTCAGTCAAATTGGAGGGTTTTCGTGGATGTCGTAATAATTTTGAATGTGGTAAAGAGAAATACAACATTGTGACAGTTATTTTATGTTTCCTTTTCTTTTTATCAGAGTAATTGGCTTGGCGGTTTCACCGACAAAAATGGGCAACCAGTGACGACCTTTGACACACTGAAGAGGGTCCTCGGTCCTGACTTTGAGCTCGTAATGGATAAAAACATGCCGTTCTTTATTCGTGAGACGGTTCGTAAGAACCAGTGGACAGTTGCACACGCTTCCATCTGGATACGTAAAGAATAACCAGCATAAAATTTGGCCAAAAAGACATTAGAATTACATGTGTATGATTTGCTCTAATTTTGTGGTAGATTCTAAAGGGTAACCAGTAGTGCGGACCCAGCTTGACCCCCCATAGAGTTATAATGATATTCCAATGATAGATCCTCATTGATAAGGTCAAGGGAGGTTGCGGCTTCCAGTTACCCTTTAGACCCTTCCTGTTTCGTGGACTGATTGTCTGCAATGTGACGAGCACACAATTTACACTGTGCTTTTTTTGCTGTGCGGTACGTCGTCTCGTACTGCCGTAGTCGGTCACATTGCAGAGATTTTACATGACCATATTGCTATTATGAATGTGTAAGAGGTGTATCAAATTTTCAGCTGTTTAGTGGTTACACCACTCCCCCCCCCCCCCTCCCCCCAGCTCTAATGGGTGCACCCCAGTAAATAGTGACTGAATCATACGCCGAGCCTCTTAAATAGTTTACTAGAAGCCCTAAAAATGTCTGAACATGATATATTTGAGAGTCAATACTTTTAGGGATTGTTGAAACAAGTTCCGCTATTGTGTCTTAGGTTTAGTGGCTCTCAATTTGGTGTACATGTACTTCGGGTAAGCTAGGCCCTGCAAAAAGACGTTTCTATTTTGCCCACAAGCAGAGAACCCCTTTCATAAGGTGGCCCCTCTTGTCTGTTTGAAAATCAACACTTCCACGTGGCGTGGGTTTTTTCTTAGTGATGGACAATTCTCAAAAAAGTTCCAAGACTCCCCTTATAAAAAAAAAAGAAAAAGAAAAGATAAGATGTCACAGCACATTTGAGTTTGTTATTTCAAAAGACGTGAGATACTTCTAATTGATTTTGTGAGTTAATATTTCAATATTTATCATTCGGCATTGGTTGCAAAGGGACTCCTGGGTAGTGGGGTGCACCCTTCTGGGCGTGGCCACCAGGGTAAGGGGGACAAATTAACATACTGTAATTAAAATAGAAGAACTGTTATTATTATTAATATTATTAATATTTTTATAATTGGTTTACTCCCGCCATCATGCAGCCTGAAGGTTGAATTGTTACTACCTACAAGTATCAATGGATGTGATTGATTGATTGATTGATTGATTGATTGATTGATTGATTGATTGATTGATTGACCAGCCTCTTGCTGCTGGCTTTTTAAACGAAATTGGGTGATCTTTGCCACCTTATGAGTTCTGAATGATTTGATTTGATTTTAGTGCTTTCTAAACTTTTGAAATTGATATTGCTCCACTTGAATGCTGATGCAACAAAGCATTCATTTTTAAATTGAAATTGATTGAGCTTGGTGCTTTTTTGTTGACAAAGAAAAGCTACATTATACCTCTTTTTATAAATTATTGAATAATCAGGAATGGCTGATGATGCACCTTGACCACTTCTCATGAAATTGAACAGTTTCATTGTGAGGTTACCATGATCTTCCAAAGATGTTTTTTTGTTGTTGTGTTTTTACTACAAATGCGATGTGACTTGAGCCCAACTTCAGGGCTGTAGCATTTTGCCATCCCGATCATCAGTCTCAACTAGCCCATATGCATGCCCCACTGAGCATGATCGACACGCAGAGGATTTCGAGTCCAAGCAACACCAGCATCCATCATGGCGTGCTGATTTTGACGCATTGCAGTACTTGACTAAAAAACTGGACATAGTTGCATGTTTCAAGAACAGCATGGTGTTCATTTTGGGAGCTTGAGTTCATTTTGCTTGGTTTCCCAAGATGCATTGCGGTATATTTTTAAGATGGCTATAGACCTTTCCATTATTGATAAACAAACCGCGTTGGTTGGCATGGACAGCCGAATGTTGGCAAAACATTCAATCATGTTAACAGACTATGTGACCAAATTCATCACTTTTGCAAATTTTTATTTGACACAAATACATCACATGGTTAGTTGCTTTGTTTCCAACAAATTCAACAGTATTTTTGAATATTTGTGTAACATCGTTACAAGCTGTGGTTTCATGTTTTTGCTTTGCATTTATGGCTTTCCATAGTTTTCCAACCTTGGTTGGCAAAAACTCGGGCTGTGACGTTGCAATAGAAAGGTCTATTGCTCTTCAAGCTAAAACAGAAATACTTGGGAGAGACTGGTTCTGACTATGCTACCTCATTTATTTGTTGTAAACATTTGCTGGTAATTATTTGTTGCAAAGTTACACTCTCTGCATTTTTTCTCTAGAAATAGTTTGTCAAAAAAATCCAGGGTAAATGTCGGAGGTGTACAGTATGTGTTGGAAGAGAACCTGCAATGATAATGTCAGTTTATGTTTTAGTAAATTGGCCAGGCTATTTTTCAAGATGGTTGCCAGCTTTTTTCTGTGTGTTTTTTCGGTGTGCTGAAGTAAAAAAATCTGATGTTATGTATTTTATTAATTTTTTTGTCAGAGATCATAAAAACGTATCCTTAAGAAAAAAGAAAAAAAGGAAAAAAAAGGAGGCGGCCTCAAAAAAGGGAGCGGGTGGGGGGACGCTAAACATTTTTTTTGTTTTTTTGGGGCCTAATCTATAAAGAACCATGCCTTTACTTTGTGTACTTTGCAGGGTGCCGTAAGCCCAAAATGAAAATGGGCTCAGTAGAGTTGCTATTGGCCCATGCCGAGAGGAAGCAAGTCATGAAGCAGTGTGAACTTTACATATTGACAATCAAGTTGCATTGTTTTCCTGTTGATGACGAATTAAAATGATTTTGTTTGTTTGTATTATCTACACAGAACCGTGCTTTACTTTAAACACATATGTTTTTATTTGGACAGTTAAAATTGAAGAGAAATAATCATGGAACCTTTGTCAGTCTTCCCTTTGTATTTCTTTTTATTATTGGTTTCATCTTATCACAGCAGTTCATAGGAGCTTCATTAGACGGATAAACTTTGGTATTATGAAGATCTTGTCTTTAATCAAGAAGTAATAAATATGTAAGGCAATAATCCTTATATAAAAATTGACGTGTGCTTTTAAGTTTTAAGTAAGGTGTGACATTAAAGCCCGTCTCCAGAGGGCGTGCAACACATCCATTTAACTTTGTAGTCATGAAATGATTTTATTCTCTAGAGATTGTGAAAATGTGTTGTCATCAACTTTCAAATGATGTTATATATTCCTTTTTATCGATGTTCTTCCTCACAGTGATGTAACCAGAGGCCCCCCCCCCCCCCCCCCCCCCCCCCCCCGCTCAGAACCCTCAAATGAGATAAGATCAAAAAAGCACTACTGAATGGCAGGACAGTTCTTGTCGGAACGAAGTAGTCTCCTGGATTTCAAAGTCTACTCTGTGCCAGTAGAATAAATAGCAAGACAAGTTCTCAAAGAACAATATCGACAGGGCGTAGTAGATATATACACATGGTGTTACCGCAAACTGAATATACATTGATACCTCAACATGCAATGCCTCAAATCCCATACACCAATGAATGGTTCTATACATTAAATAGCCCCCCCCCCCTCCTCCAAATGAAAATGTCCAGTTAAGCCACTGCTTCCTCACTTTGATTCAAAATGTTGGCAAACATGACACGACATGTTAAACAAATAGCCTTCCATACATTTTAAAGGAACATTACAGAATTGGTTTTTTGGTAACAAAACAGTTGCTGGCAGTGTAAGAACTTTATGTAATCTACCATATACATAAACTGACAAACCTGTAGAAGTTTGAGATCGCTCGGCCATCTGGATTACGAGGAAATAGTGAAAAACCGATTACACATTTGCATGAAATCATAGATTCAACAAATGAATAAAATGCTCACTAAGCGATAAACTCCAATCGGAAAACTAGTTTATTCATTTCTCATCAAATAATGACATTTCAGACAGAAATATTTCAGGGGATGTTTTCTACTATCATCATCATTAGGCCGTGTAAGTTTTATGTAAATCTGTGATCAAAAAGTATATTTTACAAGTTTTTTTTCTCACCAATTCTGTAATGTTCCTTTAACTCAGATGGCAGGTTAGGGTTTTATCGACTTGGGCACAAGATCTTGTATCTTCAGGTCCTGGGCTTAATTTGATAAAGAGCTGAGATTAATCTCAAGTGCCAATCAATCTTAACTGTGAAGCAAAGTGTGACGTCACAATACATTTCACAATGGTGAGACTGACAACTAATCTTGAAAAGATCAACTTGAACGAAATCACTCAAACTAATTTGACTATTTATTCTTGTTTATTTTGTGTTCAGTACCAACGACCTCCGGATTAACGTACCGGCGCTCTACCAACTGAGCTATCTAGCCCTATGTTGGCGGTCTCCCTATTTTGTCAATATCTTTGTTCGGGGGAGACCGCCAACATAAGGCTAGATAGCTCAGTTGGTAGAGCGCCGGTTCGTTAATCCGGAGGTCGTTGGTTCAAATCCCGCTCGTCAATTTTTCTTTGTTCAACCCCATACTATTTGAAATTCACCCTGTCAGTTTCCCTTGTGGTTCATTACTTGACAGTTATTATTTGGTCATAAGTGTGAAGTTTACCTCCCTGTAATTTTGTTGAAATTTGATCGGAAAAACTAGTGCCCCCCCCCCACCTCTTTGATTTTTAAACTAGTGTTTCCTGCCATTAGCGTGGAATTCCCTGCTTCCGTAAGCACCGATTCTTTGCTCACAATTAACGGAGCCATGAAGTTGGGTCTTGGGGTCAATTGCATAGAGCTGCTTAAGCAAGAAATATTGCTTTAAAATGTCTCTGGTAAGCAAAAAATAAGCAGGATACCAGTCAAATATGCTACATGCGACAGGGTGTTTTGGCTGGTAACCTTATTCTAGTAAGTATAATTTTGTTGTGCTCAGCTACTTTTTCTGCATAAGCAGCTCTATAAAAATTGTGCCCTGGTCTTTACATATATTATGAAGATTTATTTTGAATAAAAAAAAACCACACAAACAAAAACAGAAAACACACAAACAACATCAAAATGCAGGTCAACATGTAGAAAATGGAAACGATCATGCGTCTTTTGTAGCTAATTCTATTGAAGCATACATGTACGCTATTTTAATAATGTCAAAATATCATTTTTCTCAAAAATCAAATGAGGAGCAAGGCTCCATACAAAAAATATATAAATACATCATACAAAAAAAAGTTTCTTGAAAACTTTTTGATAAGTTACAGATTTGAGTCATCTTTTTGATTTAAAGTTCTAGATACAAAGTGCTCTTCTACTCAAATAATTATCAACATTGTGAAAGTTAGTCCAATCATGGAGGTTTCTAATTCTACCTCCATGGTCCAATCAACATTAAGCATAATACCTAAACACAGAGCTGTCTCAGTACACAGCTCTGCCTAAACATCACAAATAGCGCCCTCTGCTGATGAGTAATTTTGCAATAACGGAGGAAAAAGACTGAACATCTGACGTCACACTCCGAGGCTCGTAATTAACACCAGATACCTGCCTGACCGGATGCTGCCAGATGTACCTTTGACCTCGCATTCATTGCATGCGGAGATTCGAAGTCACTTCACACGTACATGTACAACAATACATGATGTACAAACATTATGCACACGCTGCATGCAGATAATCGAAAGTGCAAGCTGACAAATTACATTACCTCGGACCAATCATAGCACACATATGGAAAGCCTGCGCTCTGCATGGTTACCCATGGTTATCCAATGAGACCAATGTATAAGCCCAGTTCCCTGTCTTTATCCTTCTGGATAAAGACAGGGGACCAGTCTATTCCAAGCTATGCCTCAAGTCCAGTATGCTTTCCTTGAGCACTTTCATATTTTGAAAAAAAAAAAAAAGCAAAGCAAATTACTTCAAAGAAAGACAAACCTCTTGCAAGTGAGCATAACAAACGGAGTTAATTTTGTTTTCTTCATAATATGTAATTATATATCTCCATAAATAAATTCTCTTGAAAAAATAAGTTTTATTTTCTTTAAAGGCCCTGTACACTATTGGTAAGATTGAAAAACACAATGTTCACAGATTCACACACAACTTACATGATTTAAAGTAAGTAATGGTAGAAAGGGTTCCTTAAAATATTTCTGCCTAAAATGCTATCGTTTCTGAGAAACTAGGAAAAAAATAGTAATTATCGCGCGCGATAATTTGAAAAAACAGAAAACACATAAGATCTCTTTTCACTATTTTCTCGTGACCTCGATGACCAATTGAGCTCAAACTTTCACAGGTTCGTTTGTTCATGCATATGTTTAATCACACAAAATGTGGACACTGATTTTGAGCTGTTACCAAAAGTGTACAATACCTTTAAATCTATTTTCCTTAGTGGTATCACAAAGGAACTACTGACCCCCCCTGCGCGGGCGTCACACGTGGCGGTTGTGCCTATGATTACCATTTTGGGGAGTCAATGGGTCAAGCAAATGTTAACGCCGCATCCCCAGAAATTCTCACCACACTGCAACACACGGGGACAGTGACTCCCAAAATGGCCCAACCAAGATTTTTGTGAGGATGACGTCGGGCGCATTGGGTCAATCAGCTACTACTATGCACAGTGGTGTTGTTAAAGGAACATTACAGAATTGGTTTTTGCTAACAGTTGCTGGCAGTGTAAGCACTTTATGTAATCCACCATATACATAAACTAACAAACCTGTAGAAGTTTGGGATCGATCGGCCATCTGGGTCACGAGAAAATAGTGAAAAACCGATTACACATTTGCATGAAATCATATAGATTCAACAAATGAATAAAACGCTCACTGAGCGATAAACTCCAATCTGAAAATTAGTTTATTCATTTCTCATCAAATATGGCATTTCAGACAGAAATATTTCAAGGGATGTTTTCTACTATCATCATCATTAGACCGTGTAAGTTTTATGTAAATCTGTGATCAAAAAGTATATTTTACAAGTTTTACCAATTCTGTAATGTTCCTTTAACCAATGCAAAATGGCAGGTACTATCAATCACATCAAGACAATTTATTTTAGATGGGTGAACTCATTAAGGCTGCTGTTACTTCTCTTTCATGATTAAAATCCTGGAACATTTCATTTTGTGTAAAAAAAGAAGCAATACATGTGCTGGAGCTTCTTTCTTGAAAGGCGAAATTACAATTTTCTGATGCCCAATTAATTACAATACCATAATTCAACTTCACATACTTAACGCTTGTTCGCGCTAAATCTGACATTGGGTCATTACTGAGTTCTTTCTATAAACGGACTAAGTAGTTTGTCACATGTTTCTGCCAAATTTCTCTGCAGTCGCACAATCACAAGAACTCTCCATTGTTACCTCTCACTTTATCTCGAGACGGATCGCTGTTCTTCAGCTGTTTTCATGGCTTCATGGCATTCCTCTTCAAGTTTACGGAAATCGTTGACGAAATTGTATTGCTGAAAAAGAACAAAGAAACGTACAAAAATTACCTCATTAATAATTACTAGTTTACTATACTGCATGCACAAAAGGGGTGCACCCCACTAAATAAACTCTCATAGCGTACAGTGCAAAATGCGAAATATTCAAACATACTAAAAAAATACTGAGAAGTCTCACAGCTTTTTACAGTAAAGGGAAATTATCCATTGTATCTTGAACTTTTATTCTCTGCTCAATTTGATATGGGGAGTCCCTGGGCCCGTCGAGTTATTCTCCCTTCAAATAAAAACACCCCTACCCCTGTGTAAATTTCCAAATGTCGGAGCACCAATCTTGAAAAATATCCTCACACCTCTGGGCAACTAGGACCATTTTTTCAGGGCCTATGTCATCCATAACACCTCAAGTTGGAAGTCAACAACCCCCAGGTCACAATTGGGCGAACATTTTTACACTGTACCCCTTTTTGGGGTCTCAAATCTATCGAATATAGAATATTTTGAGGGCCTACAAAATATTAATGAGCTCGACGCTTAGTGGGGTGCACCCATAGCCCATATGCTCAGGTGCCATCTTAAAAATATGCTGCAAGGCATCTAGGGAAAGCTGCCAAGACAGAAAAATGCCAATATGGCCGCCATGGTGTTGTTTGCAAGTAACTCTTCCAGGTATTATAGTTGTGTACCGCATTGCTTCAAAGTCAGCGCGCCATGATGGTCTCCGGTTTCTTCTTAAACTCGGATTTCACCCAGAATCCTTGCGCTGATCATGCATATTGGGACATGATTGACTAGTGAGGACCTTTCAGCACCAAGTATGTCAAATTTAGAGCCATACCTTGACTGTCTCTATGGCATTGTGACCTCTCAGCTCTTGCAGTTTCTCGATGGCAGTTTCTGAGCTCAGTCCTTGATCCAACTGAAGCAGCAAGCAGGCGGAAATGATGCAAGATCTCCCGTGGCCTCCATAGCAGTGGAGCAATACCTTTGAGCAAAATATAATTTAAACTGATGTAACAAGACCATCACTGAAAGCAAGACCGCTCTTGGATCGATACAAAACTGCTTCCAATTGCTGACTGGTTTACTTGCCACTAAAAAAAACCCACCCCAAGTCATTTATCTGATCTCAGAATGATGAAGTAACTGAATTTATTTTCAATTCATGGTTAGATAATAATAATAATACTTTACATTTATACTGCGCCTAATACTACGTTTTCTAAACAGTATTTATCCTGGAAGGTATGTGGAGCTACATTTTGAAGTATTATATCTTTTTCCTTTACATAGCACCATGTACGGTAATGGTTTACACGGTGCTGTGGCGCATTATGCAGCCAATCAAACCAGGAACACCGGGGCGAGCCCCTTCTCTTTACGATAAGTGCACAGGGTTCTTTCACCTGCATTACACAACACATGGGACCTACGGGCTTTACGTCCCATCTGAAGGACGCAGCAATAATGGTTAAGTGTCTTGCTTAAGGACACAAGTGTCTTGACCAGGGGTCGATTTCACAAAACTCTTCCTAACTTAGGACTAGTCCTAGGCAGTGCTAAGAGATAGGACGAGTCTTAAGTTAAGACCAGTTACTGGTCCTAACTTCAGATAAGATTAGTCTTATCTCTTTGTGAAATCGGCCCCAGGACTCGAACCCACACCCTCCTGATCAGAAACACCAGAACTTAAGTCCGGTGTTCTTATCCGTTCGGCCACGACACGCCATGCATTTAGCACTCAGCCCAAAGTGCCCAATCCGAAGGTGATGTGCCCCCTTTAAGAATGGACCTAAAAAAAAAAATCAAAATCTGAATTACAATGCTACCTTTTTCCCCGAGGACAGCACTTTTCTCAGTCTGTCCAGAACCTCCAAGATGTCGGTGATTTCGAGGCTTTCCTGGATTGGGAAGTAGTGAAGGGAGAACTCGGCGGTGGCATAGTCCGACAGAAGGTTTGGCACTCTGTAACGGATCAGTTCAGCCTTTGTACATAGAGGAAACATATCCGTGATCCCCAACGCTTTCAGATCATCTATAGATAAAGTGTTATGAAAAATACAACACAGTGAGGGGGGCTACAGGGCTTGAAATTTACAATGGACCGCAAGGCCGAGGCCAGTGATTTTACCGTCGGGCCAGTAAACTTTTGACTGGACAAGTCCTGCAGTCGTGGGTTTTTTCCCCAATTGAATAGTAATACCTAAATGTGTAATATATTTAGAATAATAACAAACGAGGAGGTTCAAATGATGGCCTTGAGTCTGATAAATATCTTTCAATTCTGTTGAGTATCGAAGAATACTCACCCATAAGACAATGAGATTTATCTACCCTTTCAGGGGTCGTGTCATCATGATCAAAGCAGGCCTGTGGCTGTACATGGAATTATGAACTCTCACCCAGTAACTGCACGCGCACGCTCCATAGATATGATACCGAGGCTGCGCGCGCATGTGCAGTAACGACACAGTCCCTTCAATGCATGTTAAAAAAAACTTTTTTCTCCCATTTTAATTCTGGTCTTGTAAAGAAAATATAAATCTGGTTTAGTAAAATAGTTGAGATACAAGCCCTGTGGTCTTGTGGATTCCCCCCCACCCAAGTTTGACTACATCATGCAAACACTACTAGTTTCACCATGCCAGTTACACGGCTGACCAACCATAGGAAAAGAAGAACTACCTGCTTTGGGCACAAACGGTTGAGGATCTAAACCCCCGTCCTCATTTATTTTAATTTTTAAAAAAATAATTAACATGGTTTATTGAATCCTTACCAATATCAGTCTTCAGCTTCCTCCAGACACTGCTAAATCGACAGCCTGTTTGAAAACAAATGAAAGGAACGCAAGGGCATTTTGAATTGTGTACCAACCAGCCCCTATTATTGCAGAGGAAAGTTGTAACTTGTAAGAAATCAAAGTAGGCCTGTGTAACGTAAAATGCTTCATGACTCGACCGTGTAGCCTGTTAAATTTCGGTCTGGAAACCAACTCATTCAGACAGAAAGTGTAAATTCGTATATTCTACCACATTGTGCATCTGATTTGCTCTATGATCTGTATTTCAAATTTACCTTCCAATATCATGAATTTTGATTGGTTTGAGGGTTAGCAAATTATAAATCCAAGTAGATTTATTATCATTAGTATACGTAAGACCCCTTGAGCTGACGCCTAAGCAAAATTAAGCAGGATACCAGTCACAGATTGTACATGTGACATGGTAGTTTGGCTGGTAACCAGAATAAGGATTCTGGTAAGCATAGTTTTGTTGTGCTTAGCTACTTTTTTGTGCTTAAGCAGCTCTATGAAGTTGGGCCCTGGCTACAGTCTGCCTATGGTCAGCTATTTGGAAGTCAAATCACATTCAAGATATGGACCCAATTTCATTGCACTGCTTACTGCGGAATTGTGCGCTTACTGCCAATAGAATCACATACAAGAACCCCATAGAAATTACAGGGTGCCAAAAGCGCAGAATTCGAAGGTGATTTTTATTTCACATGCAGTGTGATGAAATTGGGCCATAATGTCCGTCTATCCACACTTGTGTTGCCTAAAATGCGCTCTGCAGTAACACACAGGGAAGCCGACTCCCAAAGTGCTACAGCAAGATCTATCGAGGGTGATGACGTCAGGGGAACAAGCACTTTCATGGATATATGAGCCATCTTGTTCAAGGGACAGAGTTGTTTCTTTTGGACATTTGTTGGCGCTTCCAGACTCAGTGCTAGAACTTCACGCATGCGTCTGGAAGCTGCCTGGAAGTTCAAGTACCGAGCTGATGCATGCTCAAAGTAAACAAATCCGCCCCTTGAACAAGAAGATGTGCATAACCGTGAAGGTGCTTATTGGGTCAACATGTGGAACATTCTAAGCTAACCTGGTAAATCACTTAATCCAAGCTGTCCTGGTAGTCCATAGGAAGACACATCCAACCTGCATCACAAAGACATGAAAGAGTTAGTAGAAAATTGTTAAGCAATATTTTCTGCTTAAAAGCAGCTATACGAAATTGGGACCAGGGGCAACAGAGACCTGCTAACAATCAAATTGGATTTTTACTAACCAGTCTATCTTCAATGGCAGAGTGTCGAACGGCTGCTCATCATCAGATGTATCAAAATCGCAATCTTCATTCTCATCAGAATCACTCAGTTCATCTTCAACCTCAATCATATCAACTTCCTCAATGTTCTGAATCTGAAAAAATCAAAGCAAAAACAAGTATTAATTTGTTTAAATTCTTTACCACCAACTAAAATTTGGACATTATCTGGCGTACGTATGACTATGATATAAAGATAATGTCCGAATGTTAAAAATGCGATGTTGGGTCTAGTAACTCGGACTACTTTTAAAATGAAATCTTTGAAAAGATAAATCTACATATTTGATGTTGTAATTAGCCCAAGAAATAGTTCCAATATACCCTGGACTTCCTTTGCTTCTGAAAAAGCGGAGGGAGTCCAGCATTAATGCACTATTTTAATTTAATATTGGGCTACAATTGTAAAATGTAAGTTCAACTTCAAATTGAGGTCATATTTAGAGTGATATTTCTTTTTACATTGAATGATATATTGAGTTTGAGAAAAATATTGTTGACATGCATAACATATATAAAACCTATAATGTTTATTATTTGTTAATGTTGCACTCTGTCGCCAGTCACCAGTGGGTCTCTATCTCAGATCTAAAAAACATTTCACGTCAACTAAATCTGTGCATGAAAAAAGAGCTTAGTTAAAATAAAAAAAACAGTTTTAACAAACACGGTATTTTACTTACATTTTTCTCAATTGGATTTGGAACTCCCATTTCTACTATTGACATCACCAAAATAATCACAGAAAACCGCTTAAATTGAAAGAATGAAACACACGTGTACTATTTTCCAGTTACACGGTCAAGGGACTTGTTGTAGTTGTACAGAATTTAAATTTAAATCCAAGTTGTTTTTATTTTAAAATTCCCACGCGATGACGGCAATAATCAACAAGTATGGAGGGTAATAAGGGCAAAAATAATCTAACATCCAACGCACTCCTTGAGGCTACTCATGCTGCTCGTGTGTTACATAGGGGAGTTGATTCCCCCATGTCTCTCACACGGTAAATTAGTATGAGCTAAAGGAATTCGAGTCAAAAGAGCGCGCTAGCCGTATGGAAGACACTTTCATAGGGGGAAAAATCCCCTGTGACGAGATATATAACCAATCAGACATATAAAGCTAAGCCGTGAACCACAACCATCGTGCACGTTCTATGGTAGCTGCAGGGGTAGGGGTACGGGTAGATAGGGGTAAGGGAAGGGGTAGGGGAAGGGTTAGGGTTAGGGTTAGGGGAAGGGTTTAAAAAAAAAGAAAACAAAAGTTAGGGTTACCAGCTGAGAAACAGGGAACCAGCGGCAGCTACCATAGACCGTGCATGGTTGTCGTTCGTGGTTGAGCTTCATACGTCTGTCTGGTTATATGCCTCCCAGTAGGGGATTTTGTCCACTGTAAATCAACATGGGCTGTAAATCACGATTTCACATCGTGACTGTGACAATGCACTCACATGCATCCAATATTTGTAAATACACATAAGTTATGGTACAAATGCCAGAGAGTGCCCTGTATGTCTGGTCCTTGCTTTATTGTTGTAGAAATAGATCCCTGGTATTCCAGCTTTTTCCCTCTACGCCACCCCCCGGCGCTTTGTCTCCTTGTTCAGGCTTCTCCTTGCTTTTTCTGTGTGCTTTCTGCCCCTCTCTCTCTTTTAATTTATTTCTTCTTGACTGCTCTTACACCAGTTTACCTGTTTATGTGTATTGTGCTGTTATTTAGCCTTTGAGAACATTTCTTCTGGGGTCATAACGTCAGATCATTAACTGTTTTTTGCACACACAAAAAACCAACCCCCAAAACAAAACAAACAACTCATTCCACAATTTTGGGGGCAAATTACACACACAAAAACAAAGAGGATGCAAGTACTGGTTACGTGTTGTTGGGGATAGACAGTATTAACAATTTAATTATAAAAACACCGGTAATGGATACTTTGCGGGGATGTCACTAAATGATAACCCAGTCTTCCCAGGAACTTTCCACATGCACACTCCCGATCAGCCGCACGAAACCTGGATCGTAGATCTACGTACAAGAGCTCGGTTGAGGATTTAGCATATCTTTTTTGACAGACAGGCCGGCCATAGATCAAACATTTTACCCAAAATGCATTCGAACCCGAGGTCTATTTTGGGGTCACATTGGGCCGTCACGCTTGACCACACATCAAGTCATGGATACAGACTAAACACATAGACGGGACCGCTTTAGACCGTACACAAAAACTGGGTTATGTCAGCAAATTGTTGTTGTTTGTTGTTTCTTTTCACGAGGTGCTGTTCCTTATGCTAGTAGTGTATGTCATGTGGAGTGTATAGTAAACAGTTTAGCTTCATTTAGTGAGAGTATTTGTTGGAAAGTGGTGAGTGACTGTTTAAATGTTTCGTTTTTCAACTTGAAGTTTTTGGTTCAACTTTGCAACTTTTTGTGTACAGCAAGGTGGTTTTTACAAACATAGCATGTGAATAATTGTTTTTGTAAAAGATATCAACCAAGCACCTGCTAAAAATTGTGATGGCATTGTTGTCCATATCACCTACAATTTCAAGTACTACACGGACGTACAAAATTCAACAATCATGAAAACAGCCTCGAGGGCTACACATTTAAAAAAAACAAAAACATTAACTTTTTGTACTAATAGTATACTATACAATTTGTAATGTAAATAATTAATTCACAAAGTTTTAACATAGAAATAGTTCAATTTTTACCATTTCATTTTGGAAGAGTAAATTTATTTCCATCATTCCAGCTTTCAACGACGCACCATCCAACAGCAAAGTTCTAAATATTTCTTTAAATTTGGTGATCTTATTGACTTATTTGACTCCTTGAGTGAAAACAATGCAAAAGGTTTCTGCTTTGTTTATATCGCGCGGGCTTAGTTCAATTGCCGCAATGAAAATAAGCAAGTAATTTTTGTGGTCTTCTACCGTGATGCTATTTTCTTAACTTTATTTTTGGCAGTAATTTAGATGGCATCCTATTTCCGTGGTATTTAAAAAGCACTTTCACGATTGTATGTGCCATCTTGTTCAAGGGGCAGATTTGTTTGCTTCAATTCAAAGGAATAGTCATTGTGAACTTCCCTGTACCCTCCAGATGCTTGCGAGAAGTTCGAGTGCCGAGTCGCAGAGTGTACAAATGCCCCTTAAACAAGATGGCCCATTTTTTTTACCATGTAAGGGCTTATTCATTGAGCTTTCAGATTGAAACTAATGATCTTTTTGTCAGTAATAACCAACCCTGTACTTCGTCTGAAGAAAATTTGTTCACACACTGAAACAATTTGCCTCTCGAAAAAAATGTTGATTTGTACTTGGAAGAGAATTCACAATAAATAATTGTAGAAAACTTTATTTTCTTGCAGTTGGAATATGGATGAGGGGCGGAATGATTTGAAAGAACATGGAAGATTTTGATTACTCGATAATCAACGCGAAGCGAGGAGCTTTCCAGCCTGCAAGAAAAGGCCTGAGGTTTGGGAACTTCGAGAGCGTGAAGGTTCTGCCCAATGTCGGCGAGGTCACCGACGAGAAGTTAAAGATCACCGGTGTACACTTCAGCAACAAACAGATCTTCCTCAAAGTTTGCCGCTGGTTTGAAACATGGATGCCGTGGCAGAAGCGCATCATGCTGTGCGGGACGACGGACCGTTGCTCCAACGGACAGCTGGAGTATCTCGCTACAGCCTTAGAACCTGTTTTCCACAGAGACTTCTCTGCAGCCCTTCGCAAGGACAGATATCGTGGTGCTGCTGGCAAGACCGAACAGAAGGGAGACCCTCAGATTGCGTTGATGAAGGCACTGCAGATGGCCACCAAGGGAACGGAATTCGAAGACGACTATTTATACATCAGATCTCCTGATAAGAAATCCCATGCTTGTATCAACTTGGAGGAGTTCGCCCAGGAGTATGTCCAAGAGATTATCGAGGGTGCATTTGAATTCATGTACGGTAGACTGCCCGAAACAGCGCTCTCTTCTGATCAAAGTCGTCAAAGACTAAGTATGTCCAGGTCAGTGAGGCAAGATGAAAGCCCCATTCCTCACGCGGCAAATCTCAACGTGCCGAAATTTAAAAGAACATCCGAAGAAGAATGGTTGACTTCGGAGAGTACCAGTCAACTCTTGCCAACTATGACCACCAATTCAGACAATCCCACCAGCGGAATGACTGAGTCGGATCTTCAGCTGACAGAGACAAGGAACCGCAGATTGGGTCCGCCAGGTGCTCATCGGATCCTGACCACCCCGGCGTCACAGAGCTGTGACTCTACGACGGACAATTCGGCTAGAGTCCGTCGGGACAAAAAAGGATCATCTGAGTTTCTCAAACATGGACGCCATTGGACATTCCCTGGTTGCCAGAACCTGCAGACCCCTCTCTTCTCTGAGATGCTAGAGGGCCATGTAGCTACTGACAGTGGTACAAACTTCACACCAGGATATGGAACTGGTAGCTATGTTCCACTGCAGACGAATAAAGTAATAAGACAAGTTTTTTTTACAAGAAAGCATTAATTATTAAATTCTCCTTAAAGATGCCTATATATTTTATCCCTTAAAGTTTTATTTAACAGTGAAAGTTGTAAGGAGAAAACACTTTAATTTTGTTTTATGGTTTGACAAACTTTACTGACACTTGTGTCTTTGAGCAAGATACTTTTTAAATACCATAATCGCTTTTTTCTCCTTGGACGAGAAGGGGTTACCCCACCCCCGGTGTTTCTGGTTCACATAGCAAGCACCCTTATTTATAGACCTGTTTCCTCAGGCTTGTGAGCTACAGTGATTAACCCAAAGGGCCCAAGTCCTTCAATATCCTCATTGCCAAAGTGCAGGACTGAGAAGGATTTGGGCTTTTAGGGATCTGCAACACAGGAGGATTTAGAAGGGTTTGGGCTACAATGAGTTTTTGTTAGGGTAGGATTTAGCAGGACTTGGGCTATCGGGCTGTTTTTACATAGGAGGATTTAGAAGGTTTTAGGTCTTATGCAGCTTAGCCAAAATAGGATTCTGAAGGTTTTGGGCTTTTAGTTGACTCCCTAGTCCCTAACCTCTGTCTCAAAAGGAGTTAGAAGGATTTTGGTTAATATGTATATTTACAATAAGGAGAAGGATATAGAAGTATTTGGGCACTTTAGGTTTATGACAACTTTAATCTGAAGGATATAGAAGGATTTGGGCACTTTAGGTTTATGACAACTTTAATCTGAAGGATATAGAAGGATTTGGGCACTTTGGTTTATGACAACTTTAATCTGAAGGATATAGAAGGATTTGGGCACTTTAGGTTTATGACAACTTTAATCTGAAGGATATAGAAGGATTTGGGCAGTATGTTTACCCAAGGGTCTAGTCTGTTAGGGTTAAGTTCACTTGTGAGGCATCCTTGGAGTTCATTACCAAAAATATATAATAATAATAACTAGTAATTGATTTTGTCTAGGTGTCTACACTCACATGGTGTATGAAACATCAGAAGAGAGATTCTACTCCAGCTAGTCCGGTATCACCAGGGATTAGTAGACAGTCATCTCACCAGCATAATAGCCATATCAGTGACTCTACTGGACATACAAGAGACTTCTTCGAGCAGAAACCTCACACTCAAAAACTTGGTAAATATCAAGAATTGGGTTTAGCTGTTTATTATGCCTGGGGAGACTTGTTGTGAAAACTGTTTTGTTCTTTTGACATTGTGCTCCAATAGGGGACTGTTGGGACGCTAGGTGGCAGGTAAATCCATTGTTCTTGGCAATGTGTGCATGTTTAAAACTACGTAAACAATGGAATTTTACCTGGTACATTATGTCTGCTGCCATCTAGCATTCCAAAGTCTCCCATAAAATTCTACTTGCATTGCAGCAGGCTTGGAATTACACAGAGGCCACGAAGACCATGGCCTCGGAGGCCACGAAGACCATGGCCTATGTTGCCCCTGGGTTTGGCCTACCTGCCCCTCTAGGAGCTTCCCAGTAGACTTAAAAGGTTTTCCAATGGAAGTGCCCTTTGCTAAATGAAAATGGCCTTGCCCTCTCGAAGATGAAATTCCAGGCCTGATTGTAGATGACCCTACGTGTGGAAGCATACACGTAAAGTTTGTTTAAATCCTATGGAGACAAGAGTGGCAGCAAGTGGCTTGCAATTGTCCCCCCCCCCCAAAAAAAATAAACATAGCGGCCACAAACAACCACAAGATTTGACCTTCTTTCACTCAATCAAAAAAGGTCAAAGTAAAAGTCATGTCCAGAATGCTCCGTATATTTTTGACTGCGTGAGGGAGCTCTCAAAAACATTTTGATCACATCCGGGGGTATAACTTAAGCGATTATCGTCTGCTCGGCTAGCTGTGTACAGTTTTAACATCGGCGTTCTGTCACGTCTGTGCGCGATAGTTTCTAGTTTCTTTAAAGGAGCCGTTATTAACCCACCTTAGAAGCACTGACTAAACTCTCTCCCGCACAGGGGACAGAACGTTGATGTTGAAACTGTACACAGCTAGCTAAGCAGACGATAATCGCTTATACCCCCGGAAGTGATACAAATAATTTGGAGAGCGCCCTCACGCGGTCAAAAATACGGCGCATTGACATTTTCCAATGTTGCCCATTTTAATGTAGTATCGGTATTTTTGAAACAGAACAAAATCTGTGTTTCATTTCATTTTTTTCCCCAGCCCTTTTTTACTAGAAAAATTAACAAATTAACGATATTAGCCATGTATTTGTACGGTGATGGTTATTTTTCTTTGAAGTGTCAACGGAAGGTTTTGTATAGAAGGTTGTATCTTATATTTTTTCTTCATGAAATTACTGTACTGGTCTTTACTACTGAGTTCACTGGAACACTAAAAAATGTGTTTTATTCGTGAACAAAAAAGAACAATATTTTAAAAGTATCTAAATCTACAGGTAGGATGTACAGAGCTCTACGAAGTGGCAAGATCAGAAAACCAGACAAGATGACTGATGTAAGCGTTCCACTACAGAAGACTTTCAAGAACGCCAAATGGTGGGGTAAAGAGCCCTCTAGTGGCAGACAACTTGTACCTGCGCATCCTCGGGACCTGAAGGAACACTTTAAGAAGCAGATTAAGCAAATATGGAAGGTCAGTCAAACCTTGAGTCAAATTTATCTACGAACCAACGTGATTGCATCTTGAAATGAATATTGGTCTAGTTAAAGGCACTGGACACTATTGGTAATTACTCAAAATAATTGTTAGCATAAAAACTTACTTGGTAACGAGCAATGGAGAGCTGTTGATAGTATAAAACATTGTGAGAAACGGCTCCCTCTGAACTTGAGTTACGTAGTTTTTGAGAAAGAAGTAATTTCTAAGTAAAATATTTGAATTGATTTTGAGACCTAACGCATGAGGTCTCGAAATCAAGCATCTGAAAGCACAAAACTTTGTGTGACAAGGGTGTCTTTTCTTCCACTATTATCTCGCAACTTTGACGACCAATTGAGTTCAAATTTTCACAGGTTTGTTATTTTGTGCATATGTTGAGATACATCAAGTGAGAAGACTGGTCTTTGACAATTACCAAAGGTGTCCAGTGTCTTTAAGACCCCTGCGCTAGAATGCCGGGGCGAGGGTTCGAATCCCACCCTTGTTACCAGTGGTTTTTACCCCCACAGGATTCTTAAAACACTGAGTATACAGTGAAAGCCCCCTTATTTTTGTTGTTATTTTTGTAAATCAAATACTTTGTTGTTGTTGTAATGAATTCTCTGCAGTGGATGGGGGAATGGGAGGAGTTTGAGAAAGGGGACCTACTAGTGGAGCTGATTAAGATGTGCGATCAAGATCTTGTGAGATTTATCGCTCAGTGTCTACAACAGAGGTATGTCTTGCAATGTTTTGCTCTTGTGTTATTTTCTCTTTGTATTACTTTTTCAGGCTATTCAAGAAGCTACAGCATTGGTTGATCCCATTCACAAAAGTGTAGCTTTTGATAAACACATCATGTACAATCTGGAACTAACATTGAAATAGGTTTTTGAAAGGTTATTATACAGGATTGGTAAGGATAAAAAACATTGTTTAATTTTATTCTGAAAGCTTCCTGATTATGAAGTTCGTACTAGAACCATTTTCTCTGCGAAATAATCTCCCTCTGAAATAAAGTCATATTCAAGAAAACTGTTTCTGAAAACCTTAAAAAAACACAACAGCTGATTTTGGTTGTTACAACCAAAATTAAGGACAGTGTGTTTAAGTGCTGAAAGCTGTGCATGGTTTTTCACTATTTTCTCCTGACTCACACAACGGATTAAGCCCAAATTTTCACAGGTTTGTTATTTAATGTAAATGGTTGATCACATAAAACATGAACACTGTCTGCGACTATTTTGTCAGCTCTACCAATCCTGTATAATACCTTTGATATAATGATCACATGTTTTGCTTCATTTCTTGCTTTGTAATAATTCAAAAATTCAAAGATGCACAAATATTGTAAATTGGACCAGAGTGCCAGTCGCCCGAAAAACATTTCCAACTAGGAATATTTTGCATTTTCCAGGCAATCAAATTCTCAGCTGATTTCCTCTGTTTCCTCTTTACTTCAGCGCAATAGAAAACGGAAAAAAAACACTGTTCCCAGTTTTGCAATATCAAAGTTTCATGTCCAATTGTATTCTCTAAAAATGAAAAAGCAGTCCTGTAGTTTGTCAGAATTTGTCCTGGTTTCAGGATTTTTGCACGCACAGATTTTCTTAAAAGAGGCAAAACTTGGCTCTTATTACGACCAAACCTGATCATTCCATGGTCACCGAAAACTCAAATTTTGGAAGCGGTAACTCTTATAAAAGATCAGAAGGCTAGAAACTAATTTTGCACGATGCGGCTGTTTTTATCATCCAGTTGATTTTCTTCATGCTTCGTGGAAAGATTTGCTGAAAACAAAACAAAACTAATTCTCCATTAATTGTTCTTTGTTTTTACATGCCTGCTCAGATTGTTACAGTTTTATAAATGGTATGTATGGATAATGAGGATGCAGTGTTTGCTGTGAGCATGGTTTGTGGGTTGGTTAAAATAAGTACTAACAATTGTTGCTTAGTCACCAATATGGGGTGGTCGGGTTGGCGAAGTGGTATCTTCTTTCCTCGCCTTCCACCTCTGGGACCCTGGTTGGAATCCCACCGGGAGCACTGTGTGGATTAGGTTTTCAGTCCCTACCTGATTGTGTGGGTTTTCCCTGGAATAATTCTCTGGTGTTTTTCCCCCCACATCTAAAAACTGAAACTTCCTTCGTTGTCTTCTCTCCACGGGGTTCTTGGTTGGTATAAGGGATTAAGTTTGCTTGGCATCGAAGCCATGTGTGTGTGTTACAACTTACTAATAACAAAGCACTAATGGCTTCGTAGGGAATTTGTTTGTAAATGCATCCACACTTTAACAAATCAAGGATTTTTGCCTTGTTGGAAAAAACCCAACAACATCCAAAACAACAACTCTTCATCTGAATATAAAAGTATATCAATAAACCGAGACAACTGAGAATGTGTTGTTGGTTTGTTAGTGTTCATTCTAATAAGGGAATCAAAGTGCGTGAAGAGGTTTTAAACTAGTTGTTTAAACACGCTGAGGCCTGGGCCCAATTTCATAGAGCTGCTTTAGCAGAAAATATTGCTTAAAAATTTTCTGCTGAGCAAAATAAAGGCAGGATACCGGTCACCGATTGTGCATGTGAAATGGCATTTTGGCTGGTAACCTTATTCTGGTAAGTAGCTTAGCTACTTTTAGTGCTTAAGCAGCTCTGTGAGTTTGGGCCCCGGTTCTTGATCATTTTACCGAGACGAAGGTAAAGTTATCATGAGCCCGGAAGCAGCGTGTTTAAACAACTAGCTTAAAACTGATTCAACACACTTTGATTCCAGAATAAATCTGACAGTTGAGCCTCAGCTCACCTCTGCGTTGAATTTCTATGCATTCAATAAGCGATGAGAAGCTCCTCGGGCAAGTTTCGAACTAGCGCTTTAGCTTCAAACTATTGGATGCAAGTTTCAAACTATTGGATGCAAGTTTCAAACTATTTGATGTAAGTTTCAAACTTGCGCGAGCCAAATATGCCTACCAACTTTTATTGGGCCGTGAAATTTGCGCGCCCCCTGATAGCGCACTCTTTTGAACTTAATAAGGTCAGGTCATGTTTAATCACTTTTTCTATATCGCATGTTAAAACATGGTCATGTGATCGTCCCCTCTCAACCAATCAGAATGGATGAACCGGCCCAGGTACCTATGAATGATGGGTCGATTTAAATTGATACAGGAATATCCTGCTAATCGAGACCTTTAACTTGCAGGAATTTATGTGGGTTGTTTGCAGAAGTCGATGATGACTAATTTGCTGCAGGTTTCTGGCGTAACAATTTGGTTTGTACATGTATTCTTGTTCACATCTAGCAGTCTATGTTGGTGGAGGGCCATTTTTTAAAAATGAGTTCCACCCAATGATTTTCTTAGGTTGCGAGATCGGAATGACATCAACTGCCTCCCAGACAAGATCCTACTCCACATATTCTCCTTCTTGCCCTCTAACGACATCATCATGGCAGAGAGGGTTTGTCGTAGGTGGCATTACATAGCGGCACAGGATGAACTGTGGAGGATCAAGTGCCAAGAAATGGGTAAGTTGCACTTGGTTCTCTGAATTTGTTTCCACAAGATTAGTGACATGTAGTGGCTGAGTGGTCTAGCGCACTGGACGCAAGTTCTGATGTCCTGATCAGCAGAGTGTGGGTTTGGGTCCTGGTCTTAACTTTTGTGTCCTTAAGCAAGATACTTAAAGAGGGGCTCCAAGGTCAAATTCAGTTTTTGTGATGCACTCATTTTCCAATAGATAGAGTACTCTTAAAAATGGGGGGAAAAGTCAAAATGTTGAAATGATGTAAAATATCATTTTATTTGATACTCTTTCAGAGCAAAATTTGAAACAATGCTGTTTTGATTTAATATCATCAGAATTTAGGAATAAACTGAACATTCTCTGTGCAAAAACGTATGGACTATATATTTGGAATGTGACGTCATCAAACAGTTTCAGATTTTGACAAAAATTGCACTTGAAGAGTATCAAACACAGTTGGCGTTTCACACCATTTTAATGTGAAGTTAGAGACTTGTAATTTTTTTCTCCATTTTCATAAGGACTCTATTGAAAAAGGAGTGGATCACAAAAACTGAATTTGACCTTGGAGCCCCTCTTTAACCCTTGTTGCTTCATCCGTCAGATTGGACGTACAGCTGTTGGTCCTGTTTGTTGCGTAATGCACGTTGAAGAACCCAAATGAGTAACCACAAGGGCCCAATTTCATAGAGCTGCTTAAGCACAAAAAGTAGCTAAGCACAACAAAATTATGCTTACCAGAATAAGGTTACCAGCCAAACACCATATCACATGTCCAATTTTGTAACTGGTGTCCTGCTGGTTTCTGCTTAGCAGGTAATTGTTAAGCAATATTTTCTGCTTGGGCCCTGAGGTCATCACCTATAAAAACATTTTGGTTGTGCCATTTGGCGATTCAGATTCCCTGTGTGTTGTGTGCAGCCCCACAGCAGGACAGTTCTTTTCAGAACTAAGTAGTCTCCCGAATTCCGCAATCTACTCTGCGGCAGTAGAATAAATAGCAAGACAAGTTCTCAAAGAACAATATCTACACAGCTGAGTAGATATATACACACTGTGTTACCACAAACTGAGTATACAATGGTACCTCACCATGCTATACATTGATACCTCACCATGCTATACATTGATACCTCACCATGCAATGCCTCAAAGCCCGTATACAATGAAGATGTTGTTAACCTCGTGCTTGATTTTGGAATGTTTCTTCTGTAGGTGATTGCGAAGGTTTTGCCGATCTGCCCGGGCTGGTGGAGGAGTTCAACAACGGTTACTCTGTGGATTGGAGGAGTGCATACATGGAGCTATGTCAGATTGCCAGACATGCTAATACCCCATCAGTTCAAACCGCACAAGGTATGAATTATGTAGGATTTACTGAGGAGTGCAGGCTTTAAAAACACAAAAACAATTTAGGTTAAGTAAGTTCAATATAGTATCGCAGTACTTCATCCCGTATTTTTAAATGAGTACAACATTTCTCAACACACATTATGGTTGTCTAGCGAAAGAAGCAATTTTCACAGATTGGTTTACATATCAGGCATGTGATTTATCAAGATTTCTCCTGATTCAGGGATTTTTCATTGGTCTCCTTGAACTCTCAGATTTTCTTGAAAGAGGCGAAATGTTGTGACCAAACCTTCAGTTATTTAACTGAAATGATGTAGTCTGTAAACTTATCCAATTTAACATCTTGCAATTCTAGTGACTTGATCTCCACACAAAGTAGGAGTTTGTATTTGTTTTGATTTTGTTATGTTAGCCCTCCTACTGTCAGTGACTCTTGCCAACATTTTCCAGTGAGTTGACCAACCATTTGCAACCATTCGACTGCCAAGGTTGTGTACGGTGGCACAACTGTGCACAGAACTAACTGTGTACTGTGTACATGCATTCCCTCATGGTATCATATCTATCATTCAAAACCACTTGAATGGTATTGAATGGTCAGACAGCAAGAGGGTTAATACAATTGCATCCTTGTCATGTTTCTTGATTCTCAAAAGATATGGCTGTATTTATGGATCTTTTACCAAAAGTGTATTTTTTTGTCCTGTGCTTATGGTATTGCTCTAGTGAAGAAATGGCAGTTAGTCTCCAGCTGAGGGGTCTTTATGCAAATCAGGTTCAAGGCCAATGGGTTTTATTCGGGGGATTTGTTGTATCACCACACAGGCCTGAATGCACCATGTACAACCTGGATTAATTGTATGGGGCTTTCCTCCGAAATCTAAAACTGAAATTTCCTTCCTTGTCTTGTCTTCTCTCCATGGGGTTCTTAGCTAGTATAGTGATTAAGTCCGCTTTTCTGAGAATCCTTGGCTTCACAACCAGAATTAATAAATAAAATAAGATAAAACAATCACATTGCATTAGTAAACCACTAATAGACAATGATACCTCACCATGCAATGCCTCAGAACCTATATCTCTTCTTCGTGTCTCTGCTAGTTGGTGAAACTGGAACCAAGAAGTGGCTCTCCTTCAAGTTTACTGAACTCCGGAAGAAGCGAACACAGACTCCAGAATCAGTTAAATTAAGTAAGTAGATGGTCCTCTCACTATACAAGAACATTCCAAGAACAATCAAAGATTGGAACACCCCCCCCGCCCCATCTAGAATCATAGACAACATCCCGCTATCACACTCTTTTTGTTATTTTTTTAAACATATTTTTTATGCAAGTTTGCCCCCGACAAGGCTCAAAGCCACTCTTGGAAGAGGCTACAAGAAGAAAATATTTAAGATGAAAACAACTCGGGGGAGCTGAAGGTAGGAATTGATGTTCCTCTTAAAACAGTGTAGACTGTAGGATGGAGGGAAAAGGTACACTAGGCAATGAGTTCCAAAGAGATGCAGTACGTGGAATAAAGCTGTTGGAATGGCTCTTTGTTCTGCATCTCAGCAAAGCAAGAGTGTATGGGTGCGATGAAGCAGAAAGCCTGGTTTAATACTTCATTGAAAAAGGAACTGTTTACTCTATATTGGAAAAAACTAAAAATAAATTACCCCCTCATCCATGCGCCGTGCAAACCTAATCTAATTACCTGAAAGTTGGTGAGGTGTTTCCAGTAGGATGCTTTGCCAATTATTAACTTCAGATTCAAATTCAGATCGTATGGCCACGACCCTGCCGTTTTTAAAACAGCTGTTTTAGACCTCGGCACCACTCTTTGAATTCCTTTCATTAAATCAAGCGAACTCGGGCAATGATGACAACGGCTCTCTTCGCTCCATGATTGCCGGTAGGTCACGGCGGGTTAGTGCCAGGGTCTCGCTCCAGGGTGTCCACACATGTTGCTGTAGGACGCCCTCGTGATCTTTTACCATGTTGAGGCTCCCAGAGTAAAACTATTATTCCCTTATTAAGACATAGGCTAATAAAACAATGAGAACGTTCGCTGGGGGACCTTGTTCAACCGATGCCTCCACGATGCCACAGATGAGCGTGGCGTGTCGTGGCCGAACGAATAAGAGCACCGGACTCAAGCTCTGGTGTTTCTGTTCAGCAGAGTGTGGGTTCGAGTCCCAGTCGTGACACTTGTGTCCTTAAGCAAGACACTTAACCATTATTGCTGCATCCTTCGGATGGGACGGAAAGCTGTTGGTCCCGTGTGTTGTGTAATGCACGTAAAAGAACCCAGTGCACTTATCGAAAAGAGAAGGGGTTCGCCCAGGTGTTTCTGGTTTGATTGGCAGCATATTGCGCCAAAGCACCTTGTAAACCATTACATTGTGCTATGTAAAGGAATAGGTCTCAAAACTTCAAAAAGTAGCTCCACATTTATTATATACCTTGTAGGAAAATACTGACTGTTGAAGCGCCTTGAGCGTCACTGAGTGACGGATATGAGCGCTATATAAGAAGCCACTATTATTATTACTATTATTATTATTATTATTATATTATCGTTATTATTATGAGCGTTGTCGTCGTGTACGCGGTGCTTCGTTGATTTTTCATCAATATTGAACATGTACTGCTCGTTGAATTGCAAAGACGACGATGCAAAAGAAGTTCTAATACAATACATCCTCAAATCAGGAATTCATTGATATGGTTGTGGATGAAAATACCACCATTAGGGGCAAAAGTTAGGCTATGACAATAGTTCAATACGCAAGTTTGCATGTTTTCCCCCACACCTTTCAACATGTGCACATCACATGGGGAAAAAAATTGCGGTCGAGTTAAAGTTTGATTTTAGTCCGTCCATCGAAAAAAACAAAAACAAGTTAATTCTTTTATGATAATTTTGCCTTCTTGTCATCTTCTGTTCTGGTTACCCTCTCTTATCAGCGCCCATTTCAAGTGAGAGCTTGTCAGCAGAGAGTAGTTCCATTGAGGATTTTGATCGGAAGCAAAGCACGGTCGGTAAGTACTGATGACAATAACAGAACCGAGTTCCAATCGGATGCTAGAGTTGATTCATTCTGAAGGATCTGTACACTCATTGGTAAATTTCATAACTTGTCGTTTCATATACTTTGACTGTTTTTTTATACTTATACCCTAGCCTTGGGCATACTCACTAGCAACCTTGTAGCACCAATAGACCGTGCAAGTCTTGCGTTTCTTCGAACATATTTGGAACACTTAGGTCCAACGTACTTTGCTTCAATGTGTGAAGGAAACAAACTCGCGCACTTTAACGGGTCCCACTGTCGAATACGCGCGAGACTTGCACAGTCGCGGCAACTCAAAACTAAAACCTTTGGCTTGCCCGGTCACCATGCAAAGTACGGGTAGTTTGAGTGCTGTGCTGAGTCAACTCAAAACTGGCAAACTCAGGGAGAGGGTTTTGTCAAGTAAACAGGTATGAGAAGTTTATACCGTGTTTCCTTGGCTGCCCTCAGGGCCCATTTTCAGAAAGCCTGTAAGGAGATGTTTTTTGCTTGTGGAGTAACCCCCGGCAGAGTTTCTATTTTATAAACACTGCTAATCGTAAGCAAGACAAAAGGGCATGCTAAGCTTGCCAGCACTGAGTTTAAAGTGCTTTTCACACATTGTTGTTAGTTAAAAAACAAAACTACAATTCTTTATCCCCAGTGCATTAATTTCAGCAATTAAATCTGGTTTGTATCTTCCAGTCGATGTACCGATCCAGTTCCTGCAGATTGCTTCGGAATCAGAAGAGAGTGAGGAAGACGATATCGAAGAGTTGACCATGTCAGAGTTTGCAATCCAAGGATTAGCGCAGGACTTCAGGTAGGGCTCCCTCTGTGTCTCAATTTGTCATGTTTATGATTTTTAAAAGTATTTACGTCATCTTTAATGAGCGTAAATTCCAGCGCCCAGCACTGCTTTCCATGAAGGCCCTCAGTAAATACTTTATTAATAAAAACATAACTATCATTGTTGTTATTATTATTTTACATATTTCTGGTAACGAAACCAAGGATGCCTCATAAGTGATAAATTGAATCAATTTCATCAGCCCGCTTGATTTCATCAATTTACAGATTGATTGATCTAGTTGATTTGATTTAACTGATTTCTCAACAAATCATTATTTCATTGCCACTTTTCCCCCGTCAGTCTCTTCCCAGAGCTAGGCAGCTCCACAGACAGACAGACCCTTCTCCCCTCTGTAAAACCAACGGAACTTATTAAAGCCCCCACTGGCACGACAACAGCCAGAGGGGACACCCGAGGGGAAATGAAAGGCGGCACGGGAGGCGTTCGTAGAGACGACGACGACAGGACGAAGAAATTGAAGAAGAAGAAGAAGAAGAACAAGAAAAAGAAGCCCAGAGGCAGCGAAGACGTTGCATTGGATGTCAGACCGGAGCTCGCTCAGGCAAAAGATATCTTGGTATGTACACTACTTTGAAATGCACAGCCCAATTTTTGCTGGAGATTTATTTTGTAGAATTCTTTCTCTGAACGAATTTTGACAGATGATACTGTTTCAAAACAGAAAAACTTTCAAATACTTTTCCATATGCCACGGACAATGCACAAATTGTATATAACATGGCTGATGGACGTGAGATATTGACGGGATCTTGACAATAATTTAGTTTTAGTTTGTTATTAACTTCCACTTATCAATGGCGGATTTGTTCCTGCAGTACCTTAAATGAAAGCTTAAAACTTTCTTGAATCTATAAAAATAACTCTTCAAAATTTTTCAGGTCAAAGCAGCCAAAAATTATTAAATTGTTACAATGTGAAGAGTCCTTTGTATTAACTGATGTTCCTCTTTAGTCTTATAGATTCTTGAACAGAAATTGTGAACTATTCCTCTTATAATTAAATGACAAGGGGTGGGGGAGAGGGTGGGCATGGGTGGCTATGGCCCTGGTTCGATTTCCGGCTAGGGCCATATGTGATTAGAGTTGTGCATTGTTTCTCTCCTGTGGCTACAAGGGATTTTCTCTGGGCCCTCCGGTTTTCCCTTCCTCTTGAAATATCAAACATTTTCAATCTCTGGCTGTGTTCCCTGGTCATATATGGGTCGATGTGGCTGGCTGCCAAAAGGCACCTTTACATGCCTGCGGCTCCACCATGTTGTAGCCGTGTCCGTCGCATTTCAGCTTCTCAGCTTCTCAGCTGTGAGTAAGGATGATTAGCCGACCAACCTATTAATCTTTTGTAGAAGGCCCCCCCCAAAAAAAACAAGTTTAGCATCCTGCCTTTTTTTTTAAAGGATGAGGCGGGCCTTTTAAAAAAAATTAAATGGCCACCTGACACATTTTTCAAGACAACCAGCCGGGCTTTTTTTCAAGATGGTTGCCAAAAAGGAAGCAGGCGGGGACGCTGAACATGTTTTTTATTTTTATTTGGTCTAATAAGTCCTCACATTTCATGAGTTATTTCTGACTGATGTTGCTTTGATGACAGAGTGAGTTGCAAGGTGATGTTGGACCACCCATGAAAGCCCTTAAGCGTCCTGGATGGGTGAAGCCGGTCAAGAGGGTACGCAGACTGCAGGTGAGCTGGGCTTGATTTAGATTCTCATTCCAGTGGTTATGCTCTCATACCCTGGGAGGAGATTGTTTAAATTAAATATAAAGCCCAAGTTGATCCTTTGCATTCATTAACCAAACCATTACATGGCCTACATCATAAACCATGCATTTTGGTATCGAGCGTTTTTGTCCTGTCCCATTTGATCTATTCCACGCCAGACCACATCATGAAATTTGGCCTAGTTCATAAGGGTTTCTCAATAGCACGTTTATAAACTGTTCATGATCTTGCATTCAAAAGTGGATAAAACTAAAGCATGTAAATTATTCTCATTTCAACAAAGTAATGGGCAATGAATTGTTGATACTTGTTGAAACTATAATTACACATTTTGAAACAACGGTTTGTATTTATTGACCATGTCTGAATTGAGCCTGCCGATAGTGAGTGTGGCTGTTTGCTTGGACTGCAATGTTAGAGGTATTATACAGGATTGGTAAGGATAAAAAACATTGTGTAATTTTTAGTCTGAAAGCTCACTGATTATGAAGTTCATACTAGAACAGTTTTTGTTTGTGAAATATTTCCCTCTGAAATGAAGTCATATTCAAGAAAACTGTATTTGAAAACCTATTCGGTTGTTACAACCAAAATTAAGGACAGTGCATGGTTCTTCACTATTCTCTCCTGACTCACAGAAAGGATTAAGTACAAATTTTCACAGGTTTGTCATTTCATGTGTATAGTTGATCACACAAAACATAAACACTGTCTGCGACTATTTTGTCAGCTCCACTAATCCTGTATAATACATGCATTTACTGACTGACCTAATCCAGTGTATTACATTCCCATTCATTCCTATGATCGTTTCTCTCACTCAGGGCCACACGGATGCAGTGTTCTGTCTCATGTTTGATAAATGCAGGATTCTAACGGGCTCGATGGATCGGACGATACGGGTCTGGGATATCCGCAGCGGTCGAAGTATCCGCAAGATATATGGACATAAGGTATAATAATAATAATAACAAAATAACATTTGTATAGCGCTTTCCACAGGCGTTTCAAAGCGCTTTAACATTGTCTGAAAAAATGTGTTTTTAACTGAGTCTTGAATGAGCTGATTGAGGATGAGTCACGGATGTGAAGAGGGAGCTTGTTCCAGCAAGTTGGTGCAGCTACTGAGAATGCTCTATCACCATAGCGGGTATTCGTGTGTGGACCATTGGAAAGTTGAAGATGAATGTTGGATGTTGATCGAAGGCTCATGGAAGAAGAAGGCAACTTTTGTGAGATGAGACTATTGATGTATGTGGGAGCGAGGCCATATATTGCTTTGTAAACAAGGAGAAGAATTTTGAACTGAATCCGCTTGAGAACAGATAGCCAAGGTATTAACCGATGGATACATTATCACTATCATTGGAACATTTCAATTAATAATAATAATAATAATAATACTGAGTTCTTATACAGCTTTATCACACCAATTGGCGTCTCAAAGTGCTCAGTATTTTTTCCTGCAAGGTATGCGGAGCTATGTTATGAAGTATGAGACCTGTTCCTTAACATAGCACCATGTAATGGTTTACAAGGTGCTTTGGCGCAATATGCTGACGATCAAACCAAGAACACCGGGGCGAACCCCTTCTCTTTACGATAAGTGTAACTGGGTTCTTTTGCGTGCATTATAATAATAATAATAACTTTTGATTTATATAGCGCATAATAATTAATACTTAATTCTCTATGCGCTTTACATTAAAGAGCATGCTTTACACAACACACGGGACCTACGGCTTTACGCCCCATCCGACGGACGAAGCAATAATGTTTAAGTGTCTTGCTTAAGGACGCAAGTGTCACGACCGGGACTCGAACCCACACTCTGCTGATGAGAAACACCAGAGCTTGAGTCCAGTGTTCTTATCGGCTCGGCCACGACACGCCAAAATATATATTTTGATGGATAATACAAAACCATACTTGCCATAATGACAAGGGGGTCAGGGGTCATAGAGTCAGGGTCAAGGGCAAGGACTATATTAGTAAACACAGAGAAAATTATTGATAAAAAAGTTCATTCAAGGCAGGGTCCAATTTTATACAGCTGTTTAGGCACAATGTAGCTCAGCACAAAATAATTTTGCTTACCAGAATAAGGTTACCAGCCAAAGTGGCTTGTCACATGTACCGTCTATTGCTGGTTTCCTGCTTTTTTTTTTTGCTTAGCAGGAAATTGTTTAGCAACATTTTCATCTTAAGCAGCTCTATGAAAATGGGCAGAGGTGTTTTCTGATGTGGTGTGCAGTTGTTCCAACAAAAAATCGTTCTGGAATTAGTGCATCAGAACTGAGAGACGGAAGTTACAGATAAAGAAAAAAGACAAAATTTCCTATTATACAATTGTTTACCTTATTGAAGGTAGGGTCATAGATTGGTGTTTGTCAACATAATGCTGATTTATTGGCAAAAATTATAAAGAAAGATACAATAAAAGTCACTTGTGAAAGTTCCAGCTGTATACAGTGTCTACTTGCTGAGAAAACAGCAACAATCTGTCACGGTATTTTTTACACGAACGCCAAATCCATCCCTGTTTGGCGAGGTGACGGAGGGCACCAACTGCATCTCTGGCTGCAGCATTTGTGAACCGACACCAACCCTCAGAAATCTGTCTCGGATTCAAATGTTTTGGGGTGAAAAATAATTCAAACCGAAGGAATATTTTCTCATCAACAGCTGCAATGCTTCTCGCCAAAGTTTTTAATGGTCATTAACTTTTGGAATATTTACCAATCTATGACCCTATCTTCAAGTTAGAAAAATTTCATTTACACTAATAGATTGCCAGTTTTAGTTTTGTTTATTTTCTCAGTGCTTTTTTCTAAACCAATGGTTTAAACAAAGTTGTGAGGTTAGTCTTACTAGACCCTTGTTACTCTCTTCTTGAACTCTTGCAATATAAACACTTTCTAGAAGTAAGGCGTGTCGTGGCTGAGCGGTTAAGAGCGCCGGATTCAAGCTCTTTTGTTTCTGATCAGCATAGTGTGGGTTCGAGTCCCGGTTTTGGCACTTGTGTCCTTGAGCAAGATACTTCACTGTAATTGCTTTGTCCTTCGGATGGGACATTAAGCCGTAGGTTCCGTGTACTAGGATTGTTAGTGCTCGAAAAAAGGGGAAGAGTAGGGGGTTAACCCCGGCGTTTCTGGTTCACAAAGCAAGCACCCTTGTTTGCAGGTTTTCTCAGACTTGCGAGCTACAGTGAGTAAATTCACTTATGAGGCATCCTTGGTTTCACTACCAGAAATATATGATAATAACAATAATAATAATAAAACATGCATTGATTCGTGTTTGTGTGCCTTTTGCCAGGGAGGTATTCGTTGTCTTCAGTTTGACAGCACTCGGATAGTGTCTGGATCCTGGGATATGACAATCATGATATGGGACATCATCAGGTTCTATCATCTAGCTACGCTAACAGGACATATAGATGTAGTCTCATGCCTTCAGTTTGACCCTAAACACATGTAAGTATTTACTTCATTTCATTTTAATTTTTTTTTTAATGAGACAAGGCCGAATGGCCACTCAAGGTGAGGGCTACACTTAACTGATTTGGGCTGTTGACCCAAATCAACTGTCACCAGGGGCACGTTGCCACCCACTCCTGGGGCTGAAAGAGGGTTACCCCCTTCACAGTCCGTAAGGATGTAGGCATGGGTATCATCCACAAGTAGCCGGGTGGGTTCCAAACTACCTTCCCAACTGTTTACGAAGCAATTATGGTTAAGTGCCTTGCTCAAGGGCACAAGTGTCATGACTGGGATTCGAACCTGCACTGTGCTGCTGACAACACTAGAGCTTGGAAATTTTTGTTGATAAAATTAATTGGCATGAAGAATTGATTCACAGACGAATGATAAAAAAACAGATTAGCCCCTATGCACGAGCACCATCTTAAAAATTTCCCTTAATGCATTTTGGGAAACCGAGTACAGTTAAAATATAAATCAAGCTGCTGCCAAGATGGACTCAATGCTGTAGTCTACATGTAACTGTGCCAGGTTTTATAGTCGTGTACTGCATTGCTCCAAAAATCAGCGCGCTGTGATGGTTGCCAGTGTTGATTGGACTCCGGTTTCACCCAGAATCCTTTGGGCACCGATCATGCGCATTGGGACAAGCAAACGGGCTATTCACCATGGTAACATTTGGCTATGTTTACAATTGTTCGCACCAATAACTTCCTGGGTGGTACTCAGCGGCACCTGTGCAAGGTTCTCATCCAGCGACATGTTACCAAACAAGACCTGTATGGTGGCTTGCCAAATACATTGGGTGTCGTCATAACACCCAAACTGCAAACTTCCTCCATGCATCGCGGTGCCCCCCCCCCCCACCCCAATCATCCACAGCACACCCATACTCGCTATGGTGAACAAGCCCTCTCCGTTTGCGCCCCCAAAAACTTTTGGAAAAATGTCCTCATCATCATCTGGAATTCCTCAACTGTGGAAAATAGATTGAAAACAGACTTATTTAACTCAACTTCATGATTGCTCTTTCTTCAGATGTTTATTAAGCTATTGTTTGTTTTTGTAATTATTTATTTGTAAAGCGCTTAGAAAGACCATGTATGAAGCCCTATATAAATGATTATTATTATTAGTATTATTATTATTATTTTAATGAGGAGGCTCAATAGGTGGCAGCAGACATACAGTTCTTGTTTCCATTTCAATATCTGGGGCTAAGAATTACTTTAAAGCATTTAGCACTGTAAGCTACTGGACCTGCCTAAAGATCACTGTTTAGTGGAGACAAGGAATAAATGTTCAGTTTTAGATATTACAGGGGAACCCTCACCCCCCCCCCCCCAGTTCGCAGTTGGATTAGAACCGGGGTCCACAGAGATGAAAGGATGGGGAAGGTGGCCGAGCGGTTCAGTGCATCAGACTTGTTTTTTCTTAGGACTCAAGGAAAGTACTGAGTATACAGTACTTAACAGTAACACACATAGGTGTAATGGTAAAACAAAAACATATATTCATTAGGCCTAAAAAAAATTTTTGTTGGATTGCCCTTTCACCCGATTTTTTCTTGGGTCGGTCGGTCGGTCGGTCAAAGAATGCTCAAAACACACTGCATAAATATTTCAGAGTGAAGTAGATATGTTTGCACTTTGAAATATAAACCTAAAGTGTTAATATGTGTCTGTCATCTATATTTTAAACAAAGGGCAACCGTATTTACCATTTTGTAAGCATAATTATTCATGAAATCAAAATTCTGAAGTAAAAAAAGGGAAAACCTTTTTTGCTACTTTTACGGTCGGTCTGGAAAGGGCAACCCAACAAAACTTTTTTTTAGGCCTTATCACCATTGAAAATTGAACATCCATAACAAATCGTTAAAATATGAATGCTAAACTATAGGATTCGGACTGCCTCAAGCTACCGGGCAAGCTCGGTGTGGTCTAGTGGTAAGACATCTGCTTCAGAATGAATTCTTTTTCACAGGACTCGGGGGAAAGTACTGATTATACAGTACAAACACACATCGGTGTATGGGTAAAAAAAAATACCATAAAATCAGCACTGAATCTGAAGTTGTCAGAATTAGTTTACTGACCCATTCATCTTTTTTAAATGCAGGCTGGCCGACATTTATAAATACTTGATTCTGGAAAAGCCAGATTGTGGAGTACTTCTGGCATTATTAAAAGGTTCCATCACAAACTCGAACACATTGGGAAATTCCATTCGGTCCTGTGGAATGTTTTCAGACATGATGCCTGCGCGTTAAGTACTTCACCTGGTATCCTGTGAGTCAAGCCATGTCATGTGGCTAGACGCACTGACACCAGTGATCGCTGTGGAGAACATCAAGTTGACGGACAGTGACATCTTTCAGATTGAAGGTCACATGAAATGGTGGAAAGGTGCTCCAGTTTATGTTTAAAGTCGGTGTACGCTTTTTGGGTGAAAAACTTCAGGAAAATTCAGCTTTTAAGTTAATCAGATTAACTCTATTTGCCAAATTGACAATTTGTTTCTTCAAAATTACCTGTAATTGTGTTATTGTTGAAGCATTTCTATTAATTAATAGATTTGGGTTTTTTTTTTAGAGGGGAGGGGCATGCAATGATGTCGATCATGGATGAACTTCATAAGGGCAGCATGGATTTAAAAAATAATAAAATTTACTTGAATTCCAGTTATTTTTTTTGCATACAAAACAAACCTTTGAAACTTGCTGGCGTTTTTCATTACGTGCTGTTTTCCCTCATGTTCAGATTTAATTGGATCCCTTCCTGTTGTATGTTACATAAGTACATGATCAGTTATTTGTTATTAACATAACAGGTGGAATAGCCTCTCCGGATGTCTGCTACTAAAAAATTAATTTCTTTTATGTTAGATTTTTTAAAGGAGATATCTCAACTGGCAATAATATATCCTGTCTGTTAGTGTGACAACATTCTTCCTCTGTAAGCCACGCCCACTTCACACGAACTGGCTCCACCGATTAGGCCAAAAAAAAAAAGGGTTCTGTTTCCGGTTCCCCGACCGACCCTAGTTTTACGCCGCGACCCTAAACTTTTTATTCGGCCTTTAAAAAAAACAAGAAAAAACGGGGGCAAAAAAAACAAACAAAACTGTGTGAAGCGCATTCCATGGGCTTGCGCAATCTGCAGATAGCGCACATTTTTGCAAAATTGGCCGCTTGAACTGCCAATCTAAAGAGCGCAAACTGAAGATTGCGCACAATTTTGCCTAATTCGTTGTGCAAATCTGTTGATTGCGCTCAACACATGAACGATCGTGGACGTATCGTCAATCGTATGGGAATAATAAAAAAAACGCAAAATAAAAAAACTTTCCGACCTACCGACCCTATTTTTAAATGACATGTAATCGGAAACAGAACCTTTTTTGGGGGGGCCTTACCAGGAAGCCCACAGGTGTTGCATTGAGCTATTTTTGTTGTGTATATAATCGATTTATGTGAGAAAAGTTTAATTAGTTGAACTTCGCTTGTACACACCAGCGGCTCAGGACTATAAGGTCTTCTGTGCAGTTTGTGTGGATTTCATGAAATTGGTTTTGCATATTTTGGAGCTCCGGGTAAATAAAGTTTATTGATCACGAGTGGTCTCCAAAAATTAGTTTGGCAAAAAGAAACGTTCAGTTTCTCAGAATTTCTTTTCAATGTGGATTTGTCCGGTTGTCCGGTTGGGACAAGATGACTTTCAAGTCCGTCAAACTACTAATCACAAAAAGAGTGACATAACCTTCACTGGTCTTTTATACTTCACCTTATTGTGTGATCTTATTGAAACAATTTATTGGTAAAAACTTATGTACAGGGCCCAATTTCATAGAGCTGCTAAGCACAACAATTTGCTTAGCATGAAATTTCTTCATTGATAAAAAAAGGGTTACCAACCAAATTTCCATGTGTTGCATATTGCGTGTAATACTGGTATTCAGCTGTTGTTTGCTTATCCTGAAAATCACGTGGAAATTTGGTTGGTAATCCTGTTTTTATCAATGAAGAAATTGTTGTGCTTAGCAGCTCTATGAAATTGGGCCCAGATCAGTACACCACTGGCATTTACCTGATCACATGTGTCCCTGTCAATGTTTGAAAAATCACTCCATGGAAGAAAGTGAAGCTGTCAAAATGATCCTGAGTTGATATAGCCTGAAATATTGGCATGTTTGAGACAGCTTTGATTATTTTTCAAATCTTGTTCGGCGCTTTAATCTCTAAGCACTTATTTAATAGGTGTTAAATTTGCATCAGGGATAAAGATTATTGTTTTTGGTTTTTACCCATACACCGATGTGTGTAAAGCACTGTATACTCAGTACTTTCCCGAGTCCTGTGAGAAAAATCCACAGGCATGTTGCTCGTGTAGGGTTGGAACCCACGACCTTGCCGTTCTAGATCAGATGTTTTACTCCTAGAGGCAGTTCGAATCCTATATTTTAGAAGTGGGCACCGCAACACTAGTTGTGGGTGTGAGATCTAGGCCGGGATTTAGGCCTTGTCCAAATTGGTGGCTACAGCTACGGCTACGGCTAGATTGCCACGTCACCATGCTTTAAAGTATAGTACCTCCTTAGCAACACCCTTAGCAGCACTTGTAGCCATAGCTGTAGCCACCAATTCCGATACGGCCTTTGATAGATTCAGATGGTGCTTACCCTTAGGCAACTCATTATATACTTCATTTTATTCCCACCCTGTTTGGATCAGGACCCAATTTCATAGAGCTGCTTAAGCACAAAAATTAGCTTAGCACAACAAAATTATGCTTACCAGAATCAAGTTACCAGCCAAACTACCATGTCTGGTATCCTGCTCATTTCTGCTTAGCATGCAGTTGTTAAGCAATACTTTCTGTTTTTGAGCAGCTCTATGAAATTGGGCCCAGGCCAGTTGGGGAATTTTGTCCCCCTCTCTTGTTTTCTGCCTCCAAGCCTTCCGACAAAAATGAAAAGGCCGGCGTGGTTAAAGAGGGGCTCCAAGGTCAAATTCAGTTTTGTGATCCACTCATTTTCCAATAGATAGAGTCCTCATGAAAGTGGGGGAAAAAATTACAAGTCTCTAACCTCACGTTAAACTGGTGTAAAATGCCACTGTGTTTGACCCCTACAAGTGCAATTTTTGTCAAAATTCATAAACGTTTGATGATGTTGCATTTCAAATATATGATCTGTACATTTTTGTACAGAAAATTTTCTGCTCATTCCCGAATTCTGAATATATTCAATTAAACCGGCATTGAATTTGACCTTTTGATTACATAATAATTCATCTTTGGAATATACAGTTCCATTTGTTTTTGATGTCCAATGACATCATGTTCAAAATATCGTCTGAAAGAGTATCAAATAAAATGGCATTTTACACCATTTAAAGGAACATTACAGAATTGGTCTTTGCTAACAAAACAGTTGCTGGCAGTGTAAGCACTTTATGTAATCCACCATATACATAAACTGACAAACCTGTAGAAGTTTGAGATCGATCGGCCATCTATGGGTCATGAGAAAATAGTGAAAAACCGATTACACATTTGCATACAATCATATAGATTCAACAAGTGAATAAAACGCTCACTGAGCGATAAACTCTAATCGGAAAATTAGTTTATTCATTTCTCAACAAATATGGCATTTCAGACAGAAATATTTCAAGGGATGTTTTCTACTGTCATCATCATTAGACCGTGTAAGTTTTATGCAAATCTGTGATCAAAAAGTATATTACAAGTTTTTTTCTTACCAATTCTGTAATGTTCCTTTAACGTGAGGTTAGACACTTGTGTTTTTTTCCCCACTTTCATGAGACAGAAAAAATTGTTCTTGTATGAACTTTTTAATCAGTTAACTTTCAGATTGAAATTAAACAATTTGTGTTTTTTACCCTTACCAATTCTGTGTTAACCTTTAACAGTGTACCAAGTGTCAAGGCCAGAATGTAACCACCTGTACTTGTCTCTCCAAAACAAAAATATCAAAATGACATATTCTGTGATTAAAATGAACTGTGTCTGGTGACTCATCCATCTTATACTTGGCAGGATACTCTCTAGCATTGGACAGGTAGAAAAGAATACAAATTTCCAACTTTCTTGTTGTCAAGAACTAAACACTAAAATGACTGACATTCTGAAAACGCCTTTGAGGCAAATAAAAAAACTAGAGAACCAAAACAGAAAACATCAAACGAGGAAGATAGGCTGAGCCCAAAGTACATACAGAATTGCAATGTACTAAACAGATGATGACAGGAGGGCAACTAGACGAGCAAGGAGAAAACAGCATTCAGTGTGCACAAAGCATGTTCAGTCTGAATATGTTGCTGGATGAAATTTATGAAATTTTTCCCTGTGTAAAAAAAACCCCTAAATAATGGGTTGTAGCTGCATTTCCTTGTCACATTTCCCATGTGCAATGATGAGAATGAATGCTATATTAGTTTATGTAAGAAGGTATCAGACTATTCCATACAGGCAGAAGAAGCATTTCTTTTGAAGGTTCTGAGCGATGGAGTAATGAGCCCACCTTGACTTCTTTCACTTCTATGTACTGGCGTTTACCGAGTCATTGATTGGATTTTTGTTTCTATCTTGCTATTTTTTGCTTTGTTTTTTACTGCTTTTGTTCCTGGTGGTTTAGATTGCTGTTGTTGCTTTTACATGGGGTTGTTCTTTCATGTTTTCCCCCCTTGTTCTGTGTATTGCTTTTTCTACAGGGCCTCCAGGGAGAACAGTGTTTTTACACTAATGGGGCTACCCTGTATAAACAATACTTAATAATAATAATACAAATAATACTTCTCAATCCAGCTTCCGTTTGGCTGCATACTACAGGGCTCACCCATTAACACGAGCCTAGCCTAGCGTACATTGTCTAGCAACCACTGCTACAGGCTAGTAAACACCACTTCTCAACTTGCCCTGTGGGTTACATCAAAACTGTGCCACCTACTTGGTTACAAAGCTCATATTTCTTCCGTTTCAGATGTGAATTATAACTTTTTTTAAATGCGTTAATTTGTTTTTGAGTGTGTGAATGTAACTTCATTTGACCATTAAACTGATTGTGATCGCTTCCATTAATACATCAGAAAGATATATTTTTTATAATACATGTTTAAAAAAATCTGGGCTACTAAAACTTCCTGGGGCAAATTAAACGCACAGTTTACTAGCCCGGTGGGCTACTTTACAAAGAGCTGAAGCGCTAGGTCTGTATTGATTTTTAAAATGGAAGAAAAAACAAAGATATTCTGCAGGAGGAATATCAATCTGAAACTGAGGCCGTTGTTCAAATTGATGACTACGGCAGTGGCTAAGGCTTGCAGGAACGCTGAATAAGTCCTATTCTCCATTGTTGTCTTTGCAGCTAGTAGCCATAGCCGTAGCAGAAGTCACTTGATTTGGGCACGGCCTAAGTTTAGCATCGGCTGTGTGTTTATTCTGGCATGGTAATGACTGTGATTAAAAAAAAATTGGGTATTCCGATCTGCTTTTGTTTGCGGGTATAACTTCCTCGTGTTGTGTTTTTTTGAGGGAACCCACATTCCCGTTCGATGACTCATTGTGATGAGTCGCACATGACACTCTGGAATTTCTGCCAATTAAAAAAAACATGATCACATTCTAGAATGTAACGAAATATCCAACACCCCCTGGGACCATATCCCCAACATTCTTAACTAGAAAATGCATAGATGCGTATCACCTGGCGCTTTGTTGTTGGCCGGCGCCCCGACAAACTGAAACTCACCCCCCACCTGTTTCTGTCCACTCTGGTTTGCTAGGGTGTCTGGCTCGCATGACAGCACGATACGGGTGTGGTCGATGGAGGACTACCAGTGTCTGAGGGTGTTGAGACACCACCGGGATAGTGTGTCATGCCTGGTGTTTGATGGCCACTTTGTTACCAGTGGATCCGCCGACAGGTACGTCAATCAATCAATCAATCAATTAATCAATCACTGATTTTCCACCCAATCAATTAACAGCACATAAGTATACCATTATGAAGTGAACAAGTATGATCCAAATGGTAACTGGTCTCAAGAGAGGAAAGCTTGTGTAGAGACCACCATCAAATGCTTTGAAATCCTTTCAAGGTAGGGTCATAGATTGGTTTTCGTCAACGTTGTGCTGATTTAAGGCCAAATTATAAAGAAAGAACTCCTAAAAGTCACATGTGAAAGTTTCAGCTGAATACAGGGTCTACTTGCTGAGAAAAACAGCTAAAAAAACTGTCACGGTATTTCCATAAGAACGTCAAATCCATCCACGTTACGGCGAATTGACAGCAGGTACCAGCCGCATCACTGGCTGCAGCATTTGCGAACGGTCACCAACCCTCAGAAATCTGAGTTACGATTCATGCATGAATCATTTCTCAGATTCCAATGTTTTCGGGTGAAAAAGTATCCAAACCATATTAATTCGAAGGGAATCCTTTGCTCAAAATAGTTTAATATCAACAGTTGCAGTGCTTGTCACCAAGTAAGTTTTTATGGTCATTAATTTTTAGAGTCGTTACCAATCTATGACCATACCTTTAAATACTTTCCAAGGAAGTTAGTTACAGCTTCTTGGTATTATGCCTATAGAGAGATATTAGGGACCAGTATTTATTAAACTACTGCCTCACTGTACAATCATACAGTGTTGGCATTTTCAGTATATTATTTTAGACAAACAGGCCTACTTTTTAATTCTTACTTTATGGTTGAACAAAGACAAATTGACCAGAGCAGGATTTGAACCTGCGACTTCTAGATTGCTCAGTTTGTAGACCGCCAACATATCAACAGGCCTGCAACGTTAATCCAGAGGTCGCAGGTTCAAATCCTGCTCTAGTCGTTTTTTCTCTTTGTTCAACCCAAAGTTAAATAACATTTACCCTGTCAGTTTCCCAAGTGGTTTATTAATTGACTTTTAAACTGTGAAGAAATTTCTGAAACTTCGTCTCCACAAAAATTCCTCAAGATTGTAACACGAGTCACGTTGGGATGGTTACTATGTGACATTCCTGTGGTTGATGTGGATGACTCATAGGGAGTTGGGATTTGAAACCTGATGTGATCCGATATCTCTTACAAAAATGATGATCCAGGTGGAAATAATGATGTCACAACTTCATGGTGAATTAAAGACACTGGACACCTTTGGTAATTGTCAAAGACTGTCAGTCTTCTCACTTGGTGTATCTCACATATGCACAAAATAACAAACCTGTGAAAATTTGAACTCAATTGGTCGTCGAAGTTGCGAGATAATAATGGAAGAAAAAACACCCTTGTCCATGTTGTCACACAAAGTTTCAGATGCTTGATTTCGATTTTGAGACCTCACGTGTGAGGTCTCAAAATCTATTCAAATATTTTACTGAGAGATTACTTCTTTCTCAAAAACTACGCTACTTCAGAGGGAGCCGTTTCTCACAATGTTTTATACTATCAACAGCTCTGCATTGCTCGTTACCAAATAAGTTTTTATGCTAACCATTTGTTACCAAAAGTTTGCTTTTAATTTCTGCAGAACAATAAAGAGTAAATATAAAGGATGAGAGACTGAATCAGTAATGCAAAGCTCGTTAATTAAAGGCAGTGGATACTTTAGGTAATTACTCAAGAAATACACGACCATATAAACATACTTGGTATGGAGCAATGGAGAGCTGCTGAGAGTATTAAACATTGTTAGAAACGACTCCCTCTGAAGTAATGTAGTTTTTTTTTAGAAAGAGGTAGCTTTTCACTAAATTATTTATCTCAGGCATTTGAAAGCACACAATTCTGTGCAACAAGGGTGTTTTTTCTTCATTATTTTCTTGCAACTTTGATGAACAATTGAACCCAAATTTTCACAGGTCTGTGATTTTATGCATATGTTGGGATACACCAAGTGAGAATACTTTTCTTTGACAACTACCAAAAGTGTATCCTGCCTTTGAACCAGGTTTTAGGATAAATTGAACACAGTTTACCACCCCCTTATCTTTCAACTTATGCCTCTAAAGCCAATCTCCCATCCATTTCCCAATAAATGGCTGGTGGTCTTCAATGATGGACCAAGAAATGTAAACGCTGCCCTCTGTTGTCAGTAGAAAACCAATTGAAGCGCTCAACACAAGCCCCTGAGGTAGACAAGCAGTGTTTTTTATACTTGGCATCAATTGGAAAGAATTCAACGTGCCAATTAGAATTTAGTCCTGATGCAATTGAAATGATCGCTTTAAATTGAGCAGAGTTGAGCAGTGTATTGAGTTTACGGCTCGTTTACATGCCGGGATAATTGGGCAGGGATGTGCAATGGGAGACGATGAAATTCAAAACCACTTGAAAGAAACAGTTCTAGATGATCAAAGTTGGCTAAAAATTGCTTTGATGTGCACTTTGGTATGGCGTTTGCTTACAAGACTCTTACCACCGAGATTAAAAAGTCATTGAATCAGAAAAAATATTTCAGCTCCAAATTTTGAGATTTTTATTTTTTTTTTATAAAAACATGTGTCACAACCATTAAAGGCCCTGTACACTATTGGTAAGATCGAAAAACACAAATGTTCACAGATTCACACATAACTTACATGATTTAAAGTAAGTAATGGTAGAAAGGGTTCCTTAAAATATTTCTGCCTAAAATGCTATTGTTTCTGAGAAATGAATAAAACAAAAGTTTTTATCGCGCGCGATAATGAAACTTGATGTTTGAAAAACAGAAAACACATAAGGTCTCTTTTCACTATTTTCTCGTGACCTCGATGACCAATTGAGCTCAAATTTTCACAGGTTTGTTATTTCATGTATATGGTTAATCACACAAAAATGAACTTTGTTTGCGACTGTTTTGTCAGCTCCACCAATCCTGTACAATACCTTTAAGGCTCCTTTGGAAGGTGTTGTTTAGAGGATTAAAAGGCACCAGTAGGTCAACCCAATTGGGATATACTTGTACCCCAGATTGGAACCCAGTGCGGAAATCAATGGCCCCCCCCCCCCCCCCCCCCCGTTTTGGGAGGCCTTAGGGGACAGCAGCCTCAATTTCATGTGTTGAAACGAGGCACGGAGTAAGATCAATGTATTTTTTCCCGTAATATAGTTGCGAGCCGATCGTGTTGGCAGGTCTCCCCGTTGTGCGTAATAAAACTTTTTATTGACATGCACTAGATACAAGCCTGTCAAAATATGAAGAACACGCAGTTGGCTCTTCAATAAGTCAAAGCCAATTATTTTGTCAAAATATTGTTACAGTTTATTGTTAAAGTGTCCATCTTCACCATGCAGTGATGGTATCGAAAGCCCGACTTTTCACAGGTCTGTTATTTTATGCACATGTTGGGATACGCCAAGTGAGGATACTAGTCTTTGACAATTACCCAAAAGTATATTCTGCCTGTTAACGATGGCCGACTTTACACTGTGTGATGTCAAAGGGGGAAACTAAACTCTATTCAATGACCTTATGAACTATTACATATGATATGCAATATCCTCTAGACACGGACCATGCCTCGTGGTGTTTTACTCTTCTAGAATGAGGTTCTGTGGGTCGGGGAAGTATGGGGGGGGAAGTAATATCAGGGTCAAGTTATCGCTAATCACTCTGAGGAAGTCATCCTATGGCTCTAATATTCCAGTCAATTGGCTCAGATCTAGCCAGTGATTGATGCTGTACAGATAGCCCCCCATTATAAGTCGAACCCCCAGCTTCGGATTTTTCCCAAGGACAAAAAACATATTGGTGTGGCTAGCGCTGCCATTTATCTTTCAGTAACATTATATGCATTCCTGAAGTCTGGGTTTTTTAAAGCTTTTGATGGTGACCGGCTGCGGCCTACAAAAAAACCAGTGGGTAAAAAAAAAAACTTAAAAAAAAAAACCGGTGAAAACATCCCAGGAGCTCATCAGGGGCTAATCTCCTAGGGTGACCTCCGTGTCATCCATGAAGGTGAATAACAAGTACACCCCCCAACAAAATACTCATCCAACTCCGTGACAGATTCTGGAGCTGCTGACACGATGCAGAGTAAGTCTGAGCTCGAAAGACATTAGAAGAATCAGGGCTGTGGGGATGATTTATGGGCCGTTGTAAATCAAACCGGTGGTTTCAGGGTTTGATATTACCTTGATGGTCCACCAGGTGTGACTTTCAGCTGGTATGAGTTGGTAATGATAGTACGAGGGGTGGATTTGTGATTCGGCATTGGCCTGATTGCCCTGGTAGTACGATCAACAAATCCCTGACCCCCACCAGGTAGGTAAAGGGACCCTAGGGAATCTATGATTGAATTCAGATAAGAGGGGGGGGGGGGTTCAAATGGCTTTGTTTGACGTGGTAACAGACACAGTCCGATACCAAGAGCTGGCCACCTAGAATGCAGGTGTGTCAGTCTGGAATCGCTTGATCCTTCAGTTTTGAAGTAGAGTTCACGTAGAACCAAAAAAAAAAAAATGTTTACAATTGGTTGAACTCCACTAATTGTCTGTGTTGGGAAGTTTCAAGAGTTTTTGTGAGGTGGTGACGCTGCTGGGACAATGATCCGGCCACCTACCTGAAGTTTCTGCTGGTGTAGCAAAAAAAAAGAGAAGCTCAGTTTGTTTCCAGTCACTCGGTGTGTCATTTTGTCATGAAAGTTGACTTTGAGTAATGTTTATAGTTGTTGAATACAGGTTTTTTTTGTTTGTCTTCGGTTTGATGTGCTAACAGACGGATTGTACCACGGGATCGGCCACCAAGAGTGCTGGTTTACAGAAGGGTTCAGGAAGACATCAGAAATCATTCATAAAATGTTCCCCGTTTTCTTGAATTTTCTAAAGTGAAGCAGCATTGTTATTATCTCACTTCCAAAAGATAACTTTCCTTAAACATTTTCATTAACATTTTGTCACATTATTATAAAAAGTGTAAACTCCATATTTTTTTCCTCAATAGAATTTCAAATGATTGAATCTCTATCAAAAAGACACATTTAAATCTGTTATCCACCCTTTTAGAACTAATCCTCCCTTTTTTTTTTACTGCCCAACCTGATGCTATTTTTATGAATAAATATTTCCAACCCACTTCATTTTGGTGATCATTTCCTGATCGGCTGCGACCAGAATACCAATTGGGATCGGGTTGCGCCAGCCAGTGAAACTCAAGAAATGTGAGAGCTAATGTATACTTCATTCGTCATCATCCTTGCAGCAGGCCACCGTGTAGTGGGGTGTCTGTCTTCCGATAAACAAGTCCAAACATAAGTCCAGTAGCTAAGTCTGTGGTCTTGGGCACATCTTGGCGTTGGATTGATGAGGCAAGGTTTTTTTTTTTTTTTAAGGTAGGGTCATAGATTAGTAAATACTCTAAAAAAATTGATGACCAGAAAAACTTACTTGGTGATAAGCACTGCTGCTGTTGATAGTATAAGCTATTTTGAGAAAGGATTTCCCTTCAAAGTAATATGGTTTGGATAATTTTCCGCCCCAAAATATTTGAATCTGAGAAACGATTCAGGTTTCTGAGGGTTGGTGTCCGTTCGCGAATGCTGCAGCCAGAGATGCGGTTGGTACCCGCCGTCACCTCACTAAGTTGGATTTGACGTTCTTGTGAAAATACAGAGACATTTCGTTGCTGTTTTCTCAGCAAGTAGACACTGTATTCAGCTGAAACGTTGACAAAAACCAATCTATGACCCTAACTTTAAAGGGGAAAGTCTTGATTTTGGGATGAGCAGATACTTTCTGACATTTATTCTGACTTTCTAGTATTCAAGAAAGATATGCAGTTTAAAAACACGTTTTTTTTTTTCGGAAAAGGATGTGCACAACATTGGTAAGATTGCAGTTCTAGTTAAGTTGTTTGTTACAACTAGTTTAGATGGTGTATTAAAGCATTGCGCTACCTTCGTGCCTTCATTAATATTAATATTATTATTCATTTCCCCTTTGCCTTGAGAGACAATAGGCTAAGAGACAATAGGCTAACATTCAGACACAGTTTTCTCGAGCATCAGAAGCAAATTTGCTTTTTCTTATCTTCTGTGTTTAGAATATTAAGAATTTGTAGAAAAAAAGGAAAATAATTTCAAGAAGTGTTAAAAGGGAGGGCATACCTTTGGTATATTACTCCATAAATGAATGACCATTAAAACTTCATTGGTATGAAGCACCGCAGCTGTTGATAATGTATATCATGTTGAGAGTGATTCCCTTCTAAGGAATGTGGTTTTAGAGAGAGGGATTCAAAAACATTTCAATCTGAGAAAACGTTTCTTCATGAAAAGTTTATCAGATTGTGTATTTCAATTACGGATTATTCTTCCTGCGTGGACATAACCGCTCCAGATATTTGGCGCTATCTCAAAAACGCTACCACATTTTGAAATAATTTTTGCACAGGTTAGTTTTAATGCATTGATGTCTACATTCATATAGGATTAAACAATCGAACAATTCCAAAAACCAAAGGTATACTTTGCCTTTAAAGGAACATTACAGAATTGGTAAGAAAAAAACTTGTAAAATATATTTTGTTTATCACAGATTTACATAAAACTTACACGGTCTAATGATGATGATAGTAGAAAACATCCCTTGAAATATTTCTGTCTGAAATGCCATATTTGATGAGAAATGAATAAACTAATTTTCCGATTGGAGTTTATCGCTCAGTGAACGTTTTATTCATTTGTTGAATCTATATGATTTCATGCAAATGTGTAATCGGTTTTTCACTATTTTCTCGTGACCCAGATGGTCGATCGATCTCAAACTTCTACAGGTTTGTCAGTTTATGTATATGGTGGATTACATAAAGTGCTTACACTGCCAGCAACTGTTTTGTCAGCCAAAACCAATTCTGTAATGTTCCTTTAAGTGAAAAGGTTTTACATTGAGACTTGGTTTTCTAAACTCAATGCTGTTTGTTGTTTGTCAACTATTTTTATATATATACCTGCAACGTTTCCAGGAATAGAGGCAGCCAGTAAATTTGTCATCACTCCGGACTTTCCTTATCCCTAGTTCAATTTCACACTAAGTAAGAAGCAATCATCGTGTTAGACAATGCATGGTACTGGGAATATCCTGTGCAGAGTCTTGTACTGATAAGCAGGGGGAATTCGTGGAAGGAGGCTCGGTAACCGAGGCTAGGTAAGACTTCTATCTAGCACTTGAAGGGGCTGGAGTTTTATCAGGATGAGAAGAAGTGGATAACATCTGGATAAATACAACCATACACGTATTAGGAACTTAAAGGTATTGTACACTTTTGGTAGCAGCTCAAAATCAGTGTCCACATTTTGTGTGATTAAACATATGCATGAACAAACAAACCTGTGAAAGTTTGAGCTCAATTGGTCATCGAGGTCACGAGAAAATAGTGAAAAGAGATCTTATGTGTTTTCTGTTTTTTCAAATTATCGCGCGCGATAATTACTATTTTTTTACTCGTTTTTCAGAAACGATAGCATTTTAGGCAGAAATATTTTAAGGAACCCTTTCTACCATTACTTACTTTAAATCGTGTAAGTTATGTGTGAATCTGTGAACATTGTGTTTTTCGATCTTACCAATAGTGTACAGGGCCTTTAAAGCGGTGGATACTTTTGGTAATTACTCAAGAAATACATCACCAGGCCTGGAATTACAAGGAGGTTACAGAGGCCATGGGCCCGTGTTGCCCTGGCCTTGGCCTCGGTGCCCCTTCAAAAGTTTCCCATAGACTTAAAGATTTTCCAGTGGAAGTGCCCTTTGCAAAATGAAAATGGCCTTGCCCTCTCAAAGATGAAATTCCAGGCCTGCATTACCATAAAAACTTACTTGGTAAGGAGCACCTGAGAGCTGCTGATGGTATAAAACATTGTGAGAAACGACTCCCTCTGAAGTTATGTAGTTTTAGAGAAAGAGGTAATTTTCTCACTGAAATATTTGAATCTGAGAAAGGCTTCAGGCATGCAGCCTTTTTCAGGCATTTGAAAGCACACAAATCTATGCAACAAGGGTGTTTTTTTTTCTTTCATTATTTTCTTGCAAGTTCGATGACCAGTTGAGCCCAATTTTCACAGGTTTGTTATTTTATGAATATGTTGGGATACAACAATTACCAAAAGTTTATCCTGCCTCTAAAGTACAGGAGTAAGAATTATAAAAAAAACTAATAAAACCCAGTTGATTATTTTTTAATGGAAAATCACCGATTATAGAGTTTATACCGGTAGGCATTACCTCAAAGAAGAAATATTTCCGTCTGAAACGCTGGTAAATGTTGAGAATACAGCCTTGGGATTCCCCAGCATCACCATTGCCTGTTTTGATTGCCGATATGAACTTGCGCAAAATCCCTGATCAGTTCTCTGCTGTTTTCGCGGAGTAATATGGTGGCCCTAAAGGGACATCGCATATTGCAAATATCTGCGCAAACGTACGCGATGTCATGAAAATCTTTAGCGGATATATGCGCATACCTAGCAGAGTGTGGGTTCGAGTCCCAGTCGTGACACTTATGTCCTTAAGCAAGACACTTAACCATTATTGTTTCGTCCTTCGGATGGGACGTAAAGCCGTTGGTCCCGTTTGTTGTGTAATGCATGTAAAAGAACCCAGTGCACTTATCGAAAAGAGAAGGGGTTCGCCCCGGTGTTCCTGGTTTGATTTGCAGCATATTGCGCCACAGCACCTTGTAAACCATTACATTGTGCTATGTAAAGGAATAGGTCTCAAACTTCAAAAAGTAGCTCCACATATATACCTTGCAGAAATACTGACTGTTGAAGCGCCTTGAGCGTCACTGAGTGACGGATATGAGCGCTTTATAAGAAGCCACTATTAATATTAATTATTATTATACCTATGCGATGTCGTGAAATTTTGTGCATACTTGGTCGCATACCTTTGAGTAAAATTTCTAATGATCTGGGGAGTTTCTTGCATCCAGTTGAGATTCCAGACTTCAGGGTCATACATGAAGGGGTTCTGACTAAACTTTTCTGCTTAAGTGCCGTGTATTCCCTAGGTCACTAACAAATTGTCTGCAACTAATGACATCATCCCAAATGTATGCGACAAAGTATGCAATCAAATTCACGACACTGCAAATATATCCGCATACGTTTGCGCACATATTCACGACATCGCGTACGTTTTTTTTCTTCACAAAACTTGTTTAAAGTCTGTACAATGTGCAAACCACCACTAGCCTGTAATCAATTTAAAAAAACGACGAAACTTTTAAAGAAATTTATTTCTCGATGATATAAGCAAAAAATTGTTGCAGATTGTTGCTTTTCTGTGCCTCTTGTCCTTGTCCCACTTTGCATGAAACACTGCCATTTTGTTGGTTGTAACAGGACGTTAATGTTTACCAGTTCTGAGTATCAAATATGCCATTTTAGCTAGTAGTAGCATTTGACTTATAAATTGATCTTAGGTTTGGATTAATTAGGCGACAAAAAGGAGAATTTTATCAGGGAACTTCCCTCGACCAAACTATTTCAGTCTGCCAGATGAGCAGCAACTGGCTGCACGCTAAGCATGATTTTCCTTCTTCATGTGCTCGGCTGAATGGCACACGTCTGTCATTATCAATCGGCTAATCCTTACAGTTGGTACTCGTCATGAATGTGCAAAGGTGATCATCGAATGATGCCAAGCGGTCATTGACGTCAGCCGGTACCCGGTATATAGCAAGTGCAAGGACCGGATATGGTTGCACAGAAGTCTATATCGGGGGCTGCTTGTAATTGATAATGTGGTCACGGACATTTTTTTGACACCAGAGGTGGAACAGCTCCTTTAAGATGTTAAAGACTGATAAGTAATGAAGGCCATATGACATCCTCATCAAGTAACCTACAGGTAGACCCCCCTAAAAGTCCCCTCCAACCATCTCCCAGCCCCCCCCCCCACACACAACACCCTGGTTTCCTGCGCTCAACACATGCACCAATTATCCGCTTCATTCACATCATGGCCCCCCTAGTGAGGAAAATTTGTCCCAATTTCCTAAGATGAGGCCGTGTAATTTGGCTTCCGAGGATGAGAGAGAGAGAGTCTCAAAACGCCAATATCTCAGTGTAGCACATCGTTCCTAGCGAGCTTAAATAGTTGACACAAACGCAAATATCTCAACGTAGCACATCGTTCCTAGCAAGCTGAAATAGTTGACACAAACGCAAATATCTCGGCGTAGCACATCGTTCCTAGCAAGCTGAAATAGTTGACACAAACGCAAATATCTCAACGTAGCACATCGTTCCTAGCAAGCTGAAATAATTAACTTTTAATTAGCTTTTTGGGATTTTGCATATGTATGTCTACTCTAAACAGATTATTTGGTTTTTACCCGAACACTGATGTATGGAAAGCACTGTACACACAGTACAAATTGGCTGCCGGTGCTGCACACTCCAAAGGAGTAGAGATGGTTTCAGGAATGCTTAGGGCCCAGTGAACAGGGGGTAGTAATAGTGTAAGGCGCTTTGATTCAATGTTTGAAAGCGCTTAATAAATGCCTATTATTATCATTATTATTATATTTATTAACAAAATTCTTGTGATTACTCAGCCACATTTTTTTCAGATGAACGATCTTCCTTTTCCCTCCCGCAGAGATAAGATGTAACATCTTGATTTCCTTGAAGGAAGTATAAAACTGCTTCTTGATTTCACCAATGCTGCGTTTAATCATTATCTTGATGTCTTCCCATTATGTTTCAGAACCATCCGGATGGCAAATATTTTTACCGGGGAATGTGTACTCAAGTTATCCGACTACATAGATGCAGTTACAGCTCTGGATGTAAGTCAATCTCTCAAACTTCCCTCCCTTTAGTCGGCTCCACCCCCCCTCTTTTATTAATGTGACGAGTGTGTTAAATCCACCCCTTCAAATTCATTTGCCTTTACTTTAATGACGTAGTATACTAGTGACGTAATGTTTACTGGTGACGTAGCTTAGTTTTATGGTACAGCGCCCTCGCAGTAGAATTCTATCCTTTGTAATTTTCGCGGGGTTCGCCATTACTTTCTGTACGAGGACACGATGACATCTTGAATTCTGTCTTCGTTATTTTTCAGATTAAATCTACCTTGAATTGAGTTGCCGTGTCCCAATTGTTTCATTTGACGACCCGTCACATTAAGAATACTCAGTTCTTGTATGGACCATGTAACTTTGTTTAAAAAAAGCTTGTTGAAGCGTCTTGCCCGAGAACACAAGTGTCCCGACCGGGATTCGAACCCACACTCTAATGGCTCGGCCGTCAGAACTTGAGTTTGATGGCATTGACCGCTCGGCCACGACACCATGACGAATCCGGCCCTTTAAAAATATTGGCAGTTTTCACACATCCTTTTCAACCTCTGTGGGGAGTCTTTAAGTAAACAAACGATCCTCTTCCCCACTGAGATAATCCCCCTAATCCAGTAAATAAACATTCACTCACCCAGCTTCATTATTGCCGGAACTATTTCAATGCATGTTCATGTACATGTACACATAAAGTGCACTATTGTTTTAACATGGTTTCTAGACCTCCCTGTTATATTTAACATTGATAATACAACATGTAGCTTGTAGAAAAAGGCACCCCTGATAAGATAAAAACAAGAAGAACAAGCTTGTGAAGTTTTTTATTTGATAGAGAAATGATGGCGCTGTCCCATTCAGTGACACTCCAACACTGTTGACTTGAGATTTACATAAAACTGTAAAAGTGTTTTTACATGCTTTATGGGTGAGGTTTGCGTCTGGGTAATATGTTCGTATTTTTGTCAAATTGACGGGGTGATATGACAAACATAAATAGGACCAGAGGAACTGGTTGACAAGTGTCAACAAATTGGTTTTCAAGGGGTAGACCGCGAGGATATTTTTTCAGATCCTCTTTGTGTATAGCAATAACATGTTTTCATGCCTTCTTGGCACTCATCAGTTGCATGTGGGTGATTCTAATAGAATCTGTAGGTCTTATGTCTTGTGAAAGACATATTATTTGTGTAGTTCGCTTAGGTTCAGGTAAAATGTAATATTTTCCGTATGCGGATTTTTAGTCCTGAGTTGAGTTTTCAGTATATGTGACCTGTTCCTCCAATAAGGATATTAGGATGTTTAGTGTTTCATCCGGGTCTTCAAAACCCGAATCATCAGGGGGTGGAGCGAGCTGTTTAGAGGTTGAGTCGGTTGGACTCCGGTTTAGTTTTGCTCTGATCATCTTTTCCCTTATGTTTTGATCTTTTCTATACGCAATGAAAGGAGGGTCTGGAAAGATCCCCGAAAGTGTTTCATGATTGCGTATTAGAGACCAGTTTTGTTTGATGGATTTGTTTAGGTCACTTTGGTTGATGTACGGGTTGTATGTCGTACTGAAAACCAATGGAGTTTTGCTTTCCGTTTTTTCTTGTTGTTTATGAATCAAATTAGATCGTTCTCTGTGTGATACTGTTTCCGTGATTTTGTTTATCTCTGAAAGGTTATAGCCTCTTGCTATTAGCTTTTCAGAGAAATTGTTGACTTTAATTAAGAAATCATCTTCGTTATTTGTGTTTCTGGCATATCGGAGTGTTTCTCCGTATATGAATGCTTTGAACACATGTGGGGGGTGTGATGATGTCTTGTGTAGGTATTGGTAGGTTTCAGTAGGTTTGGTATATACTTTTGTGTCTAAAATACCAGTTTCACTGAACCTTTTACCTTTGAAGATTGTTAGGTCAAGGTAGTTGATGGCAGTATCAGAGGCCTCAAAAGTGAATTTGAGGGTTGGGTGTATTTGATTCATGTCGTTGATAAGGCTCTTGAAATTGTCAAGGGTGTTGTTATAGATGACAAGTATGTCGTCTCTATAACGCCACCAGGTTAGGATGTGATCAGCTTTTTCCAGGATTTGTTTTTCCAGAACATGTAGTGTAATATCACAGATTTCAGGGCTTGCTGTTGAACCCATGGCGCATCCGATTTTTTGGAGATAGTAGTTGTTACTGAAATGGAAGCAGTTTCTTCCTAATATCAGTTCCAATAGCTTACGGATGCAGTTGGAGGGTGGTTTTGTGATAGAGTATGGGTGGTTGGTTCGGTCTAGGGCATCGCGAACACTGTTTATTGCTTCCGTTTGACGGACGTTTGTGTACATTGAGACAACATCAATACTTGTTATCAGAACATTGGGTGGAAATGTGGAATCCTCAAGTTTGCGCAATATGTCTGCGGTATCGCGGACATATGTTGGTTGGGCGGTAACTATCGGAAGAAGGAAAAAGTCCACAAATTCTGATATTTTGGCTGTAGGGCTTGAACATCCACTTATTATAGGTCTCCCTACGAAAGGCGTGCCCGCGGGTGGTGTTTTGTGTATCTTCGGCAGAAAATACATAGTAGGGCAGTGGCCTGGTTGTGAGAGTGGATCAAGATAAGCCAGGGTTTGTTTGTTGATGTATTTGCTTCTATGCATATTGATGAGTAGGTTGTGGACCATTGTAATGGTCTGTTGTGTGATATCTTGGTCAAGCTTTGTGTAGTGCTTGGATTCAAGATGTCGGTAGCCTACTTCAAGGTAATCAGTGCGGTTCATTATGCAAATGCCTCTTCCTTTGTCGTAAGGTTTAATTACGATGTCTGGATTGTTTTTTAGTTTGGTTATGGCTGATATTTCTTGTTTGGTCATATTTCTGAGCTGATTGCGCAATCGAATATGAGCAAATTGGTATTTTGTGGCTTCCAAATAATTCTCGAGTGTCGCACATTGTGTTGAATTTGGATGCCATTTTGAGGGTGGTTTGAAAGGTTGAGCCTTGGTAGGTTTGTTGTGCATTAGGAAGGCAATTCTCATTCTTCTTTGGAAGATATTGAAATCACTCAGAAGTTTTTTACGGGTGGGTTTGGCCGGAGTGGGAACAAAGTTGAGACCTTTTCCTAAAGCAACTTTCTCAATTGTGGAAAGGTTTGCCTTGGATAGGTTGGTTATGAAATGTTCACTTTCTTCTGCCAGTTGTTTAAGAATATTATTCTTTTTGAACCGTTTAGATTTGGAGCATGTGTGTGAAAAGTTATTGGCTTTGTTAAACTTTTGTTGACTTTATCGAAGTACAAATACCGATTTCGCAGAGAATAGATTGCGTTGGCAAACGGAACGTTGACGCGTTTGAGGTCATACAGGGTTCTCCCCACGTACAAGCTAGCGTATCGGCCCGATACGCAATTTGTTTTGGCCGACACGCCGGCAAAAAGGCCGAGCACATTTTTTTCTGCCCGAAACGCTTTTCAATATTTGAATACCTTTCTTTCATTGACCGCAACAAATGTTCCTCCATGCTATCAGTATGCCACAACGAACGATTGAGAAAAGCGCACATGGCCACTGAAGTCAGTTAACTGTTTCCCTTCGATGCCACGTGCACCTTTTTCCGAAGACGGGTACCAGCGAAACCATGCTTATTCTCGACCCCAAAAGAGCAAGCACGTTGATCGCTCGCTCAATCCCACATGCGTAATCCGTGCTACAAAAAAACATGTGCATACATGTTTAGAGCGGTGTTGAGCATGTCTGTTTTATTTATGTTTTATAATTGGGGCTACTTGA